>QPFY01000014.1:0-600000 GCA_003665825.1 Microbotryum silenes-acaulis
TTCGACACCTTCCGCCGGAGCCTGGTCCGCTCATCATCTTATTGGCCCCCCTCTCCTTGCCGATCGTTGGAATAAAGTCCGTTATACTTGACTTCCCGCGAGCTTTTCGGTCGACACCCCTCTTTGATCGCTCCCTCGCCGACTGCCGCCACCACAGCCGATACTCCTCGACACCCCCGTCCTTCGTCGTGTAGACGACGTCATCCTCGCCGACGTCGCCTGTCACTTTTTTCAAGTACGGCATCGCCAACAACGATCAGAACCCCTACAACTGCTAAGTCCCATACCCTGGACGAGCAGTCGCCCCCGCCGTCTGATCTCGAGTCGTCAGCCTCCTCCCGTTGCCGAACTCATCCCCACGAACGCGTCACTGTCTTTCGTGACCTCCTTCACCGAGTCCGACGGCGAACGCGTTCTTCCCTCCTACCCTTTCTTCCAGCCATCCCGCCCTCGCCACCGTTCACCCCGGAATCGCCGACCGTTGAATCGCGAGCTCGCCATGGCCGACGAACGTGACACGTCGCGCGTCTTTGCCGGAGACAGCGTCAGCCCTCTCCGCGACGACGAGGCCGGGCGCCCAGAATCCTTTAAGTCCCCACCGCCAAAACCGGCCCATACCGCCGCCGCTCTGATGTCGCTCGAAGCTCGCCTCGAAGAATCCGAAGCTCGACGCCTCGACTCCGATCATCGAGTTCAGCACTTGGAGAAATTGGTAGAGCGCCTTTTGAAGAACTCCACTGAACCGGCTGCGGCGCGGGCTGGCTTGACTGAACCAGCCGCAGCTCGGGCCGGGGAGTTCACGCCGGTGAGATCGGTCCCCCCTGGACGTCCCCTCCGCACCAATTTTCGGGACGCTCCAACACTACCGCTGACCCCCTTGCTCGTGCCCCTGGGGGGAATCTCACAGCGAAATCAGGGACGGCCCTTCCCCGGCGGTGATTAGCTCTCGTTGGAGAGGGACATTGCCCGACCAGGAAGGGTTATGGACCGGGGATCACCCGAAAGGTTGGTGACTTTCACTGCATTCGGGAACTCGTACCTCTCACTTTTGTGCGACATCGCAATCGACGAACTGTTCACCACCGACCGCGTCGTCCAGCTCGTGGCCACCCTATCCGCTCGTTCGACGTCTCGCCAGCGCCGCCAGTCCCCTCACGATTGGGCCGTCGACGAGTTGAGGGACGCGATCCGGGACAGGCGCCCTCACTGCTGGACGTCGCTCATGACGGCAGTGGGACGTCGTTGGCCGGACCCTGGGTTTGCCGACCGGTGGCCGAAGAATTCTATGGGTGCCGCCAATCTTCGTCTCGGGCGTACGACCATGTCGGCGAATGGCGCGCGCGCTACCGCACGTTCATGCACGACAACCCAAGCTTCGGTCTCTCGGCACTTCAGCTCGCCACGGCATTCTACCAATCCTTGAACGACGTGGCCAAGCGTGAAGTCCGCGCAGGTATGTTACGCGAACATCGTGACAACTCCTTAGTGATCACAGGGAGGTTCGGTCGGACGGTCCCGTCCCTCGACGAAATCACCGAATGGGCCGCCATCGCCGACGAGATTTCGACACCGACGCCGGCTGCCACCCCTTCGACTCGCACCGCGACCTTTGGAGCGATTTCGCATGCTCCACGCACTACCCCACCCACAACAAAACAACGACCAGCGCTCGCAGATCCGCGAGCTCGATGGGTCGACCGCGCCACCAAATGGCAACAGTCGCATTTGGGAAGGATCGACCAACGTGGTTCTCGCCCGCACCAGGAGGAGTACCTACAAGTATGGCCTGTTTCAATTGTGGCCAAGGCGGTCACTTTTCACAGCACTGTACCTCCGAGTCAATCTCCCGCAGTCCAGCTATCCGCGATTGCCGTGGCCAACTTCGACGAGGAGGAATGGTCTTCGGGCTCAGAAGGTGTCCCATCCACTTGAGCCTGATCAGACTCGACCGTTGAGTTCCGATTCCGCCTCAGTGACGCACCCCTTTTGCCCTCCGCAGACCCTGTTGGACGAGTGAAAGAGTCGCTTCTTCTTCGCTGGAAGTTGAGGTTACATCAAGTAGTTCACAGCTGACCGCCTCGGCAAATGATGCAGACTCACTTCGTTTCGACGACAGCCTGACTGACTCCGCGCTTGACGCGGTGGAAGATGTCTTGTCTTACGCTGATGCCGAGTCGCGCTTGCGTCGTTATTGGGGGCCGGAAGTGGTGTCGTCTCGCAAGGCGGAAAGGACTGCTTCGGTGAGCTCTTTCCAGATTCCTGTGCCGTCGGGTGTGTCTCTCTTGGCGTCCGCCGCACCCCTGCTCGACATCGACGAACCCGACCGACCTGTCGAGCCCGCCATTGTGCGCGCCCGCAACGTCATCGCTTGGACGTTGCCTTCTGGGAGGGTCCTGCGTTGTTTGATCGATTCTGGGTCAGAGATCGACTTGGTGGACCAGGAGGTGGTGCGAGCCGACCCGAGCTTCGCAACGGCCCGGTTGACCGCGCCGTTGCACTTGCGCCTCGGCACCAAGGATACGTCCGACCGATGTGCTGTGTTCGCCACCGCCCCTTTTCTGTCGGGCACCCTCGACCTCGGTTCGCGAGCGTTCTTTATCTTCCGGGTGACTGGGTACGATGCCATCTTGGGGCTGCCCTTTCTTAAGGATACAGGCATGCTCGTTGGCTGGGGCGCCTTCACGGTCGCGCACCCAGGCCCTTCGCAACCCGTCGCCTGGGCACTCATGAGTGGGATCGCGCAGTCACTGTGGCGCCCATCTTTGCCGGTTCCGCCATCGGTTACAATCACCCGGGGTTGCTTCCCGACGACGAGATTATTGGCCTCGAGCCGCACAACCCACTGCTGGATGTCGTCGATGACCCGGCGCTCGAGGATTTGTCCGAGTCCGAAGCACGAACACGATTAGCTGCCTTACTCGAGAAATACTCTGATGTGTTCGTAGATTCGCTCCCCATGGACCGACTCCCGCCGTACCGACCCGTAAATCACGAAATCCCTCTGATCGACCCAAACGAGAAGGTCAAGCCCAAGGTGTACCCCCTCGCCGACAAATATCGAAGCCAATGGGCGGAGCACTCAGCTAAGTACACTCGCGGGTGGCCCCGGGTCGACGGCGATCGCTTTTGCCATTCCGAAAAAGAACTCGCAGACCGCTCGTTTCGTCATCGACCTCCGGGCTCGCAACAGCAACACCGCAAAGCGATTCTCGCCCATCCCCGACATGACCAGTGTGCGCTATGAAGTCGCCCGCTCGCGTTACCGGTCCAAGTTCGATGTGGCCGCAGCCTTTGAGCAGGTGCGGGTCATACCCGAGCACGTCGATCGCACCGGCTTTGCCACGGTCACGGGCACGTACACGTCGCGGGTCATGCAGTTTGGCGACACCAATGCGCCCAACACCCTGAATCTGTTAACGTCAGCGATGTTCCAGCCATGCCTTTCGTTCACCAAGATCTTTTCGACGATGTTCACGTCCACTCCGATACTCGTCGACGCACTTGAGACACATCGAGATCTTGCTGATGACATTGCGACACTACCGATTCTACTTAGGATCCAACAAATCCGAGTGGTTCTCCAAGTCGTTGGATTCGTTGGGTGCCATCATCTCCGACAACGGCATCGAGGTCGACCCCGCCAAGTGGGAGCGTATCCGACAGTGGCCGATTCCGTGCAACAAGTGCGACATCCAGCGTTTCCTCGGCACCGTCAATTGGATGCGAGATCACCTATCACACCTCTCGACGATTTTGGAGCCAATCACCGCGTTGTTGGCGCAATCGACATCGTGTTTGGCGGCGAGACAGCAGGCGGCGTCCAAGTTGTCAAGTCCCTGCCAGCAACCTACGACGATCGATGGCGCCAAGGTCACCTCCGGGCGAGCACAAGATCTACCTGTTCACCGATGCCAGTCGTGTTGGCATTGGTGCTTGCCTGGCCTCGGGGCCCACTCGTTCGCAGGCCATCCCTACCCGATTCTTTTCCGCTAAGTTTCAACGGTGCTCAGCTCAACTATCATGTAACTGATAAGGAGTTCCTAGCCGTCGTTTCGGCGTGTCGGGCGTTCGAGCAGCACTTGATTGGCTACCCTTCGTCATCGTCACCGACCATCAAGCCCTTCGCACGATCAAAACGCAGAAGTTACGCCAAACGCCTCGGCACATCCGCATGTGTCTCGAACTCAGCCGTTTCGACTTTGAGTTTGAATTCATCGCCGGCAGGAACAACTCCCTTGCTGATTCATTGTCGCGCTTGTGGGAGGTCAAGGAGGGATCGTACGAGGATCAGGTCGAGGAGAATGAGTTGGAGGACATGTTCTTTGATGGAGAACGCCACGGATTCACTACGCCCGGTGAGAGCCTCCCCGAGGAACGTCCTTACACCTCTCCATCTCCCGATCGGTTGCCTCCTGTTGATTTTGCCCTCGGGCCCCAACGCGACGATTGCGAGGCAGGCTCTCCCGGATACTACGCGCTCAAGGAGGAATCGCAAGACGAGGATGTGAATGGACGGGATTTGGGGAATTTGTTCTTGAAGGAAGAATGCCACGAGTTCACTACGCCCGGTGAGAGCCTCCTCGAGGAACGTCCTTACACCTCACCTTCGCACGACCGGTTGCCGGCTGTTGATTGTGCCTTCGGGCCCTGGGGACACGGTTACAATTCAGGCTCTCCCGGTTCCCATCGCCTCGCCGAGAACATAATGGACGCCGTCGACTTGTCTACCGGCCCCCTTCCTCCTCCCATCGCCGTCAATCGAGTTCACGCTATCGCTGCGGCCCGGCCAACGACCCGCCCATTCCGGTTGATGCCGACGCTGATGAACTCGATTTGTTGGGAGTCGCTGCCGATGCAGTCAACGACGCACCTGTAGTCCATCGGCCCCTGATCCACTGCCCCAACCCTTCCTCGACACCATCATCCGAGCATACACCAACGATTCGCAAGCCCAGGTCATCATTACCGACCCAATATCATGGCCTATGTTTCGGGTGACCGAGGAAGGGAGGATCTTGCGCGTACATCCAGATGAGTCTCTTTCCCTGTTTGTGCCTCGTGGTCTCGCTACCGGCGTCGTCGATTCCGACAAGGTCCCGTCGCTGCGCGAGCTCGTGCTTTCGGAGATACATCGGAGCGTCGGGCACGCGGGACATCGCATCACCTTGGCCGCCATACGTCCTTTGTATTGGTGGTCGTCCATGTCTGCCGATTGCGCTGAGTTCTGCCGTTCCTGCGAAGACTGTGCCCGCGGCAAGGCGTCCACTCAAGTTCCCTATGGCCGACTGCACCCAATGCCGATCCCCTCCGGTCCTTGGGAACAAGTGGCGATCGACTTCATGACAGGACTGCCTCCGGTCGAGTTCGAAGGGATGATGGTCGCTCAAATCATGGTGGTCACTGACACTTGGGGAAAGATGGTCCACCTAATTCCCCTCCCAGCCGACGCCGACTCTGAGCTCGTTGCCGAGAAGTACTACGCCACCATCTTTCGACTGCATGGGACGCCTTCAGCCATCGTTTCCGACCGCGATCCCAAGTTCACCTCGCAGTTTTGGCGGGCATTGCAGGCAAAGGTTGGCGCCGTCTGCGAATGTCAACCGCGGCACACCCCGAGACGGACGGATCGAGCGAGAATCGGATCAAGATGGTCACCCAAACACTGCGGATCATGGTGTCGTCAAATCACGAGGCTTGGGCATCTCGTCTAGTTGAAGCTGAGTTCGCTCTTAACTCTTCTGTTGCTGTGTCCACGTCTTTGTCGGCTTTTCGAGGCGACTTACGGCTACCTTCCTCGACGTTGGCCCACCGATTCCTGGTCTGTCTCGGCTGTCCCTCGGGCGGAAGCGTTTGCTCGGACTCGACAGTTACGGAACCTCGATGTCACGGATGCGATCATTGGAGCACGCCTCGACCAGTCCTATCAGGCCAACAAGCATCGACGCCCGGATGACCCCGCCTTTCGGACCGGCAGTTACGTCTACCTTTCGACAAAGAATCTGGCAGTTCCTGAAGGGATGAAGTCGAAGTTGTTGCCCGCGCTACATCGGCCCTTTCCGTATTCGAGCGGCAATTCCGGCAACATCCAGCTACGACCTCGAGCTTCCACCAGCCATGTCGCGAGTGCACAATCGCTTCCATGCTCGACTGCTTCGCCCTTACATTGAGAATGATGCTGAAAGGTTCCCTGGGCGTGACCCCGCAGTTCTTTTTGTCGAAGATGTAGCCGATGCGGCCGACAACTCTGCGATTCCCGGAACGGATTGTTCGCGATCGGCGGAACCGCTCGGGGCGCTCGTTCGTTCTTGGTGCGATGGGTAGGCCGTAACGACACCGACGATACTTGGATGTCAGAGCCAGTCCCTTCGCCTGGACCATCCGTCCGTCCTCGACGCCTACTTTGCGCGCCTCGATCGCTCGAACCGCCGCCTCGCCGCACGGTAGACTTCCTTTTGGGGGGACAGTGTCAGGATGACAGCGGTACACTGACAGCAGTACTCAAAGGAAGTCTTCCCCGAGGTTGTGTGCAGGTAGCGATGACTTGACCCAATGGCGGATTCGTTTCAAAGCATCGCGGCGTCGTGGTGTAGCCGTTTGGCGCGTGGGCGCGCACCCGCTGGTTGCAGGTTCGATGCGTTGCGAGCGCAATCTTCTTTCGATTTGTTTTTATCTTTTTTGCTAGCTGAGGCGCGGCCTCAGGGTTTTTACCGGTGCTCCCGCGAGCAATCCTTTTTACCCCTGAGGCGACCTCTTGGAGTAGTTTGATTTGGCTGAGTTCCCTCGGCGCCTGGGCAGTCCCTCCCTTCGGTTTCGACACCTTCCGCCGGAGCCTGGTCCGCTCATCATCTTATTGGCCCCCCCCTCTCCTTGCCGATCGTTGGAATAAAGTCCGTTATACTTGACTTCCCGCGAGCTTTTCGGTCGACACCCTCTTCGATCGCTCCCTCGCCGACTGCCGCCACCACAGCCGATACTCCTCGACACCCCCGTCCTTCGTCGTGTAGACGACGTCATCCTCGCCGACGTCGCCTGTCACACCCCCCCTATCCGTGCGCAAGGTCGCCACTCCCGGGCCAGCATACTGGATTTTCGACATCGCAACGAAGCCCTTGAGTACGGACGAAGCCTCGCTCTTGAGCCGAATGCCGCGAGCCCAGCGGAAACGCGAGTATTCATCCGTGACACCGCACAGATATCGGACGCCGGAGAGAGCAGGGACAGGGGAAGGCCCCCACACGTCGGCGAAGACCCGAGCGAAAGGTGCGTCGGCGGGGTGGTGGGCAGCCTCACGACTGGGGGCAGACACGGCCTTGCCGGAGCAGCAGGCATCGCACTGATCGAGGAGACGAAGTTGATCCCGGGTTACAGCAGAGATGTCGAGGGAAATGTCGCCCGACTTAGCAACTTCTACCAAACGACCCCAGGACAGATGACCCAAACGCTGATGCCAAAGCACTACATCTGTAGGCAAGGAGGTGGCTGTCAGCGCGTGGTGATCCGCCAGAGGAGGTGAGGCCGGACTCGCCTGGAGAACGTAGTGGTTGCGATCGAGAGCGAAGGTGAGACTCGAAGCCGGACCCGAGATGGTGAGACCAGAGTGTGCGCCCGCGGCGTCGCAAATCCCAGACAGCTGGTACCCATCCTTCATGAGACTGGCAAGAGAGACGAGCTCGGCGGACAGACCCGGGACGAGAAGGACGTTGCGGAGCTCGAGAGGCGCGCCATTGGCGTCAAAGCGAAGGGTGCCCTTGCCGACAGCCATGGCGCTGGACTTGAATGCGCCGACTACGCGCACCCGCTCCGTCGTGAAAGGCTGGAAGTCGACCAAGAGATCCCGACGAGTGGTCATGTGGCGCGTCGCCCCCGAGTCAAGGAGGTAGCGGGGACCGTCGTGCAAGTACAGCGCAGAGACTTCGGTGTCAAGGGCGACCTCGGCAAAATAGTTCACGTAAGAGTCGTCGTCAACCGATGGGTCGGGACCGTACTCAGCCACGAGCGCCATCGCGTCGGCCGCGCCGATGGAGATGTTGTGCTTGGCTAAGACGGCAACCCGACGACGGCACAGTTCGGTCGAGGGGACGGTACATTCGTCGCCAAGATGACCCTGCTCGTAGCATTTCCGACACTGCGACGGGCCCAGCCTCAGGCGACCGTTCTGCGCAACCCCGTGCGGCCACTTGTCCACGAGACCCGGTACCTTCGAAGCCGAGAGAAAACTGGACTTCGGTTTGCCTGACGAACGAGCGGGGCGCCTGCGACGACCCTGAGTCTTCGCCGCGAGGGCTTCGGCGACGTCGGTGCCGGAAGAGCGAGACATCGCCGCGCGACGAATCGCGCCCTCCACATCACTGAGCGACGGGATAGGGCCGAGGGCGTCGATAACCGTGACAATAGGCCGTGGCATCCTCGCCTTCAAGAGGTCCATGCGGATGCCTTCCGACAACGCAGGCGGCGGAACCCACTTGTCAAACTCAGCTTGCGTGTACTTGACCCCGTCGATCTTGGCGCGCTGGTAGGCCTTGTCGCGGGAAACATGCGCGGCGTTGAGATCGACGAACAGCCGGTTGAAGCGCGACAACCAAGGGTCGAGAGGGTCTCCATCGACGTAGGCTTGGTATTGGAAAAGAGCATCGAGTTTCTCCGACCGCGCGAAGTCGTGGGATGCGGCGCCGAGATCCTTATCGAGGGCCGCCCACAGCTCGTGCGTTGGCTGGTCTGCGATGCGCGCGAACGTGGCCTCCCCCAGGCACACGAACAAGATGTTGCGGGCCTGCGCCAAGGCTTGATCGAGGTCGTCGACGTCATGACGGTAGTTCCGATGTTGTGTACGGAACGTGGCTACGTCGGCCACAGTGGAGCCACCCAGCGTACGGGTGAACTCGGACTGTTCGGGCTCGGGGCCAACGCTGAGTTCGGTCGTGACGTGCTTGAACCGGCCATCGCCCTCCAACACCCGTTGGAGTCGATCCTTGGCCGTTCCCCAATTTGTGGCGTCGACATTGCCATACAGGTCGCCCATAAGGCCGCGATGAGTGGCGGACCCGGAATCCACCGAGGTCGTAGCCATCTTGGATACGCGCTGCGTCTTTTCTGCGTGCGGATCTGTGCCTTGCGGCAATACAGACGCTACCAAATAAGAGACTGACGAGCGTGTAATCCAACCGTCAGTTAATTGCAACGAAAGTGGCTGTGAAGCTAAACATGCGTACCTGACGAGCGTGTAATCCAACCGTGGAGAGAAGACAACGGTTGGTGCGCATCGCCAGGCTTCACTAAACAGACGAGCACTTCTAAACAGATTACCAATGAACGCGCCATTCCTAACCCTCATTCCCAACACACCAACTGCCACGTCAACGGCGCTCATGGCAGAATCATCAAGGGGGGATGAGACGTCCATGTGCGCCGACCTTACTAGTGGGGTCCATGTCTTGACAGTGTCTTGAAGGTCGGCGATGGGAGCGCTGGCGAAGTGCGTGTCGACGTCTTGCTCGGTGGAGTCGCCAGGTAGCCCGGGGAATTCAGTGTCGAGGAACGTGGCATTTCTGCCCAGAATGATCTTCTTTGTCGTAGTGTCGTAGAAACGGAAGGCTTTAGAAGCCAGGTCGTAGCCGGTGAAGAGAACGCGAACCGCTTTCGGGTCGAGTTTCGAGCGAAGTTCGGGCGCGACCGTGAGCCAAGCTGTGCAGCCGAACGGGTGAAGCGCCGAGGCGTTGGCGCGGTCGCCCTGCCAGACGGAGTTCGGTGTTGCCTTGTCCAGGGCCGAGTGTTGACACAAGTTCTTGCAGTATACGAAATAGGCTGCGGCCTCCTCCCAGAATGTCTTGGGTAAATGTGCGTCCGCAAGAAGCGCAAGGACACCTTCGACGATGGAACGATTGACCTGCTCCGCACGACCGTTCTGTTGAGGCGTGCGTGGGATAGAGTATTGTTGCCGTGTGCCGCGTGCCTTGCAGAACTCCGTGAACGCTCTCGAACAATATTCGCCACCGTTGTCGGTTCGGAGGACCTTCAGCGTCGCACCTGTCTCGAGCTCGACCTCGGCAAGCCAAGTCTTGAACACGCCGAAGACTTCGCTTTTGTGTCCGATCGCGTAGGCCCAGAGTTTGCGGGAGTAATCGTCGAGGAACGTGACAAGATACCGTTTGCCAGTCAAGGACCGCTCGGGGAGGGAAAGAACATCGCTGTGGACAAGGCCGAGTCTCTCGGAGGAGTGCGAATCCGAATCGGGAAAAGGAAGATGATGGCCCTTTGCGCTGAGGCAAGCATTGCAGACAAACTTCTCTACCTCTTTGTCACTATATCCGGCCCCGAGACCCTCCAGCAAACCAGCGGCAACCATCTTCTGTATGGAGGAAGGTGCGAGATGGCCGAGGCAGCGGTGGAGGGTCAGTAGGGGCACGGAAGACTGTGAGTGAGAAAGGAGAGCAAGATGCTGACATTTGGAATGATCAGCGTCCAGCAAGTAGAGCCCTTCGTCGAGCCTTGTGCCTTCAGCGATAGCGTTGCCGTTCTTGTCAATGTGGATGCCGTGTTTCGTGAAGGCAACACGGACATTGTCGGTGTCGCAAAGTCGAGAGACCGAGAGGAGGTTGACAGGCAGGCCCGGAGTGTGCAGAACGCCGGTGAGCGTGATCGGATGACCAGAGGCGGCAACGAAGGCGATATTTCCCGTCCCGATGGCGTTGATACCCCTGCAATACCACCAATCTTCGTAGGAGCGATGTGGCGATAGGTCGTGAACAGCGACTTGTCGGAGACCATGTGCGAAGAGGCGCCCGAGTCAACGACGAAAGAGTTGTTGCGAAGCTGACGACGACGTGCGAGAAGACCGGTGGCGAGACATCCGACATGGTGTTGCGAGTCGGAGGTGTTGGGCGTTTTCCCGTCGCCGAGAGCCTTCTTGCAGAAACGACAGGGTCCTGGCGGCGGATGTTGCGCCCTCGTAGGGCACTCCACGACACGGTGAGAAGGACTGCGGCAGGCGAGACACTTGGGACGGGTGGGACGTGGCGACGACGAGGCAAGAAGGGCCGATTGGTCGCTGGAGAGGTTCATTGACCGGAGTTGAACTCGCATGCGGTCAGCAAGCGAATCAATGTCAGGGAGAGTTCGTTGCGTGCGTTGTTCGTTGGTGAACGTCGCCTTGAAGCTCTCGAGTGACGGGTGGGCGATCGCGAGGAGGAGTGTGGCAAGGACGTCGTTGATCGTCGTTTTGGTATCGATGATCTCTTGCGCAACCGACTTGAAGTCCATGATCCAACTGTCGAATTCGCCAACCGTACCGGGCATGGGTCGGAAACCCCAGAGTCGCGAGAAGAGCTCAAGTGTGCGGGTTGCATCGTCAGGGGCGTACCGCGATTTCAGCGTCGAGTAAATCTTGGGCGCTGTGAGGTCGGCGGTAGGGATCTTGTCGAGGACTGCCATCGATTGAGTTCGCAAGGATCTCACGAGTCACAACGTCGCGGGCGGAGCGGTCTGTTTGGCCAAAGCTGAGTGTGAGCACCTGTTTTTGCAATAAACGAAGTACGCAGCCGCTTCATCCCAAAAGGTGGCCGGCAGATGGGAGTCAGCAAGGAGGGCGAGGACGCCCTCGACAATGGAGAGATTGACACGTTCGGCACGACCGTTTTGCTGAGGTGTGTAGGGGATAGAGTATTGACGACGAATGCCCCTGGACTTGCAGAACTCCGTGAATGCGTTCGATCTGTACTCCCCGTCGTTGTCGGTGCGAAGGGTTTTTAAACGCGCGTTCGTCTCTAACTCCACTTCGGCGAGCCAAGTCTGGAAAGTTGGGAAGACGTCGCTTTTGTGATCGATCGCGTATGCCCAGAGTTTGCGAGAGTGGTCGTCAAGAAATGTGACAAGGTAGCGCTTCCCAGTCAAGGACGGAGTGGGGAACGAAAGGACATCGCTGTGCACGAGGCCAAGTCTTTCGGGGGAATGCGACTCAGAGTTGGGAAAGGGAAGACGGTGACCTTTGGAACCAAGGCAAGCATTGCAAACAAACTCCTCTACGTCTTTGTCACTGTACCCGGCCCCAAACCCATCCAGCAAACCTGCGGCGATCATCTTCTGTATCGAGGATGGGGCAAGATGGCCGAGGCAGCGGTGAAGGGTAAGCAGGGGCACAGTCGACTCAGAACGCAAGAGAAGGGCAAGCTGCTGACACTTGGTGTGGTCCGCGTCCAAAAGGTAGAGACCGTCGTTAACCCTGGTACCGTGAGCAATGGCCTGGCCGTCCTTGGCGATGTTGATGCCGTCGCTGGTGAAGGCGAGTCGAACACGGTCGGTGTCGCAGAGGCGAGAGACGGAGAGGAGGTTGACGTGGAGGCCCGGCGTGTGCAGAACGCCACGCAGCGTGATCGGATGTCCGGTCTTGGCAACAAACGCTACGTCCCCCATACCGATGGCCGTGATACCGCCGGCAATGCCGCCAATCTTGGTGTGCGCCGTCTGGCGATAAGCCGTGAATAGAGAGCGATCGGCGACCATGTGTGCCGTGGCGCCCGAGTCGACTACAAAGGTGTCAGTCGGGAGTTGCCGGCGAGCAAACAGGCAGGAGGCGAAATAGCCGACGTTAGGCTGTTGAGCGGCGGGGAGAGACATGTCGTCCTGGTTGTCGTCGCCGGTGTGTTTCTGTTCGCCCCGGTGCTTGCAGTCGAGGGCCCAGTGACCTTTCTTGTGGCAGCGGCGGCAGGGGCCGGCGGGCGGGTGTGTCGCCCGTGAGGTGCAGTCGCGCAGACGGTGGCCGGGGGCGCGGCAGGCGGGACAAGGGGAGGCGGTGGCGAGCATGGCCGAGTGCGATGACGAGAGTCCCGCCGAGCGAAGCTGGATGCGAATGCGGTCCGTCAGCGTCGTGAGTTCCGGGAGGTCGCGTTGGTTGCGCTGCTCGTCCGTGAACGTGAGTCGGAAGCTGTCGAGGCAGGGTGGGACCATGGCGAGCACGTGAGTGGCGAGCACGTCGTTGAGCGAGGTTTTGGCGTCGCGGATTTCCTGCGCGATCGACATGTATTCACGGAGCCACGTGTCGTACGCCTCGACGGAGGCAGGCATCTTCCTGAAATCCCAAAGGCGGGCGAACAACTCGAGGGTGCGAGTGGCGTCGTCCGGTGCGAAACGAGCCTTGAGTGCGGCGAAGATGCGTGGTGCCGACAGGTCGTCGAGGGTGGCTGAGACGTCGGCTGAGTCGATCGAGCCAACGATGATTTCCCGCGCAGCGTCGTCACGGGCGGCAAGCTGGTCGGCCGTCCACGTCGGGGGAATGACACCGTCAAGAACGTAACTACGGACTTGATTTGGAAGCGCGAGACGGAGTTGACGTAACCAGTTTGTAAACGACTTAGGCCCGTCAAGACGAGCGTGCTTGGGGAACACAACTTTTGATGCGGTGGCGGTGTTTGCCTGCGTGGCAGTGACGGGCGGGGTGGCGGCGGCGGCGGCGGCAGGGGGCTGTGAGGCCTGTAGAGCGGCAAGCTGTGCCTGTAGCGTGGCGATTTGCACGCTGATCGAAGGGTCAGGGGAGCTGATGTCCCTGGGGGGCGAAGGCGGGGCGGGGGAGCTGTCCATGCTGCGATGGTGCGATGGGCTGGGGCGGCTCGAGTGGCTGGGCTCGAGGGAAAAATTGCAAGCGGCGGGGCTGGTAGCTCGTGGGCTTATAACCTATTCGATCAACTCTACTACGTCAGCGATGTAGTTATAGCCAAGAGTGATGAATAGGAATCTAACAGTAAGGGAGCCGCGCGCCCCAAGTCCTCAGCCAGCGAGCCTCGGGGCTGAGCCAATGTGCCAGGCTCGCTGCGCGCGCCTAAGTCCTGAGCCGATGCGCCCGGCTCGCTCCGCGCGCCTAAGTCCTGACCCGAGCGGAGAGTGGATTCCTCACACGCCCGGACCGTCCGTCGCAACCCTGCCACGTCGACGCTCCTACAGTAGCCCTAGCGGTCGCTACGCCAACCTCCCAAGGTCCTGCAGCCTACATTCAACAGGTTATGAGCCCCAATCGACCTGATCTGCCCCGATTCCCTGCAGCACCTGCGAACCCTACCTCCGACGCCTCCCCGGACGCACCCGAACCCACCACCACCGCTCCTCGCGACACCACCGACGCCCCCATGTCCACCTCGAGCCACGTTGACCCCACCCTGGCGGCCAGTATCGACGAGCGCATACACCTCGAGGTGCAACGTCGTCTGCGTGAGTTCACTACCTCCCCTACACCGGCCACCGAACGTAAACCCATCATCTACAACATCGATATTCCCCGTCACCTCTCAACCTGGCCGGCCGACGCTCTCCTCTCCGGCGTCAAGACCTTCCGAATTTGGGACCGCACGTTACAAGACCGCGTTGGCGCCACCATCTACGAGTACATCACGACTGGCACCCTCCCCGACCGTGCGGAAGCCATCGACCACGAAAATGTCGAGATCTTCGCCGTCCGCCAAGTATCAGATGGTGTCGCCGGAAACGTTCGAAAGTCGCTGCTCACCGTTGCCACCGCCCACCGTCGCGCACAGGCCTACTACGATCACCTAAATCGGGAGTACAATCCAACATCGTCACAGTCCACACTCCGTCTGCTCCACTCGTTCTTCAACATTCCGCGCGCACCTATCGAGGAGAAGGGCTTCGTCGAATGGATGGCCGAATTCCTCAACCAGTCAGCCTGCCTCGAATCAGCCCAAATCACGATAATGGACGTCATCACGGCTCGAGCTCTCACCCTGATCCCCGACAAACTGGACGCATTCCGCCAATACATGGAGCTCCACAACACCGACCAGCTACCGACCCCGGCAAACCTCATGACCCTTGCACACAAGCAAGTCAAGAACCACCACGACACTCGTAACACTGGCCCGAACGTAACCGCATTTGCGGCAGCATCACCATCGTCATCTCGTACCTCGCAACAGTCCCCAGCTAAGTTTTCCTGCCCCGCCTGCAACAACGGCATGCATCGAGTACGACATTGCCCCGACGACGCCGCCCGCCAACGTTACATCGAGCGACGCCACGGACACCAACGTCACACCACGGCCCCAACCATTACCGCACCGGAGGACGCACCCGTCGTAGGCACAATCTCACGGTTCCAAGAACTATAAGATGATCACCACTACTGTCAGGAGAGGTTGAGAGTCGAACAGAAGTGATGAGAAGGAAGCTAAGAAACAGAAAGGGGGGCCCGCGCTGGGATAGGCCCAGGCGCGGGTGAAATCGCTGGCGCGCTAAGGCAGTCGCGCGCGTCTAAGTCGCCACCGCAGGGGGGCGGCCCAGCGGTCGCGCGCCCGAATCCGCCGGCGCCGGCGGGCTGAGGCAGTCGCGCGCGTCTAAGTCCCCTCCGCAAGGGGGCGGGCTAGTGGGCGCGCGCAACGACCGAGGCGCCCCTGTCGAGCTGAGAGTGGACTCTTCACAGCAACCTCTCCAAAATGATCCGGCTTGTGCCGTTACACGAATCCCCAGCGACCTCCGGTCCCAACTTAACAGTCGACGACCCCGGGAATCGATGCGACAAAGTCTTGATCGTCAAAGACCGTGTCACGAATGGAAGTTCGGCCTCTCAGCACCTTCGTCATCCGCGTGACTTCGGCCTTCCCGCGCCTCGGACCTCCTCTCCCCGCTTCGGCACCTGCACTGCTCTCTTCTCCTCCGACTACACACTCACAACCCTCTCGCCCCCGACTCTTACGTGATCCTCAGCCTCAACACTATTACGTGATCCTCGTGCCTCGCCTCCTCAAGCTCGCCACCTCGTCCCCGACTCCTCTGGTCTAGTTCCCCATCTCCGTAGCTTACTTCTCTCCTTCCTTTCTGCAACTCGAATCTCGTCAAAGGTCACATCCTTGCACTCGTCCCTCGTCCTCGCCTCTTGTGAGAAGTCCCTAGAACATCTCTCAACTCGTCACTCGCCCTTGTCCTCGTCTCGAGCCCCTGCGTCCGGCTCACCTCTCCTATCTTTGTCCTTCGTGATAGACCGTCGGGTTGAGCCTCGAAATGAAATCTCTCGTAGAGGGAAGAGAAAGGGGAGGTTCGGCATCAGCATTCAATGTAGGCAAAGCGAAAGTCGCAACTACAGGTCTGTGGTCCGAACAGGGTGCGTCGAAGAGCGTAGAAGCGCTCAACAACTGGATTGGACAAGAATATAGTCGATCCGCGACCACGAGCAAATATTTCGCTCTTCCCCTCTACCACGGTAGTGAGGAGAGTGAATGCGGGGGTGCAAGTGTAAGGAGCTGAACGCCTCCAACTCCTGACACAAGCGACTGCAGGCGCTTTCCTTCGGTCTCGAACAACGCTCTTCTTCCAGGGGTTCAACACCTCTCACATTTGGTCTGGATCAGCCCTGTCGTGTATCAAGTCCGTGCCTTGGGTTTGGGATTCACTGGGATCAGAGACTGGCGGCAGAGGAGAGGTGGTTGGGTCGGAGGAATTGGTCGCTGAGTGGAGTTTATTGAGCTTGGACCCTTGCTTAGTTTGACTGGCTCTCTTGCGCGCACTTGCCTCTCTGGCTTAGAATCATCTATCATCATCGCCCAGTTTTTCGTATCTCGTTCATCAACCCCAGCTTCATTGCTGCTCTTCTCTTGATTGCAAGGTAGTCCTGATACAGCGTATACCTTTGGGTCCTCGTTGGGAGCAGCACCTCGTGCTTTCACCTCGCGTTCGAGTCACATATTCGACTCCGCATCCTCACCTCGTATCGAGCTCTCGTGTGCTCTCCTGGGTGTCGTCTCTCGGTCATCGACTCGCCTTACGGCTCAAGTCGATCATCCTCCCTGCTTGCTGTCGAGTCTTCCCAGCCAGCTCTGCGTACCGTTTCGCACGGCCCGTGTCACCCCGTGCAGGTTGCCCTGCCTCGACCTCGAGGGAGTGGTCCTGTCAGCAAGGATGGACATGTCGGACCGTGTCGAGTGCCTTGAACGCGATCTTTGACAGCAAGGTCTGCCAGTGCGATACAGGAGTCCAAGCGCGATTGGTGATGGACACTCGGTCGACCGATACATCCGGACAATCGTTGAGATTGCCGGCCAAGATCCGAAGAGTCTTGGGTCTCGGGGCGTTGAAGTGCAGAAGCCCGAAAAAGTTGCGACGATCGTCCTCCTGCACCGGCGCGTACATGTTGATGATCTTGACATTGAGCTCCTCAAGACGAAACACCGAGCGCAGAATCCGACCGTCAAAACGAGGAGCTCCTGCAAAGACGACCGGGATAGAGGAAAGGAGATGGCCCGCCAAAGGTGAGCCATCGGGTATGAGGAGTGAAACAAATACAAGCCCCTGGCTAAGCACTCTCGAAGCCTTCGCGCGACGCGTTGTAGCTGAGGTGGTGCTCTTGCAGGAGGATGGCCGCAGGGGCCGGCCGAAGGGTTTTGAGATAACGGATGATTTTGACTTGGTTGACTGCGTTCTTCATCGATCGGACGTTGAACGTCAACACGGTGAGAGACTCAATCATGATTAAATCAGTTCAGCACCCCTCGGACCTGTAACCCCCTGATGCACCGAGGATCACGGCGGATCCCGCCCGGGTGACACGTCGGTTGCCGGGTGCCGAGCTCGAACGAAGGCGTCGAGGCTATCGAGATTGTCAAGGTGGCCGATGATCCCGACGTGCCACCGGACAACGGCGAAGCCGGAGCAGAAGCAGAAGGCGAAGGAGAGGTCGGGGTCGAAACGGGCGCCGCCGTCGTCGTCTGCGTCTCCTTTGTTGAGCCCGTGGTGGCACGCGTCAACATCTCTTTCCCAGTGTCGCCGCCCTCCGGTTCGGTCGAAGCGACCGATTCGCCGTCGTCGTCGCCGTCGTTCGCATCGTCCTTGTTGCCGGTCGCTGCACCTGCGGGGTTAGCACGAGGTCCCAGCTGGATCATGTTCGCGCCAGAGACGCGAGAGTTCAATGCGGCAGGCCCACCGTGCTTCCCATTCTTTCCAGCAACTCGGAAGCCGGTGGTCGAAGTCGAAGTCGAGGCCCCCGGAACAGGGGCGGCGGTGGCCGGAGTCGAAACCGGCTTCCTGCAAGCGCCCCACTGATGTCCGGCGCGATCGCACACGGCGCAGTAGTGCGTCTCGAATTCGTGTCGCAAGCCGTACTTGGCGCCCAGGATCTCGATCTCTTGTGGCAAGGCGGCGTTGAGCGCAGCCTTCTGCGTCTCGGTAGAGCCTTGGAAAAGATCAGCATGTAAGCGAAGGTACGCGCAGTGGAACCCGTCTTCGGTCATGGCCATCGGATCTCCATTCGGATCGACCGCGAGGCCCCGCTGTAATTGCATCAGGGTATAACCTTGCGTACGACCTGCGCGGCCGAACGAAAGGGTGAGAGCATCATCGAGAGATTTTCGGAGCACGGAAGCGGGGATCGCGCTGGAGGAGGAGGGCAAGGTGAATCGCACCTGAACGACGTGGTTAAGGGGAGAGGCGCTGGGGAGCTCGGTAACCATCTCCTTGCCGTGGTGAGAGAACGGGCCCGCTGCAGCGGCTTCGAGACAGGCTTGGTCGGATTCGAAAACAAGCTCGTACATGTGACGAGCGATCGGGAACCTCTTCGTGGCTTTCGTCACAATTGGGTTCAGCTTCACACATTTCGAGAAAAGCTTCTCAACCTCGGGGTCGAGCACGACGCCCTCGGGCCGCGCGAACATGAACGGCGTCTCGGCCAATCCAAAGTGCTTGCGCAGCGCGATCTGTACAGGACCTCTGGGTGATCCAGGACCATCCATAATGACTCGGATCACATTGGAGGCCGGGGCTGCGTCGTTTCGCACCGCTCTTTGGGCGGCTCGTGCGAGCACTGGCGCCTGCGAAGGCGGGGTCGAGGTGTCGTGCATCAGGACCATCAGTCGGCGGGTCGACTTGCCGGAGGGAACGATACCGAGTGCTCTAAAGGTCTTCTGCATCAATTTCTCATAGTCCAACCGGACCTGAGTTGCCTCGGGGGACCAGGCTGGAGGATTCGCGGTTCTTCCAGCGACCGTTTCATGCGTTCGCATGTTGAGTGATTTGTCACTCGCGCCGCTACCGGCCAACGGGTCGT
Source organism: Microbotryum silenes-acaulis (assembly GCA_003665825.1). Classification (NCBI taxonomy): domain Eukaryota; kingdom Fungi; phylum Basidiomycota; class Microbotryomycetes; order Microbotryales; family Microbotryaceae; genus Microbotryum; species Microbotryum silenes-acaulis. The sequence goes on from QPFY01000014.1 coordinate 19,031, forward strand.
TGGGCGGGGGCGGAGTTGGACCGGGCGGATCCGGCATCGGTTGTTGGTGTTGTCCTGTAACACTTAAGGGGGTACGGGGTCAACTACACACGCTACACCGCAAAACTCACTTTTGTGTGTGTGTGTAAAGTCTTTTTTTTTTTTTCATAGAACTTGTTCATATTGCCCCCAGTTCATGTTCCCCCTATTTGGCCTACGGAAAAACTAGATGGAAGTCGACGATGATAACACAAACATTTTTTATTTTTTTTTGACTGGGGCTCATAAATTGCTATCCTTCGGCTTGGCTGGGACCGCTACAAAAAGAGCTAAAAGAGGTTATAAAGCAACGACGGCAAGCAGTTGGGTGAAAGTCAAACCCCTGCGCGCAAAGAGCGCTGCGCAGATCAAAACCCGCCGAGCACCTAACGCGGACTCCAACGGGCGGTGAGTACTGCTGCTGCTTCACGTCCCAAGAGTGGGAGCGAAGATACTCGAAAACCAGGCAAGAGCGCCTAGAGAAAGAAAGGGGGAGAATATACAAAAGCACAACTGGAAACACGGAGAACCAGGAATACTAAGACAGAGAGGAGGGGAACACACCCGAGGGGCCAAGGGAGGGGGTCGAAGCCAGAGATAGAGGTCCCCAGGGATTGACAGGCCGCAGCCAAGCCCCAGCTACTCGTCACCCCGACAGCGCCTGATGTCCTCCCTTGGCTGAGTCTCGAGTGCTGGCTGTTGAGCCGTTGGGGCCGAGCGAAAGACGATCCAATACAACAAAACGAGCCTCGCCTTGACGCGAGGATATTGACCAAGAACGAGCGACCTTTCTTCCCAAGCCATGCCGTAGATCTTGACCAACGCGAACGAACGAACCATTCGACGGAATCCAACACACGGCTTAGGAATAAAAGGGGAAGTGGCTGAAGCGTAGTCAACAACCGAGCAACAAGAACGAGAAGAGGAAGGGAAGGGAAAAGGGGGGAAAGGAGAGGGGAGAACTTCACAAAGCCTCCAACGCAAAGACGATCGACCGGGCTTGCCGATCCATCCAAGAACGAAAACCGCTACTGCGCAAAGTAGAGAGAGAGAGAGAGAGGTGCGCAGCCTTCCATTAACTCGGTCATCACACCTCCCAATCTCGAGCCCCAGGCACAAAGCCCGCTCGAGAGAGAAAATCTCGCTCGAACGCTCTGAGTGCACTGGGCAGCGAGGGAGGGGCCACGACCTTGTCCAGCTCGAACCGCTGATGAACGCGCCAGCGGAGCAGGTGCAGCCGCTGGAAGCCGATCGCGCAAGCCAGCCGAACCCACATCCATTTCGAGGTCGTTCTCCCACGACCCCGCAAAAGGGGGAGCCCCATAGTCAGCTGCTCCGGAGTGAACGTTGACGGATCGACGTCGGTATCCTCGATGCCGAGCTTGTCGAACAGAATGCAAAGCACCCCGCCCCAGAAGCTGGTCGAGTACGCGCACTCGAAAAAGTAGTGCGACACCGTCTCGATGACCGCTGCATCGTTGCCGCAGAATAGACACGTCGGCGAAGAGGCATGACCCTGAGTATGCTGCCTCTTGCGTGTCGGCGTCACGTCGTACATGAGCCGCCAGTGGGTGTCCTGCTCCACAGCAGACGCGAACCGGTCATGAAGCCATCTCCAGAAGCGCTTCCTATCGCTCTGAGAAGTCCCATCACGGAAACGCTTGACACGATCCTCCCTCCCTGGGAACCGAACCACGTTCACAAGCCGACGAAGCTTGCGAATAGTGAACGGTCGGGTGAGCCCAAAGAAGTTGAAGCACCGGGGACGGGGAGCCTCCTTGAGAGGTATCCGAGCAGGTCGCAACGCGGTCTTGGGCAGCAACGCTTTCGCCTTGAGCAACTGACCCACGCGCGACCACACGTGCTCGTGCGCCAGGGCGGGTTCCTTAGAGTGCTGCCAGAACCCGCGTCGATGACCAACCAGAGCCCAGCCCTTCCCTTCGTCCCTCCAGTACAGGTCCGCGATCTGCGCAAACTTCGCCACTGCGTCCGCATCGTCATATGCGTGCTCAAAATCCGTAAGTGCCCCAAGTCTTTTTTTTTGTAGAAACTGTTCATCATATTGCCCCCAATTCCTGTTCCCCCTGATTGGCCTACGGAAAAACTAGATGGAAGTCGACGATGATAACACAAACCGCCCGTAAGATGCGAGAAACGGGCCGGTGTCCACCAATCCGATACTTAGGATTCAAGTGCCCCAGCCAAGCGGTTGCTCCCCCTCAGGAGACGAATGAGAGAGAGAGAAGGAGAGAAAGAGTAATAAAACGATTTACTAACGACAAGAGGCCCACCCCGCACCCACTTCCCAACTCGGTCGAGACAAAGACAGGAGAGCGACTGCGCAACTACCCTGACCCACGAAGCCCCAAGTCTATGCTCGGTCACAGCAAGACGCGGTGGAGGTCCCTCAAAACCTCCACCTCAGCAGTCCCTGGCCCCTCAAAGCCGACTTTCTGCCTGTGTCTGCTGATCCCTCCCTTGACTCAGAACCCCGAAGCCAAAGAGCGCGAGCCACCGTCGAGTCAATCCCAAATCGCGAGCCGGTCCATGAGCAACGAAAGCAGACCTGTAATAGATGAAAGATGAAAGCAAGATATTTAGTATACAGTTTTGGAAGAGGGAGTGTGATGTGGTGTGTGTGTGTGTGTGTGTGGGATGGTGGGGGGAAATCGAACCCAGCCTCTACTGCCCTCGCCCGCCCCTTGCTCCTCCCGCCCTCAACTTCATCCTCTCCTCCAGTACCACCCTCCTCCTCTCCACGCTTTCCATCCTCGTCCCGTGCTTCTGCATCCTCCATCTCCCACTGCTGATCATCTCCAAAACCATCCCCGTGAAGATCTCGATCGTCCTGCCCGCCCCTTCCTGTTCGCTGAGCTTGGCCTTGAGCTTGGGGAGGCCAAAGAGCCGTTGCAGTGTCGTGTACTGGGCGTCCTCGATCGTGTCGCACCCGAGTGCGTCGCAGAGCACGCCCCTTGCCGCGATCCAGACGTTCCGCGAGTCAACGCAGTCGAAAAAGTAGTGGTCGGTGTCGTCCACCGGCGCTTTGCAGACGAGGCACGCGGGAGAAGTGTCGTGGTTTTGTTGGTGCTGCAGCTTGCGCGTCGGGGTGAAGCGGAGAATCAGCTTGAACCAAACTTCCCTCTCCCTCGCCGTCAGTGCCTTCGAGTTGACCGCCTTCCAGAAGCTCCTGAGATCGTCCGGCTGCGGTGGTCCCTTGAGCCCGAGCGTGTTGGTAAAGGCCTTCGCGTTCAGGACCCGGCGGATGCGACGGATCGTGTAGGGTCGAGCCATGTTCAGCAGCTTGTACTGGCTCGCCTGTTGTGGAAGCACCGGGTCCGGAAGGCGCTGCTCCATTGCGAAGCGGGCCACGGGCTTGGGGAGGATCGCCTCGAGCAGTGCGCTGGTGCCGATCCGGGGAGGCACGTTGAGCCGTCCCGCCGCCACCGCCGCCGCCAAGGGCGTGTTCTTGTGTCGATCGACAGTGAACCGGTACCAGGCCGCGATTGCCAGTCGCTGTGGGAGCCCGCGTCGATCGTACTCGCTGTTGTCGCCGAGCACATCCGCCGGCGGCGTCCAGAGGTGAAACCCCCCACCCGCATACAACTCGCGCCGATAGAGATCCGCCACCTTCGGGTAGCCCTGGAGACGAAGGTAGTCAGGTACATGAACCGCGTCGATGGTCTGTTTCCCTCTGATGGGGGTGTGGAGGCTGCCGAGCAGGGTGGGCAGCGCGAGCAGGTTCGCGGTGGTCAAGGCCCTCGGGTTGACCTGCGCGTCGTGATGTTTCGGAACGCCCAGTGTGGCGTGCCATCGGGGATGGGAGTGGATGGATGTGGCCAGGTCGAGATCGGGCTGAGCTCGCTGGAGTGCCGCGCGCGCAAGTCCTTGCCAGATCGCGCCAGAACCGCCGAGAAGAACGTCCCAGATCCGTGCCGCAACCGCGTCCACGACGTCCTGCATCCTGATCACCCCCAGTCCCCCCTTGAGCTTGGCTGTGAACACGATGTCTCTGCCGTAGCTGGTCCTGCCCTTGCCCCCACGGACGAAATCGACGAGCATGTCATCGAGCTTCTTGACGACTTCGGGCGGCGGGATGTCGGCTGCAAGGAAGTGCAGGATCTTGGGGATGGCGTACCAATTGACGTAAAAGGCACGGGTGTGGTGCGTGAGCCAGCGATGCTGGACCGCCTCCAGCATTGCCTTGAGGCGTTCGATGAGATTTGCGTAGGCGAGTTCGGTGTCGCCGCTGGGGTCGAAGGGGAGGCCGATCCACTCGAGCGACTCGCCTGCGGCCTTGACGACGAGCGGGCGTTCCCCCGGGTCCCAGCGGCGTCCGATCGGTAGGACGACCGTCTTGTCCGTGTTGAGCTGGCCATTCATTGCCTGCCTCCAGTCAAGCGCCAGGTCATCGAGCAAGTTGAGTGACTCCAAGCCCGCGACGGCGACGACAACGTCATCGGCAAATGCAAGTGATGTAATGGCGCGGCTCTGTGGGTACAGATAAAGGGCAGGGATTGCAAGATTCAGCGCGATGTTTCGACGGTGTAGAGCATCCAGGAACGGCTGAAACACGATGTCCCAGACCGATGACGACGCCAGGTCCCCTTGGCCGAGCCCACACGTCAGTCGCACCGGCGCCATCAGGAAACCATTGATGATGTAGCGGGCTGAGGTCGAGTCACCCGAGTAGAGCATCCTCAGCACGCGAAGAAAAGTGGCAGGAGCGCCCAGAGTGTCGAAGATGGCAAAGATCCAGTCATGCTCGACGAGGTTGTAGGCGGATGATTGGTCAAGAGACAAGAGCGCGGCCATGGGGAACTCGGTCCTGCGCGCACCAAGTTCCTCAACCAGGAGACGAAGGTGTAGCGCAGCGTCGGCCGATCGGCGGTCCTTGACGAATCCGTGCTGCTGCGGCGGGAGGAGATCGGGCAGAAGGTGGTTGAGTCGGGCGACGTAGACCTTGGTAAAGATCTTGTAATCGCACTCGCGCAGGGTGATAGGCCGGTACGACGAAAGGTCGGCGCGATCGGCATGTTTCTTGTGGGGCTTGTAAATCAGGCGCACAAGTCCCTGCCCCTGCTTGGGAGAGAGTGAGCCTCGCTCGATCATCGCGTTGTAGGCCTTGGTCAGCACCTTGGCCCACGCCTCGGGTGCGGTCTGGTACAGTTCGTAGGGCACGCCCGACGGTCCCGGCGATCGCCCCGGGTGCGTCGTCCCGATCGCGGCCACGACCTCGTCCTCGGTGATCGGTCGCTGGAGTAAGTCGATCTGCGATTCCGAGAGTCGGCGCAGAAAGAGCGGATCCGAGCGCGGGTCGTCGCAAGTCCGCGCCGCCCTGATCGGCGCGAGGAATTCGTCCCGAAGTCGAGCGACGCGGTCCGGGTCGCGAGGCTCGATGTGGTAGAGGCGCTGAAAATGCGCCTGCGTGTGGTCAAGAGCAATATCAATGTCATGCGTTAGCTCTCCGTTGGCCAAGCGCAGTGCTGTGATCTTGGAATCCGAGTTCCGCGCCGCGAGCTTGGAGTGGACCGGCCGCGACAGTCGTTCCTCGGAAGTGATCTCGGGGACGTGGGCTCGGATCCGGAGTAGGCGCGCGCGCTCCTCGACCGCCCGCTTGAGTTCCTCCGACGTCCTCGTCCATTCTGCCGTGTCCTCGTCCCTCCATATCGGTAACGCCTCCAGATCCTGCACCCTCCCCACCAAATACTCCATCCGTTCCGACCGCTCCCGATGCAGCCTCCTCGCCAGCTCACCACCCCTATCCCTGCACGCCTCCAGAATGACCTCGAGCTCCCCCACCGGTTCCTCCCCGCTTGCCCCTTCCAACCATCCTTCCATCATCCGCTGAAATTCCACCGTCTTGAAGGTTGTGGTATTAATTCGATGTAGTTGGTTGGATGTGGTAGGTAGGCTGAGCTGTGGGAGAGTCGCATCAAGATCGTCTGAGAGAGCCAGCACAATCAAGACCGGTCGGTGATCGGAGAGATCCTTGGGGTAGTCGTAGATCGTCGAGGCCTGGTCGAGCCTTTTCTGGTGAGTTCGTTGTAGGAGAAAGTAATCAAGCCGGGAAAATGAGTTGGGTCGCTTGCGATTGGGGTTGGGTCGAGTGAAAGATGGGGTGATGGGGTGCTTGTAGCGGATGCAGTCCGTGTAGGCCGAGTCGAGCTTGCCTATCAGGATCGGCCAGTGGTGGCCGCGCCGACTTTGGTTCCGCCGATCGACTTCTGGGCGCGGGCAGTCGTTGAGATCGCCGCCAAGGAGTCGGACGTGGGATTTCTGTGTTTTGTGAAATAAGAGTTTGTCAAAGAATTTTGCTCGTTGTTTTGGTTCAACGGGCGCGTAGATGTTGTTCATTTCGAAAATTTTAGTGTCGCCCCGCAGACGAAAGGAGGTGACCAGGATCCGTCCGTTGAGTGCCGAGTGGGTGCGCAAGAGCTCGGCGTCGATCAGGGGGGAGTCAGCCGGAATCAGAGTCAGACAATGTTGGTTGATGAAGAGCTTGCCCTCGTACTCATCCTTGATGAGTTGCCAGAGGTGCGGTCTGATGAAGTGCTCTTGTACGAGAATGGCCGATGCTTTGAAAGTGGATAGGTAAGCGTAAATGTTGCGTCGTTTCTCCGGGACCCCCATGCCCCTCCTCACGTTCCAGGTGATGATGGTGTGCTTGATCATTAATGGGTAGTTGAGGTCGAGGCGCTCTTGGCGGTGGTGACGTCCTCAAAGAGGGGGAGGGCGGGCAGGACATCGTCCTCGGGCTCGTGGTCGGACCATCTTTTCTCCTCGGCTACCCCCTTTGCTTTCCCTCGGTCCACCTTCGTCACGCCAACCGGCATCGCCGCCGCCGCCGACATCGACCTCGTCACCCTCCGCCCCTCTATTCCATCCTTGACAACGACGCGGCTCTTCCCTTTGATGATCACTCGCTTGGCGTCGGTCGGTTCGTCACTCGGGTCACTGAGGTCCGCCGCAGTCTGCGACCTCTTCATCACCGGCTTCTTGAACTTCGCAGCGGTCCGCCTGATGTTGATGGAACGTATCTCACCGTCCTCATCCCACGTGGCAAAGTTGTGACGCACCAAAGGGGGGGGGGCTTCAGCGTCAAGCCTCCTCTCGATGCTTTGGTCCCGCTCGAGTCGTGCCTGCTCAACCCAGTTAGCTCTGATCCTGTCCCACTCCTCCCCCTCGCGTAGCGACTTGGCGAGAGTTCCGGGTGACAAAGGTGGGGTTGGTTCGTGGGGAGTCGATTCGCGGGAAGCGGTGGCGGCGGTTGCTGTTGCGTCGCTGTCGTCGTCATTGTCCAGCCTGTTCGTCTCCCCTAAGTCCGTCGCTTCCGCATTCTCCGCTTTCGTCGCTCCCCCCGCCTCGTCCACATCGTCCACCTCCTCTTCCTCCATCTCCGTCGTCACCTCCCCTTCCTCCATCTCCGTCGCCACCTTGCCTTCTGTTTCGCCCCTTCCATCCGCCATCACCTCATCCTCATCAATCACCTCTCCATCGGATCCTCTGCGGTCCTCTAAAACCGACTCGTCCTCGCTCTCAATTTTGATGACCTCCGTTTTCGCGGTCGCCTCCGATTCCATCTCCGAGTCCTCCGAGTCCTCGTCATCCGCCTTATCACCAGCGTCCTCCTCCCCCGATTCCTCCGGCCCCTGTCCGCTCTGGCCAGTTACCGCTTCCTCCTGTCCCTCCTCAACCTCGAGCCCGGCGAAGCGATTCTGTGATGCGATCCTGTTAACAACCGGCACAGGAATGGGGACCTCGGCCTCCACAATGTTGGTGTCGTTGGTGATGGTGTTCTTGTTGCTGTTGCTGTTGCTGTTGCCGTTGTGAGCCTCCTTTCGCTTCCTCTCCTGATCCAATCCGCAGGTTCCCACGTGACCCACGAAGTGGCACCTACCGCAAGCCGCCTCCTTCTCATAGTCATGGCGAAGGGCGGTGACCGGGATGCCTCGAGTGGGAAGGCCGATTCTCGAAGGTAGGATCTCTTTCAAGGTCGTGTTAGGGCGTTGGAACAGGGAGTCGTCGTCGAAGTGTAGGAAAGCCGAGTAGTCTCCGGCAACGTGGGCGAAGGCCGAGGCGTTGTCCACGCTGATAACGCGCAGAACCTGCACAAGTTGGCACGAATGTCCCTTGCCTGACAAGTCCTGCACTAGTGATTGGAACGATTTGATGATGGCGTCCATGGAAGGCACTCCTTGAACACCGACGTTGATTCGAAGCTCGACCATGTTATGGTGGAACCTGTGAGATTTCGCGAAGCGGGCCTTCGCCGATCGCCAAGTGAGAGCGGGGGGCGTCGTAAGCGTGGAGTCACGTGCCTCGCCGGTGACGAACCCAACCGTAACGCGATGGTGAGCCGCCCCATTACGCAGGATTGATGAATGTTGTACGCCTAGGATCTGTGGTTGATAGGCCGCAAGGTGGTCCGGCAGAGGAACTCCAGGCTCAAAGCAGATAGGAGAGATCGGCGATAGCAGCCTCGTGACGCAGGCCACGAGATCGGTCTTGTCGGCATGAGACGCTCGCGAGGCGCTCTGGTGAGACAGAGTCACTTCAAGGGCGTAATCAAAGATGTTCTCGACAGACCGGTTCGCGTTCAAGGCCGAAAATTTCAGCGATGTGGCGGTGGCGACGGGGTAGAGTTCGGCGAAGTAGATGGCCTGGACCCAACGATCCATGCGGTTTCCGGGTACAGCACCCATGGCTTGTAGGAGGCTGCCCAGAGCCTTGGCACGCTGTTGTTGTTGTTGCTGTTGTCCAGGTGACTGAGTCGCCATCTGACTCGCAGCGGCGGCATAGTTGGGTGCGGCGGTGGCGGGGCCCGTGACTTGCGTCTTCTTCGAGCTTATCGGGATCTGGTCGCGGGGTGGCTGGACGCTGGTGGCGGACACCGGTGGTGGCGGTGCCGGCAGTGGGGACCCAGGGTCTCCTGTAGACATCTTGTCGGTGTATCACTTGTTAACTCGAGTATCGAAGACTGCGGTAGGGCGATTTCGAAGTGAAGTGAAGTGAAGTGTCACCGTGGAGCCCCTACGGTTTTGGCCCCGGAGTGTGTTCGGCAAGCAACACTGGCGACGTCGTCAGCGCACTCCCGTAGCGCACTTGCGAGGCGTGCGCGGTCTTTACCCGGCCCTAAGGCCGCCGGTTCGAGGCCCCCATCCTCGAGTCTCTTTCTCTTTGCTTTTCGTTTGTTTTTGATTGGCTTTGAGCTCACTCTCCCTCCTCTTTCCTTTTTGTTATGTTTTGCTAAACAGAGGTCAGTTCAAGGTTTTTACCGGTGCTTTTGCAGGCAATCCTTTTTCCCCCTGAGGTGACCTCTTTGGATAATTTTGACTAAGTCCCCTCTGCGCCTGGAGCAGTGCCCTCCCTTTTGTTTTAGCACCTTCCCCCGGAGCCTGGTCCGCTCATCATCTTTTGACCCTCCTCTCCTTACCGATTGTTGGAATAAAGTCCATTATACTTGACTTCCTGCAAGCTTCTCGACCGAGACCCCTCTTCGGTTGTTCCCTCGTCGCCTGCCGCCGCCACAGCCGACACTCCTCAACCCCCTCGACTTTCGCGTGTAGACGACGTCATCCCCGCCAACATCGCCTGTCAGCTCGAGCTTGAAGAACTCGACAAAATCCCTCTTCTTGCGCTGGGCTTTGAGCTTTGCCAGTGTGTGGAGGCCGTCCGCTTCGTTGCCATCGACCAGCATTGTTGTGAATTCTTTGTTTGCTACGCGATTGCGAACGTCCATGGCGTCGACGTACGCCCCAATCAGGATCTTCGCAACATCCACTCGATCTATGGCAATGTCGGCTTGCCGATGAGGAGGGCCGGGTCGCTCCTCTTCTTCTCCTTGGAGAGGACAATCTGCGTCCGAACCTTATGAAGCGCCACCGACCAGGAGGGTTCATCACTCGGGTCGGGTTCCATCGCATTGATGTACTGGCAGAGCTCAATCGCGTAATCCGTTTTGGGCGGTGCGCTGAGAACCTTGGCAATGTTGCTTTGATGTTGTCTTTGACCGGAGGAGGCTTCATCAGCAAAATGGGCACTCGGCGCGCACCGCTTAAGGACGCTTAACAAGACGTCCTTAAGCCCCGCGTCTTGTTAAGCGTCCTTAAGCGGGGCTTAAGCGCCTTTAAGCGGTGCGCGCCGAGTGCCCATTTTGCTGATGTTTGGTATCGAGAGCGCCGGCGGCTGAGTATCTGTGGGCCCTTGCTCCAGATGGCGACCTTTCTATTTGCGCTTGTCTTGACTAGCGCAAGCAATCACAGCTTGTACGGCGGCCGAATCTGAGGCGGCTCAGCTGGCAACTCGTGCATTCGGAAGTGGAGTGGTAGCGACGGGAGGGGCTGCCTGACCGTCAACCCAATCGGAGTTGCTGTCTTCTTCAGCAATAGTGTCCACCAGGATGCCGCCCAAAGCAGAGAACGGGATCAGATTGAATCCGTCGAACTGAAGGAAGTCAGTCGCTCCCGTAACAAAGATCTCTTGCAATATGCGCAGAGCCCCTTTCTCGTCCCCCGGGATCTCGCTGAAGTTGTAACGTCGGACAAGCAGAGAGAGAGGGAGATCTTCATTTCAAGACTGTATCGCACTAAAGCACCTGTAGTCCGCCAGAAATATCTGAACAAAAATATAGGGGGGTCTTTTCCTCAACAGGCGTATGCCCGGGGTACGAGGTTCAACTGAACAGGGTGATGAGTCCTGAAGCAGCGACGAAGGAACAAGGAGGCCAACAATGCACTCAAGATTGTCTGGTGACTAGAATGCTTGTAGACACCTAGCCACCGTACGACGATATTGAGCCGAGGCACCCGGGGGGATCAATCCCGGAGTCTTTCTCGTAACCACGGAAAAGGAAGGACTCGGATGGAGTCATCGCGAAGGTTTTTTTTGAAGGCGGTATTTGACCAAAAGTAGAGGCGTAGGGTCGATACCGGCGGCGGTGGAATAAACTGGTCAGAAGGGAAAAGAGAGTCTACTTCCCGACAAGGCTTATTGCTTTTCGGCTTTTGCTGCAAGAGTTTGACGCTGAGGACTTTAGCGCGCGCAACCTCAACACCCCCCGCTGTAAGCCGTGACCGCACGCAGGCCTCCTCCTGCCGTAAGCCATGCCTGCACGCCTGCCTCGAGCCTTGGCCCGTAAGCCGCACCCGCGCAGGAATTTCCCCAAGCACGCTCCCGCCGCACTGGGTCAGTTCCGCACTGCCTGCTGTTGCCGTACCAGTATTCGCTGCGTACCTTTGCCACCTCCTGCCAAGGTTGGTCGCCGTCCTAGATCTCTTCCTGCCCTCACGCCCTTTGGCTGACAGGTTCCGAGCATCTCACAGGACTTCCCCAGCGATACGAACACGCAACTGCCTCCCAGTCTTCTGCCCTGCCAGACTACGACGGACAGCTGCCCACTGTGTACGCCTCTTCTTCTCAACCTTCCTTGTTGGATTGTTGACTGACTGTTCATACCCTGTATGCAGCCATTCTGCCCTACACCTGCCAGTGTAACCGCACCTTCTTCTGCTGAGTACCGAGTCACGCTCCCAGAGCTAAGGTACATCACTCCCCCGCATCAGGCTCTACCTCTTGGTACTCCTGCTCACAACTGTCCTTGTTGGGCATGTTGGCTTACTTGGCTACCTTGCGCTACAGACTACACTTGCCACCCAACGTGCCAGCGTTCAGGGTCGGTTTCCTTCTATCACGTGTGTCACGCTTTCCAAGCAAAGTATCCTATTTTTGAGCTCCTCCCACCCACCTTTCAAAACAAAAAAAAACAAAAAAAAACCCTTGTTGGTATCTTTTCTTTCTTTTATTTTCTCTCTTATGATCTCTGGGTCTCTTGTCTTGTGGGTACTTTCTTTCAACCCATTCCATCTATTACGGGATGCCGCGTTTCATGCCTGATACTGCAACTTGACTCGTCCCCGCTACCTGGTCCGGACCGCGCTTCTACGAAAGAGTCGAAGGCCAGACGCGCGTCAGGCCTTGAGTAACTACGGAGTATTACACCAAATCAATACAAACAACATTGGTTCCCGCCGCCGAATTCCCCGACTGGCTGGCGTGACAATGTGCGACCATCAATTGGCAACACCACAAGATCGCAGGTCCTTCCAATCAACCGTCAAGTAGGTTTCCATTGCGTTCGCATTCATGACAGTCAAACAGCGCGAACAGCGCGTTGCTCTCGATGCCCATGCTGACTGTTTTGTTGACTGGCCTTCTACCGCTGCTCCTCTCCACACAGATCCTGGCGCTTGTCTCAAAGGTGTCACGAATGGAAGTTCGCCACTCCGAGTTCGGCCTCTCAGCACCTTCGTCATCCGCGTGACTTCGGCCTTCCCGCGCCTCGGACCTCCTCTCCCCGCTTCGGCACCTGCACTGCTCTCTTCTCCTCCGACTACACACTCACAACCCTCTCGCCCCCGACTCTTACGTGATCATCAACCAAGCTCTATTACGTGATCCCCAGCCTCAACACTATTACGTGATCCTCGTGCCTCGCCTCAAGCTCGCCACCTCGTCCCCGACTCCTCTGGTCTAGTTCCCCATTTCCGTAGCTTACTTCTCTCCTTCCTTTCTGCAACTCGAATCTCGTCAAAGGTCACATCCTTGCACTCGTCCCTCGTCCTCGTCTCTCTTGAGAAGTCCCTAGAACATCTCTCGACTTGTCCCTCGTCCCTCGCCCCTCGTCTCGAGCCCCTTCGTCCGGTTCATCCCTCCTATCTTTGTCCTTCGTGATAAAAGGTCAACATCGCAGAGTGATGTTGGAACAATATATCTGCAACTGCGCCGGAAGGCCAAGATCTGTAGCAGAATCAATGCGCATACTCTTGTTTCTGATGATTCACAGGTTACGCATCACGCGATTACTACAAACAACTACATTGAGTCTTGGCACAAGTGCTCAGCAGGGGAGAGAGGAGAGGGGAGGCCCGAGCGCGCGAGCTCGATCGGCGCGTCAAATCCTTGCAGCAAAGGCCGAAAAGAACAAACTGGCTCCCTTCTGATTTCAATCTGCATTGTTTGAAATTGTTAGTCTTTTTGGCTGTGTAGTCCAGTTGTGAAGTGGCTGGCCTTTCAGATGCTTGGAAACTGTATTCTCTTCTTTAGCCCACAGGCGACTTGTGACCTCTCCAATGTGCAATTGTGTGGCCGTAATTGGTGAAGCACTACATCCTCGCATGCTCGCTCCATCGCCAAGCTCCCGCCCACCTTTGGCAGGATCTGAATCCGCAGGGCATTGATTTGTTCTGTGTCTTGACCTCGATGACAGTAAAGGAAGGGGAGACAAAGTGAAAGAAAAGCAGATTTTGTATGCCAATGCATGTTTTTAGTGAAGCTACTTCTTCTCTTTAATTGCCACCTGTATTTGGTCGCCCTCTTCAAAATTGAGTGCTGCCAAAGTTGATGAATTGGCCAGTATCCGACCATTACGGAGCAGCTTTTGCTTTGAAACTGGGAGGCCAACCTTGCTCTGTTGGATTCAGACAGAAGCATCTTAGCAGGTTTCTTGCATCACATTCCAGAACCAATAACTTACAGTAATGCGATCACGGATGGTTCCAACCAGTAGAGTGAGTGGAACCTCAAGCGAGAAAATGCTTCCATCACAGCCCCAAGTTGGTTTTGCCGGGTATTCGGGAAGCTGGATCCGAATCCGGATGGGATCCTGCAAACGAACAATGCTTGTGTACAATGAGCCAGCAGCATCGGTGGTATCCGACCAGGCCGTGACTTACGGTTCCATGCACTTTCAGCCATTCTGCCTCAGATCGCAGATCACCGTTGCCAGACACCGATAAGCGTGCACGCTTCGCGGTTGGCTCTCCATCCGGGCTCGCGTCGGTGGGTCTGTTGGGATTGGAAACCACACCAGCTTGTGCACCAGCAAAAGATGGCAAGAATGGATCAAAGGTCTGACTTGACCCAGCCATCCCGGGTGTCTCAATAGAACTCGTAGGCACGGGTATAGCAGTCGGAAGCGGGACTTGTCCAGGTGAAGAGGTGTTCGTAGTAGCAACCAGGGTAGGCTGACCAGCAGCTAGCATCACAGACGGTATCCCAGAGGAAGAGGTCGAGTCATCCATAGAGGCGCTTGTGATATCGATATTACTGAGGTTGGGCACAGTGGGACCGATCACTGTGGCCTTGTCATTCTGGGATCTGCTCAATGACAAAAGAGGAAGCATCAGCATTGCAAGCTTATCAATAGTATGCGCAGTGCCATCTTCCTTACCCTACCAATCCTTTGGCACGATGAAGAGCCTCGATCTGCTCATCTAAATTTGCACCCGCCTGGTACCGGGACGTGATAGCGTCTTTGGTGGTTGTGTGCCCATCCCACACGCCTAATTCACGCTTCTTGGATCTGGCCAGCGTTTCAGCTTGTTCCTGCTTGCGCCGGGCCTCGTCATCGGTACCAACGCCGAAGATGTCAGGTCGATGAGCGGCCAGGTTCCGGATTGAGGAGGAGACATCGGTGCCTGTTTTAGAAACTGGAGTCAGCATAGTGTCCCACCCTCCGGCGAAGAGCGGCATGCTGACCCTGAGGTAGAAGATTTGCAGTGGACCGGTTGACCTCGCTCTGTCGCTTGTCCTCCTTCCATTTTGGGTCCAGTAGTTCGATTCGGACGTGACTAGCAAACTCCTCAACAGGAATCTGTTGGTTATTGAAAGTGGTGAAGGCTTGCGAAGGTGCAGCAGGCCGATTCGCTGCATCAACAGATTCAAGATGTCAGCCCGATTGGCGAAACTACTGGCAACACGAGGGGCCACACCTTTTGGCACGTAGTCTTTGCGGATCTTCATCGGAGCACTTGTATCAGCTGCCCGGATCTCGATAACCGGTGATTGCACGGCCGTCGGTTGGGGAGCCGCTTGATTGCGTGCGCGCATTTGGTCATCGTCGTCGTCGCGGCGCATGTCCATTCCTTCCGTCTCGTCATCGCTGACAATATCGTCCTGGCCGGCGTTTCTGCCTTCCATGATCATCGCTGCCATCTTCTTTTGGGCAATTGTCATGTTCTCAACCTCTGAAAGGCTCATCGGCGGGGGCAGCTCGGTCAAGGCCGCTGCGTCAGCTTCCGTAAAGTCGATCGTCGACGCAACCACAAAGTCTTGCCAGTCGATCTCGGCGAAAGCCACGCGCTTAGCCTCCTGCGCATCGTCGAGTTCTCGACGTCGAGACATGTCCCACTCTTGCCAGTCCACTCGTAGTTGCGAATCCCTCAGCACCTCACGTCGGCCGTTGGTCACGCGATGCTGGTTCGAGTCGAGCGTCCCAAGGCTACGACGACGCAGCCCATTTCGGATCTCGTCGGATGGCATGAGAATCTTGGTATATTGCTCGACGAACCTGGCAATGAGCAGGTTCAGAGTGAGACATGCAAGGCGATACACCAGAGACATGGTCTTCGGCCCTGTACGAACCGATTGAAGCAGCCAAATAGAGAATGCGTCGGCCTAAGAAAGTCGAATTGATAGTTGCGGCTCTCGCGCGACGCAAGTTCTGACGTGAAGCGTCGACCAGAACGCGCAGTGAACAGCGCTGTTAATTTGAGAATGTCGCTGCAACAGACGGGCGAGAGGGTTCAGCGGCGTTGGCGAGTAGAGCGAAGTCCGAGGCCAAACACGTATGGCGGGCACTCACAGGTCAACGGCGTTGATCGCAGGCGGTTGCTCGACAAGGAATTCGAGAGCTGGCGGCCTGGGTGGCATTCCGTCGTCTTGGTTTGTGTCCGCCGCCAAAGTTGCAGGAACAGTGCCCACAGGCGCCTTGTCGCCGGCCGGGCCAGGCGTCTGGGCAGTCGCGGCCGGCGCAGGTTCGCCCTCGCGGAAAGCCTCTAGGCGTTGTTGATAGTACGGGTGATACGCATCGTCGGCATTGAGAAAGGCGAAGCGTGAGTCGCTTTTCTCGCGAGCACGGATCTTCTCTTCGAACTGGGCTGCGTTGGGCGACTTGGCGACGTAGGCGGCAGTCTTCTCGACGATAGAGCGAATCGCGGGTGGAGGCAGAATCACGCTGCTCGCTTCAGGGTGGGTCGCATCGGTGTTCAGAGCTGACATGGTGCAGACTGATGGGTACCCGCAAAAGGTCTCACCCGAATCGCTTGGTGAGTACAGGCGTAGTCTGGGCACGACGTGCTAGGGCTGCTGACCTCGACGTGACGCGGATGGCCAAAGTGCGAGCTTGTCCGATCTGCTGCCTCAAGCTCCGGGCAGGTTCTGGCCGGTTGCCAAAGGCGACCAACGGGCTCCAACGGGCGCGCCGAGCGAGTCGAAAGGCTAGTGCGGTAGAGTGCGGTATGAATCGCTCCCTTTTGCTATAGAACCAACAAGTTTCGCTCGCAACATCGCCTGTTGCTCGCTCGGAACTTCAGGAGTCTTGCTTTCTCGCCCGCGTGCCCGAATTTGCCTCCCCTTACTTGCGCTGCCCCGCCGGTTTCTTCGCGGGGCCGCGTCGACTTGGGGCACTTCGTGCCCAAGCCCAAAGCAAAACCGTTTGTTATATCACTAATCAAATTTATCAATCAAGATCGGCACAAACGTCGTTCAGTCGGAGACTGCTCGTCGTATTACCCGACACGACTCACGCTCGACGAGCGACACTAGCGCCTGGCACTATGCAAGAAACAGAAGAGAGCCGGCCGTGTACAGGCTCTAGGAATATTTCACGCAATGAACCTCGAGCCGGGCACTATCATTTTTACAATCCACTTTGCGAAACGCGGAATGTGAACAAAAAGTACCACCTGCGTAAGGTGATTGCAAATGTGCATGCGGCACGGGGAAACTGAAATCTGAGATCAAGGAAATTTACAACATCTGATGGGGACCCGGGATTCGTAGGCCGAATCAAGCGAGCTTTTTCGAGCTCAACCAGCATACCTGGTGAAAGCACCACGGGTCATCCAAGTTGAGCGGCCGTCTTTGTCCTAAGAGAGGGCACACAGGCGCGTCAGTGGACGTCGCGACCTCGCTGCGAGCGCGCCTATTCGTGACTCACATGGTTCGGATCGGCCGTTGGGTCGACGTAGAGCGAGGCAATGGCAGGAGATAGTGTCGTTTTCTCCGCGGCCAACTTCGCGGCCAGTGACGAAGAGAGGAGGGGCACGGACGAACCTGCCTTGATCGCAGGGCCGACGGTTGCCATCCGAATCGTTCGTTCGGGTGGCTTCGTTTTGTTCGGATATAAGGGTCCGGTATCATCGCCTGCCTTACGTTTGCTGGCTCTGAGTTTACGCTTCGCATCTTTTGCGCAATCTCGTTCGGCCTCCCAAGCAACTTTCGCAGCTTCCAGCTCATCTGCTCGCGGATTAATGACGATCCATTGTGACGAGCTTGTGTCCGTCGACGAGCTCGTGCCGACGTCGGCAAGCAAGGTCGCTTCCGCTCCAGCTTTGCGTAGTTCCTTGAGGGACGCGTCGGATATGACGTAGCCTCCGGGTCTTCGATAAACGAACTTGGTGGATCCGTTCATCTCGCGCAGCGAGATGGGGCAGATAAATGGGGCGACGAACTTGACGGCATCTAGAGCATTCACAGGAGCGGCTTCATCCGACGAGGGCGAGCTTGACGGACCGAGCGCAGGATTGGTCGTTAGCTTGAGGGTCGTGACGTCTTTCAATGATCGAATGTGCGATGCGACCGCATGGCCGTCGCTGCCAGACGCCGGGTCGAGGAGATGTGAAATCAGCGCTTCCTTGTTGTAGAGCTTGCCAAGAGCGCAAGATACTACTGGCTGACGCAAAGGCTCCTTCGATAAGGCGCACGTGTGCCAGAGGAGTCGCTGTAATTCGTGCTGATCAGCATGTACAGTGGCTTTCTTCGTCTTGATCAAGTCATCCCGTTTGGCGAAGGATCCCCCGTCGGCTCCCATCGGTGGCTCGAGTCTGTCCGCGGGCAGCTGTCCAGTATGCGAGGCTTTGATCGGCGCCTGAACGTGGCAGCTGGGGAAGAGGAAACGCGAAGTGCGAAGGAAGGTACAAGGACAGAAGGTGCAAACCCAGGATGGCGCGCAATGGCCGCCCGTTCGGGCCCGTCTGCGCAGGTCTCTGCCAGTCCGTGCCAGTCCAGTGCCAGTCCGTGCCCCTTCCGGGAGTCTTCCGGGCCTGTCCGGGCAAGTTCGGGCTGTAGGTCGTGCCGGTCTGATCCTGTTGCCCACTTCTACAAGTCTTGCATCTTCCACCATTTGGCCAGGTCTGGTATGTTGTGGCATTTCTAAAGCGTTCGGGGTATAATTTCAATGGCCATCATCAGGAGTAGGCAGGACTGGATAGTTTAGTATGCATGTTTCGGCCGCCGATCGACTCCCGAGTCACAGTGCGCTTAAAGTGTCCTGCATCAGGGCGACACCGAACCGAGCCACAGCCGCCGCGGTGTCGTCCCTGACATTTGACCTGATCACATCTTCCGTCACTGCGGCCTCCAAGAAGTGAAGGAGCCCTTTGACCAGGCTGCCATTCGTCGCGGCGCGGACGCACAGCTTCTCGATCACCTTCCTGTCGCGCCGTCCTTCGAGAGCGGGAAGGACCAGAGCAGGTGATGCGGTCTGTGTTGCGATGATCATGGTCACAAACAACTGCTGAAGGAAATCTGTCGTCTGCGTTTTTATTGTCGCAAAAGGGACAGGCTGGCAGTGATGAAGGGCATCAGCTTTCAATTCGAAAATCGATCCCCAACGCTTCTGAACACACCTTCAGCACAGTCAACGACAAGGCATCCTTCGCTATGCACCATGCATAGAGCCGGGCGAGGTTGTGTACGCGCCGGGGTGAGACCATCCCACCGGTGGTATCCATATCAATCGACTTGACCAATTCTTCGCCGCCAACGCTGTCTTTTCCGAGTTCTCTGAGAAAGTCCCACAAGCAGTACTGAAGCGTGATCCTGAAGCCATGCGACCGTTTCGCAAGTTGAGCGGAGACCAGGGTGTAGTACGGGTTGTACCGCCTCTCCTGCGCGTTTTACAAATGGGTCGGTGCGTTATCCGAGCGTCAGCGCATGGCTCAGGCCTCAAGCTTGAGGCTTCAACCTGGGAATGGTGGACTCACATTGCCGCTGCACCGTAGCAGAACCCGCACGATCTCGCGTTGCTGCACATCCGTGAGACCGAGCTGAAGTAGTCGATCACACGCATCCGCATAGTCTTCTCCGCTCATCAAAATCACGAAGATGGTCCGTCGAACGTCGGTATTCATCCCATGCGCTCGCGCCAACTTGAGAAGGCCATCTTCCAAACCGACGCTGCGCTGGCCCCCGGGCGGTCCGGCGCGACTCGTGTCTACCTCTGCTTCGGCGATCCCGGCCCAAGCAGCACCGACGAGCCACCATTTTCCCCTCGATGAGCTGTTGCGAATATCCGATAACGTTATCCGTAGTGGTTCATGATACGACGCTACACAGACATGCGTCAGTGAAGCTCGGGAGAACAAGGGCGTCGCATCGTCGACCCTCACAATTCTTCTTCCCTAGGCTCGCTATGAGTTTCTTCAGACTCGAATAGCCGTCATTTGTACCAACAAAATCAGACTTGAGCTTATTGTTCTTGACGTCGGTGAGCATTTCGAGCATGAATTTGGTCCGTGAGCTGGGACACCAGAGTTTAGCCGGTCAGTTTTCTAGCGTTCGATGCGCCGTGGCAGTGGCAGCAGCGAGGGCGTACTTCATGCTCGAACTAGCGTCACCCAAGGCGGCTTGCTCCTTAACAAGGGCAACTATCTCCTTCAAAGCACTCGGATCGTCTTGCCGAAGATGTGAACCAGATCCTAGGCAAGTGAAACCCAGCAAGATTGCACACTCAGTCGCGCAGCAACGAGCAACCCGAAACGAGCGTCGCAACTCACTTTTGATCAACTTCGACAAGAGTTCGACGTCGAGTTCCCCTAGACCATTCTTGATGAAAAACCGGATGATATCGTACACGATAGTACACCCTACGACTGAGAAGTTGTAAAGCTCCGCCAAGAATGCTGTGAGGTTGAGACAGGTTTTGCTGCCAGGCCGACCCTCGAAAGCGACAGGTTGAGATGGAGCTTGTGGACGCTCAGCTGACGATGTGTCTGTACCTTCGTTGTACGAAGCGTCAAATAATTCGATCGTCTTGGAGACCACTCCCGCCGACAGTTCAAGTCCCACTACGTATGCCATGGCCGAGACGAGCGCTGCGTACGTGATCAAGAGCTGGTCGCCCAAATTGTCTCGAGTGGAAATCGTTTCAAGCAGCAGTGACGAGAAAGCATTCGACACGAGCGCTCGGGGGTTCGTGTCATAGATCGCACTGATAGCATCAATGATAGGCATCATGTTCGAACTCGAGAGTCGGTTCAGGTGGCCAAGTAACTGGCGCCGGATCCGAGAGTCTGCTGGCGGTTCATCCGTTCGGCGAGGTGCTGTCACGGGCGTCGACACGGGAACTGAACGTGATACATTCGTCGCGACATTGCGAAGTTGTGGGGGGACGTAGCGGGCTGTCGGAGCTGGTGGCGCGGGAACGGCCGCATTCGTGCTAGATCCCGATGAGAACTCGTCTGAAGCGACAGTGGAAGAAGTGACGTCCCACTGCGTGATAACGTCCCTATTCTCGCTGAAGCCCTCTCCATCGCTCTCGGATTCTGTTCCATCGTTAAGTCGTTCGTTTACGTCTTCGTGAACGTCATCCTCGTGCTCGAAACCGCTTTCGCTAGCGGTCTGGGTGCTTGCGTGCTGTGGGCAGCGAGACGGCTCCCCTGCGTCAGCTCGACACACCTCACCACAGTTGAAAGAGCACCAATAACACCGCTCAAGGAAGATAATTAAGACAACTCTACCTTGCTCGATGCTGCGCCTTGGTCAAAGGCTGCCGCCTCGAGATCTTCCAGACCCTCGAATAGATCTAGGACCAGACGGCCGGGGCGATGACAGCCGGGATGTTAGATGCCTTGAGTGGTGCCAACGGAATTAAATTTGCTGGATCCCAGCCACGTACCTTCCAAACCGTCTTCTTCAAACTCTTTCTTCACATTGCTGCGTTCCTCGCGAGAGATTGGGGAGTCTCGATGGATCCCCAGCTTGGCTTCTAGCCAGGCGATCTCACGATCTTCGACCGACACGAGACGAGGTTTAGTCCGATGCAGATCGGGCGCGGAACCCCTCTTCTCTTGCTTGGATAAAAGTTTCTCCAGAGGCGTTCGACGCGTTGCTTGGGGGGTGCCATGAGCTGCGCTAGAAGTCGATGGAGACACAGCTGCGGTATTGACGAGTTCCTCGGCACCTCGACTTCGACTCGCTGCGGGGCCTCGTCGCGCCTTCTTGATCGCACGCGTCGCTGGTACATCGGCGCTTGCTCGTTTTCGATCCAGCGAAGGAAAGCCCGTATTGCTCGGTGTATACTCCAGCTTCGAGGGCGGTGAATGGGCTTGCTTGTGTGTCCTAAGCTGCTTCCGACGCTCGTTGCGTGACTTGTGCGTGTGTGCCTGTGGCAGTGAGCCAAGCGCTTCGAGCTCCGTCCGTAACTTGGCTGGTAGCTCGATCTAGAATTTCTTACACACCCGAAGTAGGAACGATCGCGAATGGAAGATTGGCCATGGAACCGGATCAGCACTCGTCGACAGCGGCTGGCCCGGATGACGTTGACCGGCGAATGCGAAGAGCTCGAAGCTTACCGTACGTCGAAGCACACCTTTGCCTTTGTTCCTCGAACCCGCCATGGCACACGTTCCTCGTTGGCAAGTCGTACAAAGAGCGTGGTCAAGATCGCTCGGACTCGGCCAGTGCCGTTTTGTGTAGTGTCTTGTCGAGACTACACGGGGCGTGGTGCGCGAGCGGGAGAAATCGCAACAGCTCGGCAGCGACTCTTGGACTCAATTTAGGGTTAGGTCTGGTTCGCCCTCATTAGCCCTGGTTAGCCCTGGTTAGCCTATTACTCCAGCAGCCCGCGCGCACCTTCGCCCTTCGCCTCAGTATTTAGGCACCTGTTCGCACCCATCCCCCTTACTTTGTACTCGACGCAGAAATGTTAAAGTGCAACTGCGCAGTGAGCACATTACCGCTATCGACAAGGTGCTCGACAGCAGTAGGATCGGTCGCTTCCTGGACGGGTACGAGCAGCATCGCCGGCAGCCGATACGCGAGCACAACTCGGAGACACCTCGCGATCGATAGCTGGGCTCAGCAGAGAAGCACGAGTTTTTGCCCTTCTCGTAGCAATCGGGCCGCATTCGTGACCGAGGCAAGCTGCTTGTGGTCGTTGCGACGTTTGGCAGCATCACCACCGCATCACCGGACTTTCGCTTCCACCTCGCATTCGTCCGCCGCAAGTGCCCAGCGATCCCAAGCGTATGCCGATGCCCGCAAAGCCCACTACCAACAACGTAACAGATCGCTGCTGCTTTATTCCTCGGCCACAATCGTACTTGTCACGACCGCATCTTATCTGGCCGTACCCCTTTACCGCGTCTTCTGTAGTGCGACCGGCTATGGCGGCACCCCTGCGACCGACAAATCTCGATTCGGCGCCGAGCGTTTGATCCCTGTGGCCGAGACCGAACGTCGCATCAGGGTGCAGTTCAACGCCGACTCGTCCGATTCGTTGCCGTGGACGTTCACGCCTCAGCAAAAGGAAGTACGCGTGCTCCCGGGCGAGACTGCCTTGGCCTTCTATACGGCCAAGAACAACTCGACCGAGGATATCGTCGGTATCGCAACTTACAACGTGACGCCCAATAACGTGAGGCTCCAGCTCTTTGTTCTTCCCCAAACTATGGCAGAGCGATGTTGCTCGCGCTGCATCTCGCCAAGTGCTGACCACAGCGATTGCCACGAGGACAGATCGCCCCTTACTTTGCAAAGGTCGAATGCTTTTGCTTTGAAGAGCAGCGCATCCTTGCCGGCGAAGAGGTGGACTTGCCCGTCTTCTTCTTCATTGACAAAGACTTTCTCGAGGATCCTCTTATGCGTGATGTGCAGGAAGTCACCTTGTCTTACACATTTTTGTGAGCAGGCTCGTCGGGCATCAAGCCTGGGACCCGTAGCTGACGTTTTCCCGCGGCCACTTTGTCCTCAGCCGAGCGCGAAGAGATCATTTCGGTAACCTTGTGCCTGCGGAGGCAGAACTATCCAGGTAGTACACTGTTGTCCTCTGCAAAGCCAAAATTCGAGCAGTGCTTATCTGATAGCATGAAAGTGCCTCATCATGCCCATTTCGGATGACACATTAGCCATAGCCAGGCAAGGGACTTTACATTGCACCACCTGACTGTCTAACCGGCTCGCGGCTCTACCAAGACTCGATGATCAACGCATTGGATAGTGACAGGGCGGCTGTCGCCAGCGGCTATAGCATCCGCAGCCGTGTAAGAGATCAAGGTTCCGCGCACTCCCAATTCACGCAAAAGCACAGGTTGGCGCCACGAACCTTCCATCTCGCTCCTAGAGGGGCCGCGCAACGCGAGGGCGGTCAGTCCTCGTGAGTGGAAGGCGGTGTAAGGATCTTGATCGTTGAGACTTGAGCCCTGGCGTTGCGAGGCTTGCGCCGCTTGAAATTTGTGTCGCAGGATGTACATTGCCCAAAAGTTCTCGGCGTTCTTTGACAATCTTGCGCGCTGCTTTTGGGACGCATCAAACTCACGGGCGTGTACATGCACCTGGTCGCGGGAGAACAGAGGCGAGACAGCACCCGGGGATAGGGCCGACTTGAGCTGCCAATGCGAGAACAAATCACTGTAGCGACGGAGCGGACTTGTTACGCGCACGTATCCACTCGAGTCACGAATCCCCATGGGCCAATGCACGCCTGGCTCGGCTTGAGTTTTGCCCGGCAGAAAGTCGATGCCGAGCCGCACAATGTCGCTTGCATTTGCTTCTCCAGTCTCCGGCTCGCGCAAAGCTAGTATATCGGAAAGGGAGGACGTCGACGAGACTCGCGGCGGATCTTGAACTCGGAAAGGCATTGGAAGCCCTCGCTCGACGCAGAACTTGGCAGCCGTTCGGTTGGCAGCAACCATGGCCTCTGATACCAGCATCTGCGCAGACCCCAGTGGCGTGGCCGACCACGCGAGACTCTTTGGTGCTGCCGGTAGATGGAGGGTCACAAGTGGACATTGAGAGTAGAAGGTCGGCCACGAAGAGGTTTGCCAAGTTGCGTCGGGTGGCGGTGACACTGTGACGCTCGACGATGGGAATTGCCAGAAGAGTGCATCGTTGTCGGCGCGGCGACGCAGGAGAGCGCGAGCTAGCTTATGGAGCACATCCAGGTCGGTTTTGACTTGGTCAGGCGTATTGATAGCAAGCTCGCCATCGTCGGTCTCGCGAAGATGTACTGAGGGTTGAGAGTGAGGTGTAGCATCTCCTGAGAGAGGGTACTCGAGCCTGGTGGGGTTTGAATCCGCAGCTGCATGTCCGAGTATTGCGTTGACGGCGCCATAAGTGTAGCGTTTTACGTTCCGCACCACACCCGCGGTGACATTACCGTCTACAACGCGACCCGTTTCGTCCACTAGAGTGCTGAAAGACATCGTCCGTTGAACCCCACCATTGTGAGCGCCGAGACTCAATCTTCCGTCGTCAACGAGAAAGCTCGGGAGCATCGACCACGTGCGCTCGGGAAAGTATTCCGTTTGCACACGCGTGCGCGCGACTCGAGAAATGCTGTGCTCGGGAGAGATAAGTGTGGTTGGGTCGGCGATGTGCACATGGATCCACCACGTTTTCAATCCACGGGATGCTGCTGTAGGCTCGATCGAAATCCCGTCGTCCAATTCTCGAGCACTGGCGTCGTCTATTGTATAGACATTGAGTGATCCAAAATCATGCCGAACGTCGTCCAGACCATCGATTATAGGAAGCGACGTTCGCGCTCCCTGTGAAGAACGCTGCAACGACTGGGTCTCATTTTGAAGACTGGCTGAGGCCGTGTCCCATGGCTGCAGCAAGCTTCTCGACTCTTGTACGACCCAATTTTCCCACGGTGGCAACGCCCCAAGCTCGGCGAGGAAGGTGTACACATGTAAGCGATCGATTGTTTTGCCCCGCGGCAGATCCTGTTGAGACGCCCTGCGAGTGACTCCGGACCTGCCGCAGCGGTCCGAAGCAGCGTCGACAAGTTTGATAATTGAAGGCGTTGTCGATAAGTAAGGATTGCGTTGGAGTGCGCGTGGGGTCTCCGCCGAGAAGCGAAGAAAGTCGATAATGCGTAGATCGTCCTTGTTCCACGAAACGTCGGGTATAGGATTTTTGAGCAGCGGCTTTACCGTCCCGATCGATGGCGATGCAGTGCCCTGGAGCATACTATGTTGTCTGACTTGCACGGCTCGGTCGACGAAGTCCATGATTTGCGGACTGCGCTGTCGAACCCACGACCTAACTGTGACCAAGACTTCGACTTCTTCGTGGGGCCGCAGTTGAAAAGTACCCGTCGTACGCATCAAAGCTGGATCCGCAATAAAGTGCTCCGCATCCTGCATCATGAGTCGATGAATTGCGAGTTGCACCTCGGGCTTGTGTTCGCCGGAGTACTCCAACAGGTCGAGTGCGGTCCGGCAGTCGATTGAGTGCGGCGTTTGAGCATGTGACAAACAAAGCTCGTAGAGTCGCAGGGCGCCAAGGGAGATCAAGGCCCTCGTCTGGTCCTCGATGCGCACGGAAAATTGGCGAAGACTCTGAATGATCGGGAGAACGCTTGGATCGCTAGGGTTGAGCAGCAAACATCGCTGTGCGAGGGGAGAGCTGATGAATTGAGGCACAATACATGTGATCGAGCCTTGCTTGATGGCTTGATACTCGGCGACACCGAGCGAAGACAAGATGAGTAGCTGGTCGTGTTTTTCGTTCGACTTGCCCAGGAACACGCCGTCGGTCGGTACGCCGTCGCTACATGGCAAATTAAAGCCCCAGTTCAAGGTCAGTCCTAACAATTCTTCTTCGTGTGCAGCGAAAGCTCACGTACTCCATGCTTTCGACCCAGCAGCCCGGTGAAAGGACGACATCGGCTCGTGAGTCGTAGTCAGCCGACGTGCCAGTTCGGAGAGTAGCTTTCCCCGACTGGCGCAGCTCAGGATCTGACCCTGATAAAGAGACGTCGCGGAAAAAAATCGGCGCGTGCATGCTCGAATCATCAGCCAGCGTCGGCCTCGCAGTGTATGGCAATGCTCCGGCTGCGCTAGGTGGGGCCGAGCTGGTGAAACTGCGTCGATGTGATGCAGTCAAAGACGACGGTGTCGAGCGCCGTCTGAGGTCGGTCGCGGCACGAGCTTCATTGTTACGTTGGGGAGTACGTTTCCAGCCGTGTTGTGTATACGCTTGCCCGCGTAGCCGCGAAGGGTCACGGTTCTGGAGCTCCATCTGGGCATGGATCGCCGCACGAAGTGTGCGGTCGAGCACGCGCTGGTGTGAGGTTGTTATTGGACCTGGCGATACTCTGTCGTGATTAGACGTGCTCGGTGGTGTAGTGTCAGATTGCTCGAGCTCGCGACTGCCTGGCGAGGCCGCGATGGACCAATGCGACGATGCAGGCGAGATCAAGCGGGATGACGACGACGATAGAGTCCGAGTGCGGGCATGGTCATGGGCAGTAGCCACCGTCTTTGATGAAGGCTTGATCGAACACCTCCATCCCTGTCGTGAGCTAGAAGCAAGCATGCGACCCCTTGTATTCGATGCCTGTCGAGTCTGTCGAGGCGATCGATAGGTCCTGACAAGTCTGCGAAGCAGCCTTCGCGAGCCCGGCTGAACCGGTCAATGGCCTGCCAACTTCGCGCCAGACTTGCGCCAGACTGCGCCAGATCTGGCTAGATCAGGCCTTGGCGCGCACGCAAAGGGCCACTGCCCAGTGACCACTGTGGCAGTGCCATTTTTTATTTTACTAGGTGCGGCAGCGCGCTCCGCGCGCCACCTCCCACCGTAACCGTTGACCCGCTGCAATGTGATGTACTTTGCTGCAACAGCTGCCGTACTGTTGAGTAACGGAAGCGTAGTGGTTGAAGTCGGGAGAGAAGCGCGCGACGACGATCAAATGTACAGAGCCTTCATTTCATCACTGAACTCTTTTTTTGTTCTCTGGGAGCCCGATGATGTGCTCGGAGCTTTGAGGTAACTCTTAATTTCAACATTATCCGCTTCTCCGTTCTCAGTCTGATGAAGCAAAACTCTGACACCCTCCACATTCGTTGCTCGGGACAACGCGACATACAACTGGCCGTGAGAAAAGACGGGCGTCTCCAGACACACTCTTACCTGTTGAGACTCTGAAGGTACTCGATCAAGAACAGTGATTCGTCTTGCAGCAGGTCGAGCACCATGTCGTTGATCTGATCCACCTGCGAATTTTTGGGCGCCAATTTTGCTCGCTATCGGAAGTATTCGACTTTTTCGCCTATCAACATATTGTCCAGTTCGAGCGCGGGGACGGGATAAACGTGTCTGATCAACCCGGATCTGCTCCTCGTGATCGCCGGCAGGAGAAGCTCACGTGGGAGCGATAAAGTCTTCTGTTTTGTTCGCCGAGCCATCTCCAACTCCTAAGAGCCAATCTGCAAAGTCCTGTGCGTTTGCCCGTTCCGTTTCGGTCACGAATCCCCTGTGATGTTACAGTCCAACCGGTCAGTCAGTCATGCTGCCCTGCGTTTTGCTTTTGAAAGATTGGCACACACCTGCCAACACGAAGGTCACTCCACCGAACCGAGCCGTTGAGGATCTGCCACGGGATGGTGAGCCGCAATTCACGCAACCAGAGCCCGTTTTCTTGCGCAATTCGTTACAACTATCAGTATTCTTGCTGTTGTCCATCTGTAGCAATGGCAGTGAAGACTCACATTTAGTGTCCCAATGACCCGGACTCTCAACCGTACGAAGTCAATCCTTCCGCTGTGTCACTGAAGTCCAATGTCTGTTTTTCGTATCAGTTTTTCCGTCATATCTAAGACTGCACAGCCATGTCAAGTCATAACTCACGCATGCAGTGTCACCAGCTGATGGTGAAGGAAAACAACTCGAAAAGAAGACGTGTTGAAGGGAATTGCTGCTTGGTAGTTTTCCATTAGCTCCTCAACAACATACCAAGAGCACAGTTCAGGAAGTTACTTACTCGAATCCGTAGCTATGCTGCATGGGGCAGCCATTTCTTGAGAAAACTTGTCCCGTACTCGTTGCAGAGCTTCCACGACGACCCCTTCGGGTGTCGCGAGCTCGAGGTGGCGATGGGTAAGGTGTGAAGAGCAGGAGGGAGAAAGATGGAGAAGCCTGCGCCTCAGTTTAAACCGGGCTCATAGAATGTCGCGGAAGGCCGCGGAACGTCGTGGAGTGAAGCCCAGTGTCGGCAAGCCGTGACACGCTGGCGGGGCCCTTAACGGCGGAATTGGCGCACTGGCCGACACTACCCGAAGTCTGGCATAGATTTCGGCAGTGGCAGGAACTGGATGATTGAAGGAACTACGCTACGATGTGGTAGACACGCAAGACAGGTCGTCTCAGTCTGCTTCGGGAAGCAGAGGCTAGGGTCATGTGCCAGGCTGCTTTGATGGGAAATGGAACCTCGGCGAACTTAGGCGAAACGGTCTGTCGCTGGCCAACCCATGCTGAAACAGCGCTAGCTAGCTGGGACGCACTGGACCGAGAGCTGCATATGACGTCACGCCACGTGGTTTGTCTCCCTGATTTGTCTCCCGTTCTCTGACGTTCTTTGACGTTCTTTGTGTAGACGACAGTTGTTTTTAGTAGTTTGTAGATAGATTGTAGATACCTAGAAACCTTCGGAAAAGTCGGAGGGAATGCTGTTACGCACACTGGCAGAAGCCAGTAGTGTAGGACTCATTGACCCTGCATCAGGATCAATCATACCTACTAAAACCCCCTTGGGTGGCTTACAGAGACACAAGGCGACCCTTGGACTCCTGACTGGACGCTCGAAGCTCCTCGAATTCCGTTTCGGTGATCGGTTCCAAAGGATCCGACGAGAATCGGCGGCGGCGACAGAGCTTCCAGATCGAGTGGAAGAAGAGGACTCGTAGTTCGACAAGTCGACGTTCCGAGCGAGACACAGCTGGACACACGAAGTCCACGAAGTCGGGGTGTGGAGTCGGGGACAGAGCAGACCAGAGACGATGGGCAAAAGGGCAGCCCATCGCGAGGTGGACCAGGCACTCGGGCGCTTCCGAGAGGCACATCACACATGAGGAGGATCGATTGTTGGAGTGGGGGCTGGTCGAGGATGCGAGTTGGCGACCTGGATGGAGGGATCCCAAAGAGAGGAGGTGCACGGTATCTTCGGCGTCCGAGTGAACCCTGCGAATCTTGCGTAAGGCCTTCCATCATGCATTCCATCGTTGCTCCGGCAGAGTGAAGACCTCCTGGTGTCGCTTGGGGAGGATGGGAGGGTAGAGGAAGGCGTGGTGGCGTTTGGACGCGTTGACGAACGAAGACGGCGTCATCACCTCGCCATCGGGACCTCGAAACAGCGTCGGGTTCACCAAGAGTTGAATTCCATGGCCTGCTGGGAAAAAGAGCACGTGCGTTGCCCATCGCTCGAGGTTGTGGCTCTTGGACAGTTCGGGGGGATTGAGCGTTGTCACCGACGCCCAGGCTTCGAAATAGCGGACCCAACGAGGAAGGAGTTTCCTCGTCTTTCTCACCGCATGGCCCCACTTTGGAGGAGGATGGCAGAAGTATGCCCACCAGATCCAGATCCAAGGACGACGATGCTGGTTGGGGGCCGGTCTGGACAAGGTGAAAGGGTTAGGCTGGTTCGCTGCCTGGAGGCGAATGCGTATGTCGAAGAGGTGGCGTGTGAAGCATCCGTCCGGGTCACGGAGCTGGAAGACCCACTTGGCGTGATCGATTGCTAGGCGCCGAGTCAGATCGATCAAACCAAAGCCGCCGTGGTCGAGAGGGATGTAGAGGCGCAACCGAGAGACCTGCGGATTTCGCTGAGTCCCATCCGAGCCACGACCGTGAATGGCGAGCATGGCCGCATCCTCGATTTCCTTGACGACGCTCGTGGGAGCCGGGATGAACCGATTGTAGTAGAGGATCTTCGTGTAGCAGTAGATGTTGATGATTGAGCATTTGGCTGCATATGGGAGATCGTACAGCAGGATAGAGCGTATTCGAGCGATAGTCGCGGCCTTGACCCCGTCCCACCCCGCATCCTCGGCAATGTCCACCCCGACCTGAATACCAAGGTAGCGAAACTGCGAGTCGCGGAGACGCCAGGTCCCAAGACCTGGAGCGATCGGCCGATCCCTAAACGATCCGAGGGGAGAGAGGAAGGACTTGGTGTTGCTGAGCTTGCTAGCACTTGCCCGGTCGTATAGCTCGATGGCCCGATTGAGATGGTCGAAGTCCGAGAGGTCACGGAGCGCGCAGCAAGCGTCGTCGGCGAAGAGGAGTTCTCAACTCGTTTGAAGGCCCGGGCTCTCGATTCTTTTGACTCTCGATCGGATCTGACACGCGAAACCCTCGATTGCCAGAATGAAAAGAGACGGAGCCAAGGGATCGCCTTGCCGGACACCCGAAAGGACGTCGAAAGCGGTAGAGAGCCACCCGTTGAGGAAAATCGAGGCGGATTGGTTTGAGTAGGTCGCTCGGTACCATTGGCGGGCTTTGGGACCGAGGCCAACGGCGCTGAGGACTGCATCAAGGCACGGGTGGGAGAGACGGTCATAAGCCTTCTCGAAGTCCATCACCGCTAGCAGGCCGGACACGGGCGTTGAGCCCGGAAGTCCAGGATCCATGAGACACTGCACCTCGGCGATGTTCGTGCCGAGCCAACGGTTCGGGACAAAGCCACGCTGAGTTGGGCCGATCAAGGACTCGAGCAAGGGAGCGAGGCGCTGATTATGCGCTTGAGAGATGATGCGCTCGTCTGCGTTGATGAGCGATATGGGGCGTTTGTTCGACAGCTGATCCCTTTCGCCGCTTTTGTGGATGAGGTGGTTGTGGGCGATGTTGCGGGCAGACGGTCCAGGCCGAAGACCCTCGGTGGGGATCGAGTTGATGACGTCTCGGAGGATGGGGCCCGTGGCCGTCCACGTCACGCGGTAGAACTCGACTGGGAGGCCGTCAGGCCCTGGCGACGAGTTCGACTTACACGCCTCTTGAGCCTTTGTCATCTCCTCCAGTGGGTACGTTTCCTCGAGCTTGTGTGAGTCCGCTGGGGTGAGGCGAGTCGAAGCAAGGCCATCAATGATCACCTTGAGGGCCGCGTCATCGATGGGGCGATCCTCGTAGACCCGCTGGAAGTAGTCGCTGGCCGCTCCAAGCATCGAGTCGGGGTCGGTGTGGACAACATCGTTGACCGTAAGCGAGGGGACGAGGTCGAAAGCACGCACTTTGCGCAGGCGGATGAAGATGGAAGAGGGACCCGCCAGAGAAGGGTCAATGCGGGACCGCAGGGCCGCAGGGCCGCGCCCTTTCGTTCTCCGATCCCCCGCGTCGGAAGCGAGCGAGTGTCCGGGCCAGAGCCTGCAGCTTGGGTAAGAGACGGTGCTTGGTGATTGTCCAGGCTGATGATGGGTCGTCGGGCATCTGGAGGAGGGCTTCATCATAGAGAGTGCGGACGGTGGAAGTGAGGTGCTCGCAGATCGCGTCGCCCTCGATCACGTGCAAACCCAGCTTGAATTTGCCCGGACCGATGTCGATTGCGCCCGGGATTTGAAACCGTGCCACCACCATCGAGTGCGTCGATTTGAGGACAGGAGCCCAGATTTTGTGGTCATGGAAGAGGTCGACCCAGTCCGGCGAGACATAGATGCGATCGAGGCGTCGGCATGTGCCGGGCGCTGAGCGATTCGTCGTGTCTCGTCCTTTGGGATGGTGGAGTCGATAGGCGTCGAAAAGATTGTTTGCCGTGACGAGTGCGCACATCTCCTGACCCCCGTAATTCATACCATTATGGTTTTCCGAATCAAGGAGTTGGGACTCAACACAGTTCCAGTCGCCCCCGACAAGGAGCGCAGGCGGCCCCGAACATCAGCAAAATGGGCACTCGGCGCGCACCGCTTAAAAGCGCTTAAGCCCCGCTTAAGGACGCTTAAGGACGCTTAACAAGACGCGGGGCTTAAGGACGTCTTGTTAAGCGTCCTTAAGCGTCCTTAAGCGCCTTTAAGCGGTGCGCGCCGAGTGCCCATTTTGCTGATGAAGGGTCGTCACGCACCGCGTGTCGGAGGGCGTTGCTGAGGTCAAGGGTTCTCATAGGATCAGATCACCGGAGGATCGGATCAGATCCGATCTTTTTTTTTTTTCCCAATCCGCGTTGATCTATCCTTTCTTGATCCTATCCAGAAGGATCAATTTGATCTGAGACATTTAATTGCCTTATATGGCAACAGATGACTACACCTCACTATAGATTTGTGTAACAAAGGTCATGTCGGATAGTGGTACATACCCTGTAGCGCGCTCTTGTGAACGGCAGGTATCAGTTAAAGGGCTATCTACCAAGTAACGACGCTACATCGCCTCCCCCGCCCCTTTTTTTTTTTTTTTTTTTTTTTTCTTTCTTTCTCCGAGGCATGATCTATCCTATCTTGATCCTGCCCAGCTAGGATCAGGATCGATCTGATCCGGAAAATTAGGATCAGGATCAGATCAGATCTGATCCTATGAGAACCCTTGGCTGAGGTGTGAGAGGAAGCGTTTT
The DNA here is from genome assembly GCA_003665825.1 of Microbotryum silenes-acaulis. Lineage (NCBI taxonomy): Eukaryota > Fungi > Basidiomycota > Microbotryomycetes > Microbotryales > Microbotryaceae > Microbotryum > Microbotryum silenes-acaulis. Next base: position 51,648 of record QPFY01000014.1, read on the forward strand.
TTGTCTGGCTTGTCGGAGGAGGGGGGCGTATATTGATACAACCCGAACTTTTGAATCACCCACACGAAAGGTGGCGTCGGTGACTCGGTCCGGGAAAGAGAAAGAGGCACGAAGAGTGTTGGGAGGCGACTCGAGATCAATAGTAATGACCACGGAGTCGCTCTTCCAGAGTATGGCAGTGTTGTTGAAAGGAGTGAAAAGAGCGGAGAGCTTCAAGTCTCGGCACTCCTGAGTCCACTGGGCAACCCTATCAGGGGGAGGTCGGCCAGTTTCGCTCAGGAGAAAGACATCGGCGTTATGGGATCGGAGATTGGAGAAAAGAGAGGCACGCTTACGGTCTTCATTGATGGACTGCACGTTGGCAGCAACAAAAGACACGTTTGGGATCTTAGTTGCGCTCATCATCTTGGTCCATAGCGTCTTCCGCGTCCTTGGGAGGTGCTCCTTGGTCTTCGGCTTCTTCGTCGGCATCGTCGTCGGCGTCGGCGCCTTCAGGTCGGGCTTTGGGCGCGGCTGAGGGCATCGGCGTGGGCGAGGAGGGCTTCCAACACACACACACACACACACACACAAGTGAGTTTTTGCGGTGTAGCGTGTTTAGTTGACCTCGTACCCCCTTAAGTGTTACAGGTCAACACGAACAAACGATGCCGGATCCGCCCGGCGCCCATGCGGCCCCGCCCAACGACCCGTTGGGTGCTAACCGCGCGAGTGACGAAAGATCACTCAACACGCAAACGCGTGAACCGGTCACTGGAGGAACCGCGAATCCTCCAGCGTGGTCCACTGAGGCGACTCAGGCTCGACTGGACTGTGAAAAGGCGATGCAGAAGACCTTTAGAGCACTCGGTATCGTTCTCTCCGGCAAGTCGACCCGCCGACTGATGGTCCTGATGCACGACGCCTCGACCCCGCCTTCGCAGGCGCCAGTGCTCGCACGAGCCGCCCAAAGAGCGGTGCGAAACGACGCAGCCCCGGCCTCCAATGTGATCCGAGTCATTATGGATGGTCCTGGATCACCCAGAGGTCCTGTACAGATCGCGCTGCGCAAGCACTTTGGATTGGCCGAGACGCCGTTCATGTTCGCGCGGCCCGAGGGCGTCGTGCTCGACCCCGAGGTTGAGAAGCTTTTCTCGAAATGTGTGAAGCTGAACCCAATTGTGACGAAAGCCACGAAGAGGTTCCCGATCGCTCGTCACATGTACGAGCTTGTTTTCGAATCCGACCAAGCCTGTCTCGAAGCCGCTGCAGCGGGCCCGTTCTCTCACCACGGCAAGGAGATGGTTACCGAGCTCCCCAGCGCCTCTCCCCTTAACCACGTCGTTCAGGTGCGATTCACCTTGCCCTCCTCCTCCAGCGCGATCCCCGCTTCCGTGCTCCGAAAATCTCTCGATGATGCTCTCACCTTTCGTTCGGCCGCGCAGGTCGTACGCAAGGTTATACCCTGATGCAATTACAGCGGGGCCTCGCGGTCGATCCGAATGGAGATCCGATGGCCATGACCGAAGACGGGTTCCACTGCGCGTACCTTCGCTTACATGCTGATCTTTTCCAAGGCTCTACCGAGACGCAGAAGGCTGCGCTCAACGCCGCCTTGCCACAAGAGATCGAGATCCTGGGCGCCAAGTACGGCTTGCGACACGAATTCGAGACGCACTACTGCGCCGTGTGCGATCGCGCCGGACATCAGTGGGGCGCTTGCAGGAAGCCGGTTTCGACTCCGGCCACCGCCGCCCCTGTTCCGGGGGCCTCGACTTCGACTTCGACCACCGGCTTCCGAGTTGCTGGAAAGAATGGGAAGCACGGTGGGCCTGCCGCATTGAACTCTCGCGTCTCTGGCGCGAACATGATCCAGCTGGGACCTCGTGCTAACCCCGCAGGTGCAGCGACCGGCAACAAGGACGATGCGAACGACGGCGACGACGACGGCGAATCGGTCGCTTCGACCGAACCGGAGGGCGGCGACACTGGGAAAGAGATGTTGACGCGTGCCACCACGGGCTCAACAAAGGAGACGCAGACGACGACGGCGGCGCCCGTTTCGACCCCGACCTCTCCTTCGCCTTCTGCTTCTGCTCCGGCTTCGCCGTTGTCCGGTGGCACGTCGGGATCATCGGCCACCTCGACAATCTCGATAGCCTCGACGCCTTCGTTCGAGCTCGGCACCCGGCAACCGACGTGTCACCCGGGCGGGATCCGCCATGATCCTCGGTGCATCAGGGGGTGACGGCTCAGGGGGTCACAGGTCCGAGGTGACCGAATTCGAGGGGGGCGGCGCTGAACTGATTTAATCATGATTGAGTCCCTCACCGTGTTGACGTTCAATGTCCGATCGATGAAGAACGCAGTCAATCAAGTCAAAATCATCCGTTATCTCAAAACCCTTCGGCCGGCCCCTGCGGCCATCCTCCTGCAAGAGCACCACCTCAGCTACAACGCGTCGCGCAAAGGCTTCGAGAGTGCTTGGCCAGGGGCTTGTATTCGTTTCACTCCTCATGTCCTTACCCTCATACCCGATGGCTCACCTTTGGCGGGCCATCTCCTTTCCTCCACCCCGGTCGTCTTTGCAGGAGCTCCTCGTTTCGACGGTCGGATTCTGCGCTCAGTGTTTCGTCTTGAGGAGCTCGATGTCGAGATCATCAACATGTACGCGCCGGTACAGGAGGACGATCGTCGCGACTTTTTCGGGCCCCTGCATTTCAACGCCCCGAGACCCAAGACTCTTCGGATCTTGGCCGGCGATCTCAATGATTGTCCGGATGTATCGGTCGACCGAGTGTCCATCACCGATCGCGCTTGGACTCCTGTATCGCACTGGCAGACCTTGCTGTCAAAGATCGCGTTCAAGGCACTCGACACGGTCCGACATGTCCATTCTTGCACCCCCGCATTCACTCGTCCTCACTACCGTGGTAGAGGGGAGGAGCGAAAGATTTGCTCGTGGTCGCGGATCGACTATATTCTTGTCCAATGCAGTTGGGCGAACCGGTTGTTGAGCGCATCTACGCTCTTCGACGCGCCCTGTTCGGACCACAGACCTGTAGTTGCAACTTTCGCTTTGCCTACATCGAACGCTGATGCCGAACCCCCCCTTTCTCTTCCCTCTACGAGCGATTTCATTTCGAGGCTCAACCCAACGGTCTTTGACGATCAAGACTTTGTCGCATCAATTCCCGGGGTCGTCGACGAGGTCTATCGAAGGCTCGAGGGGACCGCTCCGCTCGGCGAAGTCTATGACGCCGCTCTGCGGGCGGTTGCAGTTGCTGGCCATGCACGATACCGCTCGACTCGTGCCGACATGCGCCGACTGCGGGCCGAGAGCCAATCCGTCATGGAGGCTTTGAAGGCACGCGGTGAGCACATGAATGAGGCCGAGCGCGATGCGTATACTCTTGCCAAGTCGCGGTTGGACCAGTTGGCGGTAAAGGAGGCTCAGTGGCTGCGCATCCGTGCGCATGTGCCGTCAGTCGACTCGAGGGAAGGTCAATCGGCAAGCATTCGCACGCGCCTCAACCGCCGGAGTCGCCAGACGAGCATCGTCTCGCTGGAGGATGTGGATGGCACCGAGACCGTTGACATGCAGGAGGCGCTGGGTATTGCTTCACGGCACGCGCAGTCGCTCTTCACACCGGACCCAGCTCGTGGCGACCCGACGAACGCACACCGGTCTCTGCTCGACCCTATTCGCGCAGCGAAATGCTACGATGACAACCGCTCGGACCCTACGTTCGGTCGTCGGCTGCCTCGTCAAGCGAGAGTGGCGCTTGACGAGCCCTTCACCCTCCTCGAGGTTGAAGCGGCGTTGAAGAAGACGGATTCGGGGCGATCACCGGGGCCCTCGGGCATTCCGTACGAGCTCTTCAAGGCGCTGCCAACCTACTTTGCTCCCAAGCTGTTGGACTTGTTCAACTCGATTTGGGAGGGCGGCAAAATGACGGCGTCCTTGGCAGAGGGGCTGGTGCGGCTCTTGCCCAAGAATAAACCGGGGGCCAATCTGAAATCACTGGGGGCATACCGACCGATCACATTGCGCGAGACGACCTACAAGGTCCTCAGCAAGGTCTTGGTGGCGCGACTCAATGGGGTGCTTGGCGAGCTTTTGCCGCCGGCGCAACACGGTTTCATGCCATCAAGACGTTCAGCGGACGCGGGAAGTCATCTCACTCTCCTTCTCGAAAAACTCAGGTCGCTAGGCACTGAAGTTTTCCCCGAGGGCGCCCTCTTGTCTTTGGATCAGCAGAGCGCGTACGATCGGGTCGATCACGCCTGGATCTTCGAGGTCTTTGAGGCCTTTGGGTTCGGCGAGCGTTTCATCTCGCTGCTGCGCGCTCTCTACGATCCCGAGACTCTGGGGGTGCGCTACCTTGTCAATGGGTTCCCCACGGACTTGGTGCGGTTGCTGTGTGGTCTCGGTCAGGGGGATCCCCTCTCGTGCCCGGTTTGGAACATCACGTTCCAACCCTTCCTCGACGCCCTCGTGCGGCGCGGGATCGCGCTCAACCTGCAGAAGGTGTGGCCAGGGGGGCCGCGTGCGCAGCTTACGCATCTGGCGTTTGCCGACGATGCTGTGGTGGTGGTGGAGTCACCGGCGGCATTGTCAAAGCTGCAAACGCTGTCGCAGACGTGGTACGAGGCAACCAACGGGAAGACCAACACGGACAAGACGCTGGTGCTACCACTCGGACCGAACTGGCTTCGGGACGAGACTGCGCAGGCGCTGCCAACGGTGCAGGAGGGGGAGAGCTTCAAGTGGTGCGGCTATGCCTTCTTTCGCCACGGTGACTCGAAACTGTTTTGGACCCATGTTCTTGACAGGATCAAGGCCAAGACCCGCGCCGCTGGAGACCGGACACTTTCGCCGAGTGGGAAGGTCTTCTATGCCAACGCTCACATCATCTCGACGGTCCTCCACGTGCTGTCCTTCGACATACCACCTCAATGGTTCATTAAGGCGGCGGAGACAGCACTTACGGATTTTATCTGGGGAGGAGCAGGGCGAAATACCGTCGCTCGCGATTTCGTGTTCCAGGCTCGGGAGGACGGGGGCTTGGGCTTGATTTCGATCGGCGACATCGTTCATTCGGTGGCGCTTCGATTTTGGGATGCTGTGGCGGGCTCGAACGAGGCGATCTGGGCGCCCCTAGCTCGCGAGAGCTGGAGGTCCCTCGTCGCTGCGACCCGCGATTTCAGTCCGTGGGGGTTCTTCAGCAGCACGGCTCGGGTCGAGAAGCTGTATCGCGACTCGACGCGCTGGGGGGCAGTCGTTGCAGCGGCCAGGGTCACAGTTCCAACCATCAAGTCCGAACTCCTTACGCTCCCCGAATTGCTTTCGCTTCCGCCTCGCCTCCCTTCACTCTATGCTGAAGGTGCCAAGCACGCATATGACGATGCGGACGCAGTGGCGAAGTTTGCGCAGATCGCGGACCTGTACTGGAGGGACGAAGGGAAGGGCTGGGCTCTGGTTGGTCATCGACGCGGGTTCTGGCAGCACTCTAAGGAACCCGCCCTACAGCACGAGCACGTGTGGTCGCGCGTGGGTCAGTTGCTCAAGGCGAAAGCGTTGCTGCCCAAGACCGCGTTGCGACCTGCTCGGATACCTCTCAAGGAGGCTCCCCGTCCCCGGTGCTTCAACTTCTTTGGGCTCACCCGACCGTTCACTATTCGCAAGCTTCGTCGGCTTGTGAACGTGGTTCGGTTCCCAGGGAGGGAGGATCGTGTCAAGCGTTTCCCTGATGGGACTTCTCAGAGCGATAGGAAGCGCGTCTGGAAATGGCTTCATGACCGGTTCGCGTCTGCTGTGGAGCAGGACACCCACTGGCGGCTCATGTACGACGTGACGCCGACGCGCAAGAGGCAGCATACTCAGGGTCATGCCTCTTCGCCGACGTGTCTATTCTGCGGCAACGATGCAGCGGTCATCGAGACGGTGTCGCACTACTTTTTCGAGTGCGCGTACTCGACCAGCTTCTGGGGCGGGGTGCTTCGCATTCTGTTTGACAAGCTCGGCATCGAGGATACCGACGTCGATCCGTCAACGTTCACTCCGGAGCAGCTGACTATGGGGCTCCCCCTTTTGCGGGGTCGTGGGAGAACGACCTCGAAATGGATGTGGGTTCGGCTGGCTTGCGCGATCGGCTTCCAGCGGCTGCACCTGCTCCGCTGGCGCGTTCATCAGCGGTTCGAGCTGGACAAGGTCGTGGCCCCTCCCTCGCTGCCCAGTGCACTCAGAGCGTTCGAGCGAGATTTTCTCTCTCGAGCGGGCTTTGTGCCTGGGGCTCGAGATTGGGAGGTATGATGACCGAGTTAAGTCCTTCCTTCCTATTTTCCTCCCTTCTTTTTCGGACGTCGACTTCTCTTTTAGAAGCTGACTGTCTTGAAACTTGTTGCGCAGTGGAAGGCTGCGCACCTCTCTCTCTCTCTCTCTACTTTGCGCAGTAGCGGTTTTCGTTCTTGGATGGATCGGCAAGCCCGGTCGATCGTCTTTGCGTTGGAGGCTTTGTGAAGTTCTCCCCTCTCCTTTCCCCCCCTTTTCCCTTCCCTTCCTCTTCTCGTTCCTGTTGCTCGGTTGTTGACTACGCTTCAGCCACTTCTCCTTTTACTCCTAAGCCGTGTGTTGGATTCCGTCGAATGGTTCGTTCGTTCGCGTTGGTCAAGATCTACGGCATGGCTCGGGAAGAAAGGTCGCTCGTTCTTGGTCAATATCCTCGCGTCAAGGCGAGGCTCGTTTTGTTGTATTGGATCGTCTTTCGCTCGGCCCCAACGGCTCAACAGCCAGCACTCGAGACTCAGCCAAGGGAGGACATCAGGTGCTGTCGGGGTGACGAGTAGCTGGGGCTTGGCTGCGGCCTGTTAGTCCCTGGGGACCTCTATCTCTGGCTTCGACCCCCTCCCTTGGCCCCTCGGGTGTGTTCCCCTCCTCCTCCTCTCCTCTCTGTCTTAGTATTCCTGGTTCTCCCTATCCCCAGTCGTGACTTTCTGTATACTCTCCCCCTTCTTTCTCTAGGCGCTCTTGCCTGGTTTTCGAGTATCTTCGCTCCCGCTCTTGGGACGTGAAGCGGCAGCAGTACTCACCGCCCGTTGGAGTCCGCGTTAGGTGCTCGGCGGGCTTTGATCTGCGCAGCGCTCTTTGCGCGCAGGGGTTTGACTTTCACCCAACTGCTCGCCGTCGTTGCTTTATAACCTCCTTTAGCTCTTTTTGTAGCGGTCCCAGCCAACCCGAAGGATAGCAATTTATGAGCCCCAGTCAAACAAAAAAAAAAGGCTTCGAGGAGGGTTTCGAGGAGGGCTCGGTGGCTTGGAGGGCAGCAAGAGGGGTACCTGAGGTGAGCCCAGGAGATGCAATCGACTTGGATCGAGTCATGATTGTCTTTGGCGTGGCCGGGGGAGGCATCGGGGCGGGAGAGGAGGGCGCTGGGCTGGGAGGCTCAGACGATTTTTCAACTTGGGAAAAGTCCGTTCCCTGGTTGGGGGGAGGTGGGGGGCAGCTTGGGTGGGAATGAGGGGAGGGAAGTTGAATGAGAGCTCGGGACGAGCGTCGTTGTTCGACGAAGGTGCAGGCTGGACAGCCAGATCCTGTTCGACTCGACGTTTTTTGGTCGTGCGGTCCGAGGCGTGGGTCGCGGGAACCGACTTGGATCCGGTGGCGGCGGCGGGAGTGGCGGCGGGCGGAGCACGTGACGTCGGGACACCCTGCGAATTCGACGCATGGCGGTCCGGGCAATGTTGAGTGGCATGGGAGGTCTTTGTGCAGATCTTGCACGCAGGGGCCATAGGACAGTCCTTACGGACATGGGCCGTGGAACGGCAGAAGACGCAGTGGCGCATGCCACCGGTGATCCTCAGCGGTATTCGCTCGACCGCCCCGTCACGTTCAATGGTAATCGCAGCGGGGGGTAGGACGTCTACATCTTTGAGGGAAAGGACGAAATCATATACTCCAGAGATATGCTTCGTCTTTCCGATGTAATGGATGCGTTGGAGGAGGACCTTGCCAAAAGGAGCGATCTTCTCCCTGAAGAGGCGTTCGGCGAACTTGACGAGACCTGACGTGCAGTGACGCTCAGTGACGTGCCCGAGCGTACCGGCTGGTCAGGGCTGGTCCAGGACTCCAGGCACTGTCTAGGCTGGTCCAGGCTGGTCCAGCCGCCGCCCGCGCGTCGGTCGTTGGTTTCTGAGGCAAGACTCGCTACCGCTACCTCTGTTTACCACCCTGCTGCACCGTCTCAGGAACGCATGGCATCGCTTATCTCCGTCACGTTGGCTCGCTTGAAGGCGATCTCGGCCGCCAGGACCAAGGTCTTCGCTTACAGATCACTCAGTACAACGTCTTCCTCGGTCCGTTACGAACGCATCTCACCTTTCGGACGTCTGCTCACATGTCCGTTCCGCCCTGATCGCCGCCGCAGCTCCATTCTCGCACCCCATTGTACGATTTCCATGTCAGACACCAGGGAAGGATCGTGGAGTTCGCAGGATGGGGCATGCCGCTGCATTATGCGGGCCAGGCGACAGAGGCGATCGCCGGTGGACCCGGTCAGTGCCCCCTCTTTCTCCGCCCTCCTCTGCTCAGCATCGACCCCCCAGACAGCCGCATATCGTACTATATCACGCTATTACGCGCCATTGGCTGTGCCACTGTGTATGCTAGTCGGTTGCCACGCGCTGTTCTTCATGGCGGACTGGTCGCTTAAAGGCGGCCACGAAAGCAACCCCCCTGCCCCACATAGCCACAATTTTCGCCCATCCATCTTTCTGAACCGGGTGCTAGCACCGTTATGAATGCCCGTACAGTCGCTGAGCATCACCAAGTACGCAAATCGGCGGGTCTCTTTGATGTTGGACACATGGTCCAATCGACGTGAGTTCGGTCTTGCTACGCACGCGCTTCTAGGCAGTGAGGTACGACTCCCGAGCTGACGAACTGACGAACGTCGTCGGCTGACTGACAGCTATACTGGTTCCGGCGCGCTGGCCTTTTTGTCCCACCTTCTTCCCGCCTCGCTTGCGTCGTTGCCCATACCCAAGGCGAATAACGGCGTGATGCGCTCAACCTTGAGTGTCCTGCTCAACCCCGAGGGCGGCATCATTGACGACTGCATGGTCACGCGCTGGGGCGAGAACAGGTAGACACAGCGACTGCGGCTCTGACCTGTGCAGATCGTCACTGCCGACCCAGCTAACGAAGCTTCCGGTGTCGTGTATCGTGGCAGCTTCTATCTTGTCACCAACGCAGGGCGCGCCGATAGGGATATGGCCTGGATCCAATCCAATCTCGAGACGTGGAACGAACATCACGCTGATAAGGTAGAGATGAACATATTGCGAGATGCTGGTCTCATTGCTCTGCAAGGTGAGGCTCGGGCCAAAATTTGTTCGTGCGTGAAGTTCGAGCGCCTCGCTGACAGCAGCTTTGACGATTTCAAACCGGCAAAGGGCCCAAGGCGTTCGAAGCCTTGCAACGCCTCGTTCCCAAGGATTACTCCCTCCAGTCTGCGCTTCAGTTCGCGTCTTCGGCTTTCATCCCCATCCCGTCGCTTTCGAACGAGGCATTACACGTCACGCGTGCAGGTTACACAGGGGAGGATGGCTTCGAAATATCGGTCCCCAAAACATCACAGGTCGACTCCTTTGCGGAGATGCTTTTGGAACAACCCGAGGTGAAGCTTGCCGGGCTGGCGTGCCGAGACAGCCTCAGGCTCGAGGCGGGCCTTTGCCTATACGGTCACGATTTGGATGACTCCGTTGGGGTTGGCGAGGCTGGGCTGGGCTGGGTCGTTGGTGAGTGTGTCGGTGGCTCGCCAACCGAGGACCCCGGCTGACGCGTGGCAAGTACGCAGGGCGTGATCGTCGTGAACCCGGCTCGTTCATTGGATCCGAACGGACTTTGGCCGAGCTGAAGAAGGGTGGGACCAAGCGGAAACGCGTTGGCCTCGTTGTTGAGAAAGGCCCACCAGCCCGAGGTGAGCGGTTGGGATGGAACCTTTCAGTTTCTTGTGGACTATTGCCTAACCTCAGACAAGAGAACACGTAGAGGGCGCCAAAATCTTCACGCCCGACGGCAACACCGAAATCGGCGTAGTGACTTCGGGCTTGCCCGCTCCAACGGTCGGCCAGAATATTTCAATGGGCTTTATTCAGACGGAATCTGGTCTCAACACGAAGGGAGCCCAAGTTCTGGTCCAAGTGCGCAATAGAATGCGCAAGGCCAAGGTAACCTCGATGCCCTGGATTACCCCTGGATACTACCGAGGATGAGTGAGTGTCTTGGGGGGGGGGGGGGGGGGGGGGGGGAGCATGTGGAACACTCGGTACCTACCAACCCTCGAAGCTCAGTACGCAATGCGGGGTCCCCAATGCGAACGGCGAGGCAAGCAGAGTACTAAGATCGGCTCATACAGGCCAAAGTGTGTAAACACAACAAATCATGATACAACAGATCGGGGAGTCGTGCAATAGAGAGAATCAGTGGAGGTACCCGGAAGAAATGACAAGTATAAAAGAGCTTAGTCTGAAGCAATACCTGACAGGATTGACCAGCAAAGGGAACAAACATAATACATCAGAGAGTCGAGATCTGAACAACTCGAGACGAGATACGGGTAGAGCGTCGCTATGCTGCATCTCTAATGGTGCATTCCGTGTAACATGCGTTCGCCGAAGGGCGAGATGTTGCGCTTAGTCGACTTGGGCGGTCCCAAATTTTTTCTACCTCGCGAGTCATCCCCTGGCGAAAACCGTGCGTCCGCCAGGGTAAGACTAGTAGCCGCTGCGGCCACAGCTGAAGGGAGAGGGGCTGCACTCGTTGGCGGCGAAGGCGCTGTTGGCTGTGATTCACGGATCCACGCGTAAGCAAACAAACCCCACAGACACCGTAGGAGACGCTGGGTGCCTCTATGCGCGCGTCCGACTTACCTTGCTTCCAAATCCGCCTACGCTCAATCGCCGGAACAAGCCGAGACCGTTGGAAGCTGAGGTGGGTGCGGGAGGGGGACCAGCCCCGGCGGACACTACTCTGCCGAGTGGTATGAGTGTTGGACCGCTGGCTCTGCGCGTGTGCGAAACGGCAGCAGTCGGTGGAGAGGTTACCGCTGCACCAGATTGTGACGAGTTGCCAGACTTCGAGGTTTGTGGCCATCCCCATCTTGCTCCGTCCGCAAACAAGGCAGACGAGGACAAGGCCGCAGCAGATCTTGGATCCACTGCATCCTCATCTTCCTCGTCATCCGCGAGTGCCAACTCGTCCTTCTCACAAACCCCTCCGAGACCACCCGCTTTGATCGAGGCGACCTTTACCTTGGCTCCAATGCCTACGCCAACGTTGGACTTGGCGGGGGTCTGCTGAGGCGAGGACGAGGGCGTCGGAAGCTGGTCCGAGAACGCCGAGCTGGTCGGGCTTCCGCTCATCCCGGGAACGTTTGAGGCAGTCTCGTCCGACACAACAATTGACCTGGCGCCCGAATTCGAAAAGGATGCCCGTCTCGCATGGCTCAGCGCCTTTTGAAACTCTTCCGAGTCGAGCGTGGTCGGGGGACTGAGTGTCAGGGTGGAGAATGCCCGCAAAGAGGCCGAAAGTGGGGAAGTCGGCGGCGAAAGCGCGGCGATTCGCGGAGAGGCTGGATTCGCATCCGAGCTGGCGCTCGAGCTTGACACGGGTATGGGCAAGAGCAAAGCGTGTTGACCCTGGGGTGAGAAGCTTGACGTGGAGAAATCGGTCGCCATCGAGAGTGAATTCGAGCGCGGGCAGGAAGCGGCTCCAGGAACGGTCAGAGCGCCGCTGCGGGCACCGGGGAGCTCGGCCGACATGGCACGTGTGTCGGAACGGCGGATGGGAGGCAACTGCTGGACCAGTGAACAGGCAAGTTGCTGGTCAGTCGCAGGGTTGGACCTACCGAGGCGCGCAATGGATGGCTATTAGAGCAATGCTAGGTGCCTCAGGTGGACCAGTCACGCTGGGTAGGTAGGTACTAACCAATGGCGTCTTCGAGAGGTCCACGCTAGCGAGCAAGTGGGGGCCGCGCCAGCTAGATGGCAGAGTGTTATAGGTGACGATAGAGCGCGAACCAGGGGCACGGATAGTGGCCTTCCCGATGCGGTAGTGACACCGCAATACACAAGGTCGGAACAGGCAACTTGTTGCTGTGCAGAACGGGGGTGATCGGTCGCGATAGAGGGGAGGGCGACTAGCTATAGGCTGTGGGTAGGCGGCGGGGATGGGCCACCGGAGGATGGAGCCGAGCGGAGATCTTGAAAACTTGAACTCCCCTAGACCGGGTATGACACGTTTGATGGTGGCTGAGCTTGATCAAGATAAGCAGCGTTGAAGTAGTTCTTGGCTTGTTCGGCCTCGTCGCTCGAGTGTCGAGAGCGCAAGTTACCGTACCGCTCGAAATCGATCAAGGCTAATTTTATCACCTGCCCTGAGAGACCCTTGGCGCCGAGCGCCGCTCTGCGCTGCTGCCGAGTGCTGCCGAGCGCTGCCGCACCGAGCAATAAGATGAGGCCGGTGAGGGCCTCAGTCCGACGGACTGACCGGCTCTCGAGATCGAACACGGCACCGGGTAAAGAGTCGGGACAATGTTACAGGGTTCATAGGGGTAGTGGTGGTGTTAGTGAGCTAACGAAGCTTCGGCCTCGCTCGTCGCATCACAATTATTATGGTTCTCAATTAGGCGCGAAGCGCAAAAATGACGTTTCGTGGCTTGGACGGCATCACGATCATGGTCTGCAGCGCTCGAGCAGTGTGCCGAGGTCAGTTTATGCGCACAGTGCTGTTGATTCCTCCACTTTGAGAAATAAATTGAGATCCCTTCACTCACCGTGTAGTCGTTGGTGGGGAAGTCGGCATCCAGAGTCCACGAATATTCTCGCACCAGCGTGGCAATAATCGTTCCAAGTTGTACGTTAGCGAATTGCTCGCCAACTGGTGCCAAAGACCAGGCATATACGAAGTCAGTCTATGGAGCATTTCCGGTGTTCTAGGGCATCATATCTCGAAGACTCACTGCAACGATGGCGGCCTGCTCCGAAAGGCAAGTCTGTTTCGCAAATTCGCCAGAAGCGGCTTCAGTCCCAGTCCAGGTGTTTGTATGGCACTCGCCCATTCACAAATAATGGCGCAGTATTGGCTCACACGCAGATTTTCCGCCTTTGCTAATTTTGCCGAAACCGTAATCCTCCTCGCCCTCGTCCTCTTCCCCGGGCACTTTGGCGTCCTCGAGCCATCGCGCGGGGCGGAACTCGTTCGCGTCCGTACCCCAGATTGACTCGTCAACCTGACTGACCCCAGGCGCTGCGAGGACGAAGTGACCCTGCGGGATGACGTATTCGCGTCCCTCGTTAACCTTCTTGAACGAGCTTGACGCCGTAGGTTCGCCGGCGGGCGTTGCCAACGTCGACGGTACCGGGCAATCCGCGATGACCTTGCGCATGATCGAGTGAATCGGTGGGTGAAGACGCAGGACTTCTTTGATGACGGCACTCAGCAAGGGCGTCAGCAGTGTGTCATATTCGAGCGGCTTGAGGCCACCTTTCCCGTCCCCGTGATTTTCGACCTGTTCGTCCCAAAGAGCCTTGAGTATTCCGGGATGCTGCCCGAGGCGGAGGATAGCCCACGCTCCAGTTGCGGCCGAGGTGTGCTGGCCGGCCATCAGCAGAGCGATCATGATGTGAGCGATCTGCTTGTCCGTGAGTGGTGCTCCCGACTTGTATTCTTGGTTCTGCAGCGCCGTCAACATGTCCATGTCGGGCTGGGGACCGCAAAAACTGCAGCGTCAGGACTTCGCGCCCGAGGCGTGAGAAATTGGAAGAAGAAGAGACTTACAGCTTCTGCGGACTTGCGCCGTTTTTCAAGGATGGCAACGTAGAACTCGCGCATTTTCCTCTGGGCAACGTCGCGGCGACGATATGAAGGCAAGGGCAAGTTGGGGAAAACAAAGTTCTGGAATGTGGACAAGAGTCGGCTTGCTCAGCAAACGAAAGCAAGAGGAAGAACACCAAGGGCCTACCAAGGGGGTGAAGCCGCCGTCCAAATCGTGGTAGAGCTGGGCAAAAGATTTGTCAAGGCTTTGTCGAACCTCTTTGCCTTGCAACGTGGCCGACGCAGTCAAGATCGTGATTTCAGACGACGTGGTAAAAGCATCTGCGCTGGTAGAGGCTTTGCTCTGATCAGAGGTGCAAGATAGCGGCTGTTTAGTTACTCGTCAGACTATTCTCGCCTCCAAGCGTCAATCGGTCGCACCATGCTTACTTTGCTGGCCTTGAAAACTTCCTTGTTCATGTAGCCCAACACCTCGGTGCGAATCAACCCAACGTATTGACGGAAATTCTCGGTCGTCAATCCAAACTTGACAAATTTCTTTTGTTCCATTAGTACGGCGTTGGGTACGTCGTACACAACCTCAGTGCCGAAAACCCTATACACCAAAAGAGAAGGAGGTAGCCGGTTTTTTTGTCAGAACGAACGCCCCAACAATCGCAGACGCGCCGCAGACGACAACTAGTGGCACACTATGGCCGAGATGGGCGAGGGCGAAGCGAAGTTGTGGGCCATCACTTCTATAGGCGAGCGGCGACAACCCTCGCATCCGACGCCTCTCGAACCGATGACCAGGCGTCTACCGACACTGGTGAGCTTCAACCGGTGCAGAGCCCGAATCGTAGAGAAGGGGGAAGAAGAGTAGCCACGATCAAGAGAACGCTTTCTCACGGGGTAGTCAGATGAGTGTAAGCTTGTTCGGCATTGACATGGGCGAGTTTGCCGTTCAGGACAAAGTTGGATCCGAGCGGTCCCAACGCAGCCGTGACCTTGCGACCTAGCAAGGGGAACGTGAAGACGGGACCGTACTGCGAGCGACCAAGCAGGGGCAAAGGGTTCGAGCACGTTACCGACTGGTTAGTTGTTGTCTGAGAAGAAAGTGTTGGTGCATGAGCATCTGCCCAGGTTCGACACGCACCTGCTCGCGGCATCGATTGAGGAAGCCAATCGGATCCATGCCGTACGTGATCGCGCATCCGATCACGGGCACGAAGTGGAACACCACCGGCGGCTTGGTCGGGTCGCGCGGTAAGATCTGCAAGGAAAACAGAGGAACAGAGTGCGTTGAGTTCGGTCAGCTCGGTGCCCACGGACAGCTCCAGCGCAATGGAGAACGGTTGTGTTTGCTCGCTGACCAGTTGTTGGACGACGTTGAGCGCGACGACGAGTATGGCCGCGCCAACAAAAGCGATCGCGCCTTTACCCGCGACCGACAGCACATCCGAGACGAGAGCGGTAGGCATGCTGAAAAGACGTTGTTGCGCGGCTTTCCAATCGTCCACAAGGGTCAAAGATATCCCTGGAGGGGAGACGGGAGCGAACGGCCGGGAGAGCGAGAGCGAGAGAATGTATGGAAGGAAGCAAAGGTCGCGCCAGGCAGATCGACGCGGTTGTGGATCGCACTAGATCAGGCGATTGGCTGCGATTGGCTGCGATTGGCCGCGACTGGGGCCACGTCGTCGGTCACCTCAATTCCTCACGTCGAGTCGGAACTCGGCGTCTGACAACTTCAATGCCGTCTGTCTTCGACCACGAGTCCAGTGAAGCTCAAAGCACTCTCTGCTGAGTCAAGATATGGTGCATCTTGGGCTGGGACTATCGCTGTATCGCTACACTTGGCTCGTTATCGGTGTAGAAAGATGACAGGTCACTGCAAGCTGAGTCGGGACTCGGGAGACGGAGTCGGCTTCAAAAATCTCCACAGTTTGAGACTAGCGCTTCGACGACTAATACTGCCGATTGATGCGAATTGATGTTGAGCCTGGCTGGAGCCACAACACTTTTGAATTTACTTCTTCCGTCGTCTGCCCGGTTTGCCGACTCTGATCACTCTGTACGCCGATCGGAGTGGATTGTCACCGCTGTATCTTGGAGGACATAAGAGTTGTCTGGCATGGCAGTAGGCGCGAGCGGCTTTGCGGGGGTAAGATTATCGCTGCGGGAGCAAGATTGTGGACACCTACCAGGTCACGTGGCAGACTCCGGCGGCGAGTTGGCAGGCGGATCCCTGCAACACCTGGCAAGATACCATGCTCTGTTCCATCTCTTCTTTCTTCTACTCTGACCAACGTATCGTAAGCGCTGATACCCATGCTACACCCACTTCGTGTCGCCGAGCTTGTTCTCGGCCTTGTCTTTCACTGCCTCTGCCTTGCCGACGACTTGTTTTGTCGCGTCCTTGACCTTGTCCACGACTTGTGAAACTTTGTCCTCGGCCTTGTCCTTGACATCGGAAGCCTTAGATCCGAAGGGGTTGAAGTTCGCGTACGGCGAAGCCTTCAAAGTCGTAGCATCATTGTGAATGTTCACAGCGCCAGAGGAGGCGCGGGATGGGGTAGAGGTGAAGAGCGAAACAGGGATACCGCTGTGAGCGTCTAGTGCTAGCTTCAATGAGACCTGTGTGACGTAGCCATGGCACGGACCTGAGGCTTGCCATCTTTGGCGATGACGAAACCGGGCACGGCGGCCGGGTTGAAGACCCTCTCGCAGTCGCTGTAGCCTTGTCCCAGACCAAAGCCGAGCCCGACGAGCACGGGCCACGGTCGCCCTGCGTGCACGAGTCATGGAGTTAGGTCAGCCAGCGTCGACATAACATGACGCCAAGTGCTATGATAGCGCTCAAACAGAGCTCGGCTTGGCTCCCATGCCTGTTCGCTACTTACGACGGAACAGAATCGCCGAACAGACAACACCTGCGCCGAATCCGATACCAGCCTTGACGATGGCATTCGATACACAGATATCCGACTGTTGTGCGAGCGTTTTCGAATGCACCGGTCAGAGTCCAGCGATTGGCGGGAGGCGACGCAACGATGCGAGAATGACGTCGGACGGGATCGGGCGGTTGCATTCGTGAGATCGGAATCGTGAAAGGATGCGTGAGCGATTTGAGAAGAGTGATAAAGCGTTTGTGACCAAGACGGTGTAGGGATTACGGTCCGTCGGGAGATGAAGAGAAGAACATCCGTCAGTGGAAGAGTAACAAGGGCTAGCGCTGGGATTAGGATACGACCAGGAGGTTCGGCTCATACCCCTTCGAGCACTTGCCTTGGCAGAGAGTACATCTTCCGAGGGCACCGCAGAAGAAGTCTTGTTGGATGGTGCAGGTGCGGACGACATGACGATACGACCGTGATTGGACTAGTGGGGTTGTGAGGAGAGCCCAGTCCGCCGAGCGCGACGCTGCAGTGGAGGCTCGCGGATCAAACTCTTGCAAGCTCTTGCACCTCGATCGCCGGCGATTACTGCGATTCACAAATTTTAGAGGAGATGTGGACGAGACGAATGTATGGTGATGTTATCGTGCTTGAAACGAGCGACTATCCCGGCCCATCAAGGTGAGCATACTTGACGGGGAAATTTGTATTCTAAGCTCATTCCAAGCAATTCAGGATTTTACCGAATACTTTGAAAGCGCTAGTGCTCGCCAGAAGGACAACTACTTTGGACCCTTCCGAGCGCAAAAGTAAGCATTCCCAATTGGGAGCAGCGGGGGGACTCGGCAACATACAACAAGCATGCCATAACAAGTACAGGGAAGTGTCTACGGGCCGAGAGTCGCAGGTATGCCCGAACTCCGAGGGTCCAGGACGACCTTAAGGAATAGGGTGGAGAACAAGAGCTGGTCGCCAACAGCATCGTACAAGGGGACGTGCCGGTAACCTTTACGCGTGATTCGGTCAATTTCAGACGTCAGGGAAGGTGCATCGGGCGCAAGAGTAGGCTGGATCTTACCAGGTAGCAGCGCGCCCAGTGAAATGGCGAAGGCACCCACCGGATCCCCTTTCCCTTCTTCGAACGCCGCTTTGATGTTGCCGCGCGCATTGAGCACTTCGACACGAAGAAAGACGAGATCCAACATGCCCTTTGAGGGGTGAGCAGTGAACTCAAAAGTCAAGGGCGAGTTGAAGATCGGATTGAACGCATTCCCGCTACCCAGGAAGCCAGCTCAGCATCAGCGCACAAGATCACATCCAAGCGCGGTTCCGCGGCACGTACCGAACAACCTTGCTACGCTTCTTGGCAGGGGATGCGAGACCGGGCTGGTATAGCGAAACTTCAACGAAAGGATCAATCCGGGCGATGTTGAATTTGTCTACATCGTCTACGTCGCGTGGCTTGGGCAGTTGCTGGGCCGAGATGACCTGGGAAGGGAGGCAATCGGGTTGTTGGTGGCGAGCTCAAGGCTTCGAGTTTGTCGAGGCAGCATCGCCGACTATTCACGCAGAAACTTACCTCAACTTGCAGTGTGTACCTCTCGGATCGAATCAGCGCCGTTTTGTCCTTCTCGCCGCCTTTCTTGCGAAGGAGCTCAGGCTTGAGGACGTAACCGACTCGTCCGGCGCGCGAGAACATTGCCAAGTTGAGTTCCATGCCCGTATCTTGGTTGTAAGGGAAGCAGCTTTCAGCGATGTAGATACCGGGATCGAGCTGTGAGGTCACGTAGGCAACTCACCGAAAGTCTGCCAGTTCAAGGCGACGAGCTGCACGCCGGCGGCCCACATGTGATGGGGCTCAAAGTTCGAACTGTTGAGGCGGCTCCCCTTAGGGTATGCCCGCGTAAGATGCTTTCGATTATGGGCGATGAAGTCTTGCCGTGCGCCCTCATCTCTGAACATTTTATGCAGGCTGTTCTCGCCGATTGAGATCACGTGCGTTGCACCGTACGTCTCCTTCTTGTTGAATCCCCGTGCTTTGACCCCGACGGTGTAGACAAGCAAGCCAAGCAGCGCAGATGACATGACTTGGTGTTTGTCTGGTCTGCCCGATGGCGCCCCGACTTCGCTAGGCTCGACGGTCATGCACGCAGATAAGCGGTCTGGTGGAGCCTGGCTGAACGATGCGTTCGATCCCGACTTGGTAGATGACGACGACGACGGCGAAAGGGGTGGTCGGGGTTGTTGAGGCGGCGTGATGGAGCGATTCGTCCCGCCGCCCACGCGCCTCCGAACAGCCCGAAAAACTGCGACCAAAAAGGTACCCAGAAGATATTCAATCATCAAGAACACCTGACCAAGATGCCAACGGTGCACTAAAGGATACGGCCGACTGACCTCTGCCAAAGTCTGAATCCGAGCTTGTCGATTCGGCGGAGGAAGTTGCGTAGTCCTCAGTCTGAGTGACTTTGCTCAGCGTTCCGTCCGTCTTATTCGCAGATATCGATTTGTTCTTGGCCTGTGTGCGACATACCGGAACGAGGTGTAAGCTTTTCAGTGGGAGGTAGGGGCTCTGATGGCACGCCGCTCACTTTAAGCAAAAATCTCCCTTTGAGCTCGTCTGGGCTGGGCAATTGCTCGAGCTCTTCATCTTGCTCGGCGCCGTCGAGCCTCGACCGAACGAGCTGATCGCCCAGAACCGAAACCAGCAACTCAACCATGCGATCCTGCTGGATCACATCGCAATGAACTTCCACGCTCAAGATAACAGGATAGGGCGAGGCGAGGAAGGCGTATTGTGCGATCGCCTGTAGCACTTCGCGCAGCGTGATCTTGGAGGTCAATGTCAAGCCGTGTGTTACCACCGGCTCGCCGTCATCCCCATCATAAATATCCACTGCGCGTCGACATCGTCGAAAGCAACCCGATTCAGCTATCAGCGAACAGATGCCTGAAACAATGTGAGGGATGGTGACTTGCACTCGACACATCGGCACCCCTGCTGCAGGGCGCGGATATAGCCCTCCACAGTACTCTGTCCCTTTATTTGGTTTCCGACGAGGTAGGTCTGGTAGCGGAATTGCATGTCGACTCGCGACTTCAGCCGGCCCGCTTAAGGCGAGACCCTGCCAATGGGGCACGAACTCACGTTATGGCTTGAAGTTATGAAGTATTCCGGGAGCGGGCGAGACATGTCTTGATTCGATTCATTTTTGAAGATAGCATTATCCGAGGACATAAGGTATGATGCGAACCCGTCAATCATGATTCGCTTTGTCTCCGAATCGGCGTACTTGGCATACGACGCCAGGATAGCTTCATGAGTGAGGGGTTGCTGGTGGCGTGTGGCGACAGAACAGAGGGATCAGCATAGCCCTTGCAACACGAAGGCAATTTCAGACGCACTTGTTGAACCTCGGCAATGAAAGTCGTCCAGGATTGGAGTGACAAGGACTGGTGACCCGCTCCGGCTGCGCCCGCAAAGATGCTCTCAATCTCGCCGCGACGCTTGAGCAACTTTACGAAGCGTTGGAACGCAGCAAAGTCGAGATAGTCGCGTGGGGCGGCCGTAGACTGGTGTGAGCCGTCTTCAAATCAGCGAGTCAAGCACACACTAACACTAAAGGATCCTTTGCATTGGCCTCCTCATCACTCACCCTGAAAGCCTGGCCAATCTCGGCGGAACCGATTCCCATTCCCAGCTTGGCGCAAAGGTGATGAACCTCGGCTTCGCGCACAATCGTGTTAGACTCTTCTACAACGGCGGGGCGCGACGGCGCATCAGAAACAGGGTCGGCCACAGCAAAGCCTTTGGTCATCCGGCCATCGCGGAACTTGTCCAACGTGAGTCTCCACAGGTCGAGCGCTTGCCGCGTCGGAGCAATAAAATGCACCAATTTGTAGCTGACGGTCGAAGAGTTGAGCATGTTGCGGGAGGTTTGCGGGACCGAGTATATGATAGTCATCCACCTCGGCTCGACGTCTGCCGAAATCTGCAACGAGGTGCGATAAGGCGAGCCTTGAGCCGCAAATCTTAAATCTCTGATCCTGGCAATGGGAATCGACGCCTCTCGTTTGCTGCCTACACGATCGAAACAAGCTTGTGTGAGTGTGGAGATCTCATGGCCGGTAGCAAGAGGGCGCCCAAACAAGGTTCACCGACCTAGACCGAACCCATTCTTCTCCCAGCATAGCCTCACGTCCTGACCGCCCACGAGCCCGATGCCGATCTCGAGTCCCATCTCTCCATCCTCGGATCCGGCGGCGCCGACGTCGAGCCACATGTTCCTCGGTTTGGCTCTCCTTGCGCTCTTGGCCGACACTTTGAGCATCTCCATCCCTGGGCGGGCGAGTTGGGCCGGGATGACGAAAGCAGAAGAGTGCCTCCGAATGGCAAACTTGCGGAGCGAAGCCGACGCCGGAGTTGATGCAGGGGCCGTCTTCGGGCCCGACTCGGCGAACGAGACTGCTGTCGCGAGGGGAGGCGGCATGGATTCAGGTGAGGTCGAAAGAAGCCCATCGCATGCAACCTGTGTCTGTGGGGTAGGAGTCAAGAGCATCATGCGAGTTTGCTGGCCAGGGGCAATAGGATTCGAAATCGGAATCGGTTTATGAGCGGTCGCAGCCGCGTTACTGGAAAGGGAAAGTGGGGCGGCACTTGACGACGTCGCGGCCAAGCCCGGAGTTGAGCAAACGGGGCCATCGGTGGGGGTCGGCGGCGTACGAACGATGCTGGGATAGGAGGCGGGGAGCAAAGGTATTGTGACAGCAGTCGCTGACCGGTCGCAGATGCTGTCGAAGCTTGGGGTCGGTCCAGGTTTGCGGCGACAATGGTCCGGGTCGGCGTCGGCGTCGGCGTGAGGCACGGAACTCTCTCGTGACGCGAGAGAGGTCATGGGCTTCCGGTGAAGGAATGGTCCAGTATCAAAGTCACAAGTGCAGTCCGGAGCACGGTCGAGTGGCTGCAGTAGCAAGGAGGAGCGAGCAGCAAGAGGCGGCGCGAAGCAGCGAGTGCCCGAACAGCTAGCGACAGCGTATGGCTGCGAACGACGTATATCAACGAGAGTCAACGAGCGCGAGCTTGAACCAGGCAGGGCACCGTTAGAACGAGCCTGAACGAGCCAGACCCTGCCAGACCGAGCCTGGCGAGAGTCCTGCGAGGCCACTGCGAGAGACTTAGACTGCGAGGCCTCTGGCTGCCTCTGGCGCCGCTTCTCCTCGCTTCTCGCGGCCACTTCCTGGTCCTTCTTGTTCAGTCCTCTACCGTCCTCAACTATTCCGTTTACGAAAACGCTCTTTCGCGACATCCCTGGTCCCAATTCTAGCTCCATCATATACCCGGTGGATCATACTGGTATCGACACGCACACCGCCATACCCACTCGACACTTTGCCCTGCCCGTGGCCCGCTCGTCTCGCTTGACGACCATGGCGACTGGGAAGGCTACGCCGTTGCCAGCCGACGCGAAGCGGTGCGTCGCCGCTCAAACTCACTTTCCCAGAAGACACGGCTGATAGAGCTCAACACCCTGTCCGAACCGTTGCCAATCCGCGGTGTGCGCTCGTGCCAATCTCTAGACTGCGCACCATCATCATCGCCACGCCGTTCCTCGTTGGCTCCTCGATCCTGCTCTATAAGAGACTCATGCTGGGAGAGGAGCAGCGCCTGCTTCCGCGGCCCACACCTCCGACGCAACACATGATTGATCGCATCAAGAAGGCTGAACAAGCGGCCCAGCGGTAAAGAAGTCCGGCCCCGGCGAAGCTTTCTGCAGCGAGACGACGCACGAAACGAAAGCATCGACCGACAACAACCCTTCGAGACGTTAAGGTTAACAAACGGGAGACTATCTTATTCGGGAACGATGGCACTGAGCATTAATTGCCACGAACATATTGCAATGTATTCATACAACTCGGGGCCTTCACGGTGGACCCGTTCCAACCCCACCACCCGCCAAGTCTTGGTCCATTGCCGTCGATGGGGCATCACGGTCCCTCCAACCATGCGATCACCGCTAGCAGCCATCCTCAGTTCCAACTACTCTGCGCGTTTGATTGCACGTTCTTCACACGTCGTCCCTCCTCTGGTTCTTGTCCATCACATCCCTCGTCGTCACGCCCTGCTGCTTGCCCTTGTCGATTTCTTTGCGAATCTCGTCGCGCGATTCGAACCATCACTCTTCCGACTCATCGGTCGCTTGTCCCGTCGTCTCCTGCCGATAGACACCCAGTACACGCACCGGCATCAGCGTCAGCTACCGTATTCAGTGCATGGGGAACGACCCGGAGCCAAGAGCTCTCACTTTGATCGTCTTGGTCGCGGCATCCTTGACTTGGTTGAGCGTGTCACCGATAAAGTGAAGGCGCTTGGCGATCGGCCCCTCGACTTCGGCCGGTTGCGTCTGCATCAGTGCGGCGGCAATAAAGAACGAAGTGAGTTCCACCCTAGACAGTATACCATGCGCGGAACTCAATGGATCGTGGTGAGACGTGCCTCTCCCACCTTTCCGTGCTCGTCCGCGGCGCATGCAATCGACGACGTTGCGGAGCTGAAGTGGCGCCCCAGATTCGACTCGGACTCCGTGACGACTGTAACCCTGGCAGCGCCCCGACGCAGCTGAAAGGCAAAGCGGTTTATAGGCAGCATCCGATGGTCGTGAGCCAAAATGTCATTATGTGAACAGGTTTGCCGCAACAAGTGGGTAGATCAAAACTGGCGATTGACCGCCTGGTGGCACTGGCTGAAGCTCACATGTGAGCCATGACGTTGATTCGCAATCGAGTATACCGCGCCGAACGCGCCAGCTTGTCCAATTCCTTGGCCTGAATTTCGTGCGAGTCGGCGCGCAAAGCAAAGAAGCATCTCGAACGCTGCTTTCGCCGTGCCTACCGTGTTACAGCCTCCACCTACATCATGTCTGACCACCCCAAAACCTACCGCGCCGCACAGGTCAGTCTGATTGCTCCCAAACACCCTCGCCATCGAACACTGTTGCAGCCTGTCAGGCGTGTGACTATGTGCCTCCACTTGACACTCGATCCGCTCGAGGCCGCTGGTGGCTGGTGACGTAGGACCACACCATGCGCTCCGAGTCCCGATCTGACACACGGCGTCTCGCTTCTCCGAAGTCGGACCTGACCCAGAAGTCTATCATCCCTATTTTGGTAGATTGCCGAGAAAGGTGGCAAGTTTGAGATTGTTCACAAGGACTGGTAAGCGTTGACACCAAGTTCGAGTTCCTAGTCCAGTTCGGTCGCGATCGAGCAGGAGCCAGGCGGCCCCCTGGTCCGGGACCCCCGATTCTCCGAGATCGACCTTGCTCGACCTCGATATGGCCGCTTAAGGACTGATACTGACCTCACATATATCCACCCTCCATCAGGACTGATCCAGAGCACGGGCATGTCGTCGTCAAGGTCGAGGCTTGCGGCATTTGTGTAAGCTTTGGCTCTGATCATCCAGCGGTGACACTTGCTCGGTAGGAATCAAGTTGGCTGCACAACGAGCATGTTCTCAGCTCAGCGGGGAGCAGGTGTATTGTATCATGGGTGGGGATGGGGATGGCTCGCTAACTCACCCACCTTTTCGAACAGCACTCGGACAGCATTGTCGTCAATCAAGCAATGCCCACCGGTCTTCCCCGAATTCCTGGTCACGAGATCATCGGCAAAATTGCTGCCGTGCCCGCGGACGAGAAAGTCTTCAAAGTGGGCGATCGAGTTGGTGATGGATGGCACGGAGGACATTGTGGCTATGTGAGTTGTATCTTCAAGAGCCCCCTTGTGTTGGGAGCTTGGAGCTCGAACTGTTCATAACGTGAACGTCAAGTGCTCGTTTGCATTTGATGACTCAGGGGCTTACCACCGAACGCGCCCTTCCAGTGCTTGTCGTGCCGTCGCGGTGACTTTGTGACGTGCGCGAACCAGGTTATCAACGGCATCTCGGTCGATGGCGGATACGCTGAGTACGCGAACTTGAGGACCGAAGCACTCTCTCGCATCCCAGACAATAGCGACGCAGCTGAGTCCGCGGCGCTGCTCTGTGCCGGTGGTGAGTCTGCTCCCGAGCTGGACAAACCTTGCTAGTAAGCATACCAAGCACTCACCCTTGCCTTATTCACGGTCTACAACTCGCTTCGCCACATGAAGATTCTTCCTGGCGAGATTTGCGCAGTTCAGGGCGTCGGGTGAGTCCTGCTTCGGGGCCAAAGCGATGTATGCAGCGGCATGAGGTTTCGATAGACAACAACACTGACCAGAATTCGTCCGTTTCTTCGACGGGTTCAGCGGTCTCGGTCATCTTGCCCTGCAGTTCTCCAAGAAAATGGGTACGTTCAACGATCGTAAAAGGACCGTGCCGGTTACTAGCCAAGCTCGTCACCTGCCGCCAGCCCGGCTGATGCTGCCGGTCTTCTCCCACAGGCTACAAGACGGTCGCCTTATCGCAGAATGACAGCAAGGCCCAGCTTGCGAAAGAGCTCGGAGCCGACTTCTACCTCGACGGGTCTAAGGTCGACCAAGTCGAAGAGCTCAACAAGCTTGGTGGCGCCAAGGTCATCATCGCCGTCGCCCCTTCCGGCAAGGCCATGGCTGAGTTGATCCCCGCCTTGTCTGTCGGCGGCCAGCTCGTCGTGTTGGCGGTGCCTCACGATGGTTTGACGGTGAACGCGATGCATCTGATTCAGAAGAGGAGGAGCATTGTCGGCTGGCCTTCGGGTACGGCCCAAGACTCGGAGGAGACGATCGCGTTCGCCGAACACGCCGGCGTCAAAACCTCGATCGAAAAGTTCTCGCTCGACCAAGTCCAGGAGGGTTTCGACCGCATGTCAGAGAACAAGGTCCGCTTCCGTGCCGTTCTCACTTTTGATTAGGCACCGGGAAGGTGCCTACCAGCATCTCTATGAATTTACCTGCACCTGTCGTGTCTCATTATTTTCAATACACATGTCCACATGAGGGCGTGCTTTTGGTCTCTCAAGAGTGAAATACAAACAGTCGATCATGTCTCGGTTAGTCTCGATCGACTCGCGGCTGAAAGTATGTTGCGCGCATTTACAACGCTATGAAAGCTGCGGACAGGATACGTGTCTCTGAAGATCAAAACAGTTCTTTGCTGATGCAGTTGCATACAGAGCGTGTGATTCCACCTCAAGAATATTGGCAAAGTAAGCAATGTTGGTACATGCAGGCATTCACATCATGGCCATCTGACCCGCATACGCCATCGGCTTGATGTTGGGGTGCGGTTGCTCTTTGAAGGTGGTGTACTTGATGGATCCTGTCTCGTCAATCGTCGCGAAGGCAGCGAGGTTGCCGACTTGGTCGACCTGAAGGATGGTGCAGGTGGGTTATCATCAGGTCTTGCCGGTGATGCTGACGTGAATGAGAATGACTCACATAGTTGGGCGCCGAAAAGACGGTGATGCATAATCCATCATGCTCGACCGAATAACCGCCCTGTCGCACCTCATGACTCCTCATCACAGCAGTCACCTGGTTCAACTCGCACCACCTCCTCGTCACGTCCGGACCAAAGCCGATCCCGACCCCACGCTTCGAAGGACCTCGCCCCGCCGTATCCTGAGGGTCGGTCCACAACATCTCGCACATTAAGCCTTCGTGGCCCGGTTGCTTCAGACTGATGCGGTCGATCGCGGCGATGTTGGCGAGGGTCACGTCGTCGCGCGAGAAGAGGCCGCCGTGGACGACGAAGTAGCGCTTCTTGTTCTGGCAGAGGATCGGGTTTTTCGGGGTATCACTCGGCGTACCGTTTGTCGGTGAAGATGCCGAGACGAGAGTCGCCAAAGGCACTGAAAATCAATCACGTGAAGTTCCCGGTCAATGTTGTGGTCACAGGAGAGGCTCGAATCGAGGGATCGACTCACGAGCGGTGAAGACCTCTTCGAAGAGCTTGTACGTCATTTCGGAGTACTTCTTCTTCGTTTCCCCTTCAAATCCGTACACCTTGTTCATGTCCGCTGTTTCGTGGTTGCCTCGGTTCAAAAAGACCTTGGTTGGGTAGAGCCCTATGAAGAAACAGTGCAAGGGCATTCGTTAGGGTCAGCAGCGAGTCCCAAGAGTGAAGCATGTTACGCGGCGTACATTTGTACGCGAACAGGACCAATACAATCTCGGTCGACCATGATCCGCGATCGACAAAGTCGCCGTTGAACAAGAGTGAATGTGTCTCTGATGGTCGACCGGTGAGGGTGAGAAGGTGGTAGAAATCATAGAACTGGCCGTGGGTGTCACCAATGCTGTGGAACATGGAAGGGTCGAGCAGATCAGCATGGGTCAAGCGCTTTGGACAGAAATTTTGGGGATGAAGTGGGGCTCCGTACACATTCATAATTTCTCCCTGCGGAATTGTCACTTTAACCAACGACTTCTCCTCCTTCAGCTTCTCGTACGCGCCCAAGACGATCTGCCATGCCAGCCGCTTGGGGATTGTCTCCCCTTTCCTGAACCACTCGATCAATTCGTCGACGAATTCATTTGTCGGTCTTAGGGGTTTGCCTTCCTCTTCGGTCGGTAATCGAGGTCCGGCGTAGCTCGCTTCGATGGGCAAAGCGCCGTGAGCGAGTTGCTCGAGGATCTTGGTCGAGGTCAGAACTTCGTCCTTGGCCGAGATGGCGGCTTCGAACTGCAACCGGCGCAGGAGCTTCTGGGTGGCGTCGAGCTGGGCTTTGGCGGAGACATTGTTGGGATCAAGTGAGACGACCTGCGCCATTTCCAACGATGGGGTCTAGCTCGTCAGCGTCTGCATCACAGAACGATCGTTTATCGAACATGCACCTTTTTCAGGTCGACCAAGGCAGCCTTGGGTTTCATGATGGCCAAATTCGCAATCGCTCTGCGGAAGTAGGCCTGTGTCGCGATGTTCTCGAGTTTATCAGCTTCGAGGACCATCGCGTTGGCGAGCGAGCGAGTTTATGTCGTCTGACCTTGACTGCTCTCGCATCGAGTTCGATCGCTCGCGTGGAATCGGCGATGGCGAGTCCATACTCTTCAAGCTTTAGCCGGACAGCGGCCCCTGTGGAAAGAGAAACGGGTGACATGTTTGGGAGCGGTGTCAGGCTCGAAAGGTGCGACAGGAGGCGGGGGCCGACTGACGGTTGGACCAGACGATCGGATCGAACGGGTTCTTGTTCAAGGAAGCGGTGTAGAGGTCGAGGGATGGTCGGTACTTGGAAGCTGTGACGGGGCATAGGATATCGAAACTCAGCTTGCCGGTTGTCGTGGTTCACGAGTAGCCGGAGAGGTGACTTTGACGGGATGATGACGTACCCGAAAATAGGGCATTGGCTTCCGACTTTATCCTCAGTGCATCCTGATGGTAAGCGGTTCCAGTGTAAATGTCAGTTCAGCCTCGGAATGCAGGTCTCGCGCCCTAACCGGTGGACATTGGAGCCGAGATGGTCCCTGGTCGTGGTGCTCGCCGGTCGTGTGACTGTGGACGGAGGCCATGGCGGAGTGTCGGATTGCGAAGGCGATCGATCGAGCGCGATTCAAACGTAGCGATGGCATCCGATCGGCGAGGCGACGGCGCAGGAGGCGAGGCGAGGCGATCGTGTACGAGAATACAAACTCGAGGCCAGTCGTCCACGGTTCTGCCGAAGCTGCTTACCTTCTTGGCGTCCGGACCGAGCTCGGCTTCCGACTCGGGCCGAATCCCGCCACCGTTCGCACCGGACGAGTGCCCACCGCCGTCGACGCTCGAGCCGTCGATCGAAGGGTCCGGGGCATGGCCAGAGAGGGGTGCGATGTATTCGCTCGATGCGGTCGAGTAGTCGGATCCTACGTCGGACTCGGCGTCGGAATCGGTCGAGGGCAGCGCCGAAGTCGGGCTGGACGAGTCGTCGACCGAGAAGAGCGACCGAGTCGCCGGTTCGACGATGCTGCTGGGGCTGGTCGAGCTCGAGCTGCAGTCGTTCCCATTCATGCTTGTGTTCGTGCTCGTGCTGGCATTAGTTCTGCCTGCGGAAGTCGCCATGATCGGTCGGACCCCTTGAGCCAGATAGCGTTGAGTGCGGACAGGAACAGAACTGGCAAGTCGAGCCGGGTCGTGCGATGCGAGCCTTTGGGTAAAAGTAAGTTAATGAGTATACAAATCCAAATCATACAAACCCATCCGAGGCGCGCGGCTGCAAATCCCTGATTAGAATTGACGTCAGACGCTACGGCACGTCCGTCAGGCCTCGCCGCCACTGCAGCGTGTGCTTAAATGCATCCTCTCCGAATTTTCCAGAAGTTTTCAGGCCTCGATACCAGTTATGCTGTCATTGCGATGTACCAGAAAATAACTTGGTGTCGCGCGTGCTGGTTCCAGGCGAGTGCAGTGCTCGTAGTGTCCTTCGAGTCGTGGCCGGGCCCGGGGACGTGATCCAGTATGTACGTGATCCTGACTTCGGGAGACCTGACTCGACCCTGAGGGCCTGAGCAGCGTCTCGGCCACCCAGTAATAACCCCACACCCGACTTCAATTCCATCCGCGAAGATCCACTTGGGCCGACATCGCTGTATCCACACGAGCGCGAGGGTTCGTGTATTGCGATCTGGGGCCATACGACGCGACGTTGACCTACCATTCGACCTCGGAACCGGAATCATAATATAATCGGAATCGAGGCCGCGCGCACGCCTCTCGCGCCCGCTGAACCCGACGGCAGCGCGCATCCAGGCCACACGCACCGCACCACAGCGTCATTTCACACCACACTCGCCCACAGGAACCATCGCAGTCAACATTAGCGTCAGTCGGCTCACTCGCTATACCTCTGCGCAGCGCATGCTTGCCAGACTCGTATCTCTTGACGAGATTGCGTCGGCTCTGTGCGAAGCAGTCGACAGCCTTTCGGCTATCATGCGCGCCTTGTCACCTCGTGCTCTGTGTTTTGGGTTCTGGGTTTTGGGTTTTGTGCTCGACTCGAACCCAATGCTGACCGAATATACGATACACAACTGCTCCCCAGTCGACAGTTAAACGACACCCGCTCTCGACCCCTCTCCCTTCTCGCTCCTCGTCGCCGTGCTCCGAGCCGTCATCTCCGACTCGCACGACTCGCACACGACCTCGTCGTGCACCTCCGCCGGCGGCCGAGATCCCCGGCCCGACCCAGAACGGCGATCCCAGGGCCCGTGTAACAACGACGACGGCGCACAGCATGACCACGAACACTGCTGCTGCTGGCCCCCAAGAGACGGCTCCGACTTCCATCCTCAAAGCCACCTCCGCCTACTCGTCCGAACTCTCGACCGATGCCCAGTTCTTCACCTCCCAGGAGATCGCCTCGGCCCCGACCTTGACCCCGACCGAAATCGAGGCCGCCACCGCCGAGCAGCGCGGCGACTACCAAGAGGACGACTACGACGACCCTGATGGATCGCTCTGGGCGGGACCCGTCGCGAGGTCGATCCCGACCAGCATGAGCGCATTCAGGATGAGGAATCGCAGTCGCAGCGAGTTGGATCGCGCGTCAAGGGAATTTGTTCGCGCCTCTTTCGACGAAGCATCGTCCGAACGACCGGCGCTCCCGGGCAATGGTACCGAGACCGAGGATGACGGCCAGAGCATCGCGAGGCGCTCGTCGAGGTCCAAGCGATCGAGGAGACGGCGGCGAAAGAGCACTCGCAGTGCCGCCCTGTCCGAGACCGAGCCAGAGACGGAGGCAGATCAAGGCGATGACACCGATACCGGGTCCCAACCCACCACAAGGAGGTCCAGTCAGAGCAAGAGTCGGTCGAGGCGGAGAAGTCGGAAGAGCTTTAGCTCCAACAGATCCGCGTCCATGGCCGGCAGTGACGAGGACGATGATGCGGAAGAAAACGCTCGATCCGGTTTCTTTAAGGGCATATCCAACGCCCTCAGGGGGAGGCCGTCGATGCCGCGACTCGAGTCGGCAACCTCGCGCAAATCTGCCTCCACCTCGGCAGGGCGACGGTCGACCGACTCGCTCGAAGAAGATGCCGTCTCGTTGCGGTCCGAGAGCGACTATGTCAGCGATCGGATCGACGACGATAACGACGACCCGTACGGCCCGTATGGTGGGTCTTCCGACTCAGTTTCGACTTCCTCGACCATCACGTCGTCCTCACAGGATGAAGGTGGGCCACGGCGGCGAAGAGGAGCAGGTGGACTATTGGGGGTCCTACCGGGGGGAGGAGGCGATGCGTTCTACGGCGAGTCCCGCATCGAGTTCGCTAGCGACGTCGAGGACGACGAGGACGAGTTCTCGACCGACGACGAAGACGGCGAACGGCGGCGCAAGGCCGGCGGATTGCAGGCCAGCCAGAGCGTCTATATTCCTGATGAAGATTTACCCCTTCGCTTGGTCGGGTTGCACGTTTTAAGGTGGAGAGTCGCGTTATGGACACTCGGGTGCATTCTTACCGGTGGAAGTTTGTGGCTACTTGGGCGGTGGCTACCCAAACTTTGGTTGAAATGCGTGGGTACGCCGGGCGAGTTCAGAAAGGCTTCGTATGTTGTCGTTGAGGTGAGTCGACGAAGCTCCGAACGCTTTTTGAGAAAGACGGGGGTCAATGAGCTCATTTGACATCGCGTTACCGTGTATTTCTAGTGCTTCCACCACGAACCCCAGATTCTTCCCATCGAAACCTTTCAACTCTCGAAACCCCTCGCCCTCTCCACAGCTTTTCCCCCGTCGCTCGTCACACCGCCTGCGCATCGTGACGACGTGACCCACTCCCGCAACTCTTCGAAGCCCGTTGACGAAGGCGCGCCTGAGACCGAAGCGGGTGTGAACACTCCAAGTTCGATCCCGTTCGCCGGATTATCCGCGAACGCAGGTGAGAATGGGGCTATACCGGTCTCTTTTGCTGGCCAACCGCCAAGCGTGAATGCCACGAACCACAAGGGCAAAAAGGTCAAGGGGCCGGCGATTACGCAGCTGCAGTACCTCGACTATCGGTACTACCGTTTCTTGCTGCACCCGGAAGGAGAATTTAGAATGGTTCGGTAAGTACTTTTGGAGATGCGCACAGAGCTTTGAAGGATGTAGACTGAATTCGTATTCGCGTATCCTCGTAGCGAATGGAAGGACCCTACATGGACGACTCCGATGTCGCTCCGCAAAGGCTTGTCCTCGACGGATGCACACACTCGACATTCACTGTTTGGGCAGAACGCGATCGACATCAAAGCGCGGGGGATCGTGCAGCTTCTGATGGACGAGGTGCTGCACCCGTTTTACATCTTCCAGATCTTCTCGATCGCGCTGTGGTGTGTCGACGATTATTACTATTACGCATTCGCGATCGCCATCATCAGTGTCGCGTCTATCGTTTCGACTTTGATCGAGACCAAAGGGGTACGCACGGCCATGGACCGCAGATTGAATGCGATCCTATCCTCATCGTGCCGATGATGTGCCCACAGAACATTGAACGAATGAGGGAAATGTCGAGGTTCTCCTGCCGCGTCAAGGTGCTCCGTGATTCCCAATGTGAGTCGAGCGATACAATACATTGCAGCCGAACGCACGAGCTGAGTAAGTGACTCCACACTGCGCAGGGACTTCGGACGTTTCGGACGCGCTCGTCCCCGGCGATATTGTCGACCTGTCCGAGACATCCCTCAACACCTTCCCCGCAGACTTGGTCTTGCTCTCGGGTGACGCGATCGTCAACGAGTCGATGCTGACCGGCGAATCGGTTCCCGTATCCAAGTACCCCGTTGAACCAGCTGGAATTTCGTGGATCTCGGCACCTGGCGGTGACGTCTCGCCCGATCTGTCGAGGCATGTCGTGTTCAGTGGTACCAAGATCATTCGCATTCGGAAGACGAGCCCGATCAGCATTGGGGGCGGCGAGCCCGAAGCCTTGGCCATGGTCATGAGGACGGGTGAGCTACTAAAGACCTCGGGAGGACCTGACCGCATTGTAGACATACTAACACTGTGCTTCCTCTTGGCAACGCAGGTTTCAACACGACCAAAGGGGCTTTGGTCCGCTCGATGCTCTTCCCCAAACCCTTTGGCTTCGCCTTTTACCGCGACTCATTTCGATTCATCGGAGTGCTTGCCATGGTGGCCGTGCTTGGTTTCATGGCATCTTCGGTCAACTTTATCAAGCTCGGCATCTCCTGGTCCGTCATTGTCATCCGCGCGTTGGATCTCGTCACTATCGTCGTCCCTCCCGCTCTGCCTGCGACCATGTCGATCGGAACCTCATTCGCAATCTCCCGACTTCGCAAGATTGGCATCTTTTGCATCTCGCCGAGTCGAGTCAACATTGGGGGCAAGGTCAACATAGTCTGCTTTGACAAGACGGGGACGTTGACGGAGGAGGGCCTCGACGTGCTTGGCGTGCGAAGTGTCGTGCGCTCGACCAACAAGTTCGCCGACTTGGAACACGACGCCGACAACGTGCCCATCTTTGGGGCCGCCGATGCTAAGACACCGCTGCTGCATGCATTGGCTACGTGCCATGCGCTCAAGATTGTCGATGGCGAAGTCATTGGTGATCCGCTCGACCTGAGGATGTTCGACTTCACCAACTGGACGCTCGAGGAAGGCAAAGAGGCGGCGAAGACGAAGGCCCCGACCTCAGAGGCCGCCAAACACAGGAAGCACGCCTCGTCGGCTCGAGCGGCCGCTACGCAGGGTTCGGCATCATCCAAGGTCCCCGAACGTGCCGCCACGCTCGTGCAGACTGTGGTACGCCCACCCGGAGGCGAATCGTTTAAGCTCGAAGACGCGCTCAAGGCCGGGTCCAAGCATGCGCACTTTCTCGAGTTGGGCGTGTTGCGGACCTTCGACTTTGTATCGTCGCTGCGAAGGATGAGCGTGCTCGTCAAGAAGCTCAAGTCGACTTCCGTCGAAGTCTACGTCAAAGGTGCTCCCGAGGTCATGCTCGAGATCTGCGACAAGACCACCCTGCCGAACGACTATGAGGAGATGCTGGCCTACTACACCAAGCACGGTTTCCGCGTCATTGCCCTCGCCGGCAAATCGATGCCTGGGTTGACATGGATCAAAGCCCAACGGCTAAAGCGCGAGGTCGTCGAATCCGACCTACGCTTCTTGGGCATTATCGTCTTTGAAAACAAGCTCAAACCGGGGACGGCGCCGGCGATCGCAACGCTGCGCGCTGCGCACATCCCGACGAGGATGGTGACAGGCGACAACGTCCGAACCGCGATCTCGGTCGGGCGCGAGTGTGGTATGGTTCCGGGCTCGGCTCGGGTCTACCTTCCGACGTTCCTAAAAGGAAACTCCTCGACGCCTCGATCGACAATCGAATGGGTCGACGTTGACGACGAGGGGCGCAAGCTCGACCCTTACTCACTAATGCCGCTCGTTACCGACGATGATCGGAGCAGCTACAGCGGCTACAGCGACGAGCGGTCACGGCGCGAATACCACTTAGCTGTCTCTGGCGACGTTTTCCGCTGGATGATGGACTTTGGGGCGCTCGAAACGCTGCAGCGGATGCTCGTCAAGGGCATCATTTTTGCGCGTATGTCGCCCGACGAGAAGCACGAGCTCGTCGAACGCTTGCAGTCTTTGGGCTACACCGTCGGGTTTTGCGGCGACGGCGCCAACGATTGTGGTGCCCTCAAGGCCGCCGATGTCGGGCTCAGTTTGTCCGAAGCCGAAGCCAGCGTTGCTGCCCCGTTCACGAGTCGTCAACCCGACATTCGGTGCTTCATCGAGGTCATCAAAGAGGGTCGAGCGGCTCTCGTCACAAGCTTCAGTTGCTTCAAGTTCATGCGAGTGACTCTTTCGTGTCTCCCTAGTCGGTCCTTGGCTGACCATGCCCGTCTTATTCTTTGCTACAGGGCGTTGTACTCTTTGATCCAGTTTACCACGGTCACCCTGCTCTACTCTATCGCATCCACCTTGGGGGATTTCCAGTTCTTGTACATCGACCTTTTCCTCATCTTGCCCATCGCCGTCACCATGGGTCGCACCGAAGCCTTCTCCCGCGTCCACCCCAAGCGACCGACCGCGTCGTTGATCTCGAAGAAGGTCCTGACCAGTCTCATCGGCCAGATCGCGCTCACGTCGGTGTTCCAGTTCATCACCTTTTTCTTCGTCCGTGCGCAATCTTGGTACACCCCGCCCGAGATCGACCCCGACGAGCTCGACATCGCCTCGTATGAGAACACAGCCCTTTTCCTGATTAGTTCGTTCCAATACGTCCTCGTCGCCTTCATCTTTTGCGTTGGCCCACCTTATCGCAAACCTTTATACTCGAACCGATGGCTCGTCGCTGCGTTGGCCGCGTTGACCGTCTTTTCGATCTACACACTCTTCACGACGTCGGGGCCGATCTTTGCGCTCTTGCAGCTCATCTCGCTTCCGCACGAGTTCCATCTTGAGTTGTTGTTGTTGTTGATCGCCAACACAGCGGCATGTTGGACGTTCGAAGAATACGGCGCGAGCCGACTAACGAAGTTGATCGGCGAGTTGCAGCGCAAATGGAGGCGTGCGCGCGGCACGAGGAGGAGGGACGACGGTAAGGTGTACAAGGCCATTCAACGGGCGATGGTTGATTAGCGGGTTGTTGCTGTATGCTGCTGGCACAAGGCGTCTTGAAGTTGTCGTAGCAGAGCCGGTGTGGCTTGGAATTGGCGCGCTTGGTCGAATATTTTGATAGCTCTAAACAAAGCAAGGACACAGAGCAAGAATAGGTCCCAGAGGTCTTTTTTTGGAAGAGGTTATTCAGGATGTTTTGATCGCAGATGCGAAGGGCCCGTGACTGATTCTGGCCCCCGGATAGCAAAACACACACATACACACAGCCGGCTTGGTGAAGCTCTCGAACTCCGCTTGATTGACAGAGAACTCTATCAGGGTCCACATAAAGCATGTAGCGTGCAAGGGCGTTCACCGTTACAGTATGTCAGCGCAATCTGATTATTCGACACCTCCGGCTCGTTCGGAATGTGCGTGAAGAAGAACGCCTCGCGTCGGGATCGGATGACCAATGGAGTGGTCGAGAAATGGCAAGCAACGCCACTAGAAGTGTGCTCCCGCCTAGTGCCCGCCCGCGGCTTCTCCGCGGAGTCGCGGATCCCGGCGACGGCAATCAAAGAGTCATGGCATGATAAGGCTTGAAGGGGCTAGAAGCGGTAATTGTGATCGGCCCGAAGACGTAATATTCGGGTCCAGAAGAGCTGCTTCTGAGTGCGCATGCGGCGGCGCTCACTCAGACCGGCTCGAACAAGTCCGAGATGAGGTCCTTGCTAGAGACAGCTTTCAGAAGGCGAGAGACGACAGAGATCGGCTCCGCGCTGCCGACGCTCACACTCGTTCATCTCGCAAAACAACGCCTTGTCACTCGTCTCGGACGTCGTGTACCCTCCTCGCCCGCCCCCCTCCCGGCAAGCAGCGACCCGAACGTAAGTACATGCTATGGTCATTCGCTCGAGTCCGCTGGCTAAGACTGGAGCCGTCCCGCTGCGCTATCTCCTTTTGATGCGGTGACCGCTGTGGCGCCCCGGACCGCGCGACGCGGTGGCCTGACCCGTCCTCTTGCCGCTCTAAACCTGATCCCGTGTTGTGACGGATTGGGGATACCCAAGCATGGTCACACTAGTGACTTTGGCGGCGGCCTTGGATGCATCGTTTTTTCCGATGTTCGACCGCGTCGCTCTGTTCATGTTATGCGAGGCAAAGCGTGCACCCGCGATCACGGCACTGACACCTGTTGTGGATCGCACAACAGAGTTCCCCTCCGTTGATTTGACGGCCAAAATCACGCGCGCGCACGAACTCGTGATCAAGATCGATCGACTTGTTTTTTGGGCGAACCTGCCTGCTTCTTCTTCTCTTGGTCTCAGGCCAACCCTTATACCATCGAAGGTAAGTCATGCGGCGCCGGAGTAGTGGATGCGTGCCCGAGGATACCCGAGGCCCAATTCCGGAGGTAGATGCGAGCTGCCAGCTGCGCGCGGTCCAGGTGCGACGCTCGTTCATGCCGACGCAAGCAAGACAAGGCCGAGGCCACGAGTGCATAGGATCATCCACGTTATCGAGTTCAACGATACCTTTGGTTTTCTCGTGACGTCCGCTGACTCTTCGATGCCGACTCCCCTTCAGGTTCGAACCTACAACCCCGTCGCTCTCCGATACCTCTCATTCAAGCGCATCGAGAGTCAAGCGCACCGAAAGCCGAGGCCCTTCTGACATTTATTACGTAGCGTAGCAAGATGGACATTGCGCTGCATTGTCAGTTGATAGCCGGTAGTACATGCGTAGCTATGCCTCGTGACGCTAACCTGCGCAGGCACTCCTTCCTCAACAGATTTTGACGAGTACGCCGGCGACGCGATCTACTCGCGCTTACACAACCCACTCGCCGGTCTTGGCAAAGAATCTCTTTCGTCGGTAGCCTTGAACGTGACCACCTCGACAGTAACACAGTACGTGGCAAACTTGCCGGAGCTTTCGGTGCTCCCACGCGACAGTGTGCTGCGGCAGTGCATTTCCTTGTACGGCATAACCTATGTCGGTAAGTTCTCGTCGCTCCTTTCCTCCACGCGGCTTCCCGAGTGCCGACCGAAGCCTCTCCATACTTCAGGCATCCTCTTGCTCTACTTCTCGGTAGCGACCTTCTCGTACTACTTTATTTTCGACCACCGAATGAAGCTTCACCCGCGGTGGCTCAAGAATCAAGTTTGGAAGGAGATCATGTTCTCGCTCGAGGCGTTCCCGGTGCTCGATCTTTTGACCTTACCGTGGTTCCTGGGCGACGTCCGAGGCTACTCCCAACTGTACGACTCGATCGCGGAGGGGCCATTCGGTGCCGCTGGTGGATGGAAGCCGTGGGCTTACATGGCGTTCTCGGCTGCATTCTTCTTGTGGTTCACCGATTACTGCATCTACTGGATACATCGGTGGTTGCACATTCCCTTCCTTTACAGGCGGTTGCACAAGCCTCATCACAAGTGGATCAGTGAGTCGCAAATTCCTTGCATGTCTCTTTGTTGGTCCCAAATCGCAACTACGAATTGATATCTGACCCCAATCGCTTCAACTTGTTCCCCCCGCAGTCCCTTCTCCTTTCGCTTCGCACGCTTTCCACCCCGTTGACGGCTATCTACAGTCCGCGCCGTACCATATTGCGTGTTACGTGTTCCCCATCCACAAGTACATGTTCATCGGGCTCTTTACGTTCGTCAATCTGTGGTCGATCTTCATTCACGACTCCGACATGCTGTGTGGCCACCCGCTCGAACACTATATCAATGGACCCGCTCACCACACCCTGCACCATATATACTTTACGTGCAACTACGGCCAGTACTTCACCTGGGCCGACAAAGTCGGCGGCTCATTCCGTGTCCCCGCCAAGGGTGATGACCCGCTCGATGCCGTTTTGGCGGTAATCGAGCAAAAGAAGGCTGGATTGGGTTCGAGATCGAGCAGTAAAGAGTCCTTGAGGACGACACGTCAACAAGTGCTGGATTTCTTGGCCGAGGAGACAACGAGCGAAAGCGGGTCCGAAGAAGTCGACGTCGCGACAATGTTGAGCGTGAAGAAGTTTCAGTAGGCGTTCTTAGACGTAGAATGTACGTAGTTCCCAGAACTACTTCTAGGAGAGATAGAAGTGGCAAAACCCAGTGCTAGAATGTCTGTAGACTTCGTGTTTCTACCCTCTGTTTCGTCCTCTGCACTGTGAGAGCATGCCTAAATCCTTTCTACAGTATTATTACACTAATTCGAACAGCGATGGGGGAAAGGGCATGGTCGCCTCTTCTAGTCCTTGAATTTCTGACAATCCCCTCGGAGGTTGTTGCGAAGTTGGCATGGATTTCACTGGATTAGCAGACATTACCGACCCTTACTGCTGTATGGAAAACAGGTGGCCGACGCGAGCGAACGACGCGCGAAAGCCTTGTCACGGCAGATAAATTCGGGGAGAGCCAACTTAGGAGTTCGAGCCGAGGCTTGATTCGGCGGACGGCGTCACGGCACTCACGTCTCGCTCAACATTGACGCCGCTGTCATCGGGTCCACACAGTATAAGCTGGGCTGAGATCTAGTGATGATTCCCTGGTTCAGACCATGGGGTGTTTGAGGAATGGCCGGGTTCGACTGTTCATCAGGTGACCGCCGTCCGCGGTGGCCCTGGCCCGCACGCGGTAGGCGGCGAGTGGTCAACGTCACGCTACACCTAACTTTGAGTGGAGGGGTTTGAGCGTGCGCTACACCTCAGGTGCTCGCGGCGCCCACGGTGGCAATTTTGCATCGATCCCAATCAGGCGCCGATCTCACGGGCTACCTAGTTCGAGCCCAAGACACTGCAGTGCTGCCAGTGCATGCCGCTCGGGCGGTGAACCATGACATTGACTCCTAGTGGGTCTGTGTTTCTTTTGATTTTTGGCTTGCGTCCATCATGCTCTTGTTGGCCATGGGCTAGGCAATGGCACAACTCGAACGACGGCGACCGACGACGACCAACGACTCGACCGACCACTGCAAAAGACGTGGCGAAGGCCGCCAGCGCCGGGGAGGCCGGAGCGTCCGGATTCCGAAAAGACGAGGAATATTCCGAATTGCTATGTAAACATCTACCTACCTGAGCTGTATAGAGTGCTATTGCTCACAGTAGGCAGATAGGTAGGTAGCTTATAGGGGCAGGACCTTCTGATTTGACATTACCATTGACTTTCCACATTGACCACGTCCACCATTGGGGCCGCGACTGGCGGCGCCTAAACTTGCCCACGAACGGCCGGTGCAGCGTTCCGATCGACGAGATTCGGCAAGTTTTGATGTTTGACGGGAAAACACCACAGCCGCGTCCCGCGCGGGGACGCCGCGCTCGCAACTCCGCAAAGCGCCTAGAACCGCCATTCTTTTTGGCGGCTCGTTGAGGAACAAAGTCAAGGAGAGGATTCGAGACATTCACGGATTCCGAGGTGCCAATCCTGAACGCCAAGCAAACCGCGCGAAGCGATCGGACAACGGAGCCCCGCAAGAACGTTGTCCCTCCGCAGCCCGTAACCACGAACTCAGGCACAAACAGCAGAAGCCAATCAGCGCCAGCGCTTTGCCCCCGCACCGCTTTGAAACCTCGCTCTTACCGATGATCCGCTGTCGAATGTCGGGTGATCACCGGATCCCCTCATGCGTCGCACTATTCTCGTGCTTAGTTCTGGGTCGGGGACCGGTAGCGGTCAAACGTTCTCCACTCTTCTTTCTGCTCACCCTTCATCGGTCCACCCTTATTTTCACGCCACTCTCTTGGTGCTTAACGTTCTCAACTTCAGCCTTTTCGATTTACCGCCAGTTCAAGACTCAAGATGACTCAAATGGATGGCGCTTACGCCGACGAGAAGGCAGTGGTGGAGCACATCGATGAGATTGCCGAGCTCGAATCTTCTATCGATGCAACTGCCGAACGCAAGCTTGTGATGAAACTCGAGTAAGTCGACTGCTGCCTTTCTCGTCACTGTTCTCTTTTCGGTGGGCAAAATGCTGCAAAGATGAGGGCCCCTCCTTTGCGGGCGAGGTTCGCTTGCCGCAGCTCGGAGCGCGGGGCCGCTCGAAGCTCCTTCAGCGACAGACACAATGATCTAGCCGCCATCGAAGCGAGACGCTGATCACTCATTGCATCTACCATAGCCTCTGGATCTTGCCCCTAGTAACTCTCATGTTCTTGCTCAACTTCATCGGTACGTCTCCAGTAGGGTCGTTCTGGCTGTATCTCCATCCGGTTCCTGACCTCCTGCGCTTTTTCGCGGCTCTAAAAGATCGATCCGCTGTCGGGAACGCGAACGTCGCTGGACTCTCCAAGGACCTCAAACTCGTTGGATATGAATACAACATTTCACTCATGGTAAGGATTGGCTTGCTTCAACTTCTTGGGTCATCTTTCCTCGAGCTGACAGGCCCTTTTTTCTTTCGCACCTGCTTTTCCTTTCCGACTGTCTGTCGGATCGGGGATTGTGACCCCTTTCACCCGTTGCTGCATTGATCGCACGTAAAAGATTTTCTACGTTGCTTATGTGCTGGTGGAACCTTTCTCTAACTTGGTAAGCTCGGCAGAAGGGACGAGGGATAGCGCCGCGCCGCGCGAGGACAGGGGCGCGCTAGATCTGTGCTGACGGCCCACGCATTCTTCGCCACTGGTAGGCCCTCAAAAAAGTTGGAGGCATGTGGCTTTCGGCTTTGGTCGTCATGTTCGGTGTCATCACGATCGGCTCGGCCTTCGTCAAAAACTATCACGAGTTCTTGGCCGTCCGCGTTCTACTCGGGCTGGCCGAAGGTGGAGCTATTCCCGGCATCGCCTTTGTCCTGGGTCGCTTCTACCGTCGCCACGAGCTCGTCTTACGTATCGGTATCTTCCTTGGTAAGCTACTTTTGTATTCCCGATCAGTCGACTACTCTTGCGACCGAATGAGCGACTAATCTTGTCATCTTCCACTGACTAGCTCTCGGCCCCTCGCTGTCCGGTGCTTTTGGCGGTTTACTCGCTGGTGCTTTGATCAAGCAGACGATTGGATCTGTAAAGGGATGGCGCTGCATCTTCCTGGGTAAGTGCCACATGCTTCAAGTCCTGTCTTCGATTTTGCTGCTGACACCATTCCCTGGTGATCTACTGCGCGCGGAACAGTCGAAGGCATCATCACCACTGCTGTCGGAGCCATGAGCTTCTTCCTCATCCCCACGTCCCCTGAAACGGCCCGCTTCTTGAACGAGGCGGAGCGCGCTTTGGCTGTGAAACGCGTTGCGATCGAACAGTTAGGCGCGCAGAAGGACAAGACCAACTCCAAGTCGCTTATGCATGGCCTGAGCAACACCCTCACCTGGCTTTGCTGCCTCGGATATGGCTTCATCAACATCCAAGTTCAAGGAGCCGCACTCTTCTTGCCTACCGTCATTCGTACTCTGGGCAAATTCACCCCCGTCGAAGGTGAGTCTTGAATTCACCAGAACGGACGTCCCTTGCGGCTCCAGGCTTTCATGTGAAGCCATCGCGTTCGGCCTCGAGAAGTGCGTACTGATTGGATCCGTTCTTCCCGTGGTAATCAGTTCAACTTCGCTCTGTTCCCCCTTACGTCCTCGCCACGTTCTGGTCCATCTTCATCTCATGGCTCTGCCAGCGCACTCGCAAGCACGGCATCTGGATCGCTTTCACGTGCTGCTTCAGCACGATCGGATACATCCTCTTCTTGACCGTCCACAACAACAAAGTGCTCTACTTTGCAACCTTCATCACGTACTCGGGTGCTGTGCCCTGTGGTCCTATCTTCCTGAGTTGGGCCGTAGCCAACGCTTCCCCCGAAACCTCTCGCGCGATCACTTCGGCTCTGGTCCCGGCGGTCGGAACGTGGGGTGAGTCCCTCACTAGGCTCTGCATGGGATCGGACTAGGTGACTAAACTTTATCTGTGTCATTGATCAGGATCAATTGTGGCGACGTGGGCCTATTTGCCCAAGTATGCACCCCGCTACAAGCCCGGAAACTCGCTCAACGTCGCGGCCGCTGTCATGCCTGCGTTGATCGCTCTTGGCATCACCGCGTACTGCAAGTGGGAGAACAAGCAGCGTGACGAGGGCAAGCGCGATCACCGGCTCGAAGGACTGACTGAGGCGGAACAGGTCGCCCTTGGCTTCAAGCATCCCGAGTTCCGCTATTTGATTTGAGCGTCTTCCATTCTGGGGGGTTTCAGTTTAGGGGATTCGGCGCGCTGTCTTCTTCTGCATACTGGCAGTCGTTCTCAGGGATTCAATTGTTGCTATCGATCCATTAGTATCGAGTGCATAGTGCGTGTTTCCTGAAGTAACTATCGGATTGTTACATAGATCAAATCATCATCGTCAAGAGCCCATCTCGGGCCCGAGTCCGGGAGCACGCTATTCTGTATCCGAACTTGCCCTGTAACTGAACTTGCCCGCGCGTGGGTAAAAACAGGTACCAGGAGTTGGTGTGTTGGGAATGAGGGTTAGGAATGGCGCGTTCATTGGTAATCTGTTTAGAAGCGCTCGTCTGTTTAGTGAAGCCTGGCGATGCGCACCAACCGTTGTCTTCTCTCCACGGTTGGATTACACGCTCGTCAGGTACGCATGTTTAGCTTCACAGCCACTTTCGTTGCAATTAACTGACGGTTGGATTACACGCTCGTCAGTCTCTTATTTGGTAGCGTCTGTATTGCCGCAAGGCACAGATCCGCACGCAGAAAAGACGCAGCGCGTATCCAAGATGGCTACGACCTCGGTGGATTCCGGGTCCGCCACTCATCGCGGCCTTATGGGCGACCTGTATGGCAATGTCGACGCCACAAATTGGGGAACGGCCAAGGATCGACTCCAACGGGTGTTGGAGGGCGATGGCCGGTTCAAGCACGTCACGACCGAACTCAGCGTTGGCCCCGAGCCCGAACAGTCCGAGTTCACCCGTACGCTGGGTGGCTCCACTGTGGCCGACGTAGCCACGTTCCGTACACAACATCGGAACTACCGTCATGACGTCGACGACCTCGATCAAGCCTTGGCGCAGGCCCGCAACATCTTGTTCGTGTGCCTGGGGGAGGCCACGTTCGCGCGCATCGCAGACCAGCCAACGCACGAGCTGTGGGCGGCCCTCGATAAGGATCTCGGCGCCGCATCCCACGACTTCGCGCGGTCGGAGAAACTTGATGCTCTTTTCCAATACCAAGCCTACGTCGATGGAGACCCTCTCGACCCTTGGTTGTCGCGCTTCAACCGGCTGTTCGTCGATCTCAACGCCGCGCATGTTTCCCGCGACAAGGCCTACCAGCGCGCCAAGATCGACGGGGTCAAGTACACGCAAGCTGAGTTTGACAAGTGGGTTCCGCCGCCTGCGTTGTCGGAAGGCATCCGCATGGACCTCTTGAAGGCGAGGATGCCACGGCCTATTGT
Source organism: Microbotryum silenes-acaulis (assembly GCA_003665825.1). Lineage (NCBI taxonomy): Eukaryota > Fungi > Basidiomycota > Microbotryomycetes > Microbotryales > Microbotryaceae > Microbotryum > Microbotryum silenes-acaulis. The sequence goes on from QPFY01000014.1 coordinate 95,194, forward strand.
CACGGTTATCGACGCCCTCGGCCCTATCCCGTCGCTCAGTGATGTGGAGGGCGCGATTCGTCGCGCGGCGATGTCTCGCTCTTCCGGCACCGACGTCGCCGAAGCCCTCGCGGCGAAGACTCAGGGTCGTCGCAGGCGCCCCGCTCGTTCGTCAGGCAAACCGAAGTCCAGTTTTCTCTCGGCTTCGAAGGTACCGGGTCTCGTGGACAAGTGGCCGCACGGGGTTGCGCAGAACGGTCGCCTGAGGCTGGGCCCGTCGCAGTGTCGGAAATGCTACGAGCAGGGTCATCTTGGCGACGAATGTACCGTCCCCTCGACCGAACTGTGCCGTCGTCGGGTTGCCGTCTTAGCCAAGCACAACATCTCCATCGGCGCGGCCGACGCGATGGCGCTCGTGGCTGAGTACGGTCCCGACCCATCGGTTGACGACGACTCTTACGAGAACTATTTTGCCGAGGTCGCCCTTGACACCGAAGTCTCTGCGCTGTACTTGCACGACGGTCCCCGCTACCTCCTCGACTCGGGGGCGACGCGCCACATGACCACTCGTCGGGATCTCTTGGTCGACTTCCAGCCTTTCACGACGGAGCGGGTGCGCGTAGTCGGCGCATTCAAGTCCAGCGCCATGGCTGTCGGCAAGGGCACCCTTCGCTTTGACGCCAATGGCGCGCCTCTCGAGCTCCGCGACGTCCTTCTCGTCCCGGGTCTGTCCGCCGAGCTCGTCTCTCTTGCCAGTCTCATGAAGGATGGGTACCAGCTGTCTGGGATTTGCGACGCCGCGGGCGCACACTCTGGTCTCACCGTCTCGGGTCCGGCTTCGAGTCTCACCTTTGCTCTCGATCGCAACCACTACGTTCTCCAGGCGAGTCCGGCCTCACCTCCTCTGGCGGATCACCACGCGCTGACAGCCACCTCCTTGCCTACAGATGTAGTGCTTTGGCATCAGCGTTTGGGTCATCTGTCCTGGGGTCGTTTGGTAGAACTTGCTAAGTCGGGCGACATTTCCCTCGACATCTCTGCTGTAACCCGGGATCAACTTCGTCTCCTCGATCAGTGCGATGCCTGCTGCTCCGGCAAGGCCGTGTCTGCCCCCAGTCGTGAGGCTGCCCACCACCCCGCCGACGCACCTTTCGCTCGGGTCTTCGCCGACGTGTGGGGGCCTTCCCCTGTCCCTGCTCTCTCCGGCGTCCGATATCTGTGCGGTGTCACGGATGAATACTCGCGTTTCCGCTGGGCTCGCGGCATTCGGCTCAAGAGCGAGGCTTCGTCCGTACTCAAGGGCTTCGTTGCGATGTCGAAAATCCAGTATGCTGGCCCGGGAGTGGCGACCTTGCGCACGGATAGGGGGGGTGAGTTCGTCAACAACGACCTCCGGGATTGGCTTGCTGAGCGGGGCATTTTTCACGAGCTATCCACGGCATACGAGCACGGTCAGATGGGCATACAGGAACGGAGTTGGCGTACGATTTTCAACTCTGTTCGGGCGTGGCTTCATCGTTCAGGACTGCCGTCATCGCTGTGGGAAGAGGCTGCGCAAGCGGCCATCTACGTTATCAACCTCCTCCCGTCGTCGCCTCTGCAGCAGCGCACCCCTGATGCCGTTCTTCACGCCGCTGCGAGTCCCGTTACGTCCACCCGTCGTCCCCGCATCGATCGTGTCAAAACCTGGGGCTGCGCCGCCCAGGTACCGTTCGCTCCCGAGCAACGTTCCAACAAGTTGGCTCCGCGTTCGCGCCTGTGCTACTTTGTCGGGTACTCTTTGCGCTCTAAGGCCTGGCGCTTCTACGACCCGGTTGGCAACAAGGTCTTCGAGTCGTCTCAGGCCAAGTTCTTCGAAGATCGCTTCTTCCCCGCCGCGGCAAACCCTGTACCTACTGTTGTTGCGCCCGCCGTTCTGTCCTATCCGTCCGTCCCGCGCAGAGTTCCTCCGCCCGACCTTCCCCCTGACGACGACGATACTGTCAATCCTGCGGGCGTCGCACCCGCCGTCGCGGCCGCTCCCGCTGTTGCCCCCGCCGTTGCTGTCCCGCCCGCGGCTGGTCCGGTCGACGTTGTGGCCCCACCTGTCCCGCCCTCCCTCGTGTTCTCCAATCCGGGTCCGGCGAACGCCCCTCCTGTAGGTGATCGTTCCACTCGTGCTCGTCGCCCCCCTGACTACCTGGGTTTCGCCCGCGCGGCTCACGACTTGGAGTTCGCCGCGCACGCCTCCGTCTCGATCGAGGACTTTGACGAGGACGATCCCGACGTCCAGCTGTACTCGTACGAGGAAGCGACTGCCTTTCTTGCCAAAGTCGATAAGGACGACGCCCCTACCGTTCGCGCGGCACTCGCTGGTTCGTTCCGCGACTACTGGCTGGCGGCCATGGCGACCGAGGAGGGCGCACTGGCGGCGAAGCAAACATTTTCCAAGCCGCTTCGTCCCCCTCGCGGGGCTATCATAATCGGCAGTATGTGGGTCCTCATGGTGAAGCGCGACGCCGAGGGCAAAATCGTAAAGTACAAAGCTCGCCTCGTTGCGCGTGGGGACATGCAGAGGCGTCGGGGTGAGCAAATTGACTCGTTCTCGCCTACTGGCCGCGCCGCCTCCCATCGCCTGCTGCTCGCCCTTGCCGTTGAGAACGAGTGGGAGACCCGGCAATTCGACGTCTCGTCGGCATACCTCAACGGCAATCTCGGTGGGACGGAGATCTACATGAGTCTGCCCAGTGGGCAAGTCGTGCGCCTTCAGCGCGCGCTGTACGGACTCGTCCAGGCGGGTAGGGAGTGGTACAAGGTCTTCACCGAGTGGATTTTGTCGATTGGCTTCACGCGTACCGACAGCGATCATGCCGTCTTCATTCGCAGGGAAGGGGATAAGCGCTGTTTCCTTTCCATTCATGTTGACGACGGACTGCTCACGGGTGACGGCGACCTCGACGGCGTTCTCACTCAGCTCAAGGCGCGTTTTGAGGCCCGCAGCACGGACGAGGCGTCTTTCTTCCTGGGTCAGAGTATAACCCGTGAGGGCAAAACGGGCGCGGCCATCGTTACTCAATCTCATTTTGTGGATGCGATTCTCGAGGAATACAACATGGCCAACGCCTCCCCGCGTCCCACCCCGCTTGCGGCACCGTCGACGCTGAGGAACCGTGTGAGCTCTGATTTCGACCCCGCTTCCATACCGTACCGTGCCATTGTCGGCAAACTTCTGTATCTGTCCGGCACTACTCGGCCCGACATCGCTTTCGCCGTGTCCAAGGCTGCTCGTTTCTGTAACAACTTCGAGGCGGAACATTGGGAGGCGCTCAAGCACATTCTCCGGTACCTCGTCGGCACTCGTAACTTTGGCATTCGATACCAGAAAACCCATCAGCCGATGTCGGCCATTTTGGAGGGTTTTGTCGACGCGGACCATGGTGCCGACCCTGTGACCCGCCGCAGCGTCTCGGGTTATGTCTTCACGTGCGCTGGCGGGGCAATCTCCTGGATCGCCAAACGTCAGACTCTTGTCACTCTGTCGAGCACCGAGGCCGAATATGTGGCCATGTCGTACGCCGCTCGTGAGGGGATCTGGTTGCGTCGGCTGCTGGCCGATCTTGGTTTTGAGCAGACATCGCCGACTCGTCTGAGGGGTGACAACCAATCGGCTATCACTCTGGCCAAACACCCGGCTTTCCATGCTCGCACCAAACACATCGGGATCCATTTCCACTTCATCCGAGATCACATTGCGGAGGGCACAATCGAGATGGTCTGGGTGCCCACGGGCACCATGGCTGCGGACGTCCTCACCAAAGGGCTCGGAACTCAGAAGCACTATCAGTTTGTACACGCGATGGGGCTTATCGATTCATCGCGTGAAGGGGCGAGTTGGTGTGTTGGGAATGAGGGTTAGGAATGGCGCGTTCATTGGTAATCTGTTTAGAAGCGCTCGTCTGTTTAGTGAAGCCTGGCGATGCGCACCAACCGTTGTCTTCTCTCCACGGTTGGATTACACGCTCGTCAGGTACGCATGTTTAGCTTCACAGCCACTTTCGTTGCAATTAACTGACGGTTGGATTACACGCTCGTCAGTCTCTTATTCCAGGCGTCTGCTCAGAAACAGAAGCTAGACAGCAGCGGTCACGGCTCGTGCAAGGCGACCTCGACTTGCCCTCCTGCGGCCCGACCACTGGGACACGCTCAATGACGGTAGCAGAGCTCCGGGACCCCAACAGCTACATAGGTCATGGCGATCTGAGCCTCTCAAGCGGTGGTCAAATCAAGAGCACCCCAGCGCCAGCCCTGAGCCAATCGCGAACTCAGAACTCGGCACCAAGCACCAGCTCATGTATGATGATGGGTCCGGACTCTCACCCTCATCACCCTCATCAAAGTTGCGCTACACGTTATTTGGGGGAGAATACCCATAACCGCAACACGTAATGCACCCCAACCAGGTAGATGTGCAGGCTTCCGCGCGGAGAGAAGGAAGGGTAAAACTGGCAGTTGGATCATGCTCTCGTTCGGCCGCCGCATCACCCGAGCTGGCGAGCAATTGCGCAGCCGCCACTGACGAGGATTGGTCGGAGCGGATGCTGTAGCGAAGGACCTCGACTTTCACTGGACAGTGGAGAGGCGCACGCTAGTTCGTCTTGCTCTTGGCACCCATAGTACCTTGCGCAATTCTTCTCGTCCTCTAGACCCCTCTTATTCACCGAATGTTTCGTCAGGTCATGCATACATGGACTCGCCGGTTACGGTCTCGTTGGAGTTGTTTGACATCGCGTCCAACGCGGCCAGATCAGCAGCGATCCCCGTCGCGAACCGTCCCCCGTTCGGCCGTCTTTTGTTTCCTCAAGGAGTGCTGTTTCAGCGTGACCAGCCTCCGAACACCTTTCGTGAGTACCTAGACTTTAGCTTTCACCGCTCTGACGACAAGGGCTTTCGCTCGACACCACCTACGACTTTCAGTTGTTCGCGGCTTTACTTCTATCATACGGCCATATCGGCTTTACGTCTATCATACGGCCATATTTGGCTTTACACCTTCCACATGGCCGGATCCGTCCTTGAATGTGGTCGCTTCTCAAAGCCCGCTCTTTGGCCCCGTATTTTTCGTTTCCTACGTTTTCCACGCTTCCAGTGTCACCTGCCGAGGCCTTAGCTGGGCATTCCACACAGAAATTCTTCTTCGACATATCTACTACGGGCCCTTCTCAACGGGACACTACTTTTCCTGTTCATATGGTTACAGATGCCTCTTCCGACTCGGAGTCGGCGAGAGCCCCTAGATCGGCTTTGGATAAGCTCTCCGCTCGCCTTTCCCTCACACTTTTACATGCGGCGTTGACCGATGTCGTTACCCCCCTCAACTTTGATCGATGGCAATCAGCCATGAAACGCCCTCGCGTACATCGTGGCAACACTTCTTTCGAGCAAGAGTCGCTTTGATCCCGACCCAAATCCGCGCGGGTTTCGGCTTCGGCCTCCATCACCTTCCCAGGGAACCATTTACTCCGAGCAACCACACTTCGGACGATGATGACGCATATCGTGAGGCAGCGGCCAAGAAACTTCCACGTCTTCTTACGCGACGGCTGCATCGCGGGGCCTTTTGACTACGACTGCCTTCGCCTTCAAGTCGGCTCTCTCGGCTCAAATCCGCTGTCGGTGATCAAGAACGACGCGCACCCGGTCATTCGCGGAGGCGTCTCCGTAAATGTGAAACACGGGATCTCAGGATCGCCCAGAAACTGGCTTGGCTTGTGCTGGGGGGCGAGCTCTCCCTTCAACCCCCTGTTTCCCCCCCTTTCGGCGTCGCTCGCGGCGGCGCAATCTGCGCCGGTAACTTGAAGTTGGGTCGCCGGCGGTTTCTTCGCGGGGCCGTGTCGTGGAGAAAATCGCCCCCAAGCCCAAATCAAAGCCATTTATTATATATTGACTATTCATATTGATCAATAGCGGCACAAACGCCGTTCAGTCGGAGACTGCTTGTCGTATTACTTGGCCGACACGAGACGCTCGACGAGCGACAATAGCGCCTGCAAAGGTCGAGATGCTCCTTCGCGCAGCGAGCGCGAGCTCTCGATCGCGGATCGACGTCATCGCTTCCAAGCCTAGCGCTTCAGCCAATGCCAGCGCGCGGTCAATCGCCAGTTTTGATCTACCCACTTGTTGCGGCAAACCTGTGCACACGATCACAATCCGTTTCACGACCATCCGATGCTGTCTATGAACCGCTTTACCCTTCAGCTGCGTCGAAGCGCTGCCGGCGTCACCGTCACTTCGTTATCGTCCTCGCGGAGTTCGAGTCGAATTTGGGGCGCCACTTCGGCTCTCGCAACGTCGTCGATCACACGGGCCGCGGACGAGCACGAAAAGATTGGAGGGGTACGTCTCACCACCATGGTGAACTGTCTAAGTCAGAACTAATTTCGCTCTCTCTTGTCGTCGCACGGTTGTAGACGCAACCGGCCGAAGTCGAGGGGCCGATTGCCAAGCGTCTTCACTTTGTCGGTGACATGCTCACCCAAGTCAAGGATGCCGCGACCAAGACGATCAAAGTGAGAGCTCTTGGCTCCGGGTCGTTCCCCATGCACTGAATACGGTAGCTGACGCTGATTCCGGTGCGTGTACTGGGTGTCTATCGGCAGGAGACGACGGGACAAGCGACCAATGAGTCGGAAGAGTGATGGTTCGAATCGCGCGACGAGATTCGCAAAGAAATCGACAAGGGCAAGCAGCAGGGCGTGACGACGAGGGATGTGATGGACAAGAACCAGAGGAGGGACGACGTGTGAAGAACGTGCAATCAAACGCGCAGAGTAGTTGGAACTGAGGATGGCTGCTAGCGGTGATCGCATGGTTGGAGGGACCGTGATGCCCCATCGACGGCAATGGACCAAGACTTGGCGGGTGGTGGGGTTGGAACGGGTCCACGAAATAGCCCAAAAGTTGTACAGCTCAGTCAGTTCGAGTGGATGACTTTCTGTGCAAGGTCTGCTTGACCCAAGCTTTCGCTGACCATGGATGCGTCGAGGACTATAGCTGCTTGCAATGTCGTTGAGCCGCGGGACAATCGTGGACAGAAGCGTCTCGTTTACAGAAGACTTGATCCCAGTAAGAAGGAAGGCAGCCCCAAAGAGCTACAAGTACAGCTAATTCAACCTACGCACCTCTCTCAAGCCGTGTTCCTCCACAAGGTCTTCAGACCTGTCGCAGCGGCGAGCGTGCCAAACATGCCGACCCAAAGGTTGTCCGGCAAGATGCCTCCAGGAATCGACCTATGCGAAGAAAGGAGCGATCCTTCATTCAGTACAGTGCTCAACATTCACTGAGCCTGCAACAGCTCGATCCACGCGGAAGCGAGACTGACCAATGCGCCGTCAGGGGCAAGTATCCAATCTGGACCAACGTGTCCATCTTGAGCGCATGACTCTTGTTCTTGATCCTCTTGATTTCTTCCACTTCCGTACTCTTCTCGTTCGAACCACCAGCGATGCGGGACTCGCGTTGCGCGTTCACGAGCTTGCGACGCGACTGGTTTAGGAGCTGGTACTCGCGTCGGATGTGAAGCACTTGGAGGACGACGTAAGAGGCCCAGAAGCGGCATGCCCACATCGCGATACTGGAAATCAGAGCAGAGCGATTTTCAGTACCGACCTCGTCTTTTCCGCCTGTCCAGAGGGACATCGGAGGATCCTTACGACCCGAGGAACGTTCCGAGGGGGGACTTACGTGCCGATCCTTGCGGGAGGGCAATCAAACACACCCTTGCCAGCTAGGTAATCTGATGGACGGAGAGAGAGGGGACGGAATGAAGCATGAGGTCAGCTCTACAGCATCACAACCTGCCCGATAGCGACTCCAGGCTCCGACGCCGGTGCAAGCCAGAAGGCAAAATGCGGGGCACCGCTTCGAGACTGGGTGGGGCCGGCTCGACCCTACGGGCGCCTGCGGCGTACAGAGAACAGCGCGCAGAGAGACGACCTACAGTAGTGCTCAAGAGGATAGTAGAATAACATGGACCAGGCTTGCAATTTGTTGATGAGCGCCAACTGGCCATCGGCGGGCCGTTTCGCGGGATCGTTCAGAGCTTGAGCCCATTGGATGATGGGGAGCAGTCCAAAGAGACGATATCTGAGGGGAAGATACGGTGGTCAGCTTCCATCTAAATTACCGTCGTAGCTGTCGTGGTTGCATGGACTAACAATGTCCTGGCATCTGAGATGACGGCTCGCAGCTTGTCCATGCGGTTGGCGAGCTCGAGTCGCGATTTGGTTGCAAGACGCTTGGAGCGCAACAGGTGCATGATCACATGGGACGAGTCTGTGAAAAATATGGTTCCAGTTAGCAGATGGGCATTGAGCGGCATTCCCTGTGGAGGCGGGGTCGGCCACTGACAAGCGTAGAGCATGAACACCTTGTCCTGGCCCGAGGTGGTGCCGATCACCCGGTTGATGTGGGCCAAGCCGGGCGAGGGCGTGTTGAATGGAGACAGTGAAAGGGATGATGGCTTGGACATGATGCTGTCTGTGTTTTGTGTGGCGCGTTGAGGACGTCTCACGGTGTAATTCGGAGCGCGGACAGAGAGAGGTTGACAGCGCGAGTGGGGCAGCAGAAGCGGCAAAAGCCCGCTTGGCGACGAGCGCTCGGCAACGCAACACTGCCGAACCCTGCCACTACCCTGCCGAACCCGAGCCGAGGGCGCGGCACTTTGCGGTGGGCATACCGCCTGCATGTTTATGTTCGAAAGCCGAATGAATGACCGTCTTCATTTTGGCTCCAAAAAATATGGATGCGGGCGGAAAAAGCAAAATACTCCGAAAGCATAAATTAGCGGCTCCGGGTCACGTGTTTCAGTTGTAGGCATTCGCCAGCCACTGCACAAACTCGGTATGACAGTGCACAGTGCCCAACTTTTACATGCACCAGTGAGTCAAGCTGTTTGTTTTGGCGCGCGTACTGAAGAGCAGGATTTGTTCTCATGCCATGACAAGTTTGCTTAATGACTTGACAGATGAAATTTGTATACGCAAGGAACCCTTTACCGGGGCCTGCCAGATCACTGCAGAGTCCTGCCAGTGGCCAGCCATAGCCTTCCCTAGCCTGCCTTCTCCTGCCATCGCTGGCCGGGAGCGCGTCGCAACTCGCTCAGCTCCTCCCGCCCTTGCTGCTACACCCAATTCACTCCACCGCCCTATCACGCATACCAGCACTGTGACACCGGGCATGGTCAAAGCCCCCGAGCCAGATCGGATACCGGTAAGTGGGTCTGACTCGCGGAACATCCTCCCGTGGCTGGGTAGTCCCACGCGAGTCGGCGATCGTCACTCAACCTGCCTTCGCTCGTGCCCACAGATCGCGTCGCTGGCTCAACTCGACCACGAGTTTACTCTCTTGCAGAACTCGCTCGCCCAATCCGAGACGGAGCATACTTGGGAAAACATAGACCGCGCTGTCAAGCGTTTCCAGGCCGTCGTTCGAGGTGGGGCGTACAAGTTCACCGACGAGTTCATCCGGAGGTTTAAGGACAAGGCCATATCGAACGGCATCGTTCGATCGGTCAGTCCGAGTTGAGGCGAGAGACTGGGCCAAGGAAAGTGAATGTCAATGCTGACCCCCCAATCTGTGTGGCCGAATGCTCACAGCTCGCGACGGAACGCACCCGACTGAGCGCCTCGACGCTGGATCTCATCTCGTCGTGCACGCGCCTCCACGGCCAATTCCAGCCTCTCTTGTCGACCTACTTGTCCCCTCTGCTCCGGCTCTTCTGCCGAACAAACAAGTTGTACATTTCTCGCGCGTTGTCGGCGCTGCACGATATCATCCGGCACACGCTCCTCGTCGACATTCTCAAGTTCATCGTCATCGAATGGAAGCTTGAAAGTGGCAAATCCTCGTCGTTCCGAATTGCCGCCGCCGAGGCAATATCGGCGATGCTTGGAGCTGGGACCGCAGAACTCGTTGTGCCCAAGGAAGCTCTCGACAAACGTGTCGAAGAGATCGAGTGGGTCATCCGCACCGGGGCCACCGACAGGGAAGCCAAAGTACGAGGCGAGATCAAAAAGTGCTGGGAAGTGTACAAGCGAGAGTGGCCGGATCGAGTTGCGCAGTAAGTGAACCAAAAGAACCGCTCAAAAGTTTTCTCTGCGAGAGGAGGCTGACCATAGAACCACTTCTCTACGTCAGATTCACCGCGCCCATGACTCCCATCAGTCGCAAGTACCTCAACGTGACGGCAGTAGGCGCTCCCTCGACAGGTCACCCTTCCGGCCCCAAGCCTAAAGCTCCTTCGAGCCTGTCCTTATCTGTCTCGGGATCCTCCGCTCCCAAGAAGACGACCACCGCTCCTCAATCTTCTACCTTCAGTCACCGCCCGATCCCGTCGACTTCTTCTTACGCTCCATCCTCCTCCTCTGCACCTCCGACGGCCTGCTCTTCGTCTTCCCACCCAACGTCGAGCCGGCCGACCCCACTCTCGGCAAGCCTGTACGGCGGCCGACCCATGCCCACGGGACCTTTGACATCGACAACCGCTCGGGACATGCGCCTCGCCAAGAGTGTCGGGCATGGTCCTCCACCGCCCGCCATCTCACACCACACAGAGGAGACGGCGAGGTCGCTCAGTAGTGGAGCTCTGCCGTCGGCAACGTCCTCGTCAGCTTCGACTTGGTCGGCTTCGGACTACCCCACGACGCGTCGGATACCGCATGGCCCTCCGATGGATGCGCCGATACCCTCAACCTCTTCCTCGTCCACACCCCACGCCCCTCCTTTGACCAGCGGGGCCTTCAAGCCCTCAACGGCATCTCGGTCCTTCCGGCCCAACACCGCGTCAGCATCGCAAGGGCCCAACGTCGAAGTCCGAAGGGCCCGACGGGTCGCACCTATCATCGCACCGCCGCCAGTCATGAGGAACGTTGCGCCGATCGGACGACCGGCGACTTTGGCTCGACATGGGGGCGCAGCTTCGAGTGGTCCTTTCCGACCTAAATCCTCGAGAGCTCCTTCGGCTTCCTCAACTGTCGTCAAACCGATCGAGAAAAGGGCCCTTGTCAGCTCGAGCGTCTCGGCTCCTGCGAATAAAGCCGAGCCTGTGGTGGTAGCCGTGCCGACCAAGAATGTCGAAGAGGTACAGGAATTGGAACGCTTGGTCAAGATTGTCGATGCCGGCGGCGTGATCGTCGAGGATCCGACCGTCGACGATGAAGTGCTTCGGAGTCATCTCCTCGAGGGGCTTGTCGAGATGCCAATCGCTCAAGGCGAAGCCGATGGGGTCCTCGACGGAAATGTGCATACTGCTCACGCAGTAATGGATGCACCTGAAACGGAGCCGACCGCGGTCGGTGTCGAGGTCGCCCCGGAGACCTCACGGGTCGAAGCTGAGGCAATCTCCGCCGCAGAGGATCCTGTCCAAGTCCTATGCGATCCAACAACACGCGCCACGGTTGAGCCAACCTCTTGTGCGGAGGCACAGCGGGCCATTCCTACAATCGTGGAGATCTCGCAAGAGGCACTGAGCATTGCGCCGGAGGCAACGGAAGAGTCGATCGAGGCAGAGTCGATCGAGGCAGAGTCGATCGAGGCAGAGTCGATCGAGGCAGAGCCGATACCGGTGGCCCCTACCGTTTCGGAAGTGACGATGGAAGCTGACGAGCTCGAACGGGAGCAAGAGATCGAAGAACCGAGCGAGTGCCTCGAGGAGCCGGCAAGCGATGCGATTAGGATCGTCGACTTGAAACATGACGAAGGAGCGGAAGAGACATTGGAGTATCTCGTTGCGATTGCCGGGGACGCCGAGGAAGAGACCAAGGCCACAGACGAGGACGAGATCGATGCCCCGAATACGGTCGAAGCGGTTGAGGCTGTCGAAGAAGAGTTGACCCTAGAGGAGACGAAGGACCCGGAAGGCAACGTCGAGAAAGACGACAGCTACGACTTTGATGAACACGCATCAACGGTGGAGATTGAGCCCCTTCAGGCCGAGAGGGCCGAAGCGGACGAGGTGCCGACAGCTTGGAGCGAGGTAACAGTGAACGAAAAGGTCCTTGGGGAAGACGAGGACGTCGCCGAAGAGACGGCAGAGATCGAGGTAATTGTTGAGGAACGCCTCGACTCGGAAGATGACGAGGACGAGGAAGCACCGACCTTCCCCCTTCCACCACCCACCACGCCCGCCAAGTCCTCCCTACCCATGGCACCCTTCACGCCCGAGCCTTTCGCTCAAACCTGCTCGATTGTGCTCGACACCCCTCCTCGGTTCGAGGATTTTGTCTCGATGGCAATCCGAGTTCCTGGTGCCTTGGAAATCAGGATGGACGAGCTTGCTCAACAACCGGTTCCCATCGAGGAAGAAGCGCAGGAGAAGGAAGAGCTTGAAGAAGGGGGACCGGAGGACGAGTTTGACGAGCATGCTCAGGGTGAAGAGTACGAAGATCAAGCAGAAGAAGAAGAAGAAGGTGGCGTGCCCGAGCGTCTCGTCTCTCGACCCCTTTCGCCTTCCGTGCGAAGGGTTCCACTCGAGAAGCCACATGCCGTTTTTGAAGACGAACAAAGCTTTTCAGTCGACTTGTCGGAAGATCTGGACGCGGCCCAAATGGAGGAAGAGGATGATCACGTCAATGTCCAACATGATGGGGAGGTCGAAGTCGTCAACAGCCCCCCAACACGATACACTTATGAACACGCGCCTGCCTCCATTCGCTCGGTCCTCACTCATGACGACAGCAGCGACGACGACGACATGGATGCTCCTAACGCTCATGCTAGACCGTCTCCTACCTCGCCGTGCGATTTCAAGCGAAGCGAGGCACCAATCATGGCAGAAGAAGAAGTCGAGGAGGAAGAGGAGGTGGAAGTCGTCTCGCCCGTCATCTTTAGCCGATCGCTTCGGTCCCGAGTCGTCGAAGTACTCGACGTCAAGGCGGTCGTGTCCCCCGTCAAGACGAGACGAGGTGGTCGTCGAGAGGTTCTGAGCGAACTACGTTGATTTCTGATAATGGGTTCTCAGACATTTCGTTGTGTATTGTCCGCCACTTATGCACCTTGCTATACATGTCGATATTGGGACTGCTGCGAAATGCTGGTAGGGAATTGGGTCGAGCTTGCACTTCCGACCCTCGCCCGTCATTCCCTACTAAGTAAAAGCACATTCAACTCCTTGAGCAACAACTCGGCTTCATCCTTATCCTCTCCCACGCCCAAGCATTCCTTCAACAGCTCCTCCGCGGCGTCCAAATCGCCCTTCATCACCCCTCGCTTGATCTCGTACTTGGCCAGCCACAACCTGATTTTGCTCAGCTCGTTCTTGGTCGCCTCGGTTTTGATCCCTTCTGCTAAGGCTCGACGATGGTACGAAGCGGCTTTGAGAGAATCGCCTTGTAAAGCGTAGAGACGACCGATGCGGAGAGCGGTGTCGTTCTCGCCTGGTTCGGACGAGACGAGCGCGCGTTGGTACGACTTGATCGCGTCGGGGACCCTTGGTTTTAAGAATGAAATCGTCTGGTCAATTCTTCTGGTGCATCTCACACCATGCCTTTACTCCCATCTCGTCGATTTCTCACCTCTTCAACTTCTCATAGCACACCGCGAGCGCGCACCACATCCTCGCGTCGAACGGTCGCAACGCCGTTGCTTTTTGGTAATAGTTCAACGCCGAATAAGGTTCGCCCAAGAGTTCGTACGTCTGTCCGAGGCCGTACCATGCTCGATAGTCTTTGCGATTGACGTCTGCGTTCGAATGAACAGGGTTCAGAATCGCCCTCCGGCGGTAATGATGCACGGTCAAAGCTCACCAACGGCCCTCCGATAACTCGCGATCGCGGCATTAGTATTTTTGATCTCGACGTACTCATGGCCCATCAACGTCCACGCGCTCAAATACCCTCGATCCAACTTCAACGCCCTCCTGAAATACAGAATCGCCTTCTCATGTTCCCTCCTGAGCGAATAATAATTCCCTACCAAACAACAGACCTCGGGTCGGGAGCGATCCATCTTGGTATATTCTTGAGCTAGCGTCGCAAGTTCGGCCCTTTTCTCTGAGACGTAGAGGATGTTGGAGAATATGTCGATGTCTTCGACGCGGTAAGGGTCCGATTCTTGCAGTTTGGTAAAGTACTCGGTCGCTTCGTCGAATTCTGCACAAAGCACACCTCCACTCAATTGATGATCCCAGAGGATAGTCTCAGAGCAGGATGGAGACCAACCTCGAACATGATAATGAATCAAGCCCCGCATGCCTTCGATCAGACTCGCGCCGGGAAAGATCTTGTCGAGGTCGTTCAAAACCTCGTGGAGGTTCTCGCCCGCAGCATGAATCTCCAGTGTCGCATGGACGAAGAAGAAGGGGAGCGGCGTCTCCGTGGGTAAGAAATGTAACGTCGCTTCGAGCTGCGGCGTAACGGAGGTGCAGAGTTAGGTTCCGTGCGAAACCAGAGTCTTCCTTCAGACAGTACCAACCTCTTCAGGCCCATCAAGACAGGACGCCAACTTGAGCCACGCGGACCAGTTGTACGGTTCCAACTTGACCGAGTGGACGAGGTGGTCCATCGCGGCGAGTCGGTGATCGAGCGTGACGGTCATGGTTGTCGGATCCCTCGGACCAAAAGGCGAAGGCGAGACGGGTGGGATCGCGAGCAGTAGTAACGCTTTTCTGTGATGTCGATCCACGCAAGTCCACATCAGTTCGATCCCATCGGATGACGAGATGAAACATCTGCGTGGCTGACGGACAGGTACAACAACCAAGGATCGTGGTCGACGGTCCCCGGTTCCCACTCGGCCATCTCGGCCAAAAGTTCTTGCGCAAAAGGGTTGGCAATCCCTCGGTCCTGAACGCCCAGCAGATCGCCTGATTCTTCTTGTGCCCGTTTCTCCCCAGCCTGTGGACGGTGAACAGGCGCGTATCAGGAATGATCAGACTCTTCCCATCTTTTGGACCTTGCTCATCCCCCGAAAACTGACCAAGTACTTGGTATAACCTCTCAACCACCTGGCCCTATTCCCTCTACACCCGTTGAGCACACTCGAAGCTCTGAGATGTTCATGGGTCCTCTCGTATGCCAAAGCCAAATCGTAGCGATCGCTTTCGAGCGCATCCCAGCCCTCGGGTTCCGGATCGAGTTCGAGGTCGAGATCGTGGTCCAAAGGGGATTTTCCTGTCCCCGGGAGCATCGCGGAGTCCTCTTCTTCCAAATGGGACGAAGGATGTTCCCGTTGATCCTCGAGCTGGTGGGGATACCCACCCGGTGAAGAGGCCAGTTCCATGATGCTGCCGAGCGAGTCCCTCGCGGGGTGGGGTCGATGGGCGAGAGGATTCGCCGAGGTTGAGCAAGCTGGAGCGGTGGTTCGGTCGCCGCCCAGACTGGCCCATGAGGTGTGGTTGATGTTGGAAGCACCTGCAACGCCGACTGGACTGGGATGAAAGCGTATGGGTGTCGAAGTGGCGAACCTGGACAGCAATTCGGGACTGCTCATCGGATTCGGAGGCGCGGTCGACGTCGAACCCAAGCCCGAGTTCGCTGCCCCCCTCGCCGCGGTAGAAGTCCCTCTGCGACCATGACTCCCACCCGTAGTGGTCGCCGAGGAAGCTGAAGACGAAAGAACGGCCGAACTCGGTATCGCATTTAGCAGTTCGGCGGCCCATTTGGCACTTCCGGGCATGGCGCGGTTCGAGCATTCGTTGAAGGCGCGCTTGAGCCGTCGACGCAGCACGTGCGCCGGTGGGTGCGCGATCGTAGGATGCAACAGGGTGTTGGACGCCATGCTGGGTGACGTTTGGGCGCAGAGTGACGGACAAGGATGCGCTGGGGTGCTGCGGTTGATTGTCGAATGACCGGAAACGCGCGTGATCTGAGCCGTCCCAGCGCGTCGCAACGCGTGGCTCACTCGAAGCTCATCGCACTAGCACAGACTAGCACTCGTTTACTAATCCGAAATGGACCCCCACTTGGACACCTCGCACGCTGTCCGCACTTGCTCCCTCTAGCGCCCCATTTGCTCCCACCTTTCTCTAAAGTACCGGCTACGATGACGGACAAGTCGACTCCCATCTCCGTCACAGCCCTGCCCCGACTGGCTCGCACCCACCCTGCTCCTCAACTGTCGCACCTCGTTACCTCATCGTATGCACCCCCGAAAGGACCCAAGGACCAGCTGATCGAATCCAACCTGCTCATACTGTTCCACGGGCTAGGTCAGTAACGTGCACTTTGCTCAAATCAATCGCACCTCGGCTGACCCTCCCTTCCGCTCTCTCCCTGACCGGCGTTAGGCGACTCGCACACCCCCTTTTTCAAACTCGGCCAATCGCTGTCCCTACCTCAAACGGCGGTCCTCTCGATCCGAGCGCCCCTGCGCGTCCCGCTCTTGGAAGAAGAAGCATGGCAATGGTGGCCTTCATTCGATGAACTTGGCGAAGGTCTGTGCCCCACGATCGAGACGAGTTCATACGCTCCTTGTCGGAGAAAGAGAGAAGAAATCTCGTCCGCTCACACGATCCACATGAACCCACAGTGATCCCGAACCCCAACCCGACCGCGACTCTCCGAATCCTAACCCAAGTCCTCGACCACCTCCTTACGACCTGCAACTGGCACCCCTCCCAACTGCACTTCTTTGGCAACTCCCAAGGCGCGACCTGCGCCGCCGAACTCATACTCAAATACTCCAACCCCACCTTCCCCTTCCCCTCCCCCATCACCTTCGGGTCCCTCATTTCCATTTCCGGTCCTCTGCTCTCCTTCCCTACAAAACCGGCGAGAAACTCAACCAAGGTTTTGCTCGTGTCTCGCAAAACGCAAGAATCCATTCTGGCGCTCCCGAATTGGAAGAAAGGGTTCGAAAAGATCAATTCCCATGTCCTACCTCTGCATCCCGGCCCGATGCCAACCAACGACAAGGAGTGGTTCGGGATCATAAAGTCGGTTCCTCATTGAATTTCCAAAGGTTCTGTCTCGGACCTCTGATCATGCACTGTTATCGTCCAGGTTCTGGT
This sequence comes from Microbotryum silenes-acaulis, assembly GCA_003665825.1. Classification (NCBI taxonomy): domain Eukaryota; kingdom Fungi; phylum Basidiomycota; class Microbotryomycetes; order Microbotryales; family Microbotryaceae; genus Microbotryum; species Microbotryum silenes-acaulis. The sequence continues at coordinate 112,154 of QPFY01000014.1, forward strand.
CTCAAGTCTTACTTCGGCGATCACCGATGGAATTCGAGAAGGACGTCTACGCCGTCTCAAGCGATAGCGTACCCGGAGACGCCGCTCGACCACCTAAACCTTGAATCCACAAGGGACTAATCCAAGTCCGTGTGTCCCTTTCATGTTGTAACGAATAGCCCTCTCATGTCCCCCGCAAGGAACGAATGCGATTGCGATCGCCCATCGGCTTTGATTAGATAACAACATATAAGCAGAAAGGAAAAAAAGACGAGGCATAGGGCCTGATGCCCATCGGAAGCAACTCCCACCCACATGCCCGAGGGAGAGCGCCCCTTTCTCACAAGGCACACCTGCAAGTGTCCATCCATCCTAGCGACCCTCCTCACCGCCCGTCGTTTCCGCATTCCCATGGTGCGGGATCCATCTCGGCAAAGCAGCCGCAGCCGCTGGCGCCGTCGGTCCCGTAACATCCATTGAATCGCTCCGTTGACTTTGCGCCGTATACATCGTCTCGAACGACTGCCTCGACACCGCCGGTCCCAAAGGAGAAGGCACCAAAACCGTCGTCGATGACAGCGTCGAGGTGACACTAGGCATGACCATCGTCGCGCTCGGAAGACTGTTGTTGAGCAAGGTTTTAGTCGAAGCGGCGGTCATGGAGGATTTCCTCGGTAAGGGGACCGCGACGTCGGGTTGACTGGGTGGTGTTCTCCGTGCCGAAATCCCTCGTGGTTTCGAATCGGCATTGGCGGAAGGACTCGACGTTCCAGGAGGGGTCTGGCTTGGTAGTGGTGATGACAAGAGCGGTGGTGCCTTGTGCGGTCTTGGACTTCCCTGACTCGAACTCCCACTGGCGCTCTTCTTCATCGGCACCGACCCAACCATCAACATCGGTAAGTCCTGCTGTTCTCCTGTCCCTCTCCCACTATTCGACTCCACCGTCGAATGCTGTGGCTGGTGGTGGTGATGGTGTTGCTGGTGCTGATCAATCAACGACGACTCCCTCCCCGGCAACGTCTTTGACCTCTTGACTTTAGCGTTCGACCCATCCGCTGCCTTCCTCAACCTACGACGTTCGACGCTCCTCTCGCTCCCACGTCGATACAACTGCGCCTCCGCCGAAGGGGGTTCAAAGTTGTCGTGCCCCTCATCCCTCTTTTTGCCCTTGGAGCTCGATCGCGGTCCAACAACGACGTTCGATCCGCCCATCGGCGTCGACGCGGACATAGGCGTCGAAGTCGAGGGTCGAGCCTGTACATTCGCCTTTTTGCCCGCGACGTTCGATGAGGTCCTCGGTGTCAAGTTCCAACTCGCCGCTGCCTGCGTCGCCGCTGCCTGCGTCGCCGCCGCCGCCGCCGAAGCCGAAGACGTTGGCGGTTCCAACCCAATCATGAACCGACTCTGCTGCTCGATCAAGAATTCGAGCACTTCCTTGCCCCTCCCATGTTCACCCGCGCCTTGTCTCGCCTGCGCACCCGCACCACTCGATACGGTTGGGCTCGTCGGGTTCGTCGGCACCTTGCCATCCAAGAAACCGGGGAAACCGAGCAGCGCGCCTTCGCCGGTTCCTTCTCGACGCGTCGAGACGAGTCCAGGTTGGAACACGACGGCGAGGTTCGACGCGGTCATGAGATTGAGGTGGCTCGAGCGCACAAACACGGAGAGGAAGTCGAGCAGGTAGAGGAGTAGGTATCGTGATGTCGGGGGTAAGAGCGAGATGAGGCGTTGGTATTCGGCGATGCAGGCTTCCTCGGGTAGGCGGCGTTCTGTTCGAGTGCGACGCGTGCCCGATCGTAGAGAAGTCAGTCAACAACTCTGTAGACTCCCGAAGCACTCAGACGTACGAAGGACGTGAACAAAGTCGACATAAAGGTTCGCGGGAATGACAGGTTCCTATATCGTGGATCGCGTCAGGAATAGACGGATATATATCAGCATTCCCCGCCTCTTTCCTCACTGGCCACGATGACTTGAACCGAAAAGCCATCAATCGTCGAAATCACTCACGGGCATCATGTTGAGGTATCGCCGGAGTACGCTCGCCGCATCGTGGACGGTGAAACCGGCCCAATCGAGGTCCTTGCCGTAGCGCGGGGGTTGATCGAAGAGTTCCTGCAACTGGTTGATGCGCTTGTTGGATCCAGATACCCTAAATATGCCTTCCGTCGCGGTTGCTGTACGGAATGTGTACATGTCGTCGGTCGAGGGACGAGCGAGGAGATTCGGGACCTGGTCAGTCAACAAAGGCGGAAGGAAATGGGGTCATGACGACGGGGCCGCCGCGGGCGGGAGACGAACCTGATTCCTTGAGCATCATGCCACATTTGGCCACGACGATGGGCACATAACCGTAAACGTAGGGTTTGCCATCGCTTTAATACCGTTACGGAATGGGAGAGGACGAGTGTGAAGAGGGTCAGTTGGCCTTTTCCCGGTGATCCGCGAACGCGGTGACGGGCGATGAACGTATAAGACTGACGCAGAGACGGTCGAGATGGCCACGGCGGCGTATTTGAGGCTCTGTGCGGGCGAAACACCAAAGACCCTCCCTTCGCCCGATTTCCCCTTGGCCAGTCCACGTCCAGGAGGTTGGTACGGTCTCGTAACGGGGGTCGGGTTGCCCGAGACAGCGCCCGGCGCCGTCGAGGCTCGAGCACGCGTCATTTTGTGGTTCGCCGCCGACGACGACGACGACGACGATCTGTGAAGGTTCGTGTTGTTCGAGGACGACGACGTCTTGGCGGTGAAGGCCTTCCACCATCTCAGCAACGAGGCTTTAGTCGGCGGTGGTCGATCGTCGTAAACGTTCTCCTTGCCGTGCGACATGGCACGCAGCTTGGACGGCCTCGCTCGCTTCGGTTCCGGCCCAGAGGCTGGCAGGTCAGGTGAGTTGTGTGTCAGCCGGCGTCAACTCGTCGTCAGCTTGGTGCCTGTATGCGTCCGCGTGAGCACGTGTTGTAGATAATCGTAGTGTCGTAGAGAGTTGAGAATATCCCCCGCTTTTGGACCGTCGATCGGCTGGAGGCGGATGCACGCACGATGGCACACACACGCACACACACACACAGAGGCAAGGATCCGCATTAGATCAGATCACCGTCAGATCAGATCAGATCTGATCTGGATTTTTCTGATTCTGACTTGATTGATCTGATCTTGATCTGATCTGAGCAGATCAATTTGATCTGAGGCATGAAATTGCCTAATTTGGCACATAAAGACTTCTACATGTCTACATGTTGAAATCCTCATCTTCTTCCTCCACAACCATCATCCTCATCCTCATCCTCATCCTCATCATCCTCCAAAGTGATCACCTTGCTAAGCCGCCGCTTTTTGGAGGAGCTCCCCGCTTCTATGACTGGATTGGGTCGCATGATCCCTATGAGAAAGTGTTTGCAATGAGATGGCGCGATCCATTCTCTCTTCTGATCAGGTGCGCCGCAGTTGAAATCACAATGGCACCATCTAGGTACCGCCTACTTTTGGATTTTTTTCCTCGATCTGACCTTCGAGTTCGACATTCCAGTACGGTGAATCCTCGGACTCTGTTCTACCCAAACCATGAGAAAACAAAGAAGAGGACACCCGTCGGAGTCGCTGTGCAGCGCGGCCTGATACGTGCACGTGACAAAAAGACTAATGAAAAACCACAGCGAAACCTCACACATCCCCACTTCCGCTCCATCATCCCCATCCTCGAGTCTGACCTGTCCCGCCGCATTGCCAGTTGAAGCAGCTGTTGGCAGCGGGTGACCATGCATGTTAGCAGCAGCTCGCAACTTCACGTTCGAGCAGAGGGAACTACTAGTAGTCACACTTGATGTGCATAAAACTCACTTTTTGTGGACAAAGTTGTTGATTCATCATTGATACCGGTCATGACGTCTTTCACTGCCGATTGGCGGACAAGGAAACCCCCTGTAACGCCAAATCCCGAGGTGGAGGCAAAGGTGGAAGTGGAGGTGGATGACGTAAGCAAGAGGTTGACGGTGCGGTGAAGGCGAAATTGGCGTTCAAGATCAAGGTCAAAGAAAGAGCAGCATGAAACGAGGGTAAGTTAAAGGTGGAGGTGCAATGGGGAGGAACAGACGTAGAGGTGAAGGCAAGGGATGAAGGTGGTGAGGTGGAGGTGATTCGAGGTGGAAGCGAACGTGATGGCGATGGGGAAGGGGGAAGGGGGAAGGGGTGAAGGGTGAAGGGTGAAGGGTGAAGACGAGAATCGGATGTGGAGATGGTGATGGAGGTGAAGATGAGGTGATGATGGAGGTGGGCATGGTGTGATGTGAAGGTGGATGAAGATGAACGGGCATGCAAAGGTGAAGGTGAGAGCAAGGTCAGCCCAAGTCCGTCGTACGAGGTCGGGTCCGGCCGATGATGGCAGCTGCGGTGGCGGTGCATGCTCGGAGGTGGCCACAAGCGGGACTGACCCGATACAGTGACAACCAAAAACCTCTCCCAAACTTTTTGCCTTGCAAGACGACCAGGACTGCCGTGGGCCCCTCTTCGATCAAGAGCGTGCGATCGGAGGCTGGTGACGATCCGAGTCAAGACGAGAGGAGGGCAGTGCCCAAGTCAGCGACGGTGGTACTTGCAACGAGTGGGAGGGGTGAACTCGCGGTGGCTGATGGTACACTACTGCCGACTTCCACCACCTACCGCCTCGGTGCTGCGTCGATGCGCTAGTCGGTTACGGCCCAGTGGTGGAGGAGCCATGTGAGAGGTACTCATCAACGAAGAAGAAGGAAGGAGAGAGAGAGAGGTGAGAGGGGGGGGCGCTTTTATACTCGCCCTGAGGCCAGGCTTGGCGCTTATCAAGCGATTCGAGGTCAAGCTCTACGAGCTTGCCTCATCCGTGCCAATGACGCTAGCCCGCGCCCCCGCCGCTCGGCATCGCAGCTCCTTCGGCGCTGCGGTCTTCCGAAAGGAGACCCCTCAGTCACCCGAGGTCACCAAGTCGACCTGATTTGTAGGAGCAACAATGATAAAAGCAGTGTTCTTGATGGTTGCAAAATGACACTCGTATTTTAACGCATCTGCTCGTACTACTCTGAGTCCGAACGACCCATTACTTGTGTTGCCCGTCCATAGCTCGGAGTCATTTTGAGGGGTCAGAAGATCGAGCTGATGAGCCAGGAGCGCGCCGGTCCCCGTCACGCGCAACCTGTTCACGTCTGACGCGACGAACATCTCACGTACTACCCTCTCACTCCCTCATCTTTCGATCTCTCACCGACCATGACGATTGCACACGCACACAAACTGCTCCACCAGGAACTCCTCCCGTTCCGGAAGCCCTGTTGGGTCAGCATCAAGACGTGCGACAGGCGTTGGTTTCGCTGGTAGGCACCGTCGAGGGTGAGTCCGAACCCACCGTCGCTGCTGGTTCAATGCTCCACCCACCAATGAACACCCTCTCTCTCTCTCTCTCTCCCGCACACACACACACACACACACACACACACACACACACACACACACACACACACACACACACACACACACACACACACACACACACACACACATCCGGCTCTCTACTAGTCGTGATTCTCGACGGCTCGACGCTGTTCTCCGAGTGGTTCTCGGCCGCTCGGAGCGGCACCTCGTCCCGCAAACAAGCCCAACGATTCATCGGCTCGGTTCGTGCAGAGGCGGATCGCATCGTCGCGGCGACGGCCGGACGAATCCACCTCGTGATCGTCTTCGACCACGCTTCGGCTCGTCCGGCCTTGAAGGCCCGTACCCACACGTCGAGAGACAACGGGAACGGCGTCCGGCGCTCGCCCCACGTCTCTCCCGGCAAGGCACCGCCAAACTCCACAAAACAGCTTGCGCCCATCCGTGGGCGCGGGCGCGCGTCCGATTTCCCCTCGTCGTAAAGACCCCCATTAGTAAGGCACGCACACATAACCGCTCTAATCGCTCGTCACTCTGGGCTCACATAAGGTCGGCTTTTGGGCCCACGTCGGAGGCACTCTGGTCCCACATCGGAGGCGACTTTGGGATCACATCGGAGCGGACTTTGGGATCACATCCGAGGTCATTCTTGTATTACGTTCATAGGGACTTTGGTACCACATAGTGTAGACGCCTGTATCTCTTGCAATATGTGATGTATCACTCTGGGGAACGTAATATGATGTATGTACAGGTCTATAGTACTTCTGGCCGGTGAGACGAGGCGGACAATGCAGTAGTTGCTACATCGGGGTTCTTCCCCGCTGTGCCGCTCCGCGCCCGTGTCAGCGGTTAGACCTTACGATCGTCACGAGGCAGCAAGCGTAGCTTGCAATAAACATCATAGGGTGGAGCAAACCTTTTTTTTCTTGCTGACTAGAAGACTTATGCGGTAATGACATTATCACTACATGGGTGAGCTGTAGTGTTCCTTAGGCCTGCAATCGTTAGCACCCTTATTAGAGAAAATTCAAACATTCGGCGAAAGCCCAGGGGCCGCGCCAAAACTCGCAGGCGCTCGTCGTTTGACGGGCTACACCGGCAAACTCACGAATGCCCCTGAAAGCAGCTCCTTTCCTCAGAGCTTCACACGCTCACTGGTCTTTCCCCCCACTCTCCCTTTCTTCTTACACATAAAGTGCTCACCCAAACACTCCTTCCTATCCTCGTCGCGCGGAAATATTGTGCATCTCCGAGTCGAGCAAACGACGCCTGAAGGGTTTACCTTCAAGATAGATGGCGCCAATCACACTCATGTCGACAGGAGAAATCAGTCAACTGCTGCAAAACAAAGGGGGCCGACCACCCATCGCGTTGCAGGAACAAGGCTCGCCAGAGGGATACGCATCGGAAGTTGACTCGGAAGTCGATGAGGATGAGGACAGTCTGCAAATCTTGGCAGCTTTGGTCCCGGTTCCCTCGAAGTCCTCGATATCTAGCACCTCCGCAGTCTCGGGGCTTTCGAACTCTCGCAAGAGCCGTTCGAGAGACTCCGACGAGGATTCGGCAGACGAGGGTTACTACGGAGTCAACGACGACGATTCGGACGAGAAATCAATTGACAACATCGTCTCGGCACTATATGACGGTCCTCGCGGCTGGGGAGACCTTCTAGGCGGGGCTAGACGGTGTGGACGAGGGAGAGACGAGTTGCGAGGGAGTCTCGAGTGTAAGATCAGGTTAGGACCGTGAAGCAACGGAAGTAGGTCAAGGTGGTGGCTCTCGAGATGGATTGGGACTAGGGACTATGGGATCAAGGACGATGTTGTTGCTTGCAGGAAGCAAAGGAACGTCTACAAATGGGCCGCGTTTTATAGTAAAACCCGTGGAACGTTATCGAAGGTCATGGAACTATCCTAAAAGAGTGGAGAGCGTGTGTAGAAGGAAATAGAAGCGAGTAGAATGAAATCGAGAGAATGAGCCCGAAGCTCGAGATCCGAAATGGAAGCCGATGGAACGGCCAAGGAGCGCGACGATGGAATCAAATCGAAGAAGAGCGTGGAAGTGGATGGAACCAATTCGAAGCTTGAGATGGGTGATCGTAACACACTACTCCTGGCTCGGAACGACAAGAAGATCCTCGACCGGCACACGTACGAGCCCTCTCGACAGGACAAAAGGTTATCGAACACGACGCGCGAGGCAATTCTCTCAAACATGATCCTCACGACTGCAGAGCACAACGAGCTCCGTCTCAGGCCGCTCGTTCTCAATTGTCGCAAGCCGAGGTCCGAATGGGAATTTGTACGCAAACTTCCTGTCCTGGAGCTCCCAAAGTTCATGGCTACAGAGGTATGTCGAAGCTGCATGCTGCGCTGCGCTTTGTTTCGTCCTGTGAACGACCTAACTTTTATTGGTGCGATCTATCAACAGAAGCATGACTGGGCTCCACGCAAATATGAACGCTGTCTCGCTGTCGTCGAGCGACCTTACGGTGACGCGCCCTCGTCTACTCATCATCAACATCCGTCGGAGGTGGCAGTGGGGATCGAATGGCGTCCAGAAGTGCCTATCACCCTTCTAGAAGCTTGGAGTCAACCCGGCGAAGGTCGACCTGTTGCGGAGGTTCTACGAATTACCCATCGTTGCTCGGGGGCCTGCAAAAGAGTTCGGGTTAAGGATGGCAAACTTGGGTACAAGAAACGAGACAATGACAAGGACCCCGGGAAAACATGCTCTACTCAACTCAAGGTGATCATCCCGGATAGGAAATCAAAGGATCTTGGTTTGCGTGGCTGATAAGACTCTCTGTTACCTTCTTCGTCCCTTGTGCAGATCCTCGTTCAGGCCGACGATCTTTCATCGGCGCTGGTGTACACCCTTGGCAACCACGAACGACGCCAACCACCGCCGAACGTCCGACGTCCAGCCCCTTTCATTCGTGCGTCGGTGCGTCAAAAAGTCTTTCGACAGGCCAATACGCCCACGCTCTCGAAAGTGACTGTGTGCTCCAAGTTTGCACAGGGAGTTTTCTCATCTCAAGATTGACCATCAGTTCCCTCGCCCTTCCTTCATTTCCGCCAGTATTTGCCACGCGCGATATCGAAAACACCTACCAAAGTAATTGCAAGCACTCTTCCCTTCTTCAAGAGAGTAACACTTCCGCTATTGCAACTCCTAGCGAATGCCGTCATTCGGAAGCGGAAAGCGTGACCCGGAGAGCTCCAGTCGGCGGGAAGCTTGTTCGCAATGTCGAGACCGAAAGTTGACATGTGGCCTAGGACATCCACGCTCGAAGTAAGTACAATCCATCATTCCGTCATACCAAGAAAGAGCTGACAACTGGTTTGTTCACTTGAGCAGTCACACTAAAGAAAGGAGAGGTAAAGCGAGCCAAGTTTTTGTGTGGGAATACGAAGTTTGAACATCGTTCAACTGCAATGATCATACAAACAAAAGTCCGCCAATGTCGAAGCGTGACTTATTAGAATCTGTATCTTCGCTCAATCTTTATGGACTGTTCTTCATGGATCAAAGAAGCGAGGGACCCGTGCCACTTCTAGTTTCATCGGCGCAGTTACGTTCGGGAGTGTCGGCCTTGGCGACTCTGGCGCGCCGGATCGCTGACACCACGGGCCCGGAGCGGCCAAGCAGGGAAGAACCCCGATGTAGCAACTACTGCATTGTCCGCCTTGTCTCACCGGCCAGAAGTACTATAGACCTGTACATACATCATATTACGTTCCCCAGAGTGATACATCACATATTGCAAGAGATACAGGCGTCTACACTATGTGGTACCAAAGTCCCTATGAACGTAATACAAGAATGACCTCGGATGTGATCCCAAAGTCCGCTCCGATGTGATCCCAAAGTCGCCTTCGATGTGGGACCAGAGTCACCATTTGAGGAACCAAAGTGCCCTGCTATTCGCGCGATTAACCTAATTCCCGCACGGCAAAAGTGATCGCGCTCATTCTCGAGCGCAACGTCGCAGATCTGGCCAAACTTGGTCGACGCCGAGACGAGGGGATCGGCCTCGTGGGCCGCGACGACGAGCAAGCCTTGCTCCGACCAGCGAACAAAGGTGGCGACTCGGGTTGGCTCGTCACCGTTGCAAAAAGCGACCTCCCATTCTTTGCTTGATTTTCCGTGGACGCTCGCGGCGAGGGTGTCGTTCGTGATGAAGGGGACGGGGTGGGTGACAGGGGTCGACTTATCGGAAGGCTGTTGCGGCTGCTGGCGATCTTGGCGATCGAGCACGGTGTTCCGCTTGAGTTCGGGACGAAGGATGGGATGATCAAATACCACGACCACTTGGATCCGCCTTGCCGTGGCTGCAATGATCTCCTCGAGGTGTCGAATGATCGCATTGAGGAACAGCCGGCCTCGCTTCGGCTCGTTATGTTTCGCCCGGTCCGTCGCGGCTTTGCGCTGACGTGTGAACGCGGTAGCGCCGTCGATGATGGCGACTGAGTGGAGTACAGTGATGGACAGCGTAGAGGGTCAGCTAGGGTTTGCTCGGCAAATCGTCCCGGAGCAGTTATGGGCTGCGAAGGGGCTCTGAGGAAGCGACTTGCCATCGATCTTGCCGACGAGGGAAACCAGCGCGCTGCTCAGGTTCGTCTCCCGAGAGAGAAGGGCGTCTGAAACGACCTCTAAAGCGTCACCGAGGCAGTCGTGGCCGTGTTTGACCGTCATCGGAGGAGGTATGAGGTGTGTAGGTGCAAGGCGCAAGGCACAAGGTGCAGGGTGCAGGAAGAATCCAGGGTGGTTGAGAAGGCCGCGCTGCCCATCGCTCCGAGCCGAAAAGCAAACGGGGGCAGGTCCAACAAAAGGTCGTTCGAGCTCAGAGTAGTGTGAGAAGATGTATCATAATATTTCAAATTGTACCGTAAAATAGCCTGTACCCCATATTCATTAGTTTTGCTCTCAATCTTAGTCTGGTCAAGGCGGCGACCTCCTTTCGGAAGACCGCAGTAGGGAGCTTGAGCGTCAACGATCTAGGCAGCGAGAATCCGCCAATTTTCTGATGAACAATGGTTCGGCGTACATGTAAAAAAATTATATTTTCTTCTTTCAATATGATTTTGTATTTGGGTGCCACCCTACTTGCATGACAGCCTCGACTCGCTGCGTCGGAGCTTTCGCGTGAAGCCGGTCCCCCAGCTCCGCGGCGGACTCGGAGTTCGGGGTCGTCCCAACTCGGACCAAACTGCTGGAGCGACAACCGCTGTATCGATCGCGGCGATCTCAACTCTGGGGTGATTACTGGAGCTCAACCTACTTGCTGAGACTTGACCGAGCTTGATCGACAAGGTATTCGGTCTTTCCGAGGGGTGGATCGTGGGCCTCGATGTGGGGTGCACGGTCCCCTGTCCGTTCAGATCTTCGGCGCTCTCGGCCGCTCTCGGCCGCGCTCGGCAGAGGTGGAGAAAATCGAAAGCTTGAAGTCACAGCGTGGCGTCATATCGATGAATGACTCATTCTGCCAAGCGCGCACTCCCCCACCCAAGTCGTCGACCACCTCGAGCTCGTCGCCTCTCTTTCTTTCTCCTTCCTTCTCCTCGTCGACGCGCTCTGCACTTCTCGCACCACTTAATCTTGCCGACATCGCCCCCCTTTTCAGGAGGATACGAAACGGTGGCCTTTGTGGTGTGGTAGAGTCTGTCGTTCGATCATCCCCCCTTCCCACCCTCTCTACCTGTGAGTTGATGCCTGGTGCGACTCGACAAGCTCGTTTGTGCCTCGAGCGGTGATGCTGACTCGATCGTGGCGACCTCCCCCTCACCTCCCTTTCACCTCCACCTCACCTCCACCTCTCATCTTCATCCCCCCTCATTTCAACCTCATTCGACACTCCTTTCCCCTCACCTTCCTCTCACCTCACCTCACCCGCCCTCGTTTGACCCCACTTCGATTCCACCTTCACTTGAACTCCCCTCACCCGATCCCACCCTATCTCATCCCACCTCGCATCTCGTCTACCTCGTCTCGTCGTCGTCTCTCCTCACTCGTTTTTGACCCCTCCCGATTTGCCTTCCCCAGCCTCCCTCCCCCTCCTTCCTACCCTCGTCGACACGCTCTACACTTTGTGCACCACTTAATCTTGCCGACATCGCCCCCCTTTTCAGGAGGATACGAAACGGTGGCCTTTGGGATGTGGTAGAGTCTGTCGTTCGATCCCTCCCATCGTCAAAAGACCTAGCTAGCGATCGGGGGTATGCAGTGGTCGGACTGACTCGTCTTGTGTTCACCCGTGTCGCGTCCATCTTTCACCACACCACCTCCATCATCTTACCCCACACCACCTCTCCCCTCTCCCCTCTCACTGTGATCTCTCGCTTCCCACCTCGCCACTCCGACCTTACCGTCTATCACTGCGTCACGGCTTGCCATCAGCCTATCCACTCGTCGACGAGTGTTGAATGGCGCCTACGGCATGTCACTGAGGTTGTTCCTGGTCCACAAGACCGCTTGCATTTGATCGTACCCCGTGAGTCTTTGCTTTGACCCTTGATCGATCGATCGATCGATCGTGCTCGCCGGCATCGTGCTCGCCGGCCCTTGACGACGGGCGAGGCGGGGTTGACGATTCGATCCTCGCCTACACTCCACACAGTAGCCTCCACTGCGTTACCGAGTCGACCGATCTCACTGCTCGGATCGAAGGAGGTCCACGGTACCCCTAACATCAGTGAGTAGCATGTTCCCTAATCCTATGGTACCAGGTAGCTTGGTTCTAGTGTACGCGTCAACCTCCAGCTGCACACGGTCTTCAAGCCATCTCCACCTCGATCGACAAGGTCCCCTTTTCTTTTTCTGTTGCTTTCGAATTGGTTTCACCTCGGAACTCTTACGCTGGCGGTGCTAAGTGGCAGGCGACTTGTCCTTGTTTAGCCTAGCCAGATCCAACTCCTACATTGAGCCTCCCTCGTGAACCCTCTTCGTGTTTTGTAGTTTTTTGAGTGCACGTATCGAGATGCGCATGCACCACGGATTTGAAATTCGAGATTCGATTCTTCCGCCCACATGAGCGGAGCACCCCCACCGGGATCTCGTGCCGTCGTTGTTCACTCAAACTAAGCCTGGCCATATTCGATCACGTGCAAACGAAGTTTTGCCTAGCCATGTCTAACGGACAAGTCAGTACACCTCAAGAGCAAGCGTTTGTGGACTGGCTCAAGTCGAATGGAGCGACGGTGAACCCGAGTATCGGTCTGACCCAGTTCGAGGGAATGGGCCGAGGTGCGGTGGCGCTGCAGGACATTCAGGTACGCGTCTCGGTTATCATAAGCCCATTTAAGTTCCAGATCTGATCTCGCCATTCTCGCTGCAGCCGGACACGCTGCTGTTCTCGTTGCCCCGCTCCATCTTGCTCACGACCTCGACCTCGTCGCTCTCGTCCCAAGTGCCGCTCTCGACCCTCACGGGATGGACGCCTCTGATCCTCTCGCTCATGTACGAGTACCTCCGCACCTCGAAATGGAAGCCCTACTTTGACCTCCTCCCTACCTCGTTCGACTCGCTCATGTTCTGGTCCGATCCTGAGCTTGAACAACTCAAAGGCTCTGCCGTCTTGGACAAGGTCGGCAAGGAGGAAGCCGAGCTGGCGTATGCGGAGGAACTCTTGCCCTTCGTTGAAGAGTACGCAAGCATCTTGGGCAACAAGGAGGACTACACGCTGGACTTGTTCCACCGGTGTGGAAGCTGGATACTCAGTCGCTCGTTTCACGTCGAGTCGGCGGACGAGGATGAGGACAAGCCAAAGCGGAAACACGACGGCGACGACGAGAACTCTGATTCGGACGACGAGGAAGAAGAAGAGCGAGAAGATGTCGCTGACGTAGCGATGGTACCCATGGCCGACCTCCTCAACGCCCGATTCGGCAGTGACAACGCTCGACTGTTTTACGAACCTTCGACGCTCAACATGATGTCGACGGCGTCGATACCGGCTGGAGCCCAGATCTTCAACACCTATGCCGACCCACCCAACTCGGACCTGTTGAGAAGGTACGGCCACGTCGATGAGGAGAACGGCGCCGACCTCGTCGAGATCGGATTGGGACTTGTCGTCGAACTCGCCGGCGGTCCCCAGGGGTCGGACCTTAGCGAAGACGAGCAATTGACCCGTGCCGAATGGCTCCTCGAACTGGGTATCGACGACACCTTTGTCCTCGATAAGACCCTTGAACTCCCTGAAGAGCTCATCTCGACGATCTGGACGTTACTGCTTGACCAGGCTGACTTTGAAAAGGCGCAGAGGAAGGAAGTGCCGCCGAAACCGAGGTTGGATCCGATCTCGGCGAAATGGGCGGTCGCGATCTTGGACAGGCGGATGGAGGAGTACGAGACGAGCATAGAGGTCAGTCTGTATGAGCGCCAACATGTTAACAGGGCGGCCATGATGCTCATTTGCCATGGCCACTTTCACAGGAGGACGAGACGTTGCTCGCCCAGACCGACCTCATCCCGAGAAGGAGAATGGCCATTACCGTTCGACTCGGTGAGAAGCGGTTATTACGAGAAGCCAGGAGGGAAGTCGTCGGTGCTTTTCCACCTGATGCCGAAGAAGAGGGGAATTCGAAGGAGAGCAGCAAAGCGGATAAGAAGCGCAAAGCAGGCGCCGACAAGGGTTCGAGTTCGCGTGAGGGCAAAAAGTTCAAAAAGTCCAAGCCGTGAAAAGTGAGGACGTAGGAAAGCAGTGCCGCCCCCGTGTCGCAACTCGTCGGTACAATGCTACAAGGTGGAATGCAATTTGCGTGTCACAAATCTCCAATCTAGCTTTTCCACAACTACAGTTCGTCTCCTGCCCTGCCCACGGTCTTGTCCTCTGCGACCGGTTCAGGAGTCTTTGATGTTTCTTCGGCGGCAACATCAGCCACAGCAACATTCGTCACCAAGGTGTCCTCCTCCGAGATCAGTTCCCAGAAAGGCACACCCTCGGCTTTGCCGTCCTTCTCGTATGCCTTCCAGTCGTGGACGTTATCGTACTTGGCTCTGAACGACACGTGCTCCAACGGGGGAAGAGCATCAAAGTAAGCCTTCGCCGCCGAAGCATCCAGCTTGGCTTGCGAAGGGACGAGGTTGATCACGAGCTTCTTGAGCGACTTGATCGGTGCCAAGAGCTCGAGCACTTTTGCGAGCAAGGGCTCGTGTTCTTGCGCCGTGACGAGGACGTCGCCCGGACCAAAGAAGAGGACGAGCGTTTCCAGCTGGGAATAAGTAGCGCCAAGGTTCGAGAGGGTCTCGATGACTTGGAGTGCGTTCTTGATGGTCTGAGATTGCAGAAGGAAGACGGCTTTGGAGGTGTCGTTGATATAGGCCGAAGAGGAAGGGGTCGGGGTCGGGGTCGAGAGCATTTCGAGCGTGTCGATGTGAGGGAATGAAGTTGCTAGAACAGCGGCAAGGAGTTCATTCATCGCCGGAACCAGCTCGGGCGCGGGTGTCATCGACCCGAACCAATCAAAGAACAAGTCCAACGAGAGACGTGTCAAGGGCCCCTTCGTCGCCGTCGCGACAAAATCCTTGATCGCCGAGGTGATGATCTCGATCTCGGGGGCTTTGACGTCGCGCAGCCTCAAGGTTTCCAAGTTTTGGAACACCGCAGGGCTGAACCAAGCCTTGTTGAAGCCCGAGATGTAGTCAAGCGTCAACGACTTGAGCCCCGCAGGTAACTCGCCGTCGGTGTCGTCGACCTGCGCGTTCGCCAATTCGAGGCGGGCCAAGGACGAGCTGAACGTTTCGTACTTGTATGGGACGATCGGTCCGTTGTTGGCAATCAGATGTGCGAGCAGCGGTGCTTGCTTCAATTCCTCCCATAAAGGCTCGATGTAGGGGCTATAGGACGCGTTGTGGGTGGTGTCGCCTTGGGTCTGGTGACGACGACGCGTCGCGATATGTCAAGGTGTCCCAAAAAGGGGAATCAGCATCAACATACGGCAGCATGTTGCGGAAGGCGCCTCTTTGGAAACTCACAATGGCGAATGTCTCAAGGTTCTTACTCTTCTTGACAATCTCGGCCATGCCTTGCATCTCCTTCTCCTGGAACCAGCCATAGTCGACGAGCGAGAGGATGCGGACCTTGTCGCACCTCTCCTGGTCCTTACGTAGCGCCGCGATCGCCCACCCAACGATGGTCTGCATCTCTTCCTGGGCCCTTGGGTCGACATCGACTTGGGCGGGTCCACTGACGTCCCAGCCAAAGACGACGCGACCGTGGCTATCGAGTTGTGAGGTCGGTTCGACGACAGGTGGGGGCTTGACTTCGGGGAAGAACTCAAGCAAATCCCTGTTGAACTGGGCCTGCGCGGCTTCGAGCGATTCGTAGGCTTCGGAGCTGAATGCTTCGGGTATGAACTGACTGATGGTTGACATCTCTTGGGTCGGGCAGGGGGGGTGCAGAGGGGTGGGATGGACGTGATCAAGGGCTGGTCACATCAACGAGCCTTTCGCAAAGCCTCGGAGTCCGATTGCAGCGCCGCGGGGGCAAGGGAAAGTCAAAAACAGCTCCCAGAAATTGGGTTCGTCTCACTGGAAAATAATTGAGGGGACATTTTCATTCTTGCTACTTTCGAGACCCGACATAGGAAAAGAACGACGAGAAGGAGGCGTGAAAAATGTTCGAAGATCAGCAATGCCGAGACGGAACTTGCGCACGGCGCGCAACCGCCCACGAACTCGTGTGGGGTAATCAGGTCGGTGGCTGTCGGTGGTGCCTATCCCCGAAGCCGGGCCCGCTTGTCGTCCGACCATGTTTCATCTCTTGCTACTCGCACCTCGGATTCTGGAAGAGCCTTCAAATTTTCATTCCAAGCAAGGCATCTATTCGAGCTTCTTCCTAAAGCCCTACACCCTCGCCAGCTTCCTCTCCAGTCCCCCCTCGAACCACGACTTCCGCCTCGACATCTCCGTCATCTCCGCCATGGCAGCAGCAGCGGCACCAGCGACCCGTCTGGACCCCTCCTCGACGCACTTCAAATCGCTCGTCTAGCTGTCCAGCGTCGCATTAGGGTCCACGATCGAGTCGTTCAGCGATGACTTCTTCGCCGAGGTTCACAACATGATCAAGCTGGGCCCACCGGTCGATATGCCGGGCCAGTTTGGGCCGAACGGGTCTCTTATGGATGGGTGGGAGAGGTGAGTTGGACTAACAGCCGGAGTGAGGAATCCGTTGAAGAGCTGCTGATGAACCTTGATTTACGAATCCTTGTACCAGTCGGCGACGGCGACATAATCGCAGGCATGATTGGTAAGGCACCGGAGGCTTGGCGATCCCGAATCGGACTACATTCTGCCCGGATCTGATCTCGAACTTCTTGCCTTGGTTCACAGGGCGATTGTCAAACTCGGAGCAGCAGGGACGATACATGGATTCGATATCGAGTGCGTTCAAAATTTCTCTCCTACTGAACCTTCAAGAAGCGGTGTCACTAAATTTATCGTGTGGTGCCGAAGCACTCGGCATTTCGCCGGCAACGAATGCCCAGCGACGGACGTGTGGGGCACTACGGTTGCATCAGGTCAATTCATCAAGAGTGACAGTGAGCAAGTAAGATGTTTGTCGGCCGCAAGGTTGCAGGAGCGAACGCTGAGACCATGACCTTCGCGAGCCCCTATCAGTGGCAGCAAATCCTGCCCCTAATCCCGCTCGGACCGGCGCAGCAACACTTTCTACTTCTGCCCCAACCCATGGGCCCCTTCACGCACCTCAAAGTGACTCAACATCCCGACGGTGGGATCGGTCGATTTCGAGCCTATGGTCAAGTCGTACCCATGTCGGTAAGCGGCCCAGACTCGGATCCGATCGACCTCGCCTCTATCCTGCAGGGCGGTCGCGTCACCTCGACCTCGGACGAACATTACGGTGTGGGCTCGTACCTCCTTCTGCCAGGACGAAGAAAGGACATGGAAGACGGGTGGCATACGCGTCGTTCTCGCGGTCGTTTGGATACCGATCGAGGCGATTGGCTCGTAGTTGAACTGGGCCAAGGAGGTGGCTTCTTGGAGTGGTGTGATATCGACACCAAAGATTTCAAAGGCAATTTCCCCGACCAGGTCGCACTTTATGGGTGTGAAGCGACGATTACCAGCGACAGCGGGACAGCTAAAGCCATGACTCCCTCGATCGAGGATGACATGCGAGGCTGGGCATGCTTGTTGGATCGACAGAATGTCGGAGCTCACGCCCACCACGTCAGGGAACTGAAGGAAAAGGGCAAGAGATGGACCCATGTATGCTTGAGGACATACCCTGGTCAGTCGAGCACCGCCGAGATTACGTCCCTTCCGGAGAGGGAAAAAGCTGATCCCTGTCTCCTTCTCTTTGCGTCGATCTCTCCCACAGATGGCGGTCTGAAACGACTTCGTTTATTCGGTAGACTGTCGGATGGATCAATCGACTATGCGAGCCTGACGCCGATGGAGAAGCCCGTGTTTGACGATGAATAGATAGGAGTCTTCGCCCGACGATTCGCCCCTCTCGATAGACCAAGATGAGTATGCAGGTGTCTCTATTAGAATGCAATGCATCCCCTCTATACCCTACTTGAAAACAACATGTAGAGATTCGTATGCCAATGAGATTGCCAAAGATGAGGGCTGGCCCGGGCGAAATTGTGGGTTCAAGGCGATCACGCGGAGGCGACCTGTGATGTACCGGCATCTTTGCCTTCTTCCGCCGCCGCCGCCTCTTGCCGTGCTTGTAGCAGCTCTTCTTTACGTATCCTCGTGTTGCGTTCGACCTCGGTCTCGGGTACGAGATAGTCGCCGCCGTAGAGGCCGATCAAGGCAAAGACGAATACGCCGAGCGAGATGTAGAGCCTTGTTCTCGGCGGTAGGACTGAGACTATGGTCGTCAGCTCGTCGACAGCAAGAAAAAACTCATTCGGTGTTAGACTGACCCAGATAAGACTCCCACACGTTCCTCTGTTTGACCGTCTTCGCCCTGGCCTGTGCTACCAAAGGCGGTTCGGCCCAATTTTTGAGCTTGAGCGCCTCGAGACCTTCCTCCCTCTTCTTGCCCTTCTCCTTGGGACTCATCAACAGCTTCGAAGAACCATCCTGGTTGAGGGGTGGGGACGGGGGTAGCTCGGACGGGCTCGGATGGACGGGACGGGGTTTAGGAGCTGATTGCGAAGCTCGGGGTCGAAGGTAGAGCGGGATCGCCTTTCTCGCTTTCGAAGCTGCAGAGAGTGTAGACGAGGTCGTCGAGAAGAACCTTGTACCCCTTGGGAGCATGGTTGTGCGCTTGAAATCGCCTTTGGCGACGAGGTTGAGTTGGGTTGGGGAATGGGAGTGCAAAACACGGCGAGCCGATCGACAAGCTGAACTCGGAGTCAAGTCTGATCTGATCGATTTGGAGCGCTCGCACGGACCGCCTTGTGACAGTTGTGACCGGCCGGCGCGATAGTACGGCGGATCGCGGCTGGAGCCATGTAGCCGGCTGCGAAAGCGGGCGCTGGGCATGGATGTCCGCTCCGGCCGATATACGCGCTGCCTTCTCCCGACTTCATTGGTCGGGCATACACCCATTGGCTCGGGTGATTTGAGATCAGCAGCTTGGGTTCGTCATGGTAGAGCAATCTCTGGTCGACATTAGTGAGTTGAGCTTCCATCTTCGCGCGACCGCGGCGTCACACGCCCTCTAGACCTCGGTGAGGGTTCTTTCACTGAACCGGACGAAATCGATACCCGGTTTACCTAAATGCGGATCACGTAGAATGAGGCTGGAAATCGACGATGGATTGCTTGGTTCCTTTCTCTCCGTTCCTTGGACCGAAAGACGTGCCAGATAGGGCCTCTCGGACCCGAGCTGACCCCCGCCTCATTCCTCTCAGCTCAATCTCGCTACGACACGAGCACATATGGTCAGTTCGCCATCTGGCTGTCGTTTCAAAATCCAGATGAACCGGATTGATGACCTTGACAACCCGTTGCATTCCCCAGTCGGCCGCCTCAAGCATTTCGCCTCCATCACCTCGCCCCTGACACTCTTGGCTTCGTCGGCCGAGCTCGCAAATGCCCAGCGCTTCCTCCGCGAATACCAAGATGGTGTGGGAGAAGGGAGAAAAGCATGGGGGAAGGAAGAAGAGTACGGGCTGTGGAAGAAGAAACAGCGTAAGCGCGGTCACTTGCTTCGTGGCTAATCCTGCCGAGCTGACAATTTTCTATTTCTCGTCGTTTCAGTCGTCGAGAGTTCTATACATCCTGGTGAGCCCCTCGTTTTAGTCATTTTTCAGATCGCTACTAGAACTGATCTTCTGGACCCACTTGAAACTCGTAGACACCGGCCTCCCCGTGCCATTACCTTTCCGGCTGTCGGCCTTTGTCCCGACGAATTTGCTCATCGTCGGTGGCATGCTCATGCCCAATCCGACTATCAAGAGTGTCATCTTTTGGCAGTTCGCCAACCAGTCCCTCAATGGTGGGTGATGCTTTCACGACCTTGTACCTGGTAGTTGCTCCAATCTGGTCGACACGTGGCTAATGCGATGTCTGCACATTCGCACAGTTGCCGTCAACTACTCGAACGCCAACAAGTCCATCTCGATGACCAACGCCGAGATCGCCAAGGCCTACGCCTCAGCCACGATTGCATCCTGTACGATCGCCGTGGGGCTCACCTCGCTCGTACCTCAACTGCGATCCCTTGCACCTTCGACACGGATGCTGCTCGGCAAATTGGTGCCCTTCGTCGCCGTTGCGTCGGCGGGTTGCGTCAACATCGGTCTGATGAGGTGGAAGGAGATACGAGACGGTATCTCGATCTACAAGCCCAAGGATGCGGTGACAGGCCGAGTCAGTGACGAAGTCTTGGGCAAGAGTTCGATTGCGGGCAAATATGCGATCGGGCAGACGGCGGCGAGTCGCGTGTTGACCAACATGTGAGTTGCCCCAGCGGCCTAAAGGTCAAGCCGGTCTCGAAATTGGTGCTCAATATATCCTTGTTGTTGCATCCAGTCCGACTCTCATTCTCCCACCTTTGATCATTACGCTCTTGGAGCGAAGAGGAGCTTTTGATCGACCCAATGGGAAGCGGTTATCCACGGCGCTCAACCTTGGTCAGTTTTTTCCCGCACTCCCTTCTTCTCTCGCCTCCTTTTCTCATCTTACTTTGCTCGTCTACAGGCTTGATTGGCTTGTCCTTGCTTGTATTCCTTCCCCCTGCGATCGCCGTCTTCCCGCAACGAGGGGCGGTCAGTCCCAAGAAGCTGGAGGAGAAATACCACGACTTGCCTTATGACCATGTCGAGTTCAACAAGGGGTTATGATGTTGTTATGTGCGTAATTATGTTTACGGGACTCTTGCAAGGTCGTCTACACGTAATCGGTGCCTTACACTTGAGCCAACGTGAAGTGAATACGCTATTCCGACCGCGAGGCACGGGATGCACCGTCTGCAGTAGCGATAGAACTTTCCTTTGCTTTCAATTTGCAGTACGTGGGGAGCTTCCTGGCAGCCCAATCAATCATGCGTCATGCTATCATGCGGAAACCCTCTGCCTCCCCCCGAAGCACAATGCTCCGCCCCGGGCCTTACTTCTTCCCGATGACCTTGTCCTTGACGTCCTCGGCAACCTGCTTGACCTTGTCCCAAGCCTCGGAAGCACTCCCACCGGTCGTGTCTTTTCCCAAGGGGTCCTTGCCCACCCTCTCAGCATGAACGACCTCTTCCGAATGCGAAGGGTTCTCGAGATGATCGAGGCCCGGAGGCTTGCCTGCGCGGTGCTGTGATGCGGGATCGAACGACATCGGGGTCGTGCTGAACGACATGCGGGGCGCACTGAGACGGGAAGGACCAGGTCCATGTGATCAGTTGGTCTAGATCAATGTACCACTGGTAATGATCTGTAACTCGGTGACGAGCAGTGAGCTCCGGACTGGGTACCACCCGCGATCCCGATCTCGGCTCGCGCGAAACCGACAAGCGCGTGACGGGTGACGTAACGATGTGGGGGCACGAGCCGAGCGCAGCGAAACTCACATGACGGCCGAACGCGAGACGGTGCGACGAGAGATGAGGGAGAACATGATTTGTAGAAAGTAGACGGAGTGGGTCTTGAACTTTGTCTTTCTGCTTGGATGGGGCTATTGTGGGTGTGGGGAAGCACAAGAGGCGAATTAAAAGTGGCGCGAAGGCGACCTCGACCGGACAAAAACAAAGGAAAAAAAATGGAATAATAAAAAAAAGGGCGCTTGATTAATCAAAAAAGGGGCGAGAGAAAAAGGTAAAGGGGGATTGAAAATAAAAATTAAGCAGGCGCCCAAGTTCCTACTTTTCATCTAGGTTTTTACCTGCTGGTAAAAAGGGGAGTCCTAGGCTTGATCTTACAATAGCTGATCTATTGTCCGTAAATTTAAGTGCACCTTTCTGGGATTCTCATTTCTCGCTTCAGGTGTCGATCCGACCCTGGTCCTCGATTTCCGATCAACACCGTACTAGTGGGTTAGCACCGGGGGGACGGCCCCTCTTTGAATTCAGGAGCTTCCTGTCGCGCGCTGATGGCGGTGGAGATAGATTTATCCACCCAGGCCCTCCCAGGCCCATCTCCCCCCTCATCTTTTGAGACGCTAGCCTCTTTTTTTTTGAACGGATTTCCAAATGCTGTGATTCAGACAACACGAACGTGTGTCGAGCGCTGCGAAAAGCCGAGCCTGGCACCACAAGGCGCTCGGAAATGCTACGACTGGTGTGTCCGATTCCGAAATCTGCCACACCCTCCTTGATTCATTCCTCTTCGGTGTGGTTGCGGTAAGTGTTTACTAGCACTCGGGCGGCGGTCCTGATGCAGCAACACGACGGACTAGTTACTTTCCGCCGCACTCAGAAATACAGCACCAAGCCAAGCATAAAAAGCAGTCAGTTCGGTCATTTCGGTCAGTTCAATTCGGTAATTTCGGACAGTTCGGTCGGTCCACCCCCGCTCTTTGGTTCCCGCTCTGATCTTCGACTCAACATAAACAAGCCACGCCGTGGCGGCATACAAGGCGATTCGCACTTTAAGGAACGCGGTTCTTAAGGGGCCACGACCTCAGCTCTTCCTCAATAACCGATTCGCTGCGAACTCGATGACACCTACGGGAACGATACAGCGAAGGGACAATCGATGCGACACAAGCGTCAAGGGTATTGGAGGAGCCATGAATGATTTTGTTCCTAAATGACGTGACCTAGGCACCGGGGGAAGAGGCAGGCTAGCGGATGTGGCTCAGGCATACGAGCTCACACATTTTTCTGGCACTCCAACGAAGCAGGCCTAGCCCCACAAAGGGGAATGAGAACCATTCCGGGCGTGAGAGCGCATGTGTTAGTGACTGAATTTATTGTGAGCTTACCGTGGATCGATGTAGCCGAGGACGAAGCGAAGGTCAGCAGTCAAGGCGAGGATGATCAAGGGGACGCCTGCGGGATGTGGCAGATGACGTGGGTAGGAGGGCGGTGGTGTGAAGGAAGAGAGATACTCTTGCAAGGAAGAGAGCAAAATTTTACTTAATACTATTTTGGTTGTTAGCCTCGTTCTAGAAAGTCTGGCTACGTGACCGCAGACCTTGCCGCGATAGAGTTGACGGCCCCTGTTCGCAAGCGCAAGCTAGCCAGGGGGTCATCGGTCCAGGCCTCGGGGGAGTCGCAGCTTCACCAATCCAGCTGGGTGGACAAGTAACTGATCTCACCAGAGGAGGCGGAAGGAACGGTCCAGACCTAACATGACGTTTGGTTTTGTTTCTTCCCAGTCACAGTGTGAATAACGACTGGATGATCTCGACCCGTCGAGTTTCGGTAGTCGGAGCCGAGGCGCGATCGGACGGTCGCGCACTGGCGGGCCGTGGCGGCGCGAGCCGTCGCCAAGCTAAACCGGCCGCGGCCATTAGCGCTTAATTGCGCCGCTTCGTTAGCATTCGGCACTACGTAGTTAGGTAGGAGATCAGCAATGGTCGTCAGGTACCCATTTAGACCGCCATGACCATATTTCCGGGCAAGAGCCCCTATTGCGTTGTAAGACATGCTGCCCGAGTCCTTCCGAGGTTCGATTCCAGCGGGATGTGCCCGGTGGATCCGTTCGCCGGGAGGGTTCGCACCGTTCGCTGATTGGCTGCGATAAGGAAACCGGCACAGGCCCGCGTTTGTTCGTGCCTGGAAGATTCGCCAAACGACCCTTGGCCGGCACCGAAATCTTCCGACCCGCTGTATCGGAGTGTATCGGCATCTTGGAGCATGCCTGGGTGACTCAGCTGCCTGCCTCAACTTCTTCTGATCGGACTCTGTGAATTGTGTGCCGCGACGCTTAAGTTGCCGTTTAGCCAAAGCTCGGGCAGCTCGGCTGGCAAAGGTCGCCCTCACAACGAATCAACCGGTGTCTCAGTAGTGTCTAGGCTAATAAGGTGTTCACTGTTGGAAGACATTCATCCGAAGCAGAGCAGCTCTGTTTGACCAGATAAATCTCCTCTTCTCTCCGGGTGACCCAAAGTGGATGAATCGTGCGGAGTCACCGGTTAAGACAGGACGAGCGGCCTTGGATTGGATGGGAAGCAGTAATCACGCAACTCGCCACTGAACCCTGCTGAAGAGTACTGGATCATTGGTCGGTACCGGCCCTGATCTACTGGGCACGCGACGTGCTGCCGAGCGCCTAGTTGACGTGGCCCGAGCCGGATAGGAGTCGTTCGCTGGAGGGGCCTTGTCTCGGGGGCGGGGCCGTGCGCGGCGCGTCGCCCAGACATCACCGCGATCATGTCACGGGCCAACAAAATTGCACGCCGGTAGGAGCGATTAGGATAGTTATGCAGGTACGTACTCTGCCACCCGTAGATTGGGGGGCCTTGATCCCAATTATCAGGCCATTGTTTGGGGCAACTATTCTTAGCCTATCGCGCGCTGATCCCACTGCTGATCGAAAGGATGCCGGGCCGAATCGGTCGACAAGAGGTCCCGCCGGGCATCTCGATTCTCTGCCTTTCCTTCTCACACCCCTCGAGCAACAACCACTCGTTACCTAGTACCTACGAAGGCACTCCGCTTTGTAAGTCGCTTTTCCGGGGAGGTAGGGGGCAGCTGGCATTCATAGCAGCTCAGGTACAGGGAAAGCTGGGGCCTTTCGCGAAGAAGCCCGAGGCACCCCGTCTTGGTGCCTGTTGATTTCAATCGCTAATCGAATTCGGGTTCCAACATCCAGCTTATCTTTGCCGCGCGCCGCCCAGCCAGCGCCCAGTAATCAGTTCGGGCTCCCCTTCCCCTTCAGGCTTCTCCTCCGCTCTTTCTTTCTTCCTTCTCCACCCCACACCCAAAAAAACTTTGACTTCGTCTCATCATGGTCAACGTTACGTACGATACAACAGGGACTCTTGTTGCCAATGTAGATGGCACTGAGACCGTGTACAATGGCGGTGACATGGCATGGGGTAAGTCGAAGATTCATTCCCGCTTGGTCGATACGGCCACTGACGTGGTCGACGGCAACCCGGACGGGAACCGAGCGCTGACATGCTAAAATCGCCTCGATTTTGTCGTCGCAGTGCTTGTCGCCGGTGTTCTCGTCATGATCATGGTGAGTGTGGTCCATATCCTTCCCGGTGTTCTCGGACGGAGATCGACACGAGCCACGCCGCGGAGGAATCGGGCCGAAGTTCACGCCGCTGACCATGCCTACGCCTATCCTCCCTCGTTCACTCGATGCACAGTCCCCCGGAGTCGGTTTCCTCTATTCTGGTCTTTTGCGTAGGAAGAACGCCTTGTCGATGATGATGCTCGGTGTCCTTGTGTGAGTTTCGTCGCTTTCTTCCACTCTTCTCTGATCCCAGTGGTTATCCGGGCTTCATCCCAACCGGGCCGCGGCGATGACACAGCTTCTGATTCGATGGCGATAGAGGTCTGGGCGGTTTCTGAGCTACTTACTACCAACGGCCCTTTAACACGAGACGATTCATCTTGTGAATGACAGTAGCTGAATTTCCGGCTGCAAATCTTGCATTGTGTACAGCTATGCGGTTATTACAATTCAATGGTTTTTTTGGGGCTACTCGTTGGCTTTTGTGAGTGCTGCTGTTGCCGCGTTTGGGTGGTCAACTCTGTCCAGGCCGGGCTCTTCCCTCATTTCCTTGAATCTAGATATACAAAGCGCTGACACTCTTCTTTATTCTCGCTGTGAACCATTTTCTTCGTGCCGGGATACAGAGCAGCACCGGCAGTGCCTTCATCGGCGACTTGAAACACTTCGGCCTCATGAACGTCACGCTCGAACCATCCGCCGGCTCCTCCAAGATTCCTGCTCTGTTGTATTACTTCTACCAATCCATGTTCGCCACCGTGACTGTGGTTATTCTTGTTGGAGGTATCGCAGAACGTGCACGTATTCTACCGCTTCGTAAGTCGAAAAATTCGTTCGCGGACGGTGCGGGTCAAAAATTGATCGCCGTCGCTTGCTCGCCCCTTTACAGTCATTTTCTGCTTCTGCTGGGCCACCATCGTGTACGATCCTATTGCCAACTGGGTATGGAACCCCAACGGATGGCTCTACAAGCTCGGCGAGCTCGACTTTGCCGGCGGAGGACCCGTCCACATCACCTCGGTCAGTTTGTGGCGAGCCCCTGTTGGTGCAGAAGTCCCCGTTGTCCGTTGCTGACCCACGACGCTCTCTCACAGGGAACCGCTGGCTTTGCGTGGTCGCTCTACTTGGGCCGTCGTCGCGGTTACGGTACAGCCAAGCTCGCTTACCGCCCCCACTCGGTCTTCCAAATCATCCTCGGCACCGTCTTCCTCTGGTTCGGCTGGTTCGGCTTTAACGGTGGATCCGAACTCGCGATGAACTTGCGCGCAGTCCAGGCCTCGACTGTCACCAATATCGCTGCCGCTATGGGTGGAATCACCTGGTTCGCGATGGATTGGTTCTACACCAAGAAGTGGTCTGCTGTCTCGATGTGCTCCGGTATCCTCGCTGGTCTCGTCGGCATCACCCCTGCGGCTGGTTATGTTGGCTCTCCCGCGGCGTTGGCCATTGGTTTCCTCACCGCAATTGCATGCAACTTTGGCACTGGCCTCAAAGTTCTGCTCGGAATCGATGATGCCGTCGACTCGTTCGCGCTCCACGCCATTGGCGGCTACTGCGGATCCGTCTTGACTGCGCTCTTCGCCGATAGCCGCGTCGCTGGATTTGATGGCTACACCGAGATTCCTGGTCAGTAATAGCAACTCTTTGATTAGTGCTTTGATTCGATCAGACTGACGCGTAAACGGGCATTGAACAGGCGGCTGGATCAACCACAACTACATCCAGCTTGGGTGGCAACTCGCCGGAGCGACGACGATCATGGCTTACACCTTCGTCGTCACCTACCTGCTCCTCTTTGTCATCGACCACATTCCTGGCCTCAAACTCCGAGCTACTGAGGACATGGAGATTCTTGGTATCGACGAGACCGAGGTGAGTTTCCCGTGAAAGGCTGCACTGTTACAAAACTCTTGAGCAGCTCAACTGACTCGATCGACCCCCTTAATGCAATGCACTCAGCTCGGCGAGAACGCCTACGACTTTGGTGAGTCGAAAGCGTTCTAGACTTTTGGCATTCTTGAAAGCTGACCAGGATTGTCTCGATATTCACATCGCAGTCTTCCGCAACCGTGATCTTGAGAACGTGAGTTTCTGCTTCCGATAGAACATTATACGGCTGAGAGCCAAGTCTGACTGACCGTTCATCTACTGCACACCATAGCCCGAGGAATTTTCCGAATTGCACAACCGAGCAACTGGCGAAGACCTTAACCGTCAAGTGAGCCATCACTCGTCGTCGAGCCACAACAAGGACATCAAGTCGCCCCACTCCGCTGTCCCCGTGGCGGAGGAGAAATTGAGCGTTTGAGACGGAATGTAGAGACCACTTCCACACCGACTCGCCGGCTTTGACCAGCGCTGTACACTCTGGCATATCCAACCACTTTCCCTCTCTCTCTGACCTAGCGTCGCTTGTGTTTCTACCAATCTTGCATCTGTTTTTTGGGGGTATTCTTTGTGCTTCCTATATTTACTTACACATATGCTCTTTCAGCCGATATCAGGACCAAGATACGACTGTACGATCCCTTTGAACTCCACTGCGATCGTTCTGAGGCTCAGACGAAAGAAGTCTTGCGGATAGTGGCCCCGAAGAGTCGAGGATCGATCCATCTCTGCCTACAGGAAGTTGGTGAAGATTAGCAGGAAAGCGGCTTCTGGGTATTTGATCAAGAGCGCGCGTTTGTCCAGTGAAGCCTGGCGATACGTACCAATCGTGGAGCAAAGACCACGGTTGGATTATACGCTCTTCAGTCTCTTATTCAGGAGGCGGTTCGAGCGCTTCTTTCTCTTCCTCTCGTGGTGTGTAATACAACGCTTTACATGTCACATCCCAAATCCGGTTGTTTTTTATTTTATTTTTTTGCTTCCAGGGAAAACCACAATGCAATTGCCCTATGTACATAAGCCTACCGAGCAGGGTCGGCTCTGAAGGAGAGGGAGATGTCACCGAAGGTCAATGAGTTGGCGGGGTCACGGCGCTTTTAGTACGGTGGAGTGAAGCAAGAATCCGATGTATTTAAAGTCTGCTTCAGCCTTTCGGAGGGCAGCAGCATGATGCATCGTATACTCCTGGTAGCAGAAGTATCAGCGGCATAGGACGGATCATTGACATCGGAGGGGTCGTCGGAACTCCGGTACGACTGCGGTCTCCGAACTGGAGGTCGGGTCCGCTTGCCTGAGGGTCATTTTGGAGGCCGCAATCGAGGAACTCTCTCGCTGTTCTGCATGTTTCGGACCAATCACCGAGCGTTGCTCACTGGACGGCCCGAAACCGCCAGGCGCCGGTGAAGACTCGCTCGACCGACGACGACAGAGAATGCCAAGGCGTGCCTGATCCTTTATCGCGCGCGTCCCCTCCCCCCGCCGCCTTTCGATAGCGCGCGATGTCAGGCGATTGCGGGCAGGAGGCGGCGCTTGTTTCGGGGCTCGAGCCTCTCGCCGAAGTCGAGTGTCCAAGTTGAATCACATGAGCCCTATCAGCTTCGCCCCCCTGATTGTTCCAGACAAGATCCCGTTATCAAGAGCTTTCCTCTCTCCCCACCGCTTGTGTGACTTTCCATTGGAACACAAGCCATCGCTCCAAAGGCAAGAAATTTAAGACTGCCAGTGATCAGCGCGTGAGTTCCGTATGGCCACTTTCGCAAGTCAGCGCCCGAGCCGCGGGCAGAGATCGCCCGCTCCAGAACATACTGAGTCGAGTCGACTTATCGTCCCGCCCGATTGATACGGGTGCTGATCACACGATTCTACGCCCTGCCCCTTTTTTCTTCACCCCAGTCTCCTTCACATTCTCTAAAAACAGGATCACTTCCTCGCTATGGTCAATATCAGCTACGATGCCTCGGGATCTCTGGTCTCCATCTACGACGTGACCGCGTACGATTCCTCTGCTGGCGCCGAGGGCGTCGCCGTTTACAACAATGGCGACATGTCTTGGATTTTGACCGCCGCGGTGAGCCCTCGTTCCGTCCTGTCGAGGCAATGACCAGACAACTAATCATGCTCTGCTTCGTGCTACAATAGGTACTGGTTATGATCATGGCCGCTGGTATCGGGTATCTTTACTCCGGCCTTCTCAGACGGAAAAACGCGCTGTCAATGCTCATGCTTTCGATGGTAGTCTACTCGGTCGGTGCAATCCAGGTGAGCGATTGATCACTTTTTAGGATCTTATATCTAGTAGCTGACACTGTAGAGACCTATAGTGGATGTTCTGGGGCTACTCGCTCGCGTTCGGCGAAGGCTCAATGTTCATCGGCAATCTCAAGCACTTCGGCCTCATCAACGTCCTCGACGCTCCTTCTGTCGGCTCGTCCAAGATCCCAGCATTGTTGTTCTGCGCCTACCAGTCGATGTTCAGTTCCGTGACAGGTGTTATTGTTATTGCGGGCTTTGCGGAGCGAGCAAGAATTCTCCCGATCATGATATTCACGTTCGTGTGGTCCACGCTCGTCTACGACCCCGTCGCTTGCTGGACTTGGAACGCGACCGGGTGGGGATTCCAAAAGGGCGTTCTGGACTTTGCCGGTGGAGGACCTGTGCACATGACTTCGGGAACTGCGACATTCGTCGTATCGTACTACCTTGGCCGCCGACGCGGTTATGGAACGGCCAAGCTCGCATACCGCCCGCACTCGGTCTCGCACGTCGTTCTCGGTACCGCCTTGCTTTGGTTCGGATGGTTCGGCTTCAACGGTGGTTCCGAGCTCGCCATGAACTTGCGTTCCGTTCAAGCGGCCCTGATCACAAACTTGGCTGCGGTAAGCTCTTGTTGCTTTCCTCTGGCGCGCCGCGCATCCTATTATCGTCGCGTTCTTTTGGCGACCAGCCCTCCCTCTTTCCCTCTTTCCCTCGCCTCCCCGGTCCCCGTTCCTGCCCCCCACAAAGTTGAATTGTGCCCATACCTCCCAAATCATCCTTCACTTGCATCTCCGTCCGTACCCCTACGGACTTTGAACGCGATCGCTGACCTCGTCTCTGTCCTCCTCATCACGAATTGGCTGCGCAGGCAATGGGCGGCTTGACCTGGATGATGCTGGACTACTACCACACGGGCAAATACTCTGCTGTCGCGCTCTGTTCTGGTATCGTTGCCGGCCTCGTCGGCATCACCCCTGCGGCCGGATACCTCGGTGCCCCTGCCGCGCTGGCCGTCGGCTTCGTTACGGCGATCGTGTGCAACTTTAGCACGGGACTCAAGGTCTTGTTGGGCGTCGATGATGCGGTCGATGGGTTCGCGCTTCACGGTATCGGCGGTTTCACCGGGGCGATCCTGACTGGTAAGTCTTATTTCTCAGACTTCTTTCTTCATTGCAAATACTAACTCTAGACCCTCTTCCATTCGCAGGCTTCTTTGCCGATTCGCGCGTCGCCGGTTTCGACGGCTACACCGTCATCGCGGGCAAGTTCAGCCTAAAATTCGTTTACCCGTCTTCCCAAACTCAATTTCACTCCTCTCTTGTCCCAGGTGGTTGGATCAACAAGCAGTATAAGCAAATGGGGTGGCAACTCGCGGGCGCGTTGGCGATCATCACCTGGACCGCGGTCTTGACCTATATCATCCTCTTTGCGATCGACCACATCCCCGGTCTACACTTCCGCGCGACGGAGGATCAGGAGATTTTGGGCATTGATGAGACCGAGGTGGGTTTCGGTTGCTGTGGATGGGTTTTTATCATCGAGACAACGGTGCTGATTCTTCAAATCTATCGTGTCTATCCTTCTCTCCAGTGCGGCGAAACGGGCTACGACTTTGGTACGTCTTCTTCAGACCCAAATGCTGCCTTGTTTTGATCCGTTCTAATATCTCCCTTACCCCCGAACAGTCTTCATGCGCCGCGACCTCGAATCACCCGAAGACGTCGACGCGCTCAACAACGGCGCGTCGTCGACACTGAGTCGGTCCTCGTCCGGTTCCAACGCCAAGGTCCCCGCCGAGAAGGCCCCTCTCGGAACGGCCGAGACGTTGCCGATTCAAACGATCTAACGCCCCATCTCCTCTCCTTTCGATGTGTTCTACTCCCTTATCGCACTCCGGCTTTCTTCGGTGTCAGTGTTTATGCCCCTTTCAGTTTTCCGCGTCTATTAGTCTCGCACCAGGTTTGGGGGGGGGGGGTTATTCGGCCCCCTGTCCCTTTCCCGTCTTTGTCGTGGACTGTTCTGTTGAAATCCCCCATAGAAAGTGCTCTCTTAATTGGTCTATTACCCTGTACTTTCCGTTTGAACATCGAGAGTTGGACTCGCGTGCGACGTTGTTGAATGAGGCTTTGGGTGGACCTAATCCCGCGGGGTTTCATTCAGAAGGGTGTCATGTCACTTGAACCAAAGCTCTACTACAGCTGCATCTGATCCTGTTTCCTCAATTGTTCCCTGTGAGACCCGGAAAACAACCAAGCCCATCAGCACGCGAACGCACAAGTGTCGCCCCACCTCACCTCCATTCCACGATCCCCTTTCCCCCTGGCACTAGACTCACCTGAGCGCGACGGAAAAGTCGTCCTCGACGTCATCGTCGTCCCAATTGTCCTGCCACAGCGAATCGAGCCCTTGCTTCTGCTGCTGTTGTTGCGCCTCCGTTCCTGCCGCTGCTGTTGCTGCTGCTGCCCCGCCGGCACCTGTTTGGGCGGATTTGGGTGCGAGTACGTTCGAATACGTCGCCGAGTCATCCCAATCTGGACACGAGATGTAATGGAATGATCAGGGACGGTATAGAGAACAAAAGTGATGGGGTATGACTGACCCTGTGAAGCGAATTCCTCAAACTCGTCGTCCTCGTGCAAGGCCGGGAGTTGGTCCAACGGGGGGGAAGTCGATGCGGCTGCGGCGGCTGGTGTTGTTTGGGCATCTTTGGAAGTGGACGAAGGGGAGGTGCCGGACATGGTGGAGAGGAGGTGATGGTCGTGAGCACGCAAGGAATGGGTTGATGACGCGTCGTTGGGTGGTGGGTGGCTGAGCTTGGGATTCGATTCGGTGACGCTTGCAAGCGGTGAGATGGACGCCGTGGCTTGGAGAGTTAACTAGGTCGGTCGTGCCAAGTGTGGTGGTCAACGGTGGAGGCTGGTTGGGGTGTAGAAGGAGGCGAGAGAGAGCACCGACCAAACTAAAATCGTCCGCTGTCGTCGGCTGGGCGTAGTGCTGGCGCTCGGACCTCGTCCTCTCTCTGCCTCCTGTCACCTACCGCCAGCCAAGTCAAGCTCTTCAAAATGACCCCGATCCCAGCCAATGACCACTCGAACAAATCCAAGCCCTTTCATGTCCACATCACGGGCTTTGGAGTGAGTCCATCTACCCTGTCTCGAGAGGATCCCACTCGACTTCCCCACTTTAACATCATGTCATCCCATCGCACTGACATCCCGGATCCATCGTGTGCAGCCGTTCGGAGAACACACGATCAACCCTTCGTGGCAAGCGGTGAAACAGCTGCACCAGACCACACTCGATTCGCGCCCTGCCCCCCTCGCTGCATCCTCCTCGCGGAGCAAGTCCTCGATCACCGCCACTTCCCCGCCCTCATCGAACGGATCATCATCGACCCGACCCATTCAACTCACCTCGACCCTCATCCCCGTCACCTACGCCTCCTCCCTCTCCATCGTTCCCCAAGTGCACACCACCTCGACGGGGCCCAAGCCCGATCTCATCATCCACGTCGGTGTCGGCGCCCCTTATTCCCTGACCCTCGAAGCTCTCGCGCGCAAAATCAGCTATGACAAACCCGATGTCGACCAAACCTATGCGCCATTGGACCACGAGACAGGCTATCGAGGTTTTACCGGGTTGGGCGAGGTCTTTGATCGGTCGGACGAGGTATTGCATTCGAGAATCGACGTGGACAAGGTTTTGCGAGCCAGTCGAGGTGACGGGGGTGGGGTCGAGTTTTTGAGGATCAGCAAGGATGCCGGTAAGTCTCCCTTAACGAGTGGGATGCTTCTCACTGATGTGTTATTCCTTAGGCCTCTTCCTATGCGAGTTCACTTTTTACGCCTCATTGGCCTGGGCCAAATTCCTGGCGACAACACATTCCAACGACGTCGAGACCGCTCGGCGCGATGTCGACAGGGACGTTCCCAACGAAAAGCGCCCAGAAACACCCGTACAATTCATACATGTACCACCGTGGGTACTTTCCCAAATTCCAGGACGGTGCATGTCGCGGGAAGCTGACTGGGCTCCCTGCACGTCTTCGACAGCGTCGAATTGCCTTATTCCCTTCCCGAATTGACGCAAGCTTTGCGGATCATCATTTGGGCCATCGTCAACGAGGGCGGGTTATAGTTTTATTCATCCGTAGATTGATGGGTGCAAATTCACCCGCGCACGAGTATGCTCATTCGTTAAAATTTCAACAAGGAGAGACCGTCAGACCAAAGAACAAAACATGATCTTGAGAACGAACAAGATGGAACCCCGTATGGCCCCGCAACAAGACAAAACCAAAACACACCCGAGACCCCTCATAAAACATATGCCACCCTCCCCCTACTTGTTGACAACCTCCTTCTCACTCTTATACTCCTCCTGGCCCATCCTCCCCGCCGAAGTCTTGGTCTTGGCACTATCGATGGGCACCAGGATGGACTTCCAACGATCGCCTTCTTCGCTGCGAGTTCCTTCGGGATCGATCTCGTTGAGTTGACGGAAGATGTTGGCCATCGTATTGCCTGAAGGGTCGTGGTTGACGTAGATGCCGTCAAAGCCACCTTCTTTGACCTGAAGGTTGGGGTTAGGACGTTCTTGGATCAATCATTCGGTAATCAAAGAAAGGGGCGGTCTATTCTCTTCCCAAGCCGAAAGCAACTCACGACAAACATTTCGTGCCAAATCTCATAACCACGATCCTCATACCCACCGAGGTTGTAATAATCCGTCCACACCTTGGAGTGTAACGGGCCCCGCGCAAACTTCCACAAATCCTCCTTGCTCCTAAACACGGCGACGGCCTTGAGTTTGTTGTTTCTCCATTCGGACGTGCCGAGGTACATGTCGACGTTGAGCAAACCCGAGTCGGGGTCGGCGGACAATTGGGCCCACATCTCGCTGAACGCCTTGCCCAACTTTTTCGAATTCGATGAGAAACGACCAAAGGGTCCATGGAAACGGGCACCGATCATGAAGATGACAAATTCGGGAGATTGGACGCGACCGGTCGTGGGATCTTCTTCACCTCCTGGCATGCGGGCCATCCATTTACCTGGCATGACGCGATCATGTTCAGGGGACGTGCTCAGACCGTAATGAATCATGGTTGGTTTGACCCATGGCGCGAGAATGAGGAGCAGCGGTAAGACCCACTTGGTCCACCACCACGTCGGAGGGGATACTAGGGTGACGAGGTATTGCAACAAGGCGCCCAAGCCGAGGAAGGTCGTTAAGGGGATCGTGTCTTTGAGCATCGCCAGGCCCATCTGCGGGCTCGGACACCGGCTCGTTCCATACGTCGCCTTGGGACGGCTCGAGTACGTCTTCTGGTAGGGGTGGTCCGGGGAGATCGAATGTGCGGGTGAGTTGGCCATGGTTGGGGTCGTGGACTGTGGATCTGGGGAGGCGTCATTTCGGGTCAGCTGTCAGGGCGCGGAGTCTCGAGGGTGGGCCCCACTCACCTTTACCGGGGTCGGGAAGGCCTTCGAGATGCTTGTGCAAGCAAGTGTCAAGGATTGCACGCGACTTCAGATTTAGGTGGGGATGCAAGTCCTTGCGTGAACGAAATATTTTCGATGACCAAAGAGATGATGGAAGGCGCAGAAGAAGCGGGGAAACAGGTGCGCACATTAAGAGCCCGAGGCGCGGCTCAGCGCCGGCGGGCTTCGGCCATCGTGCAACGCAGCTCGTGATATGCTCGCGATGGTCCCAAGAAGGTCCTGTCGAAGCGACGGATTTGGGAAAGTTGACGCTAACTCGAGAGTCAAAATAGACAATCCGGTGCTCGGAATCCTCGGATAACACGTGAGTCGAGGCTGAAGACTTTGGCTTCAGCTCAACTTCGTTTTGCAGCTTTAGAGGCCTAAGCTTTTAGTAATTTCATGGGATTATGTGTGTTTTGCAATTGCTTCATTGCGGCCATATACGCTGTCTTAGGAAACCTATCTCATGTATTCAACTTCCCTCGCTGACACACTTCGCTACTAGGATATCGTCGCTGTTGCATCTGATGAGATACCCCTCGGCAAATAAAAGGTTCGCCCGCGCCGAAATACGTGAGCTTCGTCCTCCGTCCCGAGAGCGAACGGCAACGAACAACTCACTTGCTTGCGGTGTCTTTCGCAACTTCATCGCCATCCTGCACAGCTGCGGGCACAACCGACTTTTCCTGTGCAAGTCGTAAGCGAGCCGGACGCCGAGAGCGTCAGGACGACGGTAGCGGCAGCTTCCGGCGGCGGAACAACTTGGGTTTCGCGATGCTCACGTGATACCGTTCCCTTTCTCGGCACAAGCAACGGCACAAACCTGCGTATTGTTCCACGGGTCGGCCTTCTCTAACGCAACTGCTGCGGCGTTTCTAGCCGTGTCCTCTGGGTGCGAGGTGCTGGCGGAGCTGGTGTTCGCTGAAGTACCCGACGTTGTGGTGCCGTCACTCGAGTTTTTATGACCGAACCACGAGAAGGGACTGCCAGATCACGCAACAGATGGCGTTATACGTTTGAGCTCATCAGCGACGCGTGCTGAGCCGAGGCAATGAGTTGGGACGCACTTTAAAAGCTTACCAAACCCGCCGAGTGATAGGGGGTCCGGTGTCGGTGCGCCGGAGGTGGCCGTGATGCATACGAGGAGGACAAGGATCGCATGTCTTCGGCTTGAGATCATCGAGGTCTCGAGTAGTAAAGCCAATGATCAAGGAGGTCAAAACCAACTGATCGTGTCTTCGTCGGAATCTCGATCCTCGGAGTCAAGCGTCCGACTGGAGTGTACTCTGAACGTACTCCCCCGCCGGACCGGGCTGCGGATTGGCCGCCGCAACGGCGTCTGTCGCGACGGACGGGCTCAGCCTGCCACAGGCCCGGCGGAGTTAAGGATGTCTGGCACCCATCGCCGATTGACCTTGACCATGGCAGTGAGAATAGACCGGCTTTGAATGCGGCTTTGAATGATCAAGCTCCTCAGGTGTTGGAATCAACAATGATTCCGAAAATGATCAACAAAAGATGAGAACGGCTGGACCAGGAGTCGAACCTGGGTCGCTTCCATTAATTGGAAAAGCTTTGACCTACTAAGCTATCCGGCCCCCGATATCAGTGCAAGGTCTACTAACACCTTCAACACTTCCCCTTAGACCTTTGCACTGCTGCCAGGCTATTGCAATGCGTCGACTCTAAGTCCAAATTGGACTCTGTGTCAAGCTTCTGCGGCAGCTCCGGCAGCTATGTGCGGCCTCATTGGAAAGATTTACAAAGAAAGGTTCTATAATAGATCCTCACACCCGGACCATGTTTTCGAAGGTCAAGTTTTCTTTCAGAAGCTGACTGTCTTGAAACTTGTTGCGCAGTGGAAGGTTGCGCACCTCTCTCTCTCTCTACTTTGCGCAGTAGCGGTTTTCGTTCTTGGATGGATCCGCAAGCCGGGTCGATCGTCGTTGCGTTGGAGACTTTGTGAAGTTCTCCCCTCTCCTTTCTCCCCCCTTTTCCCTTCCCTTCCTCTTCTCGTTCCTGTTGCTCGGTTGTTGACTACGCTTCAGCCACTTCTCCTTTATTCCTAAGCCGTGTGTTGGATTCCGTTGAATGGATCGTTCGTTCGCGTTGGTCAAGATCTACGGCATGGATCGGGAAGAAAGTTCGCTCGTTTTTGGTCAATATCCTCGCGTCAAGGCGAGGCCCGTTTCGTTGTGTTGGATCGTTTTTCGCTCGGCCCCGGCGGCTCAACAGCCAGCACTAGACTCAGCCAAGGGAGGACATCAGGCGCTATCGGGGTGACGAGTAGCTGGGGCTTGGCTGCGGCCTGTTAGTCCCTGGGGACCTCTATCTCTGGCTTCGACCCCCTCCCTTGGCCCCTCGGGTGTGTTCCCCTCCTCCTCCTCTCCTCTCTGTCTTAATATTCCTGGTTCTTCGCGTTTCCAGTCGTGACTTTTTGTATATTCTCCCCCTTTCTTTCTCTAGGCGCTCTTGCCTGGTTTTCGAGTATCTTCGCTCCCGCTCTTGGGACGTGAAGCGGCAGCAGTACTCACCGCCCGTTGGAGTCCGCGTTAGGTGCTCGGCGGGTTTTGATCTGCGCAGCGCTCTTTGCGCGCAGGGGTTTGACTTTCACCCAACTGCTTGCCGTCGTTGCTTTATAACCTCTTCTAGCTCTTTTTGTAGCGGTCCCAGCCAACCCGAAGGATTGCAATCTATGAGCCCCAGTAAAATAAAATAAAAATGCCTAAAGTGAGCTCAAGGTCACGGCCCCATTCAATCCAATTCCTCACTCAGGGGCTCCATCGATGTTCCCCTTCCAGGTTGAGCCAGTCACCTCGTGAAAATGTAGGACGTCCCCGAATTCTCTCTCCGACACTATTTACTGAGGATTAAGATATGTTTATGCACTCGGATACCTGCGAGCGCTACACTTTGCCCAAATCTTCAACAAGAGCTGGCCCGGGACAATCAGGACAAATTAGAAGCCAGCATAAACAAATGCCTTACTATGGACATGGGGAGCCAGAGGAAGTTAGGCGAGCAGTAGACTTAATATCTCGTCGCGTTGGCGGTCGAGGTGAGGTTTACAGCGTTGCTTCCCTCGTCGAGCTGTGTGGTGTTCGTCGAATCCGTCGCTGCTCCAGTATCGGCAACCGTCGTGCCAGTCGTCGTATCATTGGGGCTCGTCGTCGTGTTCCCGTACTGATGGGGAGGTTCCCAAGTTCCATAATTAGCGGTGGTGTTCGGAGCGGTTGTCATCGGAGTAGTGGTGTTCGGAGTGGTGGTGTTCGGAGTGGTGACGTTCGGAGTGGTGGTGTTCGGAGCGGTTGTGATTGGAGTGGTGGTGTTCGGAGTGATAGTGTCCGGAGTAGTGGTATTCGAAGCGGTTGTGATTGGAGTGGTGGTGTCCGGAATGGTGATGTTCGGAGTGGTGGTCGCATCCGAACTCGTCAGGGTCGACGCGCTCAACGTTCCGGCAGTTGTGTTGGCACCTGTGCCAGCGAACGTGGAGTTCGAATCGTTGGTGGTGCTGACGTCGAAAGTCGAGTTTGATAGACTCGAAGGATCAACTGAGGTTGCATCTGTGGTGTTAAGAGTCGAGGTCGTGTTCAACTGGTCTGGAGTAGAGGTCGAATTGGTCCCCTCGGGGCTGTCATCGGTGTTGGTACCGTCGAGACCCGCGGTCGAGTTGGTGTTATTGTCCGACGTACTCGTCACAGAAACGTTGAAGGGGTTTGACGCGTTGTATCCCGTCGTATTCCCCACCGTTGATTTTGCCACAGTCGTATTGAGGACATTCGTCGAGTCGACCCCATCCGAGTCGCTCTGAGTTGAATCGGACGCGGGGAGAGAGGTCGTGTTCAGGCTCGTCGTGGCATCAGTGTCGTTCGACGCGCTCAGCCCATTCGTTGTTGCGTTGAGAGTATTGGGAGTGGTCGTCGCATTCAATCTTAGTGTAGAGTTGTCCATCCCTGAATCAATCGCATCTTGGGACCCAGAGTCCGGGGTTGGGGTTGTTTTCGAGGCTAGAGTCGTATTCCGCCCCGTGCCAGTGCTTCCGGTGGATTTCTCGGGCGTACTCGTCGTCGTGTCGTTGGTGTAATAGGTCGTATTGACCGGGGTCCCCAACTCTGGTGTCAATTTGGCCTTGTTGTTGCTCTTGTGTTTTGGCGTCGGAGATGGCGAAGGCGAAGGCAACGGGGATGCCTCCGCGGCATCGCTCGAGTCGGTCTTGCTTCCAGCCCCTGTATTCGTCGCTGAATGCGTCGAAGAATCTTCGCTGCTGCTGTTGGCAGCCGAAGAATTCGAGCCCGACGAGGTACCATCGCTCGACTTGGACTTTTTGCTGTCCGAAGAGGACGGTGAAAGCGTATCACTCGCGCTGGAAGCAGTGCCCCTCGTATTGGAGGCGTCGGTGCTCGAATCGGGGGTGGTGGCGTTTCCTGCGGCGTCGCTCGAATCGGTCTTGTTTCCAGCCCCTGTGTTCAAAGAATCGTAGCTGCTGCTGTCGGCAGCCGAAGAGTTCGAGCCCGACGAGGTACCATCGCTCGACTTGGACGTGTTGCTGTCCGAAGAGGACGGTGAAAGCGTATCACTCGCGCTGGAAGCAGTGCCACTCGTATTGGAGGCGTCGGTGCTCGAATCGGGGGTGGTGGCATTTGTCGTACTGTTATCGGGCGTGACGAATGCACTGGGTACACGCAAGTAAACGCGATCGACGGTGAATTTAAGACCACACATGATGATGCCTGGGTTTACTCACCCAAACATCTGCGATAGGTCGTTCGACATGTTCTGTAGGCAAATAATGGTCACAAGCTTCAGTTGCCGTCGAGCAGCCCAAGCGGTGTGAGTGAGGCAGCTCACGTCGGTAGGTCCAGATGCAGAAGCCGTAGTGTTCGAGGTCGAACTACTCGCCGTACTATTCGAAGGGGGTGTGGTGTCCACTGGAGTCGAGGACGAGGAGGGAGTGCTAGTGATATTCGAATGAATTATAATATAAGGCTTAGGTTCAGCGCTCGACGTCTTGTCCAAACCCTGTTTTCCTATTAGCTCACTCAGAAGTACCACCGGAAGGCGGCTGATGAAATCGAGGAACCAAGGAATGTGAGTAACATGTGTAGCTCGGAGGAATCACAGGAAAACTCACGCTGGAGGCTGCGCTGGATGATGCGAGTGCGCTGCGGGGCAAGAGCAAGCCGTTTTGTCAGGCCGATCCCGAGTAGATCTCTAAGGTCTGTATGACTCACCCGAGCAATCCTGATAGATCTCCGGTCGAATTCTACGAGAGTGAAGTGGTGGCGCATAAGTCACCGTGACAGTCAGCGACCCAAGCTCAGCGCTGTCCGAATCGTTCCTCACCGTCGCGTCCGAAGGGCTAGTGGTTGGAGCGGCTGGGGTAGCGGCAGGGGTGCTTGATTTGAACCAGTGCATTGGACTGAGAAGGGTTCGTTAAAGCTTGATGTTAGTTCCCACTTCCGGTGTGCTAGAGCGGGCAGTGGCAATCTCTCAAAGCGGGACCGCTCACTTTAGCCACCCGAGCAAAGGCTGAGGATTAGGATTCGGGATCGGTGCCGAGTGAGCTGCATTCGATGCGAGCGCCACGATAACGACGAGCGAGACCCTCATGGTGGTCGGAGAATAGTTGAGAAGAATATACAGTACAGTGGGAGAGGGAGAGGGAGGAAGGTAACCAGCTGGTAGTTGCCACACGTCCGAGGGCCAGCAGACCGTCAATCTGGCTGTGGCGGACCGCGACGGAACGCCGCTAGTGGTGCAACGGCGTCCTTTGGCGAGTAGCGCGATTTTTCAGGTTTGCCGGGGTGCTTTCACAGTTTTGTAGGCGTCTAGACCAATCATCATGCAGAAGCGACTCCTCTCAACGGGTCAACGGATCAAACGCAATGTTCGGGATCCGAATAACCGTCGGTCGTGCCATTGAAATTCTTGCCACACCCCCAGATTGTGCTCTTTGGCTTGTTCCGACTTTGTGGAACCGTGTGCCGAGGGCGCCGCGAAAGACTGGACTCACTTCATGGAATACTCGTAAACAGATGCATATCGAAAATATATACAGAGCTTGAATACGAAGGTCATGCCCAGAAGAAATACACGAGATCCGGCTCTCTAGCAGCCTGCTCGTCGCCTGCGGCGCCGAGGTTCTTTTCAAGCCGTGGTGCCCGTCGTTGCTACCGTCGGCGTCGTGGTCTTATTGAGTGCAGCTTTCTCGGCTTTGCCCTGCACCGACACCTTGTCCCTCGCCAAAGCGTTGGCTTTGCTAGCCAGTTGGGCTTCGGTCGCCGGAGTGCTCCCAGATACCACGGCTTTGGAGACGGTCGTGCCGGAGGAGCCGCCGGTCGGAGGGGTGGTATTCAGGGCCCTGATGAACCGGGCCGAGTTGGACGCGCCAGAAGTGCTGCCAGTCGATTCACCCGCAGTATTTGATGTTGAATCCGCTCCCGAACCCTTCGAACCCGTCATGTATGCACTGGGGTGTAGCATAGCTTGCGTTAGCTTTGTATGCATGTTCAGAGCGACCAGAACCATAACTTGCGAGGCCATCTTTTCGAGCGCAGCCAAGCCCGAGCCACCCCCGGATCCTGTGCTTGTGCTGGTCCCGGTGCTTCCGTCGGTCTGATCGGTCGAGAGTCATGAGTTGAACCCAAAGGAATAATTTTACCAGCTAATGAGCTTACATTAGAGGATGAAGATTCCGATGTGGAGCTCGGGATTGAGCCCGAGCTGCTGGTCGAATCATCGGTCGGGCTGCTTGTAGATCCAGTCGGTGTAAACGCGCTGCGGAGTTTCTTGAGCAAAGATAAGCGCGAACTCACGGACCTAAGGGTATCATGAGCGTACTTAATCCACTTTGATATCTCTCCCAGTCCACTCTGAGATAAAACGATTGATACAGAATTCAGGCAAGGACATCAAACTCTCAACGAAGAAAAGCTTTTACCGATGACGACGAGTCCGACGAGTCCGACGAACCAGTCGGCGAGAACATACTAGGGAGATTAAGGGGGTCCTGTGAGCAAATGCCAAGGCCAATTGTCGAGTCCACCATCACTCACTTAGCCCATTTGCTCCAATCTCCCATACCTGACTGCAAGATGATCAAACTACGTCAGCCCCTACGACTCTAGATCAACTTCAGACGTTGATTGCGAAAGCTCCTGACCAGTCCTGCGTCGCCGCCCAACATATGGCCCCATTTCTTCATCCAAGACATAGGGCTGAGCGATTCAAGCACCAAACGAAAGTTAGCTCCGGTTCATACTCTCTGCGATAGCAGCGGTTTCTCACGCACTCCCACATGGCTGCGCCACCAAACGTCGGTGCTGGAAGAGGAACGGCTCGAGCTGCCGTCGCCGCGAGCAATGGGAGTGCGAGCACTGAGGTTTTCATGTTGGTTGAGGTTTCGCTGTTTCTTCTGTGGGAAGGAGGACAGCTTAGAGTCGTGATGGAAGAAGACGACGAGCTCGGGAGGACATAAGGTTTGTGGCGCAGGCATTGACCCCCGGAAAAACCATCGCGTGACGAAAAGTACCGTGCGCTGCCGGGCGTGCGCTGCCGGACGTGCGCTGCGCAACGGCGTCGCTCTGACGACGATCGTACATCTTAACCACGCCTGGGCAAGTGATCTGGGGCCGATCGGCGTCTAAGCCATGCTATACCCATTGAATGAGTTTGATATCCGCCATGTGACCATTGACACCTGTACGGTTATCAACGCTCGACGACACAAGGCTACTAGTACGAGCACTGAGTTGGCCCTTAGGATTTCAGGACGCCTCGACGTACAGTCCAGTGAGGGCGATCTCACGGACGAGTCCCGGATTCAAGATGGGTGGAGTAAAATGCACAAAACGACTTTACAGGCTAATTGAGCTAATATGATTGAGTAAGGAACCGAACGAAATGGTATCCAATAGTATGGGATTAGGATGAGAGCCACTGCCGGCGGAAAGTGACGGTCTGGCGCGCAAGTCTGTTCGGCGCGAACACTGATCGACTGACTGCAATAGCCAGGTCCAAGTGCCAGAGGCTGTACATTGACACTCCGAGTTACTACCAATCTCATCAATGTTCAGGTCAGTCCTATTTCGATATCTGCAGAAGGCCAGTCGCGGCTCAACTCACCGAGCTTACGACCGCCGTGCTATTCAGATCCTTGGGGATGAGATCCGAGCCCGAAGGCGATACTCGTCGTGTCACGTTAAATATAGATGGATCTTTCACATGATCCCGAGGTTCCGGTGATGGACTGCAGGTGAAGCGAGCACAAGGCTAGACGTGAGCGCCAGGTCTGAAGCGAGGAAAGCACTCCTGTTTTATGCGCAAGTGTCGGTCAGGCAGACTTACGATCTCTCGTCGACCTGCGCATCTCCTTCTCGTTTCACGAACCGGCTGAGCGCATGCACATAATCGCTGCCTAACTTCGCGGATCCTCCCGCCAAGAAGGGGCTAATCATCGACAAATCGATTAGCTTGTTGTAACGACCGAATGTCCGATCTGCCAAAACAAGCTCACCAAGACCTTTTGACCAATTCGGGGGACTCCTCACGTTTCTTCATGATTGAACTAAGTGACTTGAGGGAATCGGAACCCGAGCCTAGGCCGGAAGAGCCCGATCCTGCCAAAAAGGGGCTTTACCGTCGCCAAGAAAGGGGTTCAGAGCAGGGTTTCGAGTGCGTGTACCTCGAGCCGGCTCACCAAGCCCTCTTGTACTTGACGGGAGAGTCTCGTTTCAGGAGCGAGCCGAGACTCTAGAGTGGATAGATGTTTAATGAGGCGTGGCTTCAGTACTTCTTTCTTGGGACAACCCTGACGGCGCTTATTTCGCTCTCCCCGAACCTACACTAGTCGCTCCACTGGAGGTGGAGGAGGAGGCCGAAGCACCTTTATTCAAAGCCGACATTCCTGATGAAAGTAAACTTTGAAAAGAAGCAAATAGGGGGGGGGTCAGACTTGGGTCCGTGCTACTCTTGTCAACACGATGCTTGGCAACGGTGGTCCCAAACTCCACGGACTTACGAGACGAGTTTTGTAGCGACGGAGAAGCCGGGCTGAAGGCGGAGAGCAAGTATGAGCAATTCTGAGTGTCTATGTGTCAACATCAAGTTAATTCGAGCCACGTACCTTTCCAGGCATGAATTCTCTGCTTCGGTGAAGGAGTGACAGCTAACACAAAGTCAGCGGACCGTGCGCGCAGGCAGGAGGACGGAAAGGACGATTTATGAAACTTGCTTGAGGATGCCCGTGAATTGGGACTACCGCGCAACGTAAAGGAGTACGGCAGTAGTCAGTGCCTGTGTACAACGGAAACCTCTCCACCCATGTGCTCACCGGAATCCCCAAAATCGGCGCAGGAACCGGGACCGAATGCGTGGTGCCTGCGGCCACCACGACCACGATCAAAAGCGAGAGCTTCATGCTGTACGAAAGGAACAGGGCTGGTTGTATGACTTGTTAAAATCCAATGCCGCAGAAGGGAAGCGAAAGAGGCGGAAGGGGAGAAAGGCGCGACGAATGGAGGCCGAGGAACGTTCCTCGCACAGCCCGGCATCCTGAGAAGGACGCACGGTGACCGGCGCTAACAAGGAACAACGGACGTCCCCTCTTGGCGTTCAGCATGGGCATGTGGGAAAGATGACGATGGGAAATCCCCATAGCCTAGATCGAAATCTCGTGCGACGGTTGCGAAATATCCAAGCACCTCCTTCCCCTCGGCCAGAATTTTCACCTCGCCGGACCGTTCGGCTAGGAGGCTTACCGCAAGCATCCGCGGGGCAAGAGTCGCCGCTGCCGAAACGTTCGCCACAGTCCGGATGCACCACACTAATGCAAGCTTTTTGTGTTTTTGACAAAATGCTCATCGCATGAACTGTCGATCATACCGCGGGTTCGAATGACGACGAGCAATGTGCATTGCGAAAGTGCAAGGAGTAAATGCAGAGGAAAGAGGGGGAGGATAGCACTGTCGACAAGAAGAGGTGAAATCATAGGGCAAGCTCTGCCCCTGGGCGTCGTTGATCAAAGTAAAAGGTATACGCAGAAAAAGAAATAAGAAGAGGATCCATGATAAAGTGGAGTGTCTATGTGCTGTCAAGAAAATGGTTCTATGAAGAATTGGATCTATTTCCTCAACTCGTTCCTCACGCCATCGCGATCCCTCGTATCATAATCATCTCCTTCGTCATCGACGATTCCTCTTCGGTTCATCAACTCCATCGCGACGCTGTTGGCCTTGCTCGCCAAATTCGTCGTGACCGTGTGCTCCTGACCCA
Organism: Microbotryum silenes-acaulis; assembly: GCA_003665825.1. Lineage (NCBI taxonomy): Eukaryota > Fungi > Basidiomycota > Microbotryomycetes > Microbotryales > Microbotryaceae > Microbotryum > Microbotryum silenes-acaulis. The sequence continues at coordinate 156,981 of QPFY01000014.1, forward strand.
CCGTCGTAGCCTCGACATGTTCCTCGTGGCCTGGGTCAACGAAAGGGACCATGATGATCTTGGTCGGATCAGGAGGAGGTGGCGAAGGGTCCCCATTATCGCCAGGTCCGTAGATCTTCAATTCAGCCATGGCCATCTTCATCGCGCACAAGAACTTGTTCCTTCTCTGCGCCTTCAACGCCCCGTTCTGCCAATTGCCACGGTAGTTTATATCGGTCGTGAGGGTCAGCTTGCCCTGTTCCTCGAAATCTTTGATCATGATGTCGACCTTGGGGAGGAAATCGCGACGTTCGGCTTCGACGAAGGCGAGCATGCGAGCGCGCAATTGCTCAATCTTTTCGAAAGGGGTCTCGAACGCGACATCCCAGACGAAGGGCTCGCTAATCGCCCCGCTGCGACGGATGTTGAGGATGAACTTGGTGTTGATGAGCGAGTGAGGCGCTTGCGTGACGGTACCATTGGTGTTGCGGAACACGGTCGACAAGAGGTGCATCTCCAACACGACGTAAGGGACGCCATCAATGTCGACGCGATCTCCGACGTCGTAAGGGTGCTTGACGAACAACAAGATGATGGAAGCGAGGATCTCTTGCGCGGTCGTGCCGATCAGCCAACTGAGACCCAAGACAAGCGTACCCGCGCTCGCGATCATGGTGTTGAAGCTCGCGTTGAGCAGACCGGCGAGGATGAGGATCGAGACGACGTACCACAGCGACATGACGATGCTGTCGAGGCGACCGACGGCCGAGTCGATGTCGCGCATCGAGCGGGACAAGGACAAACGTTCACGGTGAATGTCTAGGACGGCCATCTCGATCTCGTCACGCGTCGCGTCGCCGTTCCCGTCGCGATCAAAGATCGAGAATGCGCGCTCAGCTTGCTCGCGATTCTGGAAGCAGCGCGACACGTCCTCGATCAAGAGCGAGTCACGGTACGAGGGGCAGAACGAGTGGTAGATTCGGCGTGCGAGTTGCTTGCTCTTATTCGCCGAGCCCAGCGACGAGAGGACCATCGACTGCGCCGACGTTGGTTTGAGGACCTGTTCGCCCGCAATCTCTGACGCTACGGTACCGATGACCGTCGTCGCCGTTTGCGCAACCTTCTTGACCCCTCGCAGCGCGTGTTTGACCAACAGTGTCGGATCGCTGTGCTGTCGACGGTTCCGAGGACGTCCAGAACCCGAGAATGCGCCGTCGAGAGTGTCCGATCGACCAAGGTCGCGCGTATTGAGGTACAGAGCGACGAGGGCCGAAATTTGGAATTTCTGCTCGAGAATGCGGTCCTCGTACGATTTCTTGTGGAAGCTGTGGGCGATGATCTGAATGAGAAGCTTCTCGATGAGGAGGATGATGGAGACGATGAAGATGCCAAAGAGGCCCTTGGTCAACAATATGAGGGTCGAGTCCGAATTCGAGCTCCTGGCATGGAGGCGGATCAGGGGCAAGAACGAGACCCAGTTGGCTGCATTCAGGCGCGTGTCGCATCAGTACGCCCATCCCGGGTTTGGAAGCGCGCATGCAGTGGCAGAACTTACCCATGGCCCAGAGCGCGGTACCGACATAGAACTTGATCGCTTTCAGATAGGTAACAAGGTGCAGCATTTCCGGGGCAATGACACCGACCGTGTGACGGAAGAAGTGGGGCAAAATCCTGGCGGCTACGGGAGGCGAGGAATCGGTCAGTATGACGGAAACACCATCACCCAGGAAAGTAGCAACGACTCACTCAAAGCGGCTCCCCACCATCCGCACCAAGCGATCGAAAGCCAAGCCGACCACCACAGGAGCGGCACTTCCCAGATTGTCGCCTTCGGAGCGACGGTCAAGCCCACAATACCCGGGATCCCTACGCGAATCCCCAGAGAACAACTCAGTTTCCCACGTCAGGCGCTCGAGTCCAATTTGGCTCATACGCACAGATGAGGGCCAGAAGCGGGATGATGTAGATGATCCAACGGACGAGGAAGCTCGAGTCATAGATGGCGAACACGGTGCGCGTAAACGCGTTCGAAGGGGGTTTGATGAAATCGCCTGTGTGATCCATCCACCCATCCAAGTCAGCACAACCAGAGTCTCTCGGCTTCGTATCATAGCCGCCATCGAGCTCCGACTGACCTTCGGCGTAAACGAGGTTCTGAGTCGAGCTCGCCGCGCTCTGCACATTGCTCCCATTACCCGCTCCCAAGTGTCCATAAGGACTCGCACCCAATCCAGCCGGTCCACTCCAATTACCCAAACCGGAATTGGGTCCACCGGCCGAACGTTCCTGGGATCGGTTCCGCGGCGAACGGTAGCCGCTCATCTTTTCCGAAGGCAAACCATACCTCCTGTCGGCTTTTTCACCTTCTCCTCGATCACTTTGCGTTGACGAGACGGTCGAATCGACGGCTCGCATCGTCACTGAAGCTCCTGGGTGAATGGGGGTTGTCGATCCTTTGGTGTACTGCGCTTGCGAGGTCGAGGCTTGGGCAGCGGCGGCGTGGTGGTTCGGAGAACGGGAGTCGCTCCTGTCGGTTGAGTACATGGCGTAGTCGCGAGCGAGGAATTCGTCCTGTGCCGCACCCATATCCCCTACGAGGGTCTCCCTAGCCGAAAGGGGGTCGTTGGAAGCGAGGGGGGAACTCTCGTGCGTGGCGCCTTGGTTGCCCATGGTCAAAGTCGGGGGCAAGTAAGGTTGGTCCCTCAACGACACGCCGTGTGACGTGTGGTGAGGGTACGCCGACAGCTCGTATTCCGGTGCGGCGACGCTCGACGACGTGGATGATTGGGTCAAGTGACCTCGACCGCGGTATTGGGGGTCCGAGTGTTCGCCATGTTCGCGCGTCGAACTGGACGAGCGAGGTGGGTTCGCGTACGACATCTCGCTCGGCTGCACTGCCAAAGGCGGAGGGAGGAGGGGGTGAACGGGGCGCGGCAAACAGCTGCTGTCGCGTGTCCGACCTTTACCAACGGCAGGCGAATCTAGTGTCCTGGGGAGGTAGCGATGTAGACCAAGTTCAAGCGAATGAACCCAAGTCAACGACTCCAAGGAAAGAGTCGCAAGTCAGTCAGGCGGTGGTTCGAAGAAGAAGGGGATCCGAAGGGCACAAAGAAAGGGCCCGAACTTCGAACTCTTGCGAAGCCGCTCAAAACGGCCCGGCGCTGGGCTGCGTCGGGGAGAGAGGCGATGACGCTCACACGAGCACGCGCGCGTCGGGACGAAAATGAACCGAAAATGAACGCGTGTCCCGTGGCTCAGGCTCATCAACGCGCGCTAAAACAGCCCGCGTCGGCCGCCAACGGACGTGGTGCGGTGCGGTGCAAAAGAAAGGCCGAAATCGATCCGATGCGGATCGATGCCCGAACGAACGAACCGCCGATTCGGGCAAATTCGTCCTCTTGTCCGGACAGGGGCTGAAGACTTACTTCCATCATCCCTTTCAAACTGTCGGAGTGTCTTCCTCAAGGACGAGAAGTCCTCCAATACTGGTGGTTTGTATGACATCGACCTCCAACACAGATGCAGTGCCTTCGCCGTGAATATTTATACGGAGCTACGCAGCGTTCGGACCCCCTATCCTTTCATGCCCCCGTGCCCCCTCTCCTCCTCCCCAGCCCCTCGACCCAGCGCTTCAATAGAAAGCCCACCCTCTCCTCCTTCTTCTTCCCCCCTAAAACCTCCTCTTCAACCACGCCCCCCGTCAATTGCACAAGTTCCAAAACACCTCCACCTCCTCGTCCTTCTTCCAAAGGCCTGAACCTCATCCTCCAAACCGGCCATTCCTGCTCAGGGATCTTCCCATTGACTTTGAACTCTTCTTCGGCTGCTTGGTTATTCTCGTCGGATGAAAGGGTGGAAATGATGAATTGGATGAGATCGAACGCTGATGTGAGGGAGGTCGTTGGGGACCAGGCGTGGGGTTTGTTTCGGACTCTGCAAAGGTGACACGCGAGCAAATTAGAATACATCCGTTGAGGCCTGGTGTCACACCGATTCGAGGAGGTAGGAAATATGACGCGACGTACAATCGAGGAATCTCAAGTGTCTTGAAGGACTGCAGAGCCGTCAGATGGCCGGTGCGAGTGCGGAAACCTACGGTGATGGTCGGGACGCCGAGGAGGACTGTGTTCGAGAACAACGGTATCAGCGAGTCAGGTCGGTGGGACACGGGAAGCCTGTCAAACGATACCTTTGGGACTCACATGATTGGGTATAATGCTTGAGAAGTTTTTGCCTGTTGACGATCGAAGGGACGAAAACTCATCAGCACTTGCTGACCCACGCAACAACCAACATCCCCCTATTCACCTCTCGAACATCATCTCATCCCTCTGACTCGAAATGACTATATTAGTTTTGAGTTCGACGAAATCGTCCGTCCTTATCGGATCGGCTTCCGTCCACCCCGCACGAAGACAATCGACTTCTCCACCAAGGAACATCCTAAACCCTCCCAAATTGGTCTTGACGATCGAACACCATTGCACATTCGTGTTCGGGGCGTCGAAAGTGGGGTTCGTGTAAGAGGAGGTAGATTGGGGTGATCGGGTCGAGAAGGCTTCGAAGGAGTAGCCGTAGTAGGATTGTCGAAGGTAAGACTTTTCCGAAGCGGCTTTGGCCTCGAGCCGGGCGGGCGTTTTCGATTCTTCGAGATAGAGAGTATTCTGGTGCACCCGACAATATTTAACAAGATAAGTCGAGTGAGACAAGTCGAATCGCTCTCCTGATGACGCATGCCCGAACCCACGCCTAATAGCATGACGTTCATCTCCCAACCTTCGGCTCGTGTCCTTCTTGAATTGGCAGCGTCGTTGTGTGCCGCTTCGACCTCGTACACGGCTAGCAATAGCTTGGTGATCATCCCCCTCCAAGTGATGATGTTGACCTTGTCGAGCATTTCCCCCGCTGCTCCTGTTGGATCGGACTCGACGTAGTGTTGGAGTCTGCGCGTGGAGCTGCGAGTCAGTCAAAAATTTCCACCCCAAGCGCCAGCCCCGAAGAAAAAGACTTGCGTGTCCAACAAGGCATCGAGCCCTTCATCCCCTGAATCATCCCTCCAGACGGCCTGCTCAAAGCCCGCATTTAAATCACTGCCTATTCTAGGAGGCGTGTACACCGCCAGGGAAGCATCTCGGTCTTGAGGGGTGAGCAAGAGTTGACGAGTGGGGGAGTAGGAAAAGGAGGTGAGATGCAGCGGTTGTTGGAAGGCGATGGGCCTGGTGGGAGGGGCGGTGAGGGGGTTCAGGGGGGTTGGTATGAGGTGGTGGTAATAGGGTTTTCTGGGTTTGGAAAGTGGGGGCGTGGTGAGAGCTGACAATGGGCCAGGAGCAGGAGCGGGAGCAGGAGATAGAACAAGCGGTGTCGACGGTGCTTTGTCGAACGAGTTGGCTCGCCGTCGTTTCAGTGGTCGCTCGTCGTGGAAAAGCGGTGTTGTTGAAGAGGGAGACATGGTGTTACACCGCAGAAGCAAGCGCTTGTGGCTGCGAACAAGTGAGAGGTCAGGAGGAGCGGGCGTGCGCGAGGTGGGGGGAGCTAGGCCCGAATTACCCGATTAGGAATGAGTTCATTAGGGTCTCCTCTCTGATTAATGCACAAGCCGAGGCGCTTCTTCGCAGCTCACTCGACTTGCGCCCGCGCCACTTGCCACTCTCCGCTCCGTCCCCACTCCGCACTGGTTGAACCTCCTCTCAAAGATGGCGACGGTCGATGTGCACCAACAGCCCTCGCGCATCACGATCCAACGTGCTCGTACCACCGGCTCGTCCTCGTCGCAGTCGCAATCATTCTGGCGCAAGACCGCGCGAGGTCAACTACAACGCGTCGTACACCAACACTACCTCCGGCCGTTGTCCTCCTTCCCTCCGCTCCCTTCCTCGATCCCCAACTGGGTCGTGCTCGACACCAACGTCGTCCTGCACCAGTTCGACCTCGTCTCCTCCCCCCAATTTCCCGCGATCCTCCTCGTCGCTCAAACCGTGCTCGATGAAGTAAGGCATCGTTCCCTGCCTCTCTGGAATCGATTGAGGGCTTTGTGCGACGAGAACGCTACAAAAGCGAATACGTCGGCCGAGCAAGTCAAGAGGGCTTATACGGTATGGAACGAGGCCAGCGAGGAACTCTTTCTTGAGACGAATCATGCCGAGTCGCCGAATGATCGCAATGATAGGGGTCAGTCTAGCAAGGGCGGGCCACTCCTGTGTTTCTCATCTGATCGGATTCATCCTGCAGCCATTCGTCATTTGGCAAGCTACTACGCGGCGCACTTGGGCACTCCACTCTCGGCCTCGGACGAACCCTCGTCATCGAAGCGACAAAAGACCACCACCACAGCCTCAGCCAAATCATCCGTGATCCTCTTGACCGACGACGAAGGCAACAAACAACAAGCCCAAGCGCAGAAGATTCCGACCATGACCGCCCGGGAATACGTCCATGCCCAACCTCAGCAGGTCCAGGATGAACTGCTCGATCTCCTCGCTCAAGCGGGCATCGACTCCCATCGCTCCGCTGGCGGTCACAAGGGGAGGGCATTGTATCCCGAGGTGAGCGACGAAGCCGAGTAAGTCGAACTTGTATTCATCCCGAGACTCAAGTTTCTGCGTCGTCGTCTGCCCACAGTACCTCTTGCCTTCGGTCCTTCAAGCCGGCGTCAAGGCCGGCAAATTGTTCCAGGGCCACTTCAATCCCAACCCGTACAATTACAAAGAGGTGCGTCCGAGGTGAGCGGTCTATCCGCAAAGTCACTTACCAAGACCATTCTCCTCCCGCGCACAGGCCACGGTCGCTTGCCACGGTCGTTCGAAACCGATCCTCCTCGTCGGCCTCGAGAGCATGAACCGTTCCGTCGCCGGCGATGTCGTCGTTGTTGAACTCTTGTCCGAATCACAATGGCAAGGCGCGGCCGTCGATGTCGTCGATGCCGATACCGTAGCCAAGAACGACGATCCAGATGCTGAATCGGCCGATGGATCCGATCAAGAGATCGATGGTCAGAGTGATGATGACGAGGACTCGAAGAAACCCGTGGCGAGAAAGGACGTGCAACCGACCGGCCGTGTCGTCGGGGTCATGAAGCGCAATTGGAGGACATACGTCTGCCACCTTGATCGATCGTCCCTACCTCCTGCCGCTCTAACCTCGACAACTTCGACCCCGATCTTTGCCTCCCCCGTCTCGCGCTCGATTCCTCGCATTCGTATCCTCACGCGCCAAGCCGCGCTCTTGTCGACGCAAAAGTTCCTCGTCTCGATCGATCGATGGCCCACGACGTCCAAGTACCCCGAAGGGCATTTCGTCCGTACGTTGGGTCAAGTTGGGAGTAAGGAGGGTGAACTCGAGTCGTTGCTGGAAGAATGGGAAGTGCCTTATCGACCTTTCTCGAACGCGATTTTGAGTTGTCTTCCTGAAGAAGGGGACAGTTGGGTCGTTCCGCCCAAGGATGACGACCCCAAGGGGATCTGGCAAAGTCGAGTCGATATGAGGGACGAAATCGTCTGCTCAATCGATCCACCTGGATGCCAGGACATTGACGACGCCTTGCATGCCAAACGTTTACCGAACGGCAACATCGAAGCTGGTGTACATATCGCCGATGTCTCGCATTTCGTCCATCCCGATAACCCCATGGACGCCGAAGCCGCATCAAGAGGAACAACAGTCTACCTCGTCGATAAACGAGTCGACATGTTGCCTGCTCTCCTAGGGACGAACCTGTGTTCGCTTCGACCGTATGTCGAGAGGTTGGCGTTTTCGGTCATATGGGAGATTGACGACGAGGCGAATTTGGTCGATGTGAGGTTCACCAAGAGTGTGATTGCTTCCAAGGAGGCGTTCACGTACGAGGCGGCGCAAAAGAGGAAGGATGACAAGTACGTTTCATTGTCGAAGCAGTTTGCTTGATATTGGAGGCACTAACATGACAATCGACCCCTCCAGATCCCTCAACGACCCTCTTACGAATGGCATCCGACTTCTCAACTCGATCGCCATCAAGTTGCGCGCCAAACGCTTCGAAGCCGGCGCCTTGAACCTCGCTTCCCCCGAAGTCAAGATTCACATGGAATCCGCCGAGTCGTCCGAACCGATCGACGTCGAACAGAAGGAGATGTACGAGACGAATTCGTTGGTAGAGGAGTTCATGTTGTTGGCCAATATCTCCGTCGCGAGGAGGATTTATGAACAGTTCCCTCAGACCGCGGTGCTGAGGTGCGTCCTGAGCGTTGTTCGATGCAGGCGGTGGTTTGGAACTGATGGGATTGGTGTTCTTTGGACTCACGCAGGCGGCACGCTCCTCCGCCCAAGACAAACTTTGAGGTCCTGCAGGACGTCTTGGCGAAACGAAGGGGGATGAGTCTCGACGCGTCCAGTTCAGGTGCCCTGGCGAAATCGCTTGACGAATGCGTCGTAAGTTCGCCCCCCACCACGCTTCGCCAAAACGCACGAACTGATCCCCTGAATTTGGACCCTACTCAGGACCCGGAATTACCGGCGTTCAACACCCTCGTCCGCATCATGGCGACGCGCTGCATGCTCTCCGCCGAATACTTCTGTTCCGGATCGCTGGCGCGGTCCGAGTTCAGTCACTACGGACTCGCCTCCCCGATCTACACGCATTTCACTTCGCCTATCCGTCGCTACGCCGATGTTTTGGTCCATCGACAATTGTCCGCCGCTTGTTCTTCCACTCCCTTACACGCGGGTTTACAGACTAAAGCATTCGTGGAGAAGACGCTGGGCGTGGTGAACAAACGACATCGAGGGGCTCAACAAGCCGCGAGGGCGAGTATCGAGTTTTATGTCGCGTTGGCGATTGAGGGGAGGGAGACTGCTAGAGTTGGGCAGGGTTTGGGTAAGGTGAGGGCCGAGGCGTTCGTGATTAGGACGTTTAGGAATGGGTTGGCCGTGTTTGTTTCGCAGTGAGTTTCTTGGAAAGGTGTCGGTTCGTTCGGTTTTGGTTGTGCGGTGGATTGACGAGGTCTTTTTGGTCGTGGTTCTTAGATTCGGTCTCGAAGGCCTCGTCACCTTTAAAAGGGAGAACGAATACGATGCCGAAAAGTACGAGATCTCGATCCCGACGTCCAAAGATGGACAGGACAAGGTGACGATTGGAGTTTTCGATAAAGTGACGGTCGAGATTTCGGTGGAGAAGGATAAGAATACGCAGAGGGGCAAGGTGAGGATGGAGTTGGTCGAACCGGTCGATTCGAGGGGGATGTAGGATAGGAGGAGGTGATTTTGTGGAATGGATTTTGTTCCTATTTTGATTCGAGGACGGAAGATCTGCGTACCTCCGAAAGCATTCGATGGCTGGCTCAGTCCGAGTTCCTAGCTCGGCCGCGCCTCTCTCTGGCTCCCTTCCCCCACTTCGCCGCAATCGGGGCTCCTCGTCATCGCTCTCACTCGGTCAATCCACAACCAGCCATGTCCCCCCTCATTCGCACCGCCTCGCACGCAGGTTCCTGGTACACCAACTCGAGCAAGTAGTCCTACACTGACTCCCTCCCATGCCTAGGGAACTGCACACTGACCCCATCCCATTCGTCCGTTGCGGCGGACAGGCTCCAAGCTCGATCGTCAATTGAATGAATGGCTGCAAGCTGTAGGCCCTGACAACTCGGAAGAGCCCAATACACCCACTAGCTATCCGATCGGAGGGTGTAAAGCCGTCATTGCGCCGTGAGTGACTTCGACAGTATCGCTCTGAAGAGTAGAGGAGGCGCTGGCTGACTTGATTGCGTGTGGGGTGGGGGGGGGGGGGGGGGACCTGGCGTCGTCGTCTTGTCTTGGCCTGATACAACAGACACGCGGGGTATGCGTATTCAGGTCCCGCAGCGGCGTGGGCTTACCGCTGCATTGACGTACAACACATGTGAGGGAATGCTCCAGGTTCCACGAGGAACAACCAACACACTGATGTTCGACTTCCCACGGGCCTCGGCATCCTCGGACGTGACTCTCACTTAGTAAACGAATCTTCGTCCTCGGCCCGTCGCACCACGTCGCTTTACCCGGGTGCGCACTCTCGCAGTGCGATGATTATGCTACGCCTTTGGGGCCGTTGAAGTTGGATAAGAAAAGTGGGTGATTGAGTTCAGAATTATTCGCGCTTCGCGCTGCGAGGCTGATCAATCACACTTAATGGCACTTTTTTGAACCCCTGAAGCGATCGCGGAGCTCGCGGCGACGGGCAAGTTTGAATGGATGGATCAACAGACCGATGAGGATGAACATAGGTGGGTCTCATCGGGCCTTCGTTATTAGATTCAAGCCGACGAGCTGACGCCTCACGTCGTCTCGGAACCTAGCATCGAGATGCACCTCCCGTAAGCAGCGGTCCCTTCGTAGCGCTCCGAGAGAATGCTCAACCTCCTAATTCCTACGGCTGCTGATAGCTACGTTCGCAAGATATTTGAAGGGTGAGCGATCTACAGGACTCTCATGACTATTTCTACCACTACCTCACCTAACTGTTCCTTCTCCCCCCTCCCCAGTCGATCCGACATCACGCTGATCCCGATCCTCGTCGGTTCCCTCTCCTTCACCTCCGAGAAAACCTACGGTACTCTACTGGAACCTTATCTCCGTTCCGCGGACACCTTGTTCGTCATCTCTTCCGATTTTTGTCATTGGGGAACGAGGTTTGGTTACACCTACTTCATACCCCGCCATGATCTCGGAGTAGGTGAGGGTCATGCCCTAACTAGAGGGTCCAGTCTCGGCACGGGGGAAGGGTGTTGTTCGATCGATCAGTCGATCGAGAGAGTGGATAGGGAGGGGATGAGAATCATTACCTTCGACCGAAACGGGAAGGGGGAAGGAGGACGAACTCCTCGTTCTGCGCATGACGAGTTCAATGCCTATCTCAAGCAGACGAGGAATACGATCTGCGGGAGACATCCGATTGGGGTACTGTTGGGGGCCATGACTAGGTGGGCTGAGAGGGAGGTGGAAGCGGAGGAGGGTTCGGAGGGGGTTGGAGGAGGGTGTCGTTTGGTTTGGACAAGGTACAAGCAGAGTGAACGGGTTAAGGATCTCAGGGGGAGTAGCGTCAGTTATGCGAGTGCTTTTGTTGGGCTTTCGGAGTGAGTGCCAAGGGGGAAGGGGAGGGGGTTTCTTCGGTATGCGCGATTGTTCTCTCGATTGTTTTCATACACGTATAGATAATCAATTTAGTAGGTTTTCCTGTCCTCTCCCTCTTCGTCCACTTCAATACCCAGCCACCCAGCCACTCCTCCTCTTCCCCCCCCCCCCCCACGCGACCCCCTAATGAACATAAGGGATGATCCTCCACTTCACAATCTCTTTATACGTCTCCCAATCCTTCTTATACTTGTGCGCGCACGCCTCATCGTCCCTCATACCCCGATGAATCAATAGGATCGCGAAAAAGATGACATAGTAATAAGGTACGGGGCTGGAGAATCCGCTGGGGAGGGACCAGGCCCAGGACATGAACCAGTCGCCCATACTGTGGGAGGGGAGGAGTGGGGGGTTTAGGGTTGATGGGAGGCGTGAGAGGGTGTGTGTGTGTGACGTACTAGTTGGGGTGACGCGATAGGCCCCACCATCCGGAGGTGAGAAGTTTTGTACCTCGTTCGGTTTGCAGGAAACTGAGGTCTGGTGCACAGACCACGACAGACCGCATGGTATCAGTCTTTTGCACGAAGGACCCCACCGGGTTTGTACACTCACTCTTGGGATTGTTCCCCTTCCTGAACTCGTACTTCTCGCTATTCGAACTCCTAAAGATCCAATATCCCAAAAACTGCAGCCCGATGATGAGCACCGTCTTGACCGGACCCAAGTCGTTGGGATGAAGGGCGAGGTAGCGGGCCGAGGTGGAGTAGGTGAAAGGGACCCAAAGGAGGTCGCCAACGGAGAGCATGAAGCCGAAGCCGTCGGTCGTGATGTCCTGTCCGAGAGCAGATCGAATACAAGTCAGTCGCGAGAAGGTATGCGATTCTGACCGGACCACCTCTGCCTACTGACCATGGTCGTCAAAATAGCCGCCTGTCCACGAAAGCAGTACCACCCCAAGTTAGTCTTGCACACCGTTCTCCTCAGACTCGGACCAAAAGCCGGAACTAACCTCATAGTAAAGCGCATCAAAGACATAGCACGAATGGAACGCAACGACGAGCAAGATGCTATCGGTGACCTTCCCGATCGTGTGGTACTGGTACGCGATCATGGCGAGGTCGATGACGATCCACAGGATCATGCCGGGGCGGAGCTCGTTGAAGGACTTGATATCGAAAGAACCGATGCGGGGGTTGAGGCCTCGGCCGATGAACCACTGAGGGGAGAATAATATTTGTCAGGCTCTGGTCCGTAACTTAACGCGGAGGTTATGAAATGCTACTGACGTTGTAAAAGCCACTGTCGGTGTTGCCGCCGAGGGCGAGCATGGGTTGTTTGAGGTATCCTCGGGGAGCTCCGAGCGTCTCGGAGACTTCCTTTTGGTGCGATTGCACGTGGACGAAGAGGGCCTGGGAGGAAAAGGGCAAAGCATCAGTGTGGTATCCTGTTGCTGATCAAACACGCACACCTGGTCCTGACTCTCACCTGCACGACGCTCATGAGGATGGCGGCCGAAATGAGCTGGACGTAGTTCTCGACGATGAAGAGCAAGGGCTTGAGGCCCTGGGTGTAGGTGACAGTCGCAATAAGGACCAGCGTGAGGACCATCGTAGCGAAGGCTGATGGGGATTATCATGCGGCGTTTAGTCACACATCACCCGCACCAGCACCAGCGAAGCAGGGTCACTCACCGTTCAGGGTATAAGTCAGACGCGACCCATCCCTCAACTCGACACCTTGAACCTGAGCTCCGGGGAGTACCGCCCAACAGATGACGGTCCAGAGGTACCACAGCCCGTAAGCGATCGACGCCTCCTTGGAGAAAAGGTCGCGGTAGAACTGCAAGGTCGTCATCGATTGGAAGCCTTGGCCGTGGAAGTCGAGGAAGTTGGACATGGGCCACGACGGACATTGCTGAGCTGTGCACGCGAACGTGAGCCCTGTTGGATGTGTGCAGCGTGCGGTCAACGGGGTGTGAGTTGGGTGAGTTGGAGGATCTCATGTTGGCGGTCTCAGAGTGTACACTGCCTACTGACAATAGGCGAAAAAGGGCACGGCGAGGGTGACGCCCAACGCGCCGATCGGGCCGCCAAACTCGTACGAGGTCGATCTTGGAGCGGGCTCATACCCGGTCGCAGAAGAGGATCCGGACGACGGCGGCTTGGGGGTCGAAGTGGCAGCGGCCTTGTTGGGCGTACTGGCCGCCGAGGATGATCGTGTGGCCACCATGCTGTGCTAGTGCTAGGGTGGGTGAGGATAACAAGCTATATCGCACGGCGCGCTGCTCCGCTCCGGGAGCGCTCCGGGCCTGCTCGGGCTGGCTGGGGTGGCTGGGGTTAGGCCTGGGGTAATATCGTGTTGGGGTCCTCTCTGGTCGTCGCGCCCGCGCGGCACCGGCCGAGATCCGCGTGGAACGAGGGCTGGATATATGCATTTTTGTGTCCCGGCAATAGCGGTCCGGTGGTGTCCATAAAAAAGTGTTGATAGGGTTTCACCATTGAATCCGCTCGGTTGGCCAAGTGACTTGCTTGCGTCGCCTCCTCAGCGGTCTCCTCGCCAGTCCTCGCCCCGCGCTCAAGCTCAGCCTGCGCTGTCTACGATCCAGCCTCGAAGCACAAGCACACGCTTACGGACGGGGATGCTCCCACGGCGGACGATCTTTGAAGCCAGGGCATGGGCCGTATCACCGTCCCTCTTGGCTGCTCTGAGCTCGTCCTGCTGTACCGGGATTGCGACGACCGAGGTCCGCTCGAGCGGTCGTCCTCAACGAAGAACGAGTAGCTCATCCTCCCAGGCCATCCCAGCAGCGACACCAGCCACTCCGAGTCGATACTCGAGCTCTCTCTGCTCTTCCTGTCATAGCGGAAGCAGACCAGCAACGTCTACGTCGGCCGTGTTGGCGACGTTCGCTACCTCGAGCGAGACAGCGAACGCACTCTCACGACCGCACTGGACCTCGTCGCCGACCAACGACCCCAGCTCTTGGGATGACTTGAACTCGATTCCGATACTGGCAACAGGTCGGTAGTTGTTCCATCTGACGGACTGCGTAGCTCTCACTCACCGACGCTCTGGCTTGTTTTCTCTCTCCTCTCCAGCCGCTCATCGGGTCGAAGAGGTCTCAGCTTCTCCACCTCGTCCCCCAACGAGCGAGGCATCGTCCTCAAACAACCCCAATCACGACGATCAAGTCTCACAGCTCGAACCACTACAAGCCACTGCAGCGCTGCTCGAGCACATCCGACGGCATCGTCGATCCGAGCGCGAGCTGCCTTTGACGTTGCCCATCCTCGAGTACACCACCTCCAGCTCTGATCTGAACCCGTCTCCCGAGTCGCATGCCCACAATCACTCCGAGGGGAAGAGCACACCGATTCCACCCCCTCCGATCGCCTACCTTCCCCACTCGAGCACCGACCATTCGAACCTTCTCACCGCGTTCCTACTCCAGGCCATCTTCCTCGGTGCGAGCGCGGTCGGCTTACTCCTGCGAAAGAACAGCACCGTACAGCGGGTCGATGACAACATCAAGTCCACATCATCCCCGACATTCGTAGCCAAGAGAGCAGAAGCGGACTTGGAGGCCCAAAAGCAACGGAGGACCGAAGAGATCGACCATGTCCCTGCCCTGAACCTGCTGCTCTCCAGCTACGTCGAGTTCCCCTCCGAGCAGCAGCCCGAAGCCAAGGTGAACCCCTCTTCGAAAGAAACCGTGGTTTTGAACTTTGTCAAGCACAAGATGGAACGACTCCCTCACGTTGCCGAGGTCCTGTCCAGATTCTCGGAGGCGCGCGCACGACCCGATACCTGGACGACACTGGCCGCCATGGCCTTTGTCGAAGTTCCGTCCGCGGTCTTACAGGCGTGTCAATTGGGCAGCACCGAGACCAAGGACCGCTTTCGCGAACTGAATTCTCTCTCGGACAAGCTCGTCGAATGGTCGTGGCAGGCTTTCCTCGGCGCTGAGAAGAGTGGCATGTCCTCTGAGGTCAAGGCGACACTCGTCTCATCCTTTTTGCAGTGGGCCGCACGGACGGAAACGATCGAAGAAGGGGATCAAAATGCGCTCGCACATCGGATCATTGACTACGGATCGACCTCCATGTCCGAGTTGACGGCTGTACAACGCGCTCTCCTCGGTCAAGCCGCCTTGTACCATTCACGAACGGGCCTCGTCGCCCAATGGCTAGCCGCCGATTCAATGCTCGACCCTCGAACCCGCCTCGATCTCGCCGCCTCGACTCTGAAGGTCTTGGCCGATCATGAGGAATGGCATCGCCGTGGTGACGTCGTCTTGTACACCGCCGAAGCGCTCGTCACATCTTTGGAACAACTGTGTGCGCCTAGTTCTGGCGATGCGATTGACCCGACCCTGCGCGTGATGCTGGACGAGTGTCTCACCCTCTTGATCCACCACTTCCGTATTGACGCCCCCCTCGAACCTCTCTACACCCGCATCATCGAATCCCTGATGACCAAAGACCCCACATCCTTCCCCTCATCGCGCCTTCGATCCTTCCTCGAAAGTCTCATCACCGCCCGTCAAGCCAAGCTAGCGACCAAGGTCTTCCTCCTCAGCGCTTCCCCCTCTCGTACATTGGGGCAGTACGAAGCGATGCTGCGCTCCCATCGAGCCATGACTTCGGATCGAATATGGTCCGAGCTCTTCCTCCATCCGACGTTGGAACCGACCGTCAGTTCTCTATCAGCCAGATTAAGTTCGCACCTCTTGACGCGTCGTCACGACCTCGCTTTACAAGATTTCAACCTCGTTCGGGAACGTCTTCGAACCAAGACCTTGCAAGCTTTGTCGGAGCAGGAACGAACGCTCTGGACGAAATCTTATACGAAGCTTTATACGCTTTATGTACGAACGAAGCACGACGTTTCCCTCTCGCGTTTACGACAGAGGATGAAAGACGATTTAGGGAACGAGGTGGTCAGGTTGGATAAGGCGATGGGGACCGGATACTTGTTGAGGGAAGTTTTGGGACGACCTTGGGATGTGGAAGTGAGGAGGGGGAGGGTGAAGGGGAGGAAACAGGTGGAGAAGGTTGGGCAGAGGTGGAAGTGGATCCAAAATGGGGAGAGGGGGACGGTGGGCAACGAGCAGGAAAGGATGATCAGTCGAGGGATCCTCAATAACGTCGGGTTGAAGGGGTTGGTCAAGTGGAATACCGTCGTCGACGCCTCCAAGATCCTCTCGATCGCTGAGAAAGTATTGGGTACGGAACAAGAGATGGGGGTGGAGCAAGTAGGAAAGATGGGGAACGATGAATTTGACAAGGTTCGGAAAGTGGCGTATAAGATTTTGATGAGGGCTTTGGAGGAGAGGGGAGCGAAGGATCAGTGTAGGATGTTGAGAAAGAGGTTGGAGGAGGAGGTCGGGGAACGGAGGAGGGTGGGGAGGAGGGATGTGATGGGGCAGTAGATCGCAATTTAGTAAGATCGGTCAAGGTGGTTGAAACGTTGTTCTCTTGAGTTTAATGGCAGAACAAGACTAGATCGTTGGTATAGCCCCCCCAGTCGACCGATTGATCACCTCCACCCCACCCTCCTCCTTCTCCCCGCCCCCCAAAAGCTTCTGATTAATATCGGCCCCCAGCGCATCCAAATTCCACTTCTTACCCTCCCCTCCCCATCCCCTTCCTTCTACAATCCCCAATGCATATTCTTTCATCAAAACGACGGGGATGATGACGAGATCGGGTTGTGAGAGGTTGGCTTTGAGTGAGAGGGAGGTGGAGAGGGCGAGGTCCTTGATGATGAGACCGATTTGTTCGATTAGATAGGTGCGCGTGAGGGGTTCGGAGTGGGAGCGTACGGAGGGTTCGATGGCGAACTGTTGAGAGTGGAAGGACTCGATGAGCTTGGATTCGCAGCGACGCGATGGAGCGAGCTGTGAGCAGGACGAACCGTGAACTCCGAAACCGCTTTCGAAGCGGCATACTCTTCGAACGTGCGCCGAATCAACTCTTTTGATTTCTCAAGCACGGTCTCGGTCTTCATCGCATGGCACGAGGTGCTGACGGGCGTGAGACGGAGGCAGAACCTGTTCGTATCAACGGGTGGAAGAAGTAGACGAGTAAGGCAATAATTAAATTCGACCGAGGGCTCGTACGGACGGACCTGGTTTTGATGACTCTGGTCGATTGGAGATCGTCGACGATGGCTTTGCATAGCTCGACGGGGTCATAAGGCCATGCGATGGAGAAGAAGCAAACTGTAGCCAATGCCAAGTAGTCAGCATCTCCCTCATCACCTCCGCGTGGGGGGGCAACGACCAAAATGAAACTGACCACATTCTGTTCCCGTCTCGACCGAGAGGAACCTCGCCTTTTCCTTCTTGCTCTTGTCCCCTTTTGTTGTACTCGTAGGGTCGGATGAGGAGGATGGTTTGGGCTTCTTGGGTTTACGTGGGTTGAGGGCGGCGATCTCGCGTGCGATTTGCGCTTCGATCGATTGGTCCTCTTCTTCTTCTTCTTCGACTTGTGGAGGCTCTTGCTCTGGTTCTTCCTCGGCTTGGATGGGTGCTTGCGCGGTGTCTTCGTCCATGGTTTCTACAGCATCAGGACCATTGGTAGTAGCTGCTTTGACGGGTCGTAGCTTTTCCAATTCGGCCAATCGTTCTTTGGGGTACAACCAATCCGCGACCTTTGACCACAAACACACACACACCATCGAACAAAACAAAATCATCAGCTCCTCTCCCAATTACCACCTCCCCATCCGAAGATACCGAACCCACCTCATCCAACACATTATAAAACTCCTGCACGCAACGCGGTTCCTTGCCCCGTATGGTGGTGATGAAGATCCCCGGTCCACCAACTTGACGTTTGGAGGTATAGTGGCCCCCTCCGGAGGTGAGGTACTTTTTCTTGTTCTTACTTCGGGGGGCAGGCATGGTTGTGTATCGCTTTGCCGGAGGATGGGGTCGAGTGGGACGGAGTTGTACGCGCGGAGAGAGGAGAGGCTCCAAGGGAGCGGAGGCAGCGGAGGTGGGCTTTCGCCGCGACGAGGTCCGAGCGCAAGCACTTGTGCGGCAGCAACTGAATTGTGCCTCGGAGTCGTTCGACTCGAATCTAGAGGTTGTACGACGGGCAACTGCTTGAAACTATGACCCGCAATTACGACATGAAAAATAAAGGCTTCCCGTCAAGGGACCACCTACCTAATGTATCATGCCATCATCCACACATGGTCGAGGGAGCTCCTGCTCGGCTGAGGGCTGAATGTATGCGTCGTCGAGTGCCCGAGCTTGCACAGCCACCGCGGCTGACTATAACGTGACAAGAGTGAATGAGCGTCTAATTACTGTAGTAAGAGCGTGAAGCCACTGAGAAGCCCGATCGACATCACCCGCGCCGTCGGCTCCAACTTTCACGCTCTCGTTCCTTCCCTCCGTCCTCACACCCTCTGCCATCACATCGTCCGAGCAGCATGTCAGCTTACCCTAATCAACAACCCGGTTACAATAACCAATGTGAGTATCTCAACGCGGTCGTTCCTTCCGCGAGGTGTCGATCGATTCGGTCTTTGTGTGCTTGGCTTGGCATTGTTCCAGTGGTCGTAGGAGCTTGACGAGCGCCTCTTGCGTCACATTATGCGCCACCGTTCAGCGTGCGGAGGTTTCGAAACGCATCAGATGCACAAGGACCCCATGACGACCGCAATGCGCCCGAGATCAGCACTTCCAAGAGGAGCCAGCCCCACTGCAGGTGGGGGGTCGGGTCGGGAACGAGGAGAGCTTCTTCCCCGTGGCTGATGAAGAGCTCCAGAGCGATCGTCGGAGGGTCACACGCACTCCAGAATCGACCGTGCCATCCCTGGTTGGTGCTGACCGGACTCATGCCTTGACTTCAAACTTCGGTCAGACGGCGCGCCCCCAGCAGGCCAGCCCCAGTACGGCGCTCCTCAGCAGCAGTGTAGGTCATGCCAACGCACCCTCGCGCATGCCAAGAGTTGATTACTTATCCGACGCATGTTATTTTGCCCTCAGACGGTGCGCCGCCACCTCAGGGCCAACAAGCTTACGGCCAAGCGCCCCCACCAGGCCAGCAGCAGCCTTGTCCGTTCCTGCTTCAAGTCCTTCCCGCCGTTGTCACCCAAAAGCTAAAGGGCATATTTCCCACAGATGGTCAGCAACCTCAATATGGTGCACCCCCGGCGCAGCAGCAACAATACGGTGCCCCACCCCAAGGTGAGAAATCTTCGTCTCCTCGGAGCAAAAGTCGCGAGCTCACGCGGACCATGATCTTTTGTCGCAGGACAATACGGCCAACCTCCACCAGCGGGACAATACGGTCAGCCTCCAGCGGGACAGTACGGACAGCCGCCGCAGGGTCAGTACGGACAGCCGCCAGCTCAGGCCGGAACATATGGCGCACCTCCGCCACAACAGGGCTACGGTCAGTCGGCCGAATTGCGTGATCAGAGCGAGGTCAAGAGGCAGAATTTATGATGAGTGATTTCGTCTTGATCGGCAGGCGCACCTCCGAGTCAATACGGCGCACCTCCTCAGCAGGGATACGGTGAGTAGTGATCCAAGCTCTCCGGAAAGGACCCATCTCATTCCTGATCTTGTCCTCTTTGCGTCCGACTCGTAGGCGCTTCATCCCCTGGACAGTACGGTGCACCCCCTCCGAACCAGTACGGACAACCTGCTGCACCCGTAGGCTACGCCCCTCAAGCAGGCTACGCAGCACCCGCCCCGATTCCTCACACGTACCTCGGGACTCGCGTTCACCCCTCCGAGAACCCGCTCTTGCCCGCTCAAGAAAAGCTGCGCGCGAACCAAGCCGTTGACGGATACGACCCCGCCAAGGACGTCGAGACGATCAAAAAAGCTTGCAAAGGTTTTGGAACGAACGAGGACAAAATTACCGCCGTCGTCACCGCCTTGCCGGCCGTACGCATCCCTCCTCTGATTTACGCCTACAAAGCTCGCGAAGGCAAGGACATGATCAAGTTGCTCGAAAAGGAGTTGAGGGGCAACTATGAGACCTTGATCTTGCAGATTCTTGCGGGGCCTTTGATGGGGGATGTCGAGCTCGTCAAAGACGCTTGTAAAGGTTTGGGAACGAACGAAATGATCTTGACCGAGGTCTTGATCGGTCGAACACCCTTGGCGATGGATCTTCTCAAAGCCGCTTTCCAAGCGCATACCGGCAAGTCGATGGAGAAAGAGGTCTTGGATGAGTTGTCGATGAAGACAAAGTCGGCTATGGCTGTCGCTTTGCTGGGTGATTGGAAGGATCAACCGAATATGGGAAGGACGCCGGAGAATGAAGCGGGTCAGGGTGGGGCAGGTGGGGTCGGTGGATTCGTTGGTGCGGCTCCGGCTCAGCTCAATCAGCAGATGATCCAGGATGATGCTCAGGTACGGGCGAGGTGACATGCTTGGAGATTACAGGGGACACACCGCTGAACGAAATCCTGGGGCCTTGTCAACGCAGCAACTCAAGAAGGCCATTCAGGTTCACGTCACGGGCGAGGTCAGCATCGATCAACAGCACGTGTAAGTCACCGCCGCTGCGAATGAAACACTTCCCCAACGCTTTCTCACTGAGAGAATCATCATGCATAGATCCTCCATCGTATTTGCCCGATCGCCTGCACATCTCCAAGCCGTGCAAACGCAGTACAAGACGTTGACCCGAGCCGCGTTGACCCACAACATCAAGCGCTGCGTCGATGGCCATCTGAAGGAGATGTACCTCTTTGCTCTGGAAGGAGGAAAGCGCGATACGAATGGGTGCTGTGAGTACTTGCCTGTATCACTCGAAGTGTAGGCGCTGTCGGCTAAGGAGTGTTTTGGAATATCTCCCCGTCCCTTCGCGCAATTCCAGGGCGAGACGCCAAACGTCTGCACGACGCCATGGCCGGCCTCGGCACCAAAGACCTCCTCCTCATCATGCGCATCGTCCGAGCCCACTGGGATCGTCAACGCTTCCAACAGCTCAAGGGCGCGTACCGCCAAAAGTACTCGAGGGAGTTGTTAACGGACGTGATGAAGGAAACCTCGGGCGATTATCGTGATGCGTTGATCGCACTTATTAATGCGCCGTAAGATGGGGAGTTTGGTGATGTATTCTTTGATGAGAATTACTTTCTTGGAGTTCTTTGCTACCTACTTTCTTGTTTGTTGTGTGTGCGTGTGTTTTGATCTAGGTACCGCTGGGCGACCCGGGCATGTGAAATCGTTGGGGGGAGGGGGGCTTAACGCCTCGGAGTAAAGTTGCCAATTTCTCATGATCAGTGATTGCAGATCGAGCAAGACCGAGGGTGATGTGCATGGTGTGGCCCAGTGTTGACCTTAGAGCGTGCTTGCATATCTTCCACGTACTTGCGATGTCTAGGGTTAAAGTGCCTATCAAACAACGTGGTTACTCACTTCGACTACAAGTACCTACCGACTGAGGCATGGCCAAAGCACCTCGGCCAAATGATCCAACAGATCGGTCGAGATGAGGTAAGCAAGATTTTGGTAAAACCTAGGAGATCCTGTGAGGCCCCTCGATGTGCATAAAATACAATTCGTCGTTCTTAGCCGTTGGACTGATGAAAACTCTCATCGAATGTCTCTCGCTATCTCTGCTCTCCCCATCTTGATCCTTCTGATGTACAATTGGCTTGAAAACATACCTACCTAGCAGGCACCTAGGTATCTACGAACTTTGACTTAGACCAGGTACATAATTTGCTCGAGAGTGCCATGTTAGGCTTTGTGCTCAAGAGTGCCCGGATGTTTGAGACGGCTTGAAAGCTCCCGAGTCCGATGTGCCTGACGATCAGGCCGTGAGAATAACTCGAAAATGGCGGCAACGTGAACGGGGGGAGGGGAGGGATCGATACGGCGCTAAGGCCGTCCCACCACCTGACGTCCGACTCCCAACTCCTCCCAGCCCGTCGCTCGACTGGGATTTTTTCTACTACCCCTCTTTACCACTTTGCGCACACTCAGAGGTCTTGTCTCCGTGCGTAAAATCACGGTCGCTAAAGCGAATTGTTTAGCGCCTTCGTGCGCGCAGGCCCATTTACCCGCTACACTAGTGACTGAGACCGAGGTCCGAGGGAGAGGACGGAGTTAAGCGCTTCACGAGCCGCTCGTCCAGGGATTCAGGGACGAGCTTTGAACAAGCGGCGAATGGATTGCTCGCGGAAGTCCGCGTGTTTAGGGTAGAGGGCCTGGCCTCAAAGCAGCGAATCTGCTGGATGGGCGGTGGTTGCGTTGCGCGGAAGTCGAACAACCGCCATGGTTCGCACGCACAGACGCGGAACGTCTAGCGACCGCGTCGATCACTTTGCTTTCCGAAAGATTTAAGATATTTGCCTCCAAGCCTCTGCCTTGCTCGATTGACTTTCGGGCCTTTTCCTTGAAGTTGATTTCCTTGAGCGCAGGAAGGCCTTTTTGGCAACCCCGGCGTGAGGGTGGCCCTCAGCAGGTTTCGTCACCTTGGAGTGGTTTAACCTTTTACGATAACCCCCCACTGTTTTACTGATCGACTGACCAACCGAACGACCGAACGACCGACCGAACTCGCAGTCGCGGCTCAAAGTTGACGACCAGCTGCGACAATGGTTGGAGGCGACGAAGGGGAAGGACATCATTATCATCACGAACAGCACCAATACCAACAGCCGTATCCACCCCACCACGTCGATTCAGCGGGTGGTCGTCAGCAGTGGTCGCGCCATCCTCAGCCTTCTTCGCAGCAGCAACAGCAGGCGGTCCATGTCGCCGCTAGCGCCGCGCCAACAGGAGCATCGACGGCGACGCTTATGACCGGTCGGAAGGGCCACGACTCGAAGCTCCATCATCCTCATTCCGGTCTGAGTTCCTGGGCGACGACGGCCAAGGCCATCGGTCACGACGTAACTCACCAAAACTCGCCGTCCATGCTGTCACATCCCATATCCCAAGTCGTACAACACCAACAACAGCAACATCGAATGCTGCAGTCACGGCCTCAGTATGCGAACCAGGCGCAGGGTTTGGGATCGGCTCAATTGCCGCCGTCGTCCAATGCCGCGATTGTGTTCCCCCACGTCGCTGTCGCGTACTCAGGAGAGGACCCATTAGCGCCGACATACGGTGCACATATCTCGACCCTAGCCCAGACCTACCCTCCAGATCCACCCCAACATCAACAAATATCGTCCTCGTGGTCGACCCCTAATCCCACGCACCACAAAGTACACACGGATGGTCAAGTCGCCGCGTCGTCATCCTCATCGTCGTCTCATTCTCGGGGCGCAACAACGATCGGCGGCGGATACGGGAACCGCGGCGCCGAACGTTCTAGGTCCTCTCGAGGCGCCAACGACCTCAACCTCATTTCCAATCGGCAGAGACTGTCTCCTCCCGTCGGGCCATCGGCTACCGCTACCGTCACCGGCACTGTTGCTTCGGGACACAAAATATCGCAAGTTGGGAGTAGTAGCCGAAGTGCCAATGTCGACCCGTCTCGATTCGAGTCGCGTAGTAGTCAACCGGGCTCTTCAGTAGCCGCAGCCTCAGGGGAGGGTCGCGTCCATCCAAGCCAACCGAGCTCGACGGGAATACAAAAGTCCGCGAGCAAGCCATCCGAAGCCCCTTCGTCACAGACGGCGATCATCAAGTCGGAATTTGACTCGTCGTTGAGTACTCCGGTCCCGAACAGCAAAAAGCGAAAAGCGAGCAAACCGCGCGAGTCGGGCGACGCCGACACGGTCATCACCGAAAAGAGCTGCGCGCGTTGCAGGATTCGCAAAGGTTGGCCTTGTGGCTCCCAAGGATTTGGTCTTTCCTTTCTTGATGCTGATCAATCGGATTATGCGGCTCCTAGTCAAATGCGATCGCGCATTCCCCGTGTGCAACAACTGCAAGATCCGCAACGAGGAGTGTGATCTCATTTCGCTGCATCCGAACGACAAAATGTCAGTGCAGCACATCTTGCAAACTGTCCTGAATTGAACGTGTGTACTGACCCTAGGGGTAACTCTTTGGGAATGTCGGGGTGGCAGATCCATGTCTGCCCAAGATGCGGCCGAAACTGAACGGCTAAATCGGATGGAGGAACGGCTCAGTCAGTACTAGCGCCAGCTAGCTTGCTCCACTATTCCGTCCATAGCTTACTGACCTCGCACTCTATCTTACCAGTGGAAATCGAGCAGCAGCTTGGATCGACGGGCGAGCACGAGACACCACTCGAGCCCGTGACGGTAGCGTGGTCGTCTCCGGCCTCGACGTCAACTTCCTCAGCCCGATCACAGCCCCAGACCGCGCTGAGTCGAGTCGAGGGAGCTCATATTGGGCAGCAATCCGTAGACTGGCGCCTCGCGACTCCTCAATTGGCTCACTCGCTGACGCAGCATTTGTGTGAAGGTTCGTTCTCCCGATCTGCCTGTTATGCTAGGCCGAATCTGACCGCCTTCCCCTTCTCCCTCATTGTGCGATCAGCCTTTTTCTCGTCTTGCTGCTTCCAGATGCCGTCGTTCGCCTTCTTCCGCGCATTGATACCGCAATACCAGCAAGTCGACAAGCTGCCGGGCCCGATTCAGGTCGCGATCGCTGCCTTTTGCGCAGTCGGAGCGCGAGCATCGCCCCATTCGGTCAGTCTTGCACCAGCGGGGAAGTAGTGTCGGTCCCGCGCGCACAGCTACTTACGCCCGGTTGAGGTACTCTTGTTATAGGCGGTCCTCGGTATCGCCGCTGCACCCGATGACGGACAGAGCGATCCGGACCTGTCGGCCGGCTCGCGTCGTCAATCGGCATGTCAGGCCCTCGTCGCTCAGGCCCACTCGCTCTGCTACGATCACGGTCTCCTCGAAGACGCCTCTGTGGAAACGCTGGCTGCTCTGATAGCGTTGACCCAAACAGCCGCCTTTTCCGAGTTCGTGCCGCGCAAATCAAAGTCGCTCCTGCGGACTGCGATTGCGCACTACAAGGAATTGATCGAGACGGCGGCGAACGCGGCTCGGATTACCGAGCTGCAGAGCTCTTTCGGCCTCGCCCTCTATGTGAGTCCCAAGATCACAAGCGTATAGTGAGGACTTATAGACTCACTGAGACATGGGTTCACAGACCCTGGATGCGCTCATCGCTGCCTACTCGCGGCGCATGTGCATGATCACCGAATCCGACCTCCACCACTACTTTGCTCAAGTCTCGATTGTGCAACCGGGCCTTCCACAAGACTCAATCTTGAACGCCTTTGGATCGATTCTACGCACGACCCCATCGGCGGAAGAAGGGATTCAACTTGCCGTCCATACGCTCGCGTGTTGGGTCGCCGCCGCGCAGCGTCTGTTTGCGCGCATCGCGAGTCCGCCGCTGGCCATGTATGAGGTTGAGATATCGATTCGAGACTTGCTGCAAGCCGTGGATGATGGTCGAAGGGGTGTCGAGATGCTGAAGCGGTATATACACGAAGCGGGTTTGACCCACGAGCACCACCACCACCACGGCCATGGATCCAATAGCGAGACCTCTCCTTCGAGCGCTGGATCCGTAGCGGCCGCAGCGGACCACGAGAAAGACTACCTCGCCCGCGTCATTCGCTGCGATCGCGATCTCATCGACCTCATCCCCATGCTGCGCACCTTTGTCCTCCACCTCCCCTCACCAGGTCTACCCATGCTGGCACACGAAATGACGAATCGTGTTCGGCAAACGATCAAACTCAACGCTCACTACGCGCGTGAATACCTCCGCGGCGCCGATCGACATATGCTTTACCACCATGCGTTCCAACTCGAGCATGCGGCGGATTGGACTCAATTGGCGACGCAACAGTACGATCCACATGATGCCACAGGCCCTCAGTCGGTCGCGGACGAGGTCAATGCCGATGAGTTGAATTGGCTGATCGAAGGGCTCAAGGGAGCATGTTATTACACGCCCAAGGCAGAGATGAGGTTGCAGGAGATGCATTCGATGCTCGAGGCGAATCGGAATGGGGGACCGAGCGTGACCGTCGTCGATGTCGATGTTGATGCGGCACACGACCACGCGTGGGCGCAATGGATGAGCACTTGACCACACCTTTCAACTCATGGCGCAACGCAACTCGACACGACTCGCCGTAGTAATCATCTTCGTGCCGCACTCGTAACAATACATATATATATATGGTATCTCGTGGTTCATTTCCATTTTGATTGGCTTTGAATATAACATCTTCTCCTATCTCCCAGAGCTGTTGTATAAGATACCCTACTTTTCAATTTGCAGTGCCATCAGTTTTCCTCTCCTCTTGGTTCTCGACGAGCCCAGACAGCCCTGATGAGAAGAAGCGACCGTTTGAGGTATTGAGAGATATGCGATTGCAGAAGTAGAGAACCATTGATCGAGATCGGGCTTTGTAGAAAGCCGCTTATCGAGTGGGCAAAAAAAGGGTTCGTGATATGTATGTTCAAGCCCGCAATGGGCGAAAACGTTTCGGGGATGTACTAATCTTGGGTCCATAGGGCATTCGACGCTGGCACGGAACATTATGCCGAACAAGCGAAGGGTAGGAAAGAAGAAAGCAAATGGGTCGTCGTTATGGGTGGTCTTCCTGCGGTGATAGGGTAAGGGGGGGCGACACGAAAAAAAAAGAAAACGCCGGGTGGGTGGGTGATAATCTGCGCTCTCAAGCCATCAAGCCATCAAGCCATCAACTCTCGATCCTCATCCTCCTCTGCGTCCCTTCTCCTTCTCATCTCTTCCTCCCGTTCGGCCTCGTCACCACGACCGACCATCAACCTCGTTTCCAGTACGCCTTCAGAGAGGATCGGGGTCTGCATCCTGCCGTCCCTGGGGGTTGAAGCGCCCGAACCGGGTCCCGAACTCGAGGCCCACACCGCTCGAGCCGGCGAGGCCGGCATCACTGGGTCGAAACCAAGGCCTTGGCCGAAACGAGGCGGCGAGTTGGTGCGGGAGCGAGATCCCGGTGTGCCGACAAAATCGTCCTCTTCTTGGTCCTCGGGTCGTTCGGGCCTCTGCTTGCCCTTGAACGATGACGATGATGAACGAGACGCGGGCAAGTCGTAACCGGGAATACGGGGTTCGTTCTCCCATGCTGACTCGAAGCCGAGCGCAGATCGATCCCACGAGCCGGGAGACTCGCCTTCGTGACACCATCCCATCGCTTGCAACGTCATACCAGCGGCGCGGATGAAGATGCTCCCGTCCATGACTTCGGTTCCAGGCAACGAGGCTTGGTAGAACCCGGCCGGGGATTGCCCAAAATGGGTCGCCGCAAAGGCGAGCGAGCGAATGACCTTGGCGACGTGGTCATCGGGATGGTCCACGGCGCTGGCGAGCACGGTCGACCAAGGATTCCCACCCCCGAGCAGATCCAGCGGCGTCTCCGTCGCCTCAGCCAATTCCTCCTCGAGTCGCAGTCTCCCGTTCGCATCGACCTGCGGCGTCTTGGGCACCCCATCGCGACCCGACTCGCCTTCTTTTCTGGCGTGTAGACTCGCGAGGTAGCGCGCTACGGCGCTCGTCGACGGGGAGGAGGCGTCCGGGGGCATCGGGTACAAGGGTGCGGCCATGAGGGTTTCTTTGATCCATAGATTCGGTCTGCAGTCATCAGTAAAGTCAGGAAACGGAGCCAACATCAGTCTCCACAGCGATTTGTCTCGGCTTGCGTCCCACAGCAGCACTCACCGTCCTCGCGAGATCCAGTAGCTGACAATCATGCGGAAATGGGTGTGGAGGATGTAGGGGCGCAAATGGGGAGAAACGACTTCGAGGATCGCTGGCAGGAACAAGACCGAAGTAAGGCCGTGCATGATGAAAAAGTCCATCTTGGGCTTGCACGCATATCCTGGTCTCGTGCTCGAAGCGTAAAGCACCTGGGCGCGCAATATAGCCCGCCAGATTTTGTCAAACGGCGATCGCAAGAAAGTTACCGATGATGCACAACTTCGACTCACCGTAGCCATCCATATCAACTCTTCGCACTTTTCGACCACCTCTTCCCAGTTCGGCGTCTTAAGCGGCGTCCCTTCTTTGCGTTTGGCTCGATGCTCCTCCCCGTAATCCGGGCTCGCGTCGCAGCTAAACTTCCACTCGTCGCACCACTCGATGATAATGTCCGCGCGGCGTTTGAGCAAGTTGCCCAATTTGGGGAAGTCCTTCTCAAAGACCGCGACATCGGGAGCAAGACGGGCGTCGTGAAGAATCCTCTCGAGGATCGTGAAGCCGGCCAGGCCCTCTCGGGGCACTCGACGTTCTCGGGGTAATCGAGCAGCGGTCTGGACGAACGAGTCGGAGGGTGAAGCGATGGGCATCGTACCAAACGAGCCGCTGCCGAGCTTGAACGAGGACAGGGCCGACGAGAGCGTGAACTGCATCGCCGTTTGGGTGCGCGGTGGTGGCGGCCAGGCCGCATCGAAGAGCGGCGAGACTTGAGGCGACGTGACCGCGGACTGGGCCAGACCTTTTCACGGGCAGGAACGGGCAAAAATGAGCCAAGCAGACAAGACAAGAATCAGAAGTCTGAACCGTCCAGCACAACGAACCTTCTGCAACCAAAGCGTCCAGACCGAACTCGACACCGTAGCCAATGTTGATCAATCCATGCAAAGCTCCACTGACCGCTCTGTGCAAGGTCGCCCAAACATGACGAATGTCAGTATACTCATACTCGTTCTACTGTTCTTGATGGTAGCGATGATGACACGCAACGCACCGTACGAGCATCTGACCCTGCCCACCGAGGAGGTAGCGTTCAAGCACGGGGATGACACTGCTTTTCCTCTCCGCATACTGGCTCGTGGCCAGGGGAATCTCCTTGATTTGGCGCATGAAAAAGGCGAGATAGTTCGGGTAAAACCTGATAGTGGTGAGGGTACATTGCTCAGCCTCTCGACGCCCGCTAACCTCGCCTAGACGTCAGCCCCAAGCCCCGAAGCCCCCAAAAAGCGCTTACTTTTCATTCCCTAAATGCTTGGTCCAGTTCGCCTCGGTCAATCCGATCGGATGGAGCGGCAGCATTGGCTTGGTACCCTCGATCAAGTGGACCTCCCAGATGTTTTTGAGCAGCGAGGCGGGAGCACCGAGCGAGTAGGAAGCGAGCAGATGATGGGCGGCATGGTTGTGGAAGCCGTCGTCGTTGAAGTAAGTGTGCTTGCTGTGGGCGGGCAAGTTATGAGGAAACGTCAACGATGTTCCGGCGAGTGAGCTTCTGACAAAGTCTACGTACGTGATGTGGTTCTCCTACAGTGATTGTTGAGAAATGGCGTGTCAGTTCACGTGTCAGTTCATTCAATGAGCAACCTCGACCCCCGAGCGCACACGAGCAGGAGTGGGGAGCTGGTTGGAATCCATCGCCAAGCGCCGAGGGCAGAAAGCTAGCATAGCAACGCTGGTGGCCACAATCGTATTTCCATTGGAAGGCGCCAAAGCCACGGCAAGAAAGAGAAGGAAACACTTGGCCCGAGGGCCGGACCCCTCGGAAGAACGGTGACGAGCAGGCGCCGGGCGCGGCATACGAACCGCCTCGTCACCGAAGCATACCACACCGCGATCCGATTTGACGCACTGAATGCCATAGTCTAAAACCTGGAATGGGGTTTCGATGTGACTTGGCGCGCTCGACGCAGCACCGCCCCCGCGTGCGACCGCTGGGTCGTAGCAGTTTGTGGTGGGTCGCACCGAAACACACACGGCCGCAGGTGGGCGATGTCCACCACCTCGACCGAGTGGAGGGTTGCATTCCGCACCGTAAACACGCTCCGCAGCACTCTCGACAGCGAGCGCGAGCCGAGCGCCGTTGACGACGATGACGCCCCCACGTCGGGACACAGATGATCAACCCCGCGGTCGGCGGGAATCCGCGGTCGGCGGGAATCCATCACGAGCAGGTCATGCACCCATAACGGAGGGGGAAAAAGGTAAGCCATAGATAAACAATCCCGACTGACCTCGAGCAGTTGTCGTACGGCCTTTCTCGAGTCGTAGCTTCGGCCAGGGCCATGGAGCAGGCCCGCTTGGGGCTCGTCGACGCCTCCATAGAGCTGCTTCGGCGTCAGGCCGGATGTCGAAGGCGCGGGTGACGAGACGCGAGGCGGTGTCGAAGCTGAGCCATCGTGGTGCGACGAGGATGATCCGTCGTGAGCCCCGTTGGCGGGTGGGTACGACGTCGTACCGCTCGGCTGTGGCGCGGGCTGCGGGTGGTGCGCAATCGAGGTGGGCAGGATCGACGCCGACGACGACCGACGCGACGGGAAAGGCGCCATGAGCGCAGCTGACAGACCTCGGCGGGTGGTGGAGAAGAGCAGCGCGATAGGAAAATAGGGGTGGGACGGGCGGGCGATGCAAACTTGCGACTTGGAACGGCACGCGCCGGTGGTGGAGCGGAGACGAGTCGCTGGGGTCAGATTTAGGTCAAGTCAAGGTCATACGGAAGAGGGCGGCGCGAGGCGGCGCGTGACGACACAGTTACTAGTGAGCTCGCTCTATCCTGCCCGCCGGAAACAGGCCACTTCAGAAAGGACAAACTCGCCCGTCCCTAATAGGCGCGCCCCGCCCAACCCGCGCAAGCGCACAACTGAGGATGTTCTAACTTGGTAAAGCTCGCACGCCCACGCCCACGCCGAAAACGCGCCAAGCGCGGCGCGTTGCCGAACGCCGAGCTGGTACCGCCAGCATCAGCTTGCACCAGATGTTCAATACCGCGCTACTTACTACCCAAAGTCCGATCACATTTGTCTAATTCGTCACAAGGTACTCAAGAGATTTGATGCCAGCACATCCTACAAGAGCCTTTTTTATCAAAGTGGAAATCGCATGACCGGACGGAATGACGGCACTGCTTGCATCTTCGGCAATGACCGATCGACGATTCAATCGGCCGAGTGATCAGGATGGCTTATTTGTGACCTCCTATTACCCGGGGCTTCCAAGCTGTATGGGGCGTGGGAATTTGCTGATTTGCTAGACAATCGTCGCAGGTTGTCATCCTCTCCTGTTTAGACAGAGAAACTTACCGAGACGGGAGTCTTCGCTTGACCCAGAGTTTTTCCGGCGCTATCCGGCGCATCCGGCGCCCGCGGGATTTAGCCGCAGCATACGGTATCCAACGCAGGTATGGCCAACCTCGTGGGGGTCACATTGTATTTCACGGTATTACTTCTCTCTCTGTGGACCCTATCGATTCACCTTTCTCGTCACTTATCGCTACCTCTTCCTCATCGCTCCCCTCTACGTCTTCTCCATCATCTTCATCGTCCTCGTCTCCTTTCTCATCTTCCTCATCGTCATCCTCCGTCTCCTCCTCGTCGTCGTCATCATCACCCTCGTCACTCTCCTCCTCACTCCCACTCTCATCCTTATAGAAATCCTCCAAAACCGCAAAACCCTTCCGTCTCGCCTGCATCCCCGCTCCACCCAACATCCCACTCACCGACCCAGACCTCGTGGCCCCCTCCACCCCATTCGCGGACCTCGCGAAATTTGTCGGGGTCAAAACAACCGCAGCTCCTTCGTGAGCGGAGTTCTTCAATGAGTCGGAACCGAAGCCGCTTAGGGGGGTTGGTGATCGACTTTGACCTCTTGAGCCTGGTGGGGTGGGGTCGAGCGATGGGGGAGGATCACGGATCGACGAAGGGGGGACTTTGGTTGGGTACGAAGGGACGCCAGACGGCGATGACGGTCCGAAGCCCAGGCGTTTGGTCGGTAGGGCTAGAGAGAAGCTTCCTAGGTCGAAGGGACCGTCTCCTGTGTTCGCGTCTATTCGAGTAGGAAGGAACGTCGACTCAGCAAGCTACGCGTGCTCAACCACGTCAGGACTAAGGACCCACCTCGCTCCACATCGAACGTCTTGCCTTCAAAGAGGATCTTGCGCGCTTGCTCATTCGACATCGTCCTCGCCTTGTCCGACTCCGACTCGGTATTCGCGTCGCCACTCGTCCCCGTAAAGTCCTCCACCATCACGCCCTTGTTAAAGTCCTCTTCCCCAAGACCGACTCTGGCCTTGCCCACATCCGCTCGTCCGAGCCCCGCCGCTCCGAGAACCCCTTTTAAGAACCTTGCTCGATCCCGCACCTCGTAGGTAAGATCATACCGTGCCAAAGTCGCCAGGTATTCGAACAAGAGCGAGTACTCGCGCAAATAGGGGGTCGAGCTCGTCATAGTTGACGCGACGACGCATTTGGCCGAAAGCGTGAGCACTTGCAGTTTCGCGATCTCGGATTCCTCAGCGAAGCCGATCGCGCCCAAGCGGACGACGTCGGGTGCGACGGTCGACACAAGGCCGTCGGATACGAATTGTCCGACCAGCCAATAAATCGTCGCGCGAGTTGTCGGGGCTTTGATTCGATCGGCCTCGAGCAAATCAACGAGACGCGTGATGACGGCTGGACGAGAAGTCGAGCTCGGTAGATAGGGTGACCTCAACAGTGATCGCAAGACGAGGACCGATTGCGCGATGATTACTTCTATTGTAAGTTGGGTATCAAACACTCTCAGAAGACCCCACCCGGTTGAACGGAGAGTCTCGACAGCTTACCGTGTTTGCTCTGGGTGAGCTCGATCAGCGTTTGGAGGCACTCTTCGGAAACCGCCGGTACCTGCTGAGCGCACGAGCCTATGGCCTTGATAGCATCCGCGGAAAACATCTCGTCACCATCTTTGACGTAGACCTGGCAATTTGATAGGGTCCGAGCGTTAGCAGCGTAGTGCAGACAGTGGCACTCATTTCGCTTACCGATAGTTCCTTCATGATCTCGCGCACGTTCGTTTGGTTCGTCAAGGCCACGAGGATTCTCAAACGAGCCTGCTTCAACGACAAGACCTCAGAGAAACGCACGTAAAACTCGGACACGTGCTCAGCGAGGAGCTCCGGTCTCGTCGAGGCTACGATGGCGCAATCTTCGAGCACGATCGCTTGGACCTCGGGCGAGGATCTCAGCAGTCGGAGCAGCGGTCGTACAATCTTGGGCAAACGATCGGAAGGTGCAAGGTAGTAGTGAACCTTGATCGTCGCCGACACGACCGAAGGGTTGATGTGCTGCAACAGCGCATCCGAGGCCTTCAGCAAGAGTTCGGCATCCGGGTCGAGTTTGCCTTCCCGAGCCGGATCGAGGAAGAATGATCGGCCATACTGCAAGAGAACGCGTAGGACAACGGTCTGGCCCCACTCCTCGACGTCGACGAGCATGCGACACCATTTGCGGAAACACGGGTGGACCAGATCCCATCGCGTTGGGCACATTTCTTCCCACGCCGACAACGCCGATCCAATCGTCAGCGGGCTCGCCGAGTTGAGCAGCACGATCAAAGTCGGCAGCAATTGGTTGCGGTTCTCGGTCGTCGGGTCCGCTCTCCACAAGGTCGCGACCGCATCGGCCGTGTCTCGGCGGACGTACCACGCGCCGTCGCGTGCCCCTTTGGAAACAGCAACGCCGACGAGCGAACGAATGTCGGGCAGGTTCATGGACGAGAGCGTTTTGATGGCGCCGGCGCGTACAATCGGATTCGAGTCCGACAGATCCTTCTGGTAGGCGTTAATGGACAAGAGGGCGAGCTCGGGGGCAGAGTTGGCGCAGTGGATAATGTAGAGCGAGATGAGCGTGCGAGCCTGCAGCGGTGTCGATGGGGACAGCAGGGAGGTGACGAGCGGGAAGAAGCCCAAGACGGGCAGTTTTTTGGTCATCATCTGCAAGTACATTGGATAACATGTTCAGCTACCAGTTCTCAGCATGTTGAAAGCCACGAACGGTACGGAACTTACCGCGATGACCCTCTTGAGTCCGTCAACTCGATCGCTCTCCCGTTTCGACGCCAGCATCTTCTTCGTCTCCTCGATCCCCGCAGAGGTGATAACGGCTCCATTCTCTAGATATCGTCCTGAGCCTCCCCCACTGCCACTTGCGAAGCCATCCTGTGTAATGCAGAGAGGTCGAAGCGAAAGGTCAGCTGACAGCTGCGCGACGTCATTACGGAGCCTGGCAGCCGGCGGGCAAAGATGGGGTAACTTGCAATCAGGCCCAGGTCACGCGAGTGCTCTGCGTAGTGTTATCGGTCCTTTTTCAGTCACATGATTCCGTACGGAGACAAAGGTAAGCTTCGACTGACCGGCCAAATTCTCCCCCAGTCGTGCTCCGAGCCTCTGCGCATTCGTCTTAAGCGATGCAAGCGCATTCTCAGTCATGATGAGGGTGCTAGTGATGGGACCAGCAAGACGCCTTGACTAGATACCCAACTCGTGATGCGAAGCGTTACGGCGTGCAAGTCAGTCGATTGATCGAGCTCCACCTGGCGACGATGACGATTCTGTAGGCGAGCCCGGAGCCTTTGGACGAGACGACAGAGGCGGTGGAGAACAATCGTTACCAGGTCCGGTATATTTGAACGGATTTGAGTCGTGTGCAACCACTCCGACCTCCAGGCTTGACGTGAGCCGAACGAGGTGATGCCGAGAGCGCCAAGAACGACGAGTTGAGAGGCGGACCCGCGTGGCAGATCGTGGCTCGGGCTATTTTCACCCCACGACACATATTAATCGAAGCATCAGGACTCTCTCTATTTTGCCCCAGCCATCCTGACCCTAGTATTAAGCGAGGTGCTGTTGTACCGCAGCTGTTGCCACCCTCGAGAACATAGCCCCTAAGATAGGGGTCACACAGCCCGAGCAAAACTCAAGTTTGGAATCAGATCCCTTTCGTCCCAAACTTGCCGGGTGCTATGTGCAAAGATTGCCTGTTCAGAAGGAACATTCCTATGGAGGAGAAGCTAGTCTATTTCTCAGCAGTCAAAATGATACAAAAGATCGGCCTGGTCCCTCGGATACATAAAAGCGGTCGCAGACTCGAATAGCAACGGAAACCCCTAAACTTCCTGATCAGGTTGGATCGTCTTCCACGCCGCAAAGACGCCGGGCATCTCCTCGATCTCTTCAGGGTGTCGCGCGGCTCGGATACGGAAGTATACTCGCTTGCCGTACTTGTACAGTTCGACGAGCACGATAAAGCCGAGCAAGGCGATGAAGGAAGCCCCGATCTCCCACGAGATTTCGGTATGGCCAAAGACGACCCGGTTCAGGCCAGGAATATCTGCGGGAAGGAGTGGGCGCAAAACGATCAGGATCAGGTTCAAGCATTCACAGTGATTGACTTTCTCCATCAGGCTCTACTTACAAATGATGGGGAAGACAGTGAGGAATCCGAGCGCGACGGACCAGAACAAGAACCGGTTCGCCCAAAGGTCGCGCGTCCACTGCGTGAGGGGTCGCTCGCTGTTGTCGCGCAGCTTGAAAAGACTACGGCGCAGATCCTTAACGAACCAGGCCAAGAAGAGGCAGTTCCACGTCATAGTCGCTGCAGCACGCGAACGAGAACGAAGGGTCAGAATCACTCTATACGGAGGTAGTATGCGCGGAATTTCGGCACCCACCAAAGGTAGCCGAACGAGCCTTGAACACCAATTCGGAACCGTCACCGATCGAGTTGTTCGAGTCAATGCCAAGGTTGCCGTCGCCAAAGCCCCAAACGATGGTGACAAAGACGCCGAGGCAGGTTGCTCCACCGAGAATGCCGTAGACGACCATGTCGATCAGGATCTCAGGAGTGAAGATCCCCGTCTTAAGCGAATGGGGCTTGCGTTTCATGATGTCGGGCGATGCCTTTTCGGCGCCGAGTCCCATGGCGGGGAAACTAGCCGTCGCACAAATGACTGTAATTGCGAACAAACGAGAGAGCGCGTTAGTACCGCGCGCTTCATATTCTTAGCACCTGAAGGTGACCATGTTGGACTGACCGTAAAGGATCTCGATGGGTGTTAGAGGGAAGACGGAAAGGTTCATCGCATCCTTGAACGCGAGACCGACGAGCAAGACGATAGCCTGCATGACGTTACCAGCGAGCAAGTGCAGCACAAACTTTTGGATATTGTCAAACATGCGACGGCCTTCCTCGATGGCGTTTAGGATCGAGGCAAAGTTGTCGTCTGCAAGCACGAGGTCCGAGGCGTCCTTGGCGACATCACTGCCTGTGCCCATGCCGATGCCGACATCGGCACGCTTGAGCGAAGGGGAATCGTTCACTCCGTCACCGGTCATGGCGCAGAACGCCTTGCGTCGGTGGAGCGCATCGACCATTCGTGTCTTGGTGTGAGGCGCGCACCGAGCAATAACGAGAGGGAGAAGGGGAAGAGCATCGACCTCGTCGTCCGACAAGCGATCGAACTCCGCCGCAGTCATGACCATGGCGTCGGCCGAGCCCTTTGAGAGCGCGTTGATGTTGCGAGGCAAGATTCCGACTTGAAGAGCGATCGCTCGTGCGGTCGAGGGGTGATCTCCGGTAAGCATGTGGACTTGAATACCAGCATGGTGGCAGCTCCTCACGGCGCCCTGGGTTTCGTTGCGAGGGGGATCTGCAAGGCCGGAAGGAACGTGTTAGGCGTCAGTATCACGGGCAGAAGTACGCCCTTTTTTTCTCTCTTCGAAAACTCACCATACAAACCGACAAGGCCTTGCAGAGTCATATCAGCCTCGACCTCCTCTCGGCTAGGATTATCGGCGCCGGTGTACAGCCACGGCTTCTGCGCCAAGGCAAGCACACGAAGACCTTGCTCGGCGAGCGCGTCGACGTTCGCAAGCACGTTTTCCTTTATCGCCTCGTCGAGGGGCACAGGACCGTCTTCGAGTTCGATCGTCTTGCAGGCATCAAAGATGCGCTCGACTGCGCCCTTCATGAAGACGGAGCGCTTCTCGTCCGAGTTGCGAGCGTAGATGACGGACATGCGCTTGAGGTCAGAGTCGAAGGGGAACTCTTGGATTTGAGCTGCGAGAGGCATCAAGTTGTATCGGTCAGTAATTTAATCGGACCATCGCTGTTGACCAAGTTTACCACCTGGACTCACTCCACGCGGCGCCGTCACCGACGGTCCAGCGCTCGCGACCCCATTCGAAGCGATGGGCGAGGACTTGGATCGCACATTCGGTCGGATCACCACGAGCGGCCCATCCTTCCTCGTCTTGGAAGACCTTGGCGACGTTGCACATCGAAGCGACGTTGAGCAGTGTCTCCAAGGGCGTTCCGTGGGTCGAGATCAGTTCCTTCGCGGAAGCTTTTCCGGGCTGCTTGGATGGCGAGGAATCGTTGCCTCGGGTGTTCTCCCTCTTGGCCGACTCAGCGGGGGATTCGGAGGTGAAAGACAGGTCGCCGAGGGTCGGGTTGAAGGCCTCGTTCGAGTCACCAATGAGGATCGTGCCTCGCGATGGAACCCAAGCCGCTTTGCAGACCATCTTGCCTTGCGTCAGCGTCCCCGTTTTGTCACTGCAAATGTCGGTACTAGAGAAACGTCGGTCGAAATGCATCAGCATTTGCCCTGGAGTTAGAAGTAGCGGCTAAGGAACGTACACTGCGCCAAGTGCTTCGAGGGAATCGAGTTTGCGTACGATGACGTTACGCTTAACCATGGCCCGCGTTCCACCCGCAAGCGTGATGGTAAGAACGACAACGAGCGAAGCGGGAATCATCGAGAGACCGGTGGCGATGGCGTCTGCGCAGCCGAAGGACCGGAGCCGGGTTAGACTAATGCAGTTAACCGAAAGCGACTCAGGAGGCAAGCTTACAAAGAATAATCTCCTTGTTGGAGGTAAAGTTGTTGGCCGCGAATGCGATCAAAGCAAAGACGCAAGCGATGCCGAAGAGTCCTGCAAGCAGCGATTGCATTATTTCCCGTCAATGCGCAGTCCCTTAAAGACCCCATTGCGAACGCCCAGCCACGTACCGATAGCAAGCCACGAAAGGGTTCGCTGGAGCGGGGTACCGACATTCGTGCCCAAAAATTGACCGATCACGTCCCACGTTGTGAGAGCGTAGGCCGAAACGTAGCGGTGCCAGGGGGCATGCCCGTCCTCGTTCTTGCGAACCTTGCGCACGCGCGTATCACCACCTCGCAGCGACTCGGCGATGGCTCCAATCTCGGTGCGCATTCCGATTGCGGTCACAACACCTTTGGCACGTCCCTTGGTGACGGTCGAAGAGGTGTAGGCCATGTTGATGCGATCTGAAGATAGTAACACCGAGCTGATCAGTATTCGCACGAAACGACTCAAAGCGCCTGGAGGACTTGAACGACGAACCTCCAACACCGATGTCTCGCGGGTCAATAGGTGTTCCATCCTTCTTGCCGAATAAGGCATTGGGGTCCTTGGCGACGGGAAGCGATTCTCCTGTGAGGAGGGCCTCGTCGGTCTCAAAGTTTGCCGCTTCGATAATTCGTAGATCGGCGGGGATCGTGTCACCTACGAACGCGTGGTACATGAATTACAGCGTGGTCAGCAAAATAATCCCAAAAACGAACTAATGAGCAACCAGATTGGGAACTTACCCGTCTTGACCTCGACGATGTCACCCACGACGACTTCGGGCGCTGGGATGCCGATGGATTTGCCGTTGCGGATGACTTGGGCGGTAGGCGAAGCGAGCGAGCGCAACGAGTCCATCGTTTTGGCGCTCTTGTATTCTCTGCAGGATGGTGTGGGGACAGTAGCTACACTGTAAGCATCCCATAATGGCAGTCTGAGCCGCTCTTAGTCCGCGGCACCGTCCACTGGTGCTATTGTTAGTCAAACGAAGTTGACGGCAGTTCCCGTGGCGGTTCTTGCTTCGCGACGTCATCGCCCCCACCCGCTCTCGACCGCCGCTGAAGACCGCCGGTGGCACCAGGTCGAACCTTGGACGTGCAGGAGAAACTAAAGGCACTTCGATTGTAGTTTTGGACTTACTGTACGAAACCAACGGTCTAGATACAGCCAGAACAACGCAAATCATAGAAAGGGTCAGCTCGAATGCCCCTATCGGACCTCGCTCGCGGCATCCCGTCGGAACCCAGCTTGCGCAAGCAACGTTGCAGCAAATTGCACTCACAACATTGATGGCGACGACGGCGGCGATGACACCGGCTTCGATCCATGATTGAATGCCCAAAGAGACAGCAAAGCAGATAATTAAACTAGCGCCGAAATAAGAATGGGTTATCTCCGAGTCAGCTCGAGCAGAGCGATACAGTATGAGCGTTGCCCCACCCCCGGGCCGGGCAGAAGCGCCAAGCTTTCGAGGAGTCGACCTCTTCGGGGGTTCCCATCTCGGCCGTCATGGGGGACTAATCCCCCGAAAAAGCAGACACGGAGGCGATCGGTAGGTCACACACATACCCAATATTGAAGGCATGACGGTGAATATGAAAGTAAAAGCAGGAAGACGGCAACTCACACGAGCATCATGGCGTTGAAGATTTGAGTGGCGAGGATCGACCAGACCGATACGCCTCCGCCGCCGGAGAGCGCGTTCGGACCGTCAAGTCTTTGTCGCTCCGAGACGACCTCGTTCTTGAGGCCATGGTCGGCATCACTGTCGAACTGGGAGACGGCTTCCGAAGCAGAGAGCAAGAAGGGGGGCTTCTCTTCGGTCAGGGTCGTGGCAGATGCAGATCCACTCGGCGCGAGCCCCTTCTCCGAGTTCGGGTTCACGGTTGGCAAGCTCATCGAGCGATCTGGGTTATCTCAGATGTCTGGCGATTGAGGTCGGGATTTGGTTTCAGAAGACGAGGCCGGGCAATCCAAAGAAGGGTGTACCTTGGTTAGTCGAGTGTTGGTCTTTCTTGACGGTGAAGAGACCAATGTGAAGATGATCAAGAGGCGAGAGATCAAGTGAGCCAAAGTTGGAATCGAGCGCAGGTTATCACGGCAGGAGGACAAGCTGCGGAGAAGGGGCGTAAGGCATGGCATGAAACCTCGCTGCCGAGATCAAGGCACCCGTATTATGTACGCGCGAAATTTCCAGAGTTTCAAAATATGCTGCAGAACGATCAAGTCGCGCTGATCCGAAAACCGACGCCTTGGCGAACGGCCAAGAAAGGATGACGTGAGGTCGCGCGCTCAAGCTCAAAATCAGGGCCAACAATCTCAGGCGCCAAGCCTTGGGCGCCTTGGGCCAGTTGTGGCGCCGCCACCTCGTCGGCCGCTCGAAAACTT
Organism: Microbotryum silenes-acaulis; assembly: GCA_003665825.1. Taxonomy (NCBI): domain Eukaryota; kingdom Fungi; phylum Basidiomycota; class Microbotryomycetes; order Microbotryales; family Microbotryaceae; genus Microbotryum; species Microbotryum silenes-acaulis. The sequence continues at coordinate 196,997 of QPFY01000014.1, forward strand.
CGCAAGTTGGTCAGTCCGATCCGAGCGGTACATTCCGGTTGGGGTCACTCCGCAACCGGTTCGGCATGAAGTGTGGAGTGGCTAGCGATCACTGCCGGCCAGGAGGAAGCCTGAAGACGTGGATGTATGCATGCGGACGATCACCGGTGCACCGCTTGGGTGGCATCCACTTTGGGCTATGTACCACTCAGGTATCGCTTCCCAAATAGTTGATACATATGTACTTGTCCCTGTAGACGTTCGTCGGAAGTTGCAACAGACCTGATAGATCGCGGAAATTTGTGATCATATCTGGCGCCGTTATTTCGGCACCTGTCGGTTTCAACCACATCGCTTGTACGTGGAACGAAGATCACCGGGTTGGTTGATCTTTATCAAAGCTCACGAACAGTCAGCTACTCCATCACTCTAAGCAGGTAGTGGGTCCTTGAAGCTGCAGGGGCCAGGTCATTGTAAAAGCCCAGATTACTCAGCGGTAGGCGTAAGTAAAGGCGGGTTCCTTTTCCTCGTCGGTAGTAAGTATTCTAGGGGATCTGGAGATAGTAAACGGAGACAAGAGACAGTGTGGCTCTTTGTGAGAGATTAGGACAGTAGAGACACATAGATAACAAATGCACAATGGTTGTCAGTCATAGGCAGGTAAATGAAAGAGAGATCAGGCAGGTTGGTCCGAAGTTGAGCTTGGACCTACTGGATGGCTGCCGAACCTTACAGTCACGTGAGCACCACGGGTGATCGACGCAGGCAGAAATAGCCAAAACAAGAACCGGCTTTAGTGGTGAGTTTACAAAAGTCTAAGCTTCTGCTTTCAGCTCTACATACTCTGCGCCTTGCGTTGGGTTCCTACCGACCTCAGGGTCTCACTGCAGAGAATGGAAAATCCGATGATGTCGGTTGAAATCGGCTAGGCTTGTTCCGTGGCTCTCCGTCACGGCACTCATTCGAAATTCACTCACCAACCTCGCATCATCAGCACTGCTCTACAGTTCGACCCCTTACGCAATAGAGAAGGATATACTTCCACCCTAGACTATCCAATCGAGTTGCAAGCGCTATCTTCAGATCCGCCCGAATTGATACGTAAGTGCTGTCCGTGGTCGTCGTCGGCGAATTCCGTGTCGGTGCCAGTTGGGCCGTCGCAAGCTTCCCTGCTCTGGATCCATCGCCTCTCTCCATCAGTTCGCGTTTGGAATGGCCCGGCTTGTCCACCTCGTTCGTATACGACCGAGACGACGCATTTGATTGGCTCTTTCGGACCACGGCGCCCGTCGGTCGTCAGCGGGGAGGCACTTCGCCGCCATCCGCCGCTTGCTACTCCGCTCACGGCCTCGGGAGCTTCTTCGACTGTATCGGATGTGACCGATTCTGACCCTATTGATCGCTTTCACCTTTCAGATCCGTGTCCCTCAAACACGTCTTGGCCTCGGGTGCTTCGATTCTCGAATAGTCACACCGTGAGCGACAAGTAGTTCGATCGACCAATACCCGACGGACCTATCCTCGTCAATATGCCGCCCAGAGTCTTTCTCTTGCGACATGGCGAAGCAATGCACAATGTGGCCCCAGAGGATCACTCGGTGCGCACACCTGCGGTTGGATAATCTATGACGTGTAGCATATGGGCCCGCCTTTCCCTCCCGAGTGAAGGCTGACCAGGACCTCATCTTCCCCCCCGTTCTCTCTCTCACCAAAGATCCCGGATCCCGTGCTCACCAAGACAGGCGAGCTACAAGCGCTCTCGGTGCCTTCAACCTACTCGACCTTTTTTGAATCCCTCTCCCTGTCCTCAGCGGTGATCGTCACCTCTCCCTTCCGTCGAACGATGCAAACGACCATGAGTGCTTTCGCCTCTTTCTTGGCACCCGTCTCCTCAAGCCCGATTCCACTGATCATCCTTCCTCAAGTACAAGAATGCGGTGATCAGCCTTGTGATACGGGTGGGGAACTGTCGCGGGTTCAAGCTATGTTCCCGCACGAGTGGCTTGATTGGTCCGAGTGCACCGAGGGGTGGAATTCGAATCAGGGTTTTTATCAGGCGACGGAGGAGAAGCAAATGGAACGAGCCAAGGTGAGCTTCAGGGGTTCCGTTTTCCGCATCACCCGCAGAATCTAAACGAGAACTGATTGACGATGGCATGCCATGCTTCGAACGACGAATCGAAAAAGTGGGTGCGCCGATGGATCCGCTCTCGAACGGAAGACAATGTCGTCATCGTCTCGCACCATGGCTTCTTGCGGAGAATAACCAAAACACCCGCATACGATGTGAGCGAACCGAGGGTCCAGATTCACCGTCTTAGTGGATGGTTGTGTGCCGCAGCCCCATTGATGCGATACTTTTCACCCCCATAGGACTGTGGTGTCCGAGCGGCGTGGGCCAACGTCGAGTTGCGAGAATACGGCTTCAAGGAGGGGACGGGCGAGACTGAAGAAGCTGATGTGGAGAGGATACCCAACTCATTGCTGTAGAGGTCGTCGGATCGGTCCTGGGAAGGCTCCCGAGCTGCCATGCCGGGTGCTCGGTACATCGGCACGCTTGAAGGAGCCTGATAGGAGGCTCAATACTGGCTGCTTGCTTGCCGTTGTTTTAGGTAGTGGTATATCGTGGGCAATAATACAAATTGTTCGTAACCTTCTTGCACTATCCTTCTGCCTCACATCTGAATAGGGGCAGGACTCGGAAGGAGAATGGAGTCCGAGAGTCGGATCGGATCGAGCCGAAGACCGAGCCGAAGACCGAGCCGAAGACCGAGCCGAAGACCGAGCCGAAGACCGAGCCGGAGCCAGAGCCGAAAAGCCCAGCGCTGTTCGTGGCCGGCTTGTTCCTTCCGCCTCCTCGCACTACCCCACGCCAGGCCCACACGTCCGACCGGCGTTCGAGCCCACGGCTTTGTCGATTTTCGCTCACCGTCCGCACCTGCGCTCTCTTTGGCTCGGGTCTTGACTGGTCGGCCGAACCCCAGACGAATCGGACTGCAGTTGGCTCCCGCACAGGCTGCAGTTCCATCACGCGTCATCGCATCGCATCACACAACGGCATCCCACGCCCTACACACCATCCCGCATCCGATCCAACCCGGTCTGTGAAGATCGCTTCGCCATCTCCCCATTCCCGCCCGTCTTGGCCTCACAGGAATGACGATCCGGTTTCCGCCGTACCTGCAGCAACGCGTGCTCGCGGCCGCGTCGAGGCTCGAGATCAACTTTGACCCACGCGTTGGACTGGCGAGGGTGCAACGCTATGGGTGGCAGTGGAAGCGCGACTGGCCGTATGCTTTCCTCGTCATCGTGAGCGTTCTTCCTTTCACGCGGTCGAGGAGATACGTGCACGTCCGCGGTTGGACTTGGCCATGCCGCTCTTCGAGCGACGTCGAGCTCGGCTTGGCCGCCCATGAATGATGAATGTTCCGTCGATGCTCCCTTTCGACTTGGGTCCGTTTTTTAACGCCCTGCATCAATCAAGTTATCCGAAGCACACTCTGCAAGATGGGCAGGCCATTCACTTGCACTCGATCACGTGGGAAGGACCTTGACCGGGCCCCTCTACGGACCGGTCTGCTGCGCGCTCGCGACGATTAGCTCGGGCTTTGCACGTCGGCAAGGATCGCCGGTTTGCAGCCTCGGTCAACCTGGAACATGGTACAACTCCCGGATGAGGCGCGATACGATAAGTGGCCCGGGGCGTCGTGTTTGGCGTCAGGAGCACGGGCCTCTTCCGCTGGACCACCTTTCATCGACGGACCCGCCGGCCTGGAACACAGCGGGCTGCAACAACTGTTCAAAACAACGAACACTGATCGTGATTTCCTACGCGTGTTCGTTCACTCGCAGATTACCATGTTCTCCCTATGCGTCATGCCCCAGCACATTCTCTTCAAGGTGTTCCTCGTCGGCATCTACACCACCGCTCTGCTCGTCCCCTTTACATCTCAATTTGTCCTACCAGCAACACCAATCTTTGGCTGGCTCATCCTCTTCTTCTCCTCCCAATTCATTCCGACCAAGTACCGCCCCCACATCTGGGTCTCGGTGCTGCCGACGCTCGAATCGGTGCTCTACGGCGCCAACATCTCCGACATTCTCACGCGCTACACCTCCCCTTTCCTCGACGTCCTGGCGTGGATCCCGTACGGCGTCGTCCACTTCGCGGGACCCTTCTTCGTCGCCGCCTTCCTCTTTGTCTTTTCCCCACCTGGCGCGCTCAAGTTCTGGGGTTCCGCATTCGGGTATCTCAACTTGGTCGGGGTCATGATTCAGATCATCTTTCCTTGTGCTCCACCATGTAAGTATCTGAAGGTCGCATGCCGTGGGCAGAGCACGAATACAACTTCTACACAGAGACTGACATACCTCTTCCTCTACAGGGTACGAGATCCGAGAGGGGCTGATCCCCGCCAACTACGGCATGCACGGCTCACCCGGTGGCCTCGCTCGCATCGACGCCATCTTTGGCGGCAACGGCTACAATAACACCTTCACGAACGCCCCCGTACCGTTCGGCGCGTTCCCTTCCCTTCACGCTGGATGCTCGACGATGGAGGCCCTTTTTCTATCGCACTTCTTCCCCAAGGGTCGAGTCTTTTATTGGTCCTACGTGTTCTGGCTCTACTGGAGTACAATGGTGAGCCGGCTCCACCTGTACCAGATTAGTCTTGTAGTTGCATCTGATCTGACTCACCTGGCGCTCATCTTCACACACAGTACCTAACCCACCACTACTTGATCGACCTCGTCGCCGGTGGCTCCCTGGCGTGCGCGTACTTTTACTACTACCTCGCCCGCATGCCCGACGAACTCCGACACCCCACGGCCCTAGTCAACGGCAAATTCCTCAACGCCACTCCTTTGGACGAAGAATTAGGGATGGCATCGACGATGCTCAATGGGAATGGGTACGGGGGGTGGGATTCGATCGATGAGGAAGAGGAAGAGATGCTCGATCGGTTCGGCGCATCGGCGAACCCTTCTACTTCTTCTTCAACTTCGAGTCCGAATGTGAATCGGACACCTGGTATTGGTGGGGTGATCACACCGGGGGGTAGGAGCCCGAATCTGAACTCGAACGCGGGGCGTAAACCTAGTATCGTGCCGAATTCGAGGGTGTGAGCGGCGGGCGCGCTCTGCGACGTGATGCCTTAAGGACGATCGGGCGCGCCGAGGTGAGGAGTGATGATCTCGCGTTATGACAGTGACCTTTGACTGTATTGCAATGCATTAACGATATACCCGTGATACCAAATCTCATCTCCACGCCGACTGCGAACGGGGCGACACGTGCTTGAGCCTAATGCAGAAGGTGGAGGATGCGATGAAGAATGGGTGGGACCGAAAAGAACGAAACAATTAATTTATGTATGGGCATTGGTACACGTGATTATTGACTTGATTTCAAACAACGAGAAGAGAAAACCTACACGGGCGAGAATCGATATGGGCACTCGCGCAACAACAAAGTATGCAACATTAACGCGTATACAAGGCGAGCCAGGGCTGTTGTTGTGAAGAAGAAACGAAACGCCGCGACGACTCGGTAATGCGAAAGGAGTGGTCAATGGGCATGGGAGGCCGGCGCGGACGCGTCCGCATCCCATTGCACGAGTTGATCCCACGTCGCCTCGCGATGATGATCGTGCTCCGTCGACTCGTCCGTTTGGAACATCTCGCGCGAAGCATAAGCGTAAGCCTCTTCGAGCTCAGCCGCTGTCGAGGTCGAATCACGGCCGTCATCGCCGCCACCGCCGCCGTCGTTCGAGATCGGGGGTAGGGGGTACAAGCACGTGCCATGCTGTGCGGTGAAATAAGTCTCGTGGGTACCCGAATTTGGATACTCCTGGTATTGGTGATGAGCTTGGTATTGCGGCTGTCGCTGTTGCTGATAGCCTCTATCGTCCGTTGTGGTGTCGTGCAAGCCATGTCGTTCGTCCCATGAGCGCGATCGAGTCGCCAAATGACTCGCCTCGCTCGGTTCGGACGTCTGCGAAACCCTCGACGATCGAGGCAATTGATTCCACGAACGTGATCGAGACGAGACGGACCCCGCTTCGGTCGACCAATATGACTCCGGCGCTCGGGCCGAGTAGTACGAGGTCGAGTGACCGTAAGGATGGAAAGCGACTGGCGAAGGGTTGGGTCGAGAGCGATGGGCCGTCGGTTCGGGCATGGGAAGTTCACCGGCCCTCGGCATTGAGCCCATGATCGTCGGGGACGGCAACATTCCGCGGCTACCCGAAGCGAAACGAATGGCCTCGCCACGCTGTGGTATCCTTGCAGAAGAGGCGTAGTCCACCTGAGAATCGGCGCCAATCGACTGTGCGGTGTGATGGGCCGAGAAGTAGGAGTCGGCATGGACCGTCCCGCTTGCATGCGCGAGTGACTCCGTCGGTGAGAGAGGTCGCGGTCTCAGTTCTGTCCTAGAGGCGTTGGGAACGAACGAAGGATGCCATGGTGCCATCACCGCACAGTGATGCGAGCTCGGCGCCCCATTTCCGGAAGCCGGTGGCAAAGCGTATTGGAACCCATTGTTCGCGAGGCTGTGTCCGATAATAGGGGAGGAGCTATAGGAAGTTGTTCGTGCAGCCTTAATGGAGCCGCTGCTCGAGTTGGATCGGCCGTCGTAGCTCGATTCGGTCGGCGCGGTCTCGCTCTTTCGGGGTTTCCGCGGACCTCTCGCGAGAGCGCCTGCATCAAAGAGAGCGCGGGCAGGCGGGATCGATCAGTAACACAACAAAGTCATCCTCACAAGCGATCAAAGCATGGGAAGAAATGACAGTGGCCTCGAGCGAGGCCATGCGAGCCGCAGCGTGAGGCTCTCAAGTGGTCCCTTCGGTGTCGTAGAACCTAAGAGTGGGCGCTCACCTGGACCGTATTTTTCCAGCAGCTGTCGCTTGAGGCCTTCCGCTTTCTCATCATACATTGATCGTGTCTAGAAGTGCCACAAAATGGAGCAAATAGAGCATGTAATCAGTCACCGCCATGCATTCTTTGTGGGTAGAAGGGTGCTCTGGCCGCGACCGCTGCCATCGGGGTGGCGTCTTGGCCGCGTCCCCACGCGCTGTCCGCGCGAACTTCGCTTTCGCCAACCGCTACTCAGGAGGAGGTTGCCTTACCTCTGTTGTCACCGACTTCCAGCGTTCACCAATGATCTGAAGTAAATGGTTGAGGACTTCTCAGCTCTCAAACTCGCGTGCTTAACGATCTAGGCATGCATCAGCGACGAACCTTCGACAACTCGCTCTGCGGTTTGGACCGGAGCTCAGGCTCGGTCTCTTTGATAAACTTGACTTGCTTTGAAAGGGGGTGATCCAAGGATGGAGGAACAGCGAATTAGAATCGATCCACAACAATACTTCAGGGGCACGCAACGCGCAGCGCATCCTTTGGTGAGTAGGAAACGACGTACATCGGCGCGGAAGAGGATGAAGGCATTTGGTGGGCGAGTTATGCGCTTCTCCGTAACCGGTAACGGTTCTTTGACGTTCGACACGGTCTCCGGAGAGCTCGAAATGGCGCGGTCCGATTCGGCTTGGAGGGTAGCCGGAACCCGACAAACAGGGGGTTCGACACCGGCGCGCACCGAAGTATCTGCCAACTGACCTTGTTCGTGACTGACTTCATTCATCGGAGCTATGAAACGCACGCGGTTGATGTCCTGTGAGGTCTGCGTTTGTGATGTTCTTCGAACACTCGTCCAAAGGCGGTAGATCGAGCTTGGCCGAGACGCGTGGTAGGTGTAGGGTTAAGCGCGCATGCAATCAGCGTCGGACTCGGAAGACTTGTGGCAGCCGGGCCACGACGACTGGACGCGACTGTGGTGCCGAGCGAGCTGCGCGGCGAGTCGTGTTACGGTACGATCCGAGCAAAGTGCCAATCTGATGTTGCCCAATGTAGGGCAGAGGACGTATCACTGTGTACGCGTACGTGGAGGGGAGGATACAGAGAGGGAACTCGGTGCGGCAGAGCGGTGCATAGATACCTAGATCAATCTGAGGTACGGAATCTAGAGGATCGAAGACTCGCCGGACGCATCCTTAGGACCGAGCTTTAGATCCAGTGGGGAAAGAAGCTTTCCGAATTCCGTTCCTCGAACAAAACGTTCCGCGCCCTTCGAGGGTCCGCGACTCCGCCTGACTCCGCACCGGACTCCGCTCCCAAGGCACGAGGCGAAGCACGGGTACCCAGACGTTCCTTGAAGTCCACGCTTTGAGGGAAAGTTGTGTTGTGGCCACTCACGATAGCACCTAACAACCATGCTCATGCAGAATGTACCGGTACATTTTGGTATACGATTACATGATTTTTGGGGATCGCCCTGTAGCGAGGTATCGAGGGTAAAACTCTCAATATATGCATTGCACCCGCGGGAACGTGCCGACATTTCCAAATGCGTACCGGCTTGCTCGAGCAGGGGGAAAAACGGTGATTGTATTCACATGTTCACTTGGTGGTATACATTAACAGGCACCTGATTACTGGCCGTTGGCTTTCTTTGCTGATTCGACGAATTTCGTCCGGGGTTATCGACGGCGGACCGGTATGTTTCGGACGATGTGACTATGAGGCCATGCCACGCTTCGTACGTACCTCGGCAGATATGCTAACGTAGGTCCTAGACACTGAAAACACTGGGAAATAAACATCGAGGTGGTCCTTGCATGTGCCTCAATATCCAGGCACAACCTACGGAACGTGATGACTCGAATGGTGCGGAAATGAGGCACGCCCGTCGACCACTTAAATTCGTCGAACTGGCGACGATCGGCGTTAATTTTCAGACGGGTCCTTCCTCAAGCTCCAGGCCGAGTCGTGGTGGTGCTACCTGTCTTATAGACCCGATCATTTGGCGCGTGCGCGCCAAGCTCAGCGGGCGATACCGTGCGCGCTCTGCGCATGGGCAGTCTTTCTCCGTTCGTGATCTACACTTTCTCCAGGAACGCCGCCGAAGCCTCTCGCTTCGACGCTGCGGCCCAGAAGAGGCATTGGGCGAGGCACACGCGACCGGAATTGCATCTTCAACTATCGGGACCTAGATCGGTAACCCAGAAGCACCTGCAGTGGTACCCTGATACGCACCTAATAGAGGCAAGTAAGTAGGTGCCTAATGCCTAGTGGCTCTCACCTTCAAGTGGTCTGCACCTATCCGTCCCTCAGAAAGTCTGAAATGACGTGGATTCTGCCGTCGTCGTTGCAACCTACGGCGAGAGACAGGTAAACTGGCCGAAGCTCAACTTGGTAGTACGAAAAAATCTACGCGCCGCCAATAGGTGGGTGTACCATGGGTGATCCCCTCCTCGGCACCGGCCCCATGCTCCCAAATCTGTACGTCTCGTTTGGACTCTTGACTACTGAAGATGACGCTGGCAGTAGCAAGGTATATACGTCGGCAGGGTACACGCCGCACCGAAACGACGACGTCTCGCTGAGAGGCGAGGCCGGAGACTCGCCCCCGTGAACCGTTGGGTCTGACCTAGACTGCTGAACTTGGAAACGAGTGTCCCGCAAGGAAATCGGAAGTATGGTCAGATAGTTTACCTCTACTAGGGCTCGGGGGGCGCTTCGTCCCTGCGTAAATGAGGGTCGTTGCGAGCTCCGCCCGCACCTCCCGGACCGGGGGGGGGAAGGGAAGGTCGGCGCGGCGCGCGCGCGCCCAGTGAGAACCTTATTTTGTCATGCATTCTTTTAGGTAGAAGTAGATAGATAGACTAGGGCTCGGGGGGCGCGGAGCGCCCACCTCCCTGCGCAAATGAAGGTCGTTGCGAGCTCCGCCCGCACCTCCCGGACCGTGGGGGTGGGGGGGGGGGAAAGATCAGCGCGCGCGGCTGAGAACCTTATTTAGTCGTGCATTCTTTTATGTAGATGTAGATAGATAGATGGCCGTTTCTAAAGTGGCTCCCTTGAAGGGCTGGGTCACTAATAGGTGACATTAGTGACGAATTAGTGACGGATTAGTGACAAGGGGGTCCCAGAAATCGTTGTCACTAATGTCACTAAGTACCTAGGTAGGTACTAGGTACCGGTCTAGACCCGGTCTACTTGCTTGTACCTGATGGCGACCCTGGAATGTGAATGACAAGTCTGGAATGCTATTTACCAACACGAAAATGCCGGGCCACGACTCCGGCCCACTGAAAGGCACGAGATCGCTCTCGAGCCTCACTGATTCCGAGTCCAAACTGAAAGGATCAAACGGTGTAATTCGCAGGCGAAGAAAGACTACTTAAAAGGACTAAGGTCAAGAGACGCTGCGGCGCCGCGCGCGAGGGCAAGCGTGAGGCCGCTGAGGTTGGCTTGAGGTCGTCGTGAGGCGTAGGCGGAGCGACGCCTTACACCCACGCGCCTCTAAGTTTTGATATGCTTCTTAGCCGGACTGCAGGGACAGTGCAATGTACATCGTTTCCATTCAGTTACATTAGTGACCGAATATTGGACTTAGTGACATTAGTGACAGCATTTGAGTGCAGGTGACACAGGTGACAGGCAAAAATCTGGTGACATAAGTGACAGTGACAATAATAAGTGACCGAGGGTCCGACTTTTGTCACCTATTAGTGACGGGGCCAAAACAATTAGTGACCCAGCCCTACGAGTCCCTTCACTCAACCCTTCCTGCTACTACTGCGTCTAGATCGAGCCCAGTGAGCATCTTCCACTGATGGTGTAGGTGCCTCTTCACCACCTCGGGCGGACATGAGAAGCAGGCCTCAACAAGGCCGCGCGCAACGCGCCCCCTGCCGCCTTATGAACAATCTCGGCGATGTTCTTTTCGGCCTTTGCTGCAAGGATTTGAAGCGCCGATCGAGCTCGCGCGCTCGGACCTCCCGTCTCCCTTGTGAGCCATGAGTACGGAGTTTCTGCGTTTTCTCTCCTGATTTTCCTCCCCTCTCCTCTCTCTCTTTCTCGATTGTGCCTATTCTTTAACACCATGGAATAGGAAGGGTGGTTGGTGCTCACATGATTGGAACCACACTTTTGGTGGTTTCAGGAATGTGGGGGCTGCATGGATCTAGTGGCTATGACTTTACATAAGTCCAACCCCCCTTTTCAAGAAACATTGATTTTGCATAGATAACCGAATATGTGAAATCTAATCAGGCTTGATACAAAAACAACAAAAAACCTGTGCTCCCACAAACGCGGGCTCACAGGTGGTCACTCGCGCTGCACGTCCCCTTCGGGGTCTTCAGTGCATCGTTGATTCTCTTCACCAGCCTCTGCCCTTGCGCTGGGACAGCTGTGTTCTTCACTCGCAAGACTACCTCGCAGTTGGCGAAGCCTCTGACCGAGTGTTCCATCACGCCGCTCTACCACAAGATTAGGGGCAAAGTCAACTCCGACGGCGGAGTTCCCATCAATAAGGACGTGACGGCGGCTTTGACGCAAGTGGCAGTGTTGTTCCTCGGGGTTCCACTCTCGATTTCGCTTCCCCCAGCCTCACCCGAGGGTGCCTGGCCGACGCCGACCTTGTGATCTATCATACCGATGCGTGCCTGCGGAATGCCGACGACACAGGGGCAGAGGTCGGGTTTTGGCTCGTCTCGACCGGGGGTGCACGTCACCACTTCCTGCCCCGACACACCTACCAGAGGATCCAGTTTGCAGAATTTTTGATGGTCGTCTGACTGAACCTTTGACATCGCTACGAATCCGGCTCTCGGCTAGGGTCCGTTTCGCCTGTGATTACGCCAGTGGAGCCTGTTCCTCTCGTACTGCCGCTACCCCTCGCTGCCGACCATCGTATCGCTATGTCAGTGTCTACTAGCGATCCTGTTCCTTATCGACCGTCTATCAGACCCTTTCGGGTCTGACACACTGCTTCGAGTCGATCAGGGGGGACGAGTGGACCTAGATCCGCTCCTCGCGCCCCGTTGTAAGGCCCGTGCGCCTGACCCTTAGGAGAAGAGACGCGCGCCTGGGTACTCTTAGTCTCTCCTCAGCGACTAACGTAGAGTGTCCAGTGTCAATCCTACATACTTTTGTCCTGTGATCTTATCGTTGTCGCTCCGGTGTGCACTCCTACGGGGTGTATTACACCCGTCAGGCTGGTGATCATAGGAGGCCTCAAGACTTGGAGGTGGGCCGCCAAGCGAGCTACGCGGCTGCCGTTCAGTCCGCTCGACTACGCTATCAAAGCAGGTTTATCTGTTCAGCTATCTCCTATGACATGACCACCTGCTCTTCCTCGCCATGGTCGCCCTTAGCTTCGGTGCGTGCGCTCGAGGTGCCGAGCTCTGCGTATCCAGCACGACTGCGTATCAGGATCACGACAAGCCCCTCTGCCCCCCGACACGGTCAAGATCCACGAGGATTTTGTCATTGTGCATCTACCTTGCCACAAGGCCGACCGACGGTTGGTAAGGCTCTCACTTCATTGTCGTCCGACAAGCGACGAGCACCTCATTCTTGGACATCCTCCGGAGGGTCATCGTTGCACGAGATCAACGACTCCCGCACGCTGTCTAGCTACTCTTCACGAGCAACGTCCACCATCCCACCCTAAATTGGTTCATTCGTCGTCTTTGAAGGCAATCCGGGGGGTATTGCAGGGGGCATTCTTTTCGTTCTGGCGGCGAATCAGATCAAACGTCTAGGTCGTTGCAAGTCCGCCGCTCGGGAGGACTATGTTTGAGTGACCCCTGTGGTACTCGGGATCCCGTCGGAGTTATTATTTTAAAGTAACGCCGTGGTAGTGGACTTAGGCGCCTCGGCAATGAATCACTTCCGGCGGTCGACGAGGATAGCGGCGGCGGCAGAAATCAGATTAGGCGCCTCGACGACAGTTCGCCTCGGGCGATCGATCAGTCAACCACGATGCACCCGGCCTGCGCACGGAGGCTAGGTCGACGCAGTTGATTCTTGCACAGGCATAGCGGGCCTCGCTTATAATCGACTTGAGATGATTCCGCGCACGGGACGGCTATACGAATCTTTTCTAAAGTTGGGGGCCGCTTACCACCGGCGCTACTTACCGGTCTTGAGTGAGTGGGCGTGTGGGGGCGAAGCGTGGTTAGTACGGAATGCGCTATGGAATGCCGGACGTTGTCGTTGTGGACGTGGAATGGTACCGGCGCTCGCGCATCCGCCAGGGTCTTTTCTTCTTGCACGTCTTGAGGCATCTGGAGCTGTCTCTAGCCAACACTGATTCGACGAGAGCACTGCATAGCGTGACTAGAGGGGCATATTGTTGGCGGCAGTCTGGCCAGACTGGTCGAATGGTGGCGGATTGCGGGAGCCTTGGAAATTGAACGGTGAAGCACGGCCGGAGCGAGAACGAGAGCGAGTAGGGATCGCGAGGTGCAGAGCTCGACACGAGTGACCAAACCCGTACGAGATAACTCATAGCGGTGCTGCTCAGACCAGGGCAGTATAAAGGGTAAAGCAAGACCGGCAACGCGTCGGCGCCAAGCGAGGCGGCGCTTCTCCCGGCATATGCTATCAGTCACTGCCCGCGCGCAGTATCAGGGGCCCTGGGCTAGGAGCAAATAAATAAAAAATCAACTTGTGGAAGATGCCGTATCCACACCTTCAGAACCTTTCAAAGATCAGTCGTAGACTGCACTTGATCGAGCGGGTCTGAGGTAATGCACCTGTTTTTCCTCCATCGTCGAACAAGATGAATCGCTGCATTCAACTTACGGACGGAGCGGCAGTCGGGCACGGAGACGCGAGCTGACGCGATCGCCGTCGGGCAACCCGAGATCCCGGGTCGCTCGGCGTCAGGTGCCTGACGACTTCGCACCCGTTTCTGGCTATGGTCCTACCCTCGCAGCCTGGTGCCGCGGTTCCGCGATCTCCGAATGAGAACGTGAATCAGTGTCCAGCTAGTATACACGAAAGAAACCACCGTATCAGGCGCTGAACCTCGAGTGGAGCCAACACAGCTCAGTAGCAACGCGATCGGGCGACCTGCATCCTGTCAATATATTGCTGTTTCATCCCACTCGTATTCCCGATTATGATTAGTTACTAGTTGTTGATATTAGTCGCCTCGCGCGTCTCGATCCTGCCAGGCGCGCGCTCATTTAGCGCTTCTCATCTTTCTCCAACTATCTTTACTATCATCTTCGGCTCTCGTGCTTACGCGTATCGTGCCTCGGCTTCAGGTTAGTTACTGTGCAATGGCCCACACTCGAACTATCTTTACTATCATCTTCGGCTCTCGTGCTTACGCGTATCGTGCCTCGGCTTCAGATTCCTGAAAGGTTATGAGCCCACCTAGCCTATCAGCGGCGGGCGACCTCGACGTCCACGGTGACATGGCATCAACGCCTCCACCACCGTCATCAACGTCGATCCATACCAACGACGTCGCCTCCGCTACCTCCGTCACGCTCACTAAAGAGCAATTCGACGAGCTGATCAGGAACCAGCGCCCCGCACGGGACGACGACGCATTCTCCATGCGTCAGCTCCTACCCCCAGCCAACCCTCCGGTCTTCCCAGACGACTCAAAACTTACGGAGGACAATTACGTTGACTGGGACCTGACCATGTCGGTCACCGTCGCCCGCGAAGTCTGCGCATACCTGCGCAAGGGCACGCACGACCCCTCGTGGCCTCTCGCCTTACGCTCGCGCTGGGAGGACTACGCGGCCCGCGCGCTAGCGGGATCGCTCACCGTCACCACGAAGGCCACCATCGGCCCAATCGTTCAGACGGGCGGCTCGGCGCATGAATGCTGGCTCGCCCTCGCCGCACGCTATGCTCCCAGCGATGCCCAAGCGTACTCGGCGCTGATCAAGGACTATTTTAGCATGCCACCATGCCCGCCCACTTGGGCTGGTTTCAACGCTTGGACGAATCGAGCCATGGTTCTCGTCAACCACCTTCGAATGGCCCAGCTCGACTTGGAACAGGCCATCGCAGCCCGGGCCCTTGACGACTTGCCTCACGTCTTCGATGGCTGGCGCACGACATTCTACGCGATGAAAGTTCACGACAACAAGCTGCCGCGTGTCGAACACATCTTCGCTTCGATGGAGACTGTCGCTCGAACGTTGCGCAACGAGTCAAACCCGGCCCTCGTAGCGAAGGCGGTCGCGCCGACCACAAGCGCTGCTCCCGGCAAAAAGGGGAAATGGGATCGGTCTGGTCCTGCCCCGAGCAACTGCCCGGCTTGCGGTCAAGGCAAACACTGGCTCGACAAGTGTCCGGACTCGCGCAAGCGAGCCAAGTACATCGAGCTCAAGAACGCCATGAAGGCACTCCAAGGCTCATCATCATCGACTACGACCACGTTCGTGGCCGCCCCGGAAGCGTCCAAGGATCAAGACTTGTCCTTCTTTTCTTCTGCCACGTTCGTCAACATCGGACAACCCGACGTCCTTCTGCTGGACTCGGCGTCGGCGTGCCACGTCGTCAACAATGCGTCCTTCTTTGACGGTCTCTTTCTCCTACCCAGCAAGTCCTGCATGGTCTAGGGGGAACGGTGAGGGCCTCGGGAATCGGCTCGGTCAAGCTCGTCTCCGATACTGGTACCAAGTTCACCCTCAACGACGTGATCTACGCTCCCGAGAGCCCTGCCAACCTCATCTCGGTCCGGGCCTTCGACCGCAAAGGCGTTCGCATCACCTTCGAACACGGACACGTCGAGCTCAGCACGCCGCAAGGGTGCATCGCCACAGCATCAGCCATCGCGTCCCGCGTTTACAAACTCAACGCTTCAGTCCACGCTGGCAGCAAAGGTGCGCTACCCTCGCTCGTCTCCACCAAGTCCTCTAGGCTACCTTTACTTACCCTTCACCGCCGCTACGGCCACGCCTCTGTCCAGACACTTAAAAAACTGGCGGCCTCTGGCCAGGTGGAGGGTTTGGATTGGCCCTATAGTGACTTCGAGTGCGTAGACTTCTCTTGCAACGCCTGCCTTGCCTCCAAAGCCCATCGTTTGCCTTTCCCCTCTTCGTCGTCGCATGCAGCGGAACCGCTTGCCTTGGTACACTCGGATGTCTTATCTTTCCCCGAGGAATCCTTCGGCCATAAGCGATACCTCGTCACGTTCATCGACGACTTCTCGAGGAAGACTTGGGTTTACCCCATCGGGCACAAGAGCGAGGTCCTCCAGACATTCAAGGATTGGCTTCTGGAGATCGAAAACGCCACGGGTCGCAGGGTCAAAACACTTCGCTCGGACAACGGGGGCGAGTATGTCTCTACCGCTTTCAACGGCTATTGCGTGGCCCGCGGAATTCGTCGCGAATTGACCATACCGTACACGCCCGAGCAAAACGGTCGGGCTGAGCGAGCCAATCGGTCGATCGTGGAGGGCACCCTGGCTCTCCTGTCTCACTCGGGACTCCCACGATCGTGCTGGGACGAGGCTGCCATGTGTTACATTCACGTCAAGAACCTATCGCCTCACGCGGCTCTCGGTGGAGGCATCCCAAACAGTCGTTGGTCGGGCGCCACACCAGGCGTGGAGGGTCTTCGGGCATTCGGTTGTCGCGCCTGGGCCACCGTGCCGGCTCACCGACGGGACAAACTTGACCCAAAAGGGATCGCTCTGGTCTTCGTCGGGTACGATCGACACGCGAAAGCCTGGCGTCTTCTTGACCCCTCCTCGATGCGTGTGAGTCTGAGCCGAAATGTGACGTTCGTTGAAACCGAGTTCCCCTTCACGACCGCACCAACCCGCGTGGCGCAGCCGTCCATCCCGGGTTACTGCCCCCAGCCGCCACCCGTCGAAGCTCCAACACCTGTCGAGCCTCCCCCACGGCCACCGGCCCCAACGCCTGTCGAGGCACCCGCGGCGCCGGCTTCCACCAGCTCGGCCGACAACGATGACGCCTCATCGACCACGAGCGCAACGACGGAGTCAGCCGTGAACCTGCCGCAACCACCTCCGGATCCAGCTCCACTCGCCAAAGTCAAGCCGACTTGGGAGTACGGCGACGTCGCCAAGGTTGGTCCCGATCCAGGGAAGTACGGTGAGGTCGACATTCGAAACATCATTGATGGCCCCCGGACTCGCCGCCAGCTCGTTCCCACCATGATCACGCGGGAACAGCTAGTCGACGGCCCCGACGGACCCACCGCCTCTTTCAAGAGCCTGCTCCTTGCCTTCGCATCCACCAAGGCCGGCTTCGCAGATCACGACTTGTCAGTTGTTCGCGATCCGGCAAATTGGGGCGACGTCATTCGATCGGGACAAGAGGACATTTGGGGCGCTCCGGCACAGGATGAATTCGATTCGCTTCTGAACGATTACGAGGTCTTCGAAATCGTCGAATCCTGTGAGCTCCCCGCGGGTGAGATCCTCCTGCGGTCGGGCTGGGTGTTCCGGACTAAACGCAACCAGCATGGCGACATCACCGCTCACAAGGCCCGACTCGTCGCTCACGGATGTGCTCAACGCCCTGGTCTTGACTTCGAGAAGAACTACGCCCCTGTCGTCAAATTCACGTCCATTCGAGCCCTCATCGCACTCGCCGCGGCCAACGGCTATCACGTCCATCAGGCCGACGTCAACAAGGCGTACCTACACGGCAAACTTGACAAGCCTCTCTACATGCGCGTCCCTCAGGGCATCAACCTGCCCGGCAAGATCCTCAAGCTGTCCAAATCCATCTACGGCCTTCGCCAGGCTGGCACCATCTGGAACGCTGAGATCGACTCGACTCTGCGGTCCCTCGGATACGTCCCCACCAGGTCCGACATCTGTATCTACCGCCGCGAACAAGACGGGCACTCTCACTACATTGCCTTGTACGTCGACGACTTGCTTTTGGTTGGTCCCTCTACCGCCGAGATCGACCGGGTGCTTGACGCGCTGGAACTCGCATACGGCATCAAACGTCTCGGACCTGCCGAATATATCCTAGGCATCCAAGTCAAACGTGGACAAGACGGCACTATCACGCTCTCACAAGAGCGCTACCTTCGGGACATCCTTGCCAGGTTCCAATTCACCGATGCCAAGCCGGCAAGTATTCCAATGCAGCCAGGTGTCGTCCTTGACTTCGAGGACTTGGCAGCCACCCCTCAGGATCGTACGCGCTACTTGCAGGCCATCGGTTCGTTGATGTACGCCGCAGTCGGAACTCGTCCGGACCTCGCCTTCGTGGTCAGCTACCTCGCTCGCTTCTCCCAGCAGCCCGGCCCGGAGCATTGGACAGCCATCAAGCAGGTCCTCCGCTACATCAAAGGCACGCTGGACTTGGGGCTCACCTATCGCAAGACCAGCCAACCACTCCATGGCTACTCGGACGCGAACTGGGGAGCCTGTCTAACGACTTCGCGATCGACCATGGGCTACGCGTTCATCTTGTCTGGAGCCGCGATCGCTTGGTGCTCCAAACGCGAGCACAGGGTCGCCAAGTCCACTACCGACGCAGAGTACCTCTCTCTTTCGTACACAAGCGGTGATGCCATCCACCTGAGCGAACTCCTGGCCGAACTTGGCGCTCCGGTCTCCGGTCCCGTCGTACTCTACGGTGACAACCAAGGTTCGCTGGCTCTTGCGCAGCACCCGACCAACCATCAGGGGTCTCGTCACGTTCGCATCTCGGAACATTACGTCCGCGAGAGGGTAGCTGAGAAAGAGATCGAGGTCCGCTACATCGCCACCGGCGACATGTTTGCCGATATCTTCACCAAAGCCTTGGGTCCCAAACCGTTCATCTTCCATCGGGAGAATTTGGGTTTGCGAGGTGCAGTGGTATGACAGCACGGGGGGGTGTCAATATATTGCTGTTTCATCCCACTCGTATTCCCGATTATGATTAGTTACTAGTTGTTGATATTAGTCGCCTCGCGCGTCTCGATCCTGCCAGGCGCGCGCTCATTTAGCGCTTCTCATCTTTCTCCAACTATCTTTACTATCATCTTCGGCTCTCGTGCTTACGCGTATCGTGCCTCGGCTTCAGGTTAGTTACTGTGCAATGGCCCACTCTCAAACTATCTTTACTATCATCTTCGGCTCTCGTGCTTACGCATATCGTGCCTCGGCTTCAGATTCCTGAAACATCCCTCGTTCGAATTGAGTTGTCACGGAGTTGGACACGAGAGACGAGATCGGCTGTCTTATCTCCATCCCTAGCAACATGATTCATACAGTGAGTACGTCCTCAGGTAAGTGCCATGGATTAGCATTGGGTACAAGTCAATGACATCGCTGCGTACGGCACGAAAGTCGTCGGCCAAGGGAAACTGGCACCCGAACCAGCCCGGCCGATTGGTGAGTCTTTCCAGGGGTTCGGAGGCGGTGAGGCGCGCACCTCGGCCAGCCAAAGTCAGCTCCAGGGCTTTCAACTAGCTAGGAGGTGAGGTGCATGAAAAGCAATCGTCGCTTGGCCCTACTACTTACTTATAGCGCCGAGGTGGCTCAAGATGTTCAGCAAAGCCTCGTCGTGTTCCGCCCATCGGAGACCCGCTACGTCAGACCGAAACCCATTTTAAGTCATAGACTCGCCGATCACGGGAAAGAGCCGCCGCTGAGATTGGCCCACGGGTTCGGGAATCACACGGGCACGCGCGCCTGTCCGCTACCGAGCGGGAGCCGCGCTGAAATCAGCTGGTTCAGAGACCAAGCAAGTCTTTGCGACACCAAGAGTACGTGCCTACCCTTACTTACGAACCCAACTAACAGCCAGGGCCATGCTCAACTTGAAGTCACTTATTATGCCTAATTGATTATGGTCCACAGAGAGCCTATGAGGTGATGAGAGGACACCATGCAGCCGGATTGGATCTGCTGCGCATGGACAGGCTCCGTGCGAGGCAAAGTCGAACTTTCTTACAGAGGCACACTTGGGGTGATACCGAGTGCAACAGCCTTGGTACTCCTTCTCTTTTTTAAAATGCTTTTTCCTCTTTTCTTGGCTTGACACCCCGGTCATAGAGTGCCGCCAGCGAGAGAGTGGACTCGCCCTCGGACAGTTCCTTGGAAACACTGCCAGGATGCGCCGGCACCGCTGAGCGGCGGCGTGACATCTTTTGATGCACGACTCCATCAAAGCCCTTGTGCTGCACACACAAGGGCGGTCGCAAGTTCAGCTGCGCTAGAGCTTCCTTTGCAAGCGATGCCATTTAAAACACTGGGACCTTGCACGAGGTGTTCACGCAGGTCCACGATGGGAAAAAAAGCAGCGTCAGAGACTCGGCCACTGCCATACTAGTGTCCTCTGGGCACAGGGGAAGAGACTAGCTTGGGTTGAGGGGCCAAGTCAACAAGGTGAGGTCCGGGTTCATCGCCAAGGTTGGAGCCTTCATCAGCGAGGGAGGATTAAGAGCTTTCTCTGATGAGTCATCGATGCTCGGTTCGACATCAGCAGCAGCGTGGCCCTGAATTATGGTGCTGATCCTTTCTGGGCTTAGGTTCTGGGCCTGCCGAGGTGTGGGCTGCAGATGCGCCTGGCTGAGGTTCAGAGCTCAGAGTCAGAATTGGTCCGGGGCCCGTGGGCCGGGACCCACCCAGAGTGGAGCCAGTTGGGCGCTGGTGGAGCGTCAGTGCCCAATGTCCATGGCGCCCGTGGCCTATGCCCACTTGCCTCGACTTCACACACTGCCCAAGTCAGAGCCGGGCTCGCCACTCTTGCGTGCCAACCACCGCTCCACGACGATCTTCATCAAGTCGACTACGACAGCCTCCGCTGCCCCCCGCTGTAGTGACTGCTGCCGCCCCGTAGCCGAAGGTCTCACCGTCATAGGTCTCGTCCTCCGTCCGTCGAGCTTCGCTTCGTGGTCCGTCGTCTTACGTTCGCCGGCGGTGCACACCGCACACGCCCTCCTCTTCTGTCGTCGCTCGTCGCCGGATCGCCCAGGTCGAACCAGGTAAGCCCCTGTACGCCGAGTGCGGCCTCCTCGTGAAGGCTGCCGGACATGTCTGAGACTGACTCAATGACATCCTCGCGGCGCTTGCACTGTTGCTGTGTCTCAGACCTCTTTAAAGCTCAGCTCGTTCAAGGCCAGTGTCGCGGCGCGGGCATCGGATTTCGGCTCCCTAGGCGTACCTGTGACTCCTCTTGCCACCGAGATCACTGACGGCACCCCTTGATTCGACCCTCGACGACACTCCTCTGATCCAAGCTCATTCGAATCGTGGGATCGTCGTTGTGATCTTCGAGGATCGCCTGGCCAGCTTGGACTCGCAGGGAGAACGGGGCCTTTGAGTCGTGCCCAGAGTGCATCATCTTGGATTTTTGTTCAAGATCTCGCTCTCTTCCCTTCCATTTTTCACTCCGAGCCCCGCAAATTTCTCCGTTGGATTTTCAGCCATGTCCCACTACATCGAATCGACGTCGTACAACCACGATGGTGAGTGTTTCGCTCTTGTCCCCTCATGTCGTTGCGCTCGGTGACCACTGAAGCGGTGTGCTCGTGCTCGTGGTTCCTTCTTACTGGCATCAAGGAGGTACTTGCTGACTGTGCCATTCCTTTGTTATTTCATGTGTCCTTTTCCCATCTCTCGTCCGCCGCTCCGCTCTCTGGGACCGTCTCCGACCTGCTAATGGACAACCGTACGAATACGATGCGCCATACCCCCCCCCCCCGGTCGCTGGTGACCGACCACGCGACCGAACAACGTGACCGACCACCGAACACGTCTCTCGGGCCCGCGCGGCTGGTGCGCATCTGACCTCCTTTCCCGACCGACCACGCACCACCCCTGTCCCCCTGTCCACCTTTCGCGCCTTTTTCGCTTGAACGATCTCAGTTGTCGACCGATCGCCACGGCCCCGCGTCGCGCCCGGCCCAGCGGTGGCTGCCTTCTCGGTTGAATCGTCCACGACTGGCGCACCCTACTCGTCCCCTTCGCAACCGACCCCGACGCAGCACCACAGTCCGGTGCGCCACTCGGCTCGCGGCATGTCGTCGCACCACCACGCCCACCACGCCCAGCACCCATCGCACCTGCAATCCCCGCTGTCGTCGCCTCATCTTGGCTTTGCCGGCTCGCCCCGATTCAGCCACGCGCCAGGCGCTCCTCAGGCCCCGGGCCAGGGCGGCGCGCCGGCAACAGGCTACGCCGGGCCTGGTGTTCGCAACTACCACAACCTCGAGATGGCATCCTACCCTTCTAACGGGGCGGGTCCGTCGACGCCGCACCACCATGATATGCACTCGTCACCCATGATGGGGGGCTCGCGCGTGCACAGCCCGGCACCGGCTTTGCAATCGCACTCGCATGCCGGTTCCTACTACTCGGCCTCGACGCAACACACGCCCGTCTTGGGCGGCCCTTCCGCCGCGTCATCGATCAACGATGGGCCCAACCCCGCCTCGAACAACCACAACAGCAACAGCGGCTCGGCCGGGGGTCACCACTCAGTCCATGCCTCGCCGTACCACACCCCGATACTGCGCCACTCGGAATCACGGGAGCCCAGCTCGCCCCGGGTCATGACCACGTCGACCTATCCTCCGACGATTCGGGTGCTGCAGTGGACGCCTCAGCACGGCGACGAGGGCACGCAGGTTACGATTGTGCTTGACTCTTACGCCATCAACGGCGCGCCCGCGACACAGTACTCGATCGCCGCCTTCGGTCCCGGCTCGTCGACGAGCGGCCATAAGACGGCCGTAACGCGCCGGTTCGTTGTCGCGTTTGGTGTCGCTGCCGCCCCGACCCGGTTCGCCCGAGCGCAGAACATCGATGGCAACGGCGTCGCCCAGTCCATGTCGGCCGGACCCAACGAGATGGACGCTTTCGTCGTCTTGTCGACCTTTGTGCCCGCGCGGCAGTCGATGGGCCCGCTCAACGAACGCGTCCTGGTCAGTGTGCGAGTGCTCGACGAAGGCTCGGCAGTTCTTGAGGAGACCGTCGTAGGCGAATGGGACGCCGCGCCGCCGCTGCCGCCTTCCCCCGTGCGGCGTGCCCTACCCACGTTCAAGCGTTCCGGGGACGAGCTCGAGGTCGCTCGTGACGCCCCTGGCCTGCGCAGCCCTTTGGTCACCCATTCGACCCCGCGCCGCAACCGAGAGTATCTCTCTCCGCCGCAAACGAACGGTCAATTCTCATCGCCTGTGCTCGGTGGCGGCGGCGGCGGGGCGCACCACCCCGGTCGCTCGCCTCGCCTCGACGACAGCGAAACGGCAGCCTCGGCTAGTCTACGACACCCTCCGCTGCAGGACGATCAGGACCCGGGCGAGATCGAGGCACCCCCGTCGCAACCAGATCTCTTAAGGACTTCCCAAATCCCGCCCTCGCTCGTCGACGACACGGGCTCGTCGCTCGTCACCTTCTCCAACAAGGCGACGCTCAAGCTGCAAGGCGATTTGAACCAGATGGCGATGGGATGGTCGAACGAGGAATGGACGAATCGACGCCGGTTGATCCAATTCTGGCGCAGCCAAGAGGGGAACCAGATCAATGCGACGTTCCGACCGATCCTGCAGAACGACTTTGTCCCCAACTCGATCGTCATCTCATGCATCTTCCGCGACGACTGGAATGAGTGCTTCGTCACCTCGGTCGACACGATCTACCTACTCGAGGCACTCGTCGGGGTGCGCTTTACCGTTGAAGAGAAGAACCGCATTCGTCGCAACCTCGAGGGCTTCAAGCCGATGACGGTCTCGAAGAGCAAGGCCGAGTCGGAACCGTTCTTCAAATTGATCATGGGTTTCCCGAACCCCAAGCCGCGCAACATTGAAAAGGACGTCAAGGTCTTTCCCTGGAAGGTGCTCGCCGGTGCTTTGAAGAAGATCATCAGCAAATACGTGAGCGTTTTCTCTTTGCTTGCTTAAACCATGGTCTCGCACGTGCAGCTTTGCCCACG
Source organism: Microbotryum silenes-acaulis (assembly GCA_003665825.1). Classification (NCBI taxonomy): domain Eukaryota; kingdom Fungi; phylum Basidiomycota; class Microbotryomycetes; order Microbotryales; family Microbotryaceae; genus Microbotryum; species Microbotryum silenes-acaulis. The sequence goes on from QPFY01000014.1 coordinate 220,705, forward strand.
TCTTCTCCGTGGCGAAACATTCGAGCTGACACCTATGTCTCACCCTATAACGCTTTCCTACCCCCAGTCCGCCACGTACACTGGTTCGGCTTCGAACGAGCTGATCAATGCGGGTACTATCCCTCTCACCATCTCGAATGAGGCCTTCTCGCAACCCCAGACGCCTCACATGTCGCCTGCGATGAACTCGTCGGCGCATTTCGCCTCGCCGCACTTCGGTCGATCGGGTTCAGCAGTTCCGTCTCCGCACCTTGGCTTGAGTGATCGATACGGCGACGGTACTGGCGGCGCTGGTGTCAGTCTTTCAAATTCACACTTTGCCAGTCCGACATCGGGTGGTTCGGCCCGACTCGAGTCGACGCACGTGCCTTCTTCACCCCACCAGCACAGGGCGCCGCCATCGTCGTACCTCTCCTCCTCGGTGCCCGCAAGTCGCAGCAATCCCACCAATGTCCCAACGTCCTTGAACTCGATTTTTCGTCCCTCGCATTCTCGTCCCGGGTCTTTCGACTTCAACTCGATCCTCGAATCGTCTAATTTCGCCCCCTCGGGGTCGAGCAGCGCGTACGATCGTCGTCCTTCGTATTCGACCAATATGGCCCATCCGCACCTCTTCCCTTCGGCTGAGGACTACGGTATCTCCCCTTCGTTCATGAATGGTGGTGGCACCGCGTTGAGTGCGCCGGCGATGTCGCATTCGCGATCCTTCTCCGAAGGACCTCGACGGGATTCTCTGACGGGCCAACAAAGTCTGGGGACGTATTTCGCTGCGCCTTCAGCTGCGAACAACAACACCTACTCCGCGAACAATTATGCGCCTCCTGAAGTCGTCTACAACCAGGACCATACCTCGACTTCGCCTGATACCAACAATGGCGCAGAGGAGAAGATTGAAGACGCGAGCGCTGTTGTTGGAACGTCCACCTCAACGACAACGACCACCGCCGGAGCGGCGCCGGCTGACACCAACTAAACAGCGCAGGGCGCTTTCTTTCCTTTCCCGCACCCACACACTCCTGCGATACCTTTCATCCCTTGATTCCCACCTCGAGTCGCCCCCCTGTCCTCCGTCTCAAAGATTCGCATCTGTTCTGCTCATGCCTCGCAAAAGTTACTCCCACCCACCCTCTTCGTACCCTGCTTCTTTCGTCTTCGCATGCATGATCCCCTCGTTCTGTCTATCTTCTCTCTCTATCGGGTATTTATATGTTTTTGTTCTATCCCCCTCATCCCATCCCATTCACCTCGATCGCACCAGAAACTTCGTTGTCAGTAACTCCATCTTTATCTCTTTTTATGCGCGCGGGGAGAGAACTTCGGTCCGTTTCTGTTTTTTTCGTCCGATCTCCTTTCTCTCTCCTCTTCTTTTCATTCTTCTATTTGGAAATATCACACCATATTGTTGCAGTGCTTCTCTCTCGCGCGCGCGCTCTCTCTCTCTCTCTCTTTGATGACCGATGAAACATTGGGGGCGATTGCAAAAGGGAGTGAAGAGAAGGAAAACACCGCGTGCATATCATCGTCTCAGAATAAAGGGGCCCGCATCGCTGCCTTCTTCTTCAAGCACGCAAAGGCACAAGAAAACGAAAGAGCAAGTTCGAGACCCCGAAATCATCACATGCAACGATCAACACACACACACACACACACCACCGCGAGGAAGGGGAAGCAGCACATGATGAAAAGCGCAGAGTAATCCGAATTGAGTTCAAGGATCCCTCCCTTGAAAAGGAAGAACCCCTGACCACGAATTGCATTAAAGTGAAACGACACCTCGCCTCAAGGATGACAATGACTCGAAGGAGAGGATAGTGGGACCCCTTTTCCAAAGGAGAGCAGAGCTAGGCTCGCTTCGATCCGAGAGGACAGAGGACCCCTACCGCCCAATGAGTCACCCCCGAGAGACATGAAGAGGCTCGAAATCACATGCTCGCTCACCGCATTTTCCCAACCTCATCCACCTTCCAAAATCCAACACCCCCATCGAGCACCACACTGACGACACACCAAGAAGGCAGGGACGAATGGTCGATCCGAATCGGCCCGTCCTGCTCGAAAACCCGAGTGGCCATCCGATGATCCAAGTGATGCCCCGACCGACGCCCCAACGAAAAACGCAGAGTCCAACCGGGGTTGCCCTTCTTCTTGTCAAAGAGATCTTGGGGCGAGTTCCGGCAGCACCTCTAAAAATGCGTGAGCACGATCGACCCAACAACGAACGCTCGACGTCATCCGCCCATCATAGACCCGGGTAGTGAAAAGACCAGCATGCGGGAAAACCCCCTCGAACGACCGAAGGCGACCATCGACCGACCATGCCCCAGAGTAGCAAAAGCAAAACAAAAAATCGGACCAACGGGCGCCATCGTCTTGCATCGTGCCGCCCAGGATAGGAACGTTCACGATCCGCCAAATACGACGACGGGAACTAAAGATGTTATCCAACCTTTCGTAAAGAGTTCGAGCGTTTGCTGTCGAAGACCATGCTTCTCCGAATTTCGTTTTCGCGACTTCCCCGACGTGATTTCGAGCCCGAATAGAAAGACAAGAGCATAAAGCGCCGTGCGCACACAGCACACTTGGAAGAGGACGGGCCACAACACTTGGTGAGTACGGACGGGTGATGACCTTTTTTTCTTGTTCGGTGCGGGCAGGAAACGACGACATGCGGGGACGGGGCGTAGAAACGGGCTCGAGGCGAGGGTGGGGCTGTCAAAATCAAAGGCCGCGAACGGAGACGAAAGGAATAGTTGATATCGGGACATTCTCGAGGTGATCGGGGGACCAGTTGTGAGCGCGGAGGCTTGAGCGATGGGGACGATGCAAGCGATGGCGCGAGCGAAGAACCGACGACTCCGGACAGAACTCCAAAAAGAGGACGAAGGGACACCAAATAGCGTTCAACGCAGCTCGAACGAAAAAGACCAGTCTCGGACGGGACGCGGGTAACTCCAACTATGGCCAAAAGCTCACGGGCTTAAAGGAACACGTCGAGGTGGCGTGCCAACCGGGACAGAAAGGAGCAGTTCGCGACGAGGTTCGGATCTTGTGCGGAGACGGGTCAGGACGGGCCACGACAGGCACAATAAAGGCAGGACACGACGGGCGGTTCACAACAAGTTGATCGGACGTCGACATAGACGGGGCTGCTGCTGACGGGGAGTGCTGGCTCTTCTTCTCGTTACGGGACTGGGCCGAGGAACTTGGGGACCGACTCTTTGTTGGGTCTCGGGACGTGGGTCTCTCGCTGCTGCCGCTGACGGCTAGACGATGCTGAGGGGTTGTCGACTGTCGATGGCCGCTCGGGTCCTTTGTTCTCGTGCGAGGGTGGGACTGAAACCCTGGGCCGAGCTATCCATGTGTGGGGGAGGTGGCGTTGTCAAGCGTTGTCGCGTGCGTGGCACAGATGGGGATCGTGACACCAGAGAGGAACAACCCATGAAGCTCTCCGAGTGGCGAGGTCTGTCGCTGTTGCGAATTCGTTGGGTTGTGGGTTCGTGCGATCAAGCACAAGGTCGGGGGGGGCGTCTTGGATCGGTGGGTGGCGCCTGGGGAGCAAAGGACGATGACACGACGTCGCCTATGCAAAGGCACGGAACGAGCTCGTCGACCTGAGGTGGCGTGAAAAGGGCGTCAAGTGTGGTGCAAAGAGGAAGAAAGGGAAGGAAATGGAAGAAGGAGATGAGGAGCTGTTGGCTGGTGATGCGGGACGACTCGTTTGGAAAGTGTCGTGCCCCGTCGAGGGACGCCCACGCGCCTCTCACGCAAGGCTCAAAGCACGTGGGAGCGAGCAAATCAACTCGGACTTTGACCCCGTCCTGAAGGTGGTGGGATCCAAGCACCACAGCGTATGAAGGCATGTGGGCTCGGCCATGGGTAAGAGGACGAATCGTGGTCTTGCGAGTGCTGCTGCTTCTCCGCGGTGGGTGTGGGTGTGGGTGTGGGTGTGGGTGTGGGTGTGTGGATGACGAGGGAAGGAGAGCAAGAGGCGCGGCCGGCGGTTGCTGACTCGGTCACGCGCGCGCCAAAAGCATGACTCCGCACGGCGTGACTTGGTCCTTTGTGTTTTGGTGCTTTTGTAAGAGGCCTGATTATTAATACTCGCAAAAGCATTGTTTCTCCAAAGGGGGGTGTAAAGTCAAAGCCTCTTGGGCAGTCCTCACATTCACAGAACAACCAGAAATGTGCTTCCAGAGATATGAGCACCAACCACCCTTCCTGTTCCATAGTTGCAGAATAGGCACAGAGGGAATCGGATTCGGGCTCAACGAGGCGGTCCGAGCTCAGCGGCGACTCGGCATATTCCGATATTTGCTCGCAGAGGACAGTGGAAAACTACTTGCATTCGTCTGTCAGGCTCTTTCTCGAGACAAAATTCGCAAACCCACCCTGCAACAGGTAGTGTGAGTTTCTCAAGGATTGCCAAAGAAGAGTGGGAAAGCTCACGCAGGCTTACGCCGTGAGAGCTGCCAAGGCTCGTCGGGGTTCGCTCACCCGTCTTCTCGCTCCGTCTTCCCGGCGCACGATCGGCAACATCTTGACTGCGGTGCTCCCAAATCGCAAGGTCCCATCCTAGCTACCCAAGCTCAACACCGTCACCATCATAGTCCGTGCCTCGACTCAGGCGGAGCAGCACACGACTAGCTCGCACCAGCGCACGCCAGCGCACGCCAGCGCACGGTGGTGATCGACTCGTGCCCAGCTCTCACTCAACACTCGCACCTCCTGAGCCGATCGCTCCTCACAACCTCCCAGTGCGCGCTAACCGGCAAGCACCCCCACCAGTGAGTCGAGTCCATGATGATTCGTCCAGCTCTTCCTTCTGATACTCGGCCGGTCACTGAACTGGCTACTCTGTGTGACCGCACTACCCCGAAACAGTGTCGGCGCGATCACCCCCACCTTCACCGACAAAGTCACAGATGCTCCTACGCCAGCTCGTCGCGGGTGTCCGGCCCATCAGCTCCGAACAGCACCCCAAAACTTGGAGCAGCAGTCGATCCGCAGTACCGCCCTCGGCGTCCACGTCCATGTCGTCGTCCCCGGTCGCGCAATCGGCCAAGCCCAGCGGTCGCGTCGCTTCCATGGTCCAGGATTTCGAGGCCGTCAGTCTCAGCGCTCATTCCCGGCCCTACGCTGCGATCCCTGCCTCCCCAACGAGCAGCGACGCCAGTGGTCCTCCACAACTACCTCCGTTATCGAAAATCATCACGACCACGACCACGACCACGACCAAGCAGGCCTACCTCGGTCGATCGACCGCCTCGCCTCGATCGGCACCGCCGGAAGGGACCTCGAACCCGATCTCCCCCACCGTACCGGCCTCGGTGTTTCAGAAGCAGCAGTCCAGGCGCATGCCGACCTCCCCAGAGGCGGAGAAGCGTGTTCGATCTGCTCAACCCACGCCCGCATCCGCAGCAGGCAAAGAGAACCAGTTCCACTCGCCGACCCCGTCAAGACCTCTGTCATTCCACGCCCCTGCGGGTTCGAGCGCCCAGTCTGCCTTGGCTCTGGCCGAACCATTTCGGCGGTCGACCCTTGGCTCACTTGGGGACGATTGGGAGACGATGATGGCGTCGTCTCAAATTAGCGTCGAGACCATGGCCACTCGTGCGACCGATTCGACCCATATGACCACGAGCAGTGAAAACTCCAACCCTTCGCTCGTCTCGGCCGAGCACGCTCAAATCGGCCAGGTCCAGGTCGTCGATGCCGGACGAAGGGTCAACGAAGTTCCGACCGTCCTCTCTGCGTCAAACCTTCGACCTCAGATCATCGAGACCCGTCCAACACCGCGCAAACCACCTTCACCAATCCTCACCCGTACGCGTGCGCCAGGCTCTTCACGACTCCTCGGTGCGGAGACTGCCGAAGCCGCCAAGGTCAAGACGCCCGATACCGCCGATTGGCTGAGTTCACGGCCCCTCTCTGCAGCGCAGCTCGAATCGAGTGCGCGAGCGTCGTCGAGCCCCCCGCTTCCGTTGATCCCTGCTTGGAGTCCCTCGTTGTTCACTGAAGACCTCTCCCAATCAGGCAAGAGGGTCTCCCCGACTCATCGAGATCTTTCATATGCTCCTTTGTTGATGGGGGATCAGACCGTCCCTCCACCTCCTATTGCGAGGGATGAGGCACCTACGCGTCGACAACGAGCGAATACACTTGGAGGTGGACTCAAGGCCCCCTTTGCAGATCTTAAACCTGTTAGAGTCGAAACGGCGGAGGAGAAGGAGGCTCGGATCGAGGAGGCGTTTTCGAGGTTGCTGGTGAGACCCAAGACAAAGTGGTCTCTTCTGTACCGAGCTCTGACATGTCGTCTCTCTCAACAGGACACGATGCAATTGCCGAACCGCAGTGTGCGAACCAAGATGCTCGGTCTCGCCCTCCCACTCAAAGAAGAGATGCTACGCGCATCCCACCTTTCCTCCCCTACACCTTCGAGCCACTTGACTTCCTCCCCCGCTGGACCCTCCGTTTCAGCCCAAGGCGCTCGTCCAAATGAAGCTCATCATCAACGAGGTCTCTCCCTCAACAACGCCTACGACTCCCCTCCCATCATCCCGGCGACGACGAAGAAGGAGTCGTCGTTCAAATCAGTCGTGATGAGAAAGAGTAAAAGCAATTCGAGTCTTCGAGCTGCGGCTTCTCTCCCCGTCACCTCATCCAAGAAAAGAGACGGCTCGGCTACGCATTCCCGTACTTCTTCCGCAACATCGATCATCCTACGCTCGTTCGGCAAATCCTCAGGCAAGGACGTTGCACCTTCGGCTAGCGGTCCCTGGACGAAATCCGCGGTTGAAGGAGAAGATGCCGTCTGGTGGGCCGTAAGGATGCGTTCGTCCTCTTCTTCGGCACTTGAAGTCTATGAAGTTGCGAGGATGCGTAGGCGTTTGAGGAATGAGACACCTGGATGGGTGAACGAGTTCTTGACGAACGGGGGCTACGTCGGGATGCTGGAGAGGTTGAAGGAGTTGTTGGAGATGGAATGGAGGTGCGTGGGTTTGCTGTTTTCTGCGTGGGCTTTGCCGTGTGCTGACTCTGATTTTGAATTGGGTGGGCAGGGAGGAACAACACGACGATCAACTCCTGCAAGAACTGTTGAGGTGCTTCAAGGCTTTGACCATGACCGCTGTAAGCTGGATCTTCCTTAGCTCTTCTGCGGATGAACGCCATACTGACCCCCCTTGGCAACATTTTACAGTGCGGCAAGCGAGCCCTCGCCTCGCGTTCACCGACCCCCTTCCTCCCCCTTGCGAACCTTTTGTTCTCTGAGAAGCGCCCCGGCGATCTAGCATGTCGTCAATTGCTCGTCGAGCTCCTTCTCTCCCTCTTCGACCTCTGCCCCGTCGATGCTGCCCCCATCCCCGCTTCAGAATGGACCACCCTCTCCCTCATGTCCCTTCACAAACCCCTCGAGTGCCAACGTCGTTACACACGCAAGATGAAAGTCGATCCGGACGAAGATGAAGGGGAAGAAGTCTTGGATGCTTCGAGGATCGAAGGGACGAGGTTGCTTGTGAGGTCTATGATGTTGGGTCCTCCGGACGAGAAGGAGGAAGCCAAGGTGGACTTTATCAAGAATGCGCATCGGGCGAGACCGTTCAAGAAGTGGATGGTCGAGATGAGCGATTGTGTCAGGGATTACTTTTGGTGAGTCGGGCTTGGGCATGGGGAGGTGTCAAATACGGGGCTTGGGGTGCTGACGAGACGTCTATATTTCATTCGTGCAGGATCTTTTGCCATGCGCAGAACTTGTTCTGGTCGTTGGAACAGATCAACGTCGAGCAGGTCGAAGCCCCCGCCGTACCCTCCGGAATGACAGGTGGGGTCGAGTACGAAGCCATGGCGTATTGCGTGAGTCTAGCCCTGGCTTGCCGACTCGCATCGAGGAACTGCTTGACTGACCGAGGGTGTTCTGTCGTCCATGCTAGGCAACGCATTTCCGCCTCATCAACGCCCTCGCGAGCGCGTGCGCCACACCCGAGATCGCCTTCGCCTTTCACCAAGAACTCTTTGAAAGCGGGTTCGAGCGCATCCTTCTCGTGAGCCAAAACCCACAAATCTACTGCCTGCCTAACCTTTACTGAAACCCCATCCGGCCCTACCTCTCTACAGACCCTCCGCCGCGCCTCCCTCGTTTACTACCCAACCCTACACCTCGAATTATCGCGCTACATATCCCTCGCCCGTTCCGTACGCTTCAACCTCGGTGCCCGAGTGTTGGCATGCATCGATGCTCGTACGCTCAGTAGGGAAGAACATTACGTACTCGAACTGGCTCGACAGCATCATCAGGCGCAGAAGAAGGCGCCGACGTTGCCTTCGGGGGCTCCGCAGTTGGAATTGAACATTGGGTCATGAGGAAGGAGAGGGAACATCGTGGACTTGGAGAAGTTCGGTTCGGTCAATGTATTGTACATATTAGGATTTTTTCTTTCTTGGATCTCGCATATGCCTCTTTGATCGTTTGTCTATTGTCAATTGCAAATACGTCGACTCGCAAGGAATCGAGCGAATTAGCTGGCTCCGAGTCACTCGGGGTTTACGACAGGGGTTACACCTCTGACCCCCGACATGAATGAAGCAAGAACACTCTTCACACGACCTATTGACCCGGACCAGCGGCCATGACCTGCGCCTCGATACGCGAGACCGAGTAACCCGATCCGAGACCGCTCTTGTTGGTCTTGATTCGAGCGGCGATGGGCTCCGAGATACCGCCCGTCCTTCCGATTTGCATGCCTTCGGACCATCTGCGATCAAAGAGAACGCGAAGATTTTGTCAGAGTCAAGTTTGGGAACGCGAGATGAGGATGGTGGAAACTGACCCCATCCTTTTGAGCAGCGCGAAACCGATGTTGTCCTCGCCCAAGCGGTCGGCCTGCACACAGTAAGCAAATCCATCCGATGAGCACACTGAACACTGAAGAAGAACTCGCAAACACTGGCTCACCCCTTGTCCCACTACAGCCCCTTCATCGTGTCGTTTCCCACTCATACCTCCCCCTCCAGCTCCAGCACCACTCGACTTCTTGCCATCCCCAGACAGAGCCGCCCACAATCCCCCTTGCTTACCCTTGGCCCTCCCTCCGTACTGCGCCCCACCCAACATCCTCTCCCCCTCGGCCGTGGAGATGATGGCGCGGATCTTTCGTTCGTCGACACCGTACGTCGTGGTCTTTTGCGTGCGCACCAAGACAGGGAAACGAGCTTTGCCCTTGCCCACACTCTTCGAATTGAGACCGTACGCCTCGGAGAGCAAGTGGACCGCAACACGAGACTTCTTGGACATGGGAGGCAGCGACAAAGAACCTTGCTCCAAATCGTGCAATATGAACTCGCGCATCTTCAGGTTGATGACCGCAACATCCGACGAGCCAGCGAACGAAGCAGGCGGAACGTGCCCCTTCTTGAACTTGTGAGGTGCGGCCTCATTGGCTTCGGCCCTTGCAAGGGCACGCTTCCTCTTGAAGTCCGACTTCTTGGCACGGTCGTTCTCCCACTGAGCTTGTAGCTCGTCGGCGAACTCGCCGTCCCACGTCGGTTTCGACGCCTTGGACTTGGTCTTCAATTTGCGAGCTAAAGGATGCGAAGAGATTCGACAGGCATGAGTCAGCTTTGCCACCCAAGACCGCATGCTAGTGGAGCCTAGACGCACAGGGTCCGCTCGTCAGCAAGACATCGACCTCCAGCATCAGATCAATGTCCTCAAAGTTGCCATTCTGGACCGCCTTGAACAGCTTCTTCCTATTTTTACGACCCGAATCCAGCAGTAGACTCTCATTCGTATCTAGAATGTCCTGTGGCCAGAAAATCCATCCAGATCAGCAGCAGTAGCGGATACGAAGCGAACCTTTGGGGACCCACCTGCAACTCTTGAATAAAGTCCTCGTCATTGTCGGCCCATGTGTTCTCGCCCGTAAACATGCGGACCTCGTCATCCTCCTCGTCACTCGAGTCGAACTCGACCCAACGCCCTTTGCCCTTCTTGGCCCGCTTGCGTTCTTGTCGGTCCCTTCGTCCTCCGGGACCACTGACGCCAACCGAAGAGAGACGGATCGTTTGGCCAGCCAGGAGGGCCGCTTCGATTGCATCGTTCTCGGCGCCGGAAGAGATGGACGAGTCGCGATGGGACGAGGCATCGTCCATCATGACCTCCTCGGCACCTGCCATGGCTCGATCAACTCTGCAGAAAGAATGACAGATTAACTTTCTCGCCCATACTACGTTACTTTCAAGTAGAGTTGCACTCACGCGGCATCGGCTTCCCCAAGCGTATGGTCACGCTCGAGCTCGTCGTTCGAATCAAACTCTTCACCTCCACTCGATCCAGAAGACGACGTCTCGTCACTCTCGCTCCCACTTTCATCCTCATCGTCTTCACTACCACTCGTCGTCCTCCAACCCTCTTGCCCCTCCCTCGCCTCATCAACTAACTCGTCCAAAGTTTTCTGCACCCCACTACTCGAGCCCATCAAACCCTCCGCGAACCTCCTCGCCGCCTCAAGATCGATATCTCCCTCCTCAGTCTCGCCCAACAGATTCCTCGCATAATCGTCCATGGCTCTGTTCCCACCGAGCAACTTTTCGACATGCGACCTCGCCCCTGATGCAAGACGTTGCATCTTCTCCAACTCCCTCTGTTCGCGCCGCTGTCGTTTCTGTAACTCCTTTTTGGCCTTGGGCCTTATTCCAGCGGACGAGCGAGTCTCCATCTCCGGTGGTCCATCACTACCCCATTCGAGATCCGAGTCCCCAACGCGGAGCTCGGGCGCTTCTTCTCCTTTATCTTCCCCTTCATTACGCCCACCTTCCTCAACTTGCATCCCCTCAGCATCGTCATTCAATTCCAAGCGCGCAAACATCTCGCGCCCTTGTCTCGCATCCTCTTCATCAACGGCTTGCTCGTCCTCGTCAGAGCTCTCGGCCTCGACCAGAAGATGTTGGTTGCCTGATCGAGCGTGGAGTCGACCGGCTCGGCGCGCTTTCTTGCCCGCTCGCTTTTGCGCTTTTGTCAACTTGGGCGCTGGACCCTTCTTGGTGCGGGGTTGGACCATGGGTTCTGATGCCGCGACGGCCTCCTTCGTGGTGGTGGGGGTGGAGACCTCTGCCCGTGCCGCGCGAGGTGCGCTCGATGAAGGGTTGCTCGATGTCGATGTAATCGGGTTGAAAACGATCTGTTCAGTTTCTTCATCATCGTCCGAGTCCGAGTCAACTTGTTCCCGACTCGCCGCGGTGTTGCTCGAAACACCGAGGACAAAGTCCGAAGGCACGGCGAGAGGCGGTGGGACCGAGCAGTCCTCGACTCGTGAGGCGGTCAAATCGATCACGAATGACGGGGCAGCCTCCATCTCCTCAATTTCGCCCACTTCACCTTCAGCAACGAGTATCGTTTCCTTCTCTTCGACGACAATTCGTTCGGTGACCTCCACCCCAACCTCATCCTGCTGCTCATCAGACTCGGAGGTCGACTCCTCATCCTCCGGCGAAGACTCGTCTCGCTGATCGAGATCCCTCACGCTCTCCACCAAGCGTCCTTCCACCACTTTCTCTTCCAGTTCGCCCGGGACCTCATCGACGTCTAGGTCGCTCTGCATCTTGGGTGTCAACCCCGAAGCGGCGACAAAAGTGACGGGCACGAGCAGCGGGCGATGACCACCGGGAGTGAAACCGACGATACCTCCCCTGCCTCGGATGGAAGGACGAAACCCGATCAAAGCCGTTGTGGTATTATGGGATCCAAGTCCAGCTGCTCCTCCTCGACCACGCAAAGAAGAGATCGGGTTCTGATGATGGTTGGTTTCGCGCTGAGATGGACCCCCGTCGCGTCCGCCTGAAGATCCGACGCCACGCTTGGGGGGGTGGTAGCCGGAATGGCCTCCATTTGGAGGTGGTGGTGGCGGATAAGGCTGACGGGTAGGAACCTTGGGAGCGGAGAACGAAGGTGATAGGTTATAACCTGAGTGAACGGGCATGTCGAGCGTCGAGAGGGGAGAATAGGGGTAAGATAATCGGAGCAGGCTTTGAGTCAGCCAAAAGCCGACTCGTGGAAGCTCGCACATGAAATTGTGTCGTCTGACTGACCCAATACCTCCTCGGTCAATGACGAATAGTCAAAGCTAAGCTCGGACATGTCCTCACTCGATTGCAATCGCCGTAATGACGACGCCCCTCCTCCGCCTCGACCGCGCCCTGCTGCAGCTCCACGATTCGCCGCCCCACCTCGACTTGCACCCCCTGGTGGTCCCCCTCCTCTTGCTCCTCCTCGGTTGTTGCCTCGGTTTCCTTTGGCCATGGGGGTGTGACGGTGTGGCGAGACGGGCGTAATTGATGGACCCCCACGTGCGACTGATCAAGCGGCGGTAATAGGCAGTCGGTTCGGACCAGTCGACGACAAAAAGTAGTACTGGCCTGCTCTTGAATTTCGGAAAGTACTCCCGAGCGTTCTTGAAATGCTATGATCCGGCAGGCAGTTGACGGGAAAGGAATACGGGTCGAAAGCGAGGCGATGTCAAGAGGACCGAGGATCGCTTCGGCTCCCTCGCTCGCTCGCGATCGAGTCGCGCCAGGTCGCGCCCGTAAGTTACGCCACGCGTCCTGACTCGACTATTGCCAACCGAGAGACTTATGGGTCCGGTTCGGTTGCGAGCACTTTCGCGGTTGGATGTCGGAAATCCAAGGAAAAACTTCAGTTCGGGGCGAATGAAGTTGCCGGTGGCAATCGGAGGCGCCAAGCAACAGGCAATTGAACGTGATCGAGTTAAAATAGGAGTTGGACCCGAGGTGTAGATCTCGAACGACAATATCCGCTTCAGCAAAGGTACTGTTGAATTCTCGCTTGGAAAACTACATCGCATCGCATCCTGCTCGAGTAAATTCATAAAGTCCAGCCGCTTCAACCCCCGCTGAGGTGATGCTCACGCTCGATATATGCACTTTTTGTTCCAAGCCGACCTGGGCCGGCCTCAAGCCGGGACCGGTTGGTGAAGCGTGCCGAGGGCCCGATCCTTCTTGGCCGAACTCTAGTCTTCCCTCTCTCTCTCCTCACTCGATCTCCAACCGCCCACGACCCCATCTACAAAACAAGCAACCTGTCATCATGAAGGGTTTTGTTATCGAACGCAACATCAAGCTCAACGAGCTGCCGGGGACATTGACGACCCAAGCGAGCGAGCCCAAGCCCCAAGGCTCCGAGGTGCTCGTGGATGTGCAGTAAGCCACAACCCTCCATCCTGCCATTCTCATGGGACATATAATGAATTCAAGTTTCCTTTGGCTATTGCTATTCAGTGTCGCCGGATGCAACTTGTTTGATGCGCTGCAGGGTACGTAGTAGTCATTTGCCCCACACGAAACCGGGTTGCGGGCTCGGGGCTCCTCACTCATCTCCGGCTTTCGTGCCTCGGCCTCATCCCCTCCGCTCCCTTCCCCGTCTTTCTCATAGTCCAAGGTCTCTACCAGCACAAGCCCGCTTTCCCATTCGTAGCAGGCTGCGAATTTTCTGGAACCATCTCCCCCGACTCGCCCCTCCCTAAAGGTTGCCCCTACAAGCAGGGGCAAAAAGTCTTTGGCGCCGGGCAAGGTGCTTACGCCGAGAGGATCAAGGTCGATTACAAGTCGCTCGTACCTGTTCCCGATAATGTAACGATGGAACAAGCTGCCGGTCTTTATATCACTTACCCGACAAGTTACGCGGCGCTCGTTTATCGTGCCGAGATCAAGAAGGGTGAGTGCCAATTTGGTGTCCAGTTTCGGGAAAGAGTTCCGATTGGCCTTGCTTCGAGCCTCGCAGCCAAGACTTTTTTGGTTCCGTCTTTGCTGACCTGATTATTTCTCTATAGGCGAATACTTGCTCATTCACGCCGCCGCCGGTGGAGTCGGTATGGCGGCCTTGCAAATTGGCAAAGCTCTCGGCGCCAAAGTCATCGCCATGTGCTCCACCCAGGACAAGCTCGACGTGTGCACCCGAGCGGGCGCAGACTTTGCGATCAACTATGCCGATGAGAAGTCAAAGAATTGGGGGTGGCAGAAGCAGGTTATGGCTGTGACCAATGGGCATGGTGCGGATGTGTGAGTCGGACTTGACCGCTACGGCGGATGACCCTGCTGGCACCGTCGCTGACGCCCGCGGCCCCTCCCAATCAGCATTTACGACCCTGTCGGACTCCTCATCCCTTCTTTGAAGTGCATTGCCTGGAACGGACGAGCATTGGTTGTTGGTTTCGCCGCCGGCACGATCGAGAAGGTAAGCTCAATTTTCACTATTCTGCAGAATCCTGACGAAACTCATGCTTTTGCCTGATGTTTCACCGATCCGGTGCAGGTCCCCGCCAACCTAATTCTACTCAAGAACATCGCCATTTCGGGCGTACACTGGGGTGCCTACCAAAAGAACCAACCCGAGATCGTCCCCGCGACGTGGGAGGCTCTGCTCAAGCTCTTCAGTTCGGGATCGCTCAAGGCCGTCGTGTTTGATCGCGTTTTTGAGTGGGTCGCTTTGATGCATGAATCGGAAAGTGATGGAGCGAGAAGCTGATATTCGGCCTACCTGTCTTTCTTCAAGGGGCCTTGAAGCTGTTCCTGAGGCTTTGGACGAGTTGCTCGCTCGGCGAACTTGGGGCAAAGCCGTCGTTCGTGTCAAGACGGACAAGACGGCCAAGCTGTGAAAAGGAGTCCAGATGCGATCACCAATTCATTTTATTTTTTTTGGCTTTACAAAAAAAAGGGGCTACTTTCTGCACTAAGATATGGAAATTTATTATTTCTCGCCCTAAGGGGAGTAGAACTTACTGCTGAACAAATCAGTATTTTAATGCCTAGTATGCCCGTTAAAGCCATCAGTGCGCCTTTCCCTTTTTAGACTCTAAAAAAGGGAACAGACTATCAAAGCCAAATGCTACATCTCAGTTAAGCATAATGCACGGCTTCAATTCAAACAGTCAACCGTGAATATCTACATCTACATCTACATAAAATAATGCACGACAAAACAACCAATTAAGCTTTTTCCAGGCACAGTCCAGGCACAGTCTCTCAGGTACATTAACCCGACTTCAAATGGCTCCGCTCTGCCTGTTTTTTCCGTTTTCGTCCACAATTCGTCCGCAAATGGCGCCTGTCTTTCCTGTTCTTGCCCCACAAGCAAAATCTGGCACACCCTTCTGTCCCACGCGCTCGCGCTCGGACCTCACATGCGCTCGCTCCGCGAGCTGGCTATATGCACTCCGTCGGTCTCGACACCGACCCTGCCTGCCCCCTCAGAAAAAATGTAACGACTCCTCTGAGATTTCTCTCAACTGTCGTAATTTTCCCTTTCCTTTGAACCCATGTACCATTGTTTCTACCTCCACTCCTCCATCTCATAAGATGGCACATAATGGCGGCCCTCCGGCATTGTCCCTGACGCCTTGGCAACCTCTGGCCGACCTGCCTCGTGCCTCCACTTCACGGTACCGGCAGCCCAGCACCTCTCCAACCGATCGCGTCTCCGCAACGCCGTCCCTGCCGAAGATTCCAGTGACTCCGCCAATTCGCCCCCTTCCTCCCCAACTCCGCCGCCCCAACGACGTTAGCGTCGACGCCGCAGTCCGTCGCCATCGGACCGTTTTATCCGCCCAGTTCATCGGCGCCTCGATGATCTACCGCCGATTCTGCCCGCTGTGCCGCCACCTTTAGACGTTGGCGGGGAGCTGCCCCAACCAGGACGTGGTGGGGCGCGCGCGCGGGGCCGCGGTGTACGGCGTGGAGGAGGTCGGGGTCGGGGTCGGGGTCGTGGTCGCGGCCGAGGCCGTGCCGGTGCTCTCAACAATGGTCCGCCAATCCCTCTTGCACTGGTGCCTTTGCCAGCTGGACCATCTGAACGGCACCACCTTGGGCAAATGACAGACCAGTGTCCAGTCTGCAAGGCATTGCATTGGGTTTTTGAGCAGCAACGAGGACCTGGCTTCGCCATCACGCCTTACTCGAGTTGCTGTTCACGCGGCAAAGTTCGTCTCCCCCGCATTGAGGCACCGCCTCAGGAGCTCCTCTCGCTTCTGACCGGCACTGGCCAAGGTCAGCTCACTCCTTCACTTTCCAATTCTGCGCGCTGCACTAACTCTTTTTCTCTTACGTGAACAGTTGAAAAGGTCTTCCGTGATCGCATTCTGGGATACAACCAAAACTTTGCGATGGCCTCCTTCGGCACGAGTGGTGCTTCCGGCATAATCACCGCGGGCGGGCCCCCCTCTTTCTACTTGAGCGGCAGCGTCTTCCATCGCATTGGCGCCTTGACTCCGGCCCACGGAACTGCGCCCGTCTTTGCGCAGATCCTATTCGTCGACCCAAGCAAGCGGATTGATGCGTATGTGAACTTCAATGGTACCGTGGCGGAAAAAACCGCCGCGCGGTCTGCCTTTCGCGCAATCCTCACCACACTTGATGCAATGCTCCACGCCCACAACCGTCGAGTTCAACAATTTCTTACTGCGCAAGACTTTATCGCGCAAGATCCTTCAACTGTGGCCACACTGCGTCTGCTGCCGCCCACAAATTGTGACCCAAGAACTCATAACCTACCCACTCATGATGAAGTGGCAGTGCTGCTCCCTGGGAATCCTGAAGAGGGGGTCGACCCCGACCGCGAAATCGTCGTCCAGCTTCGCGCACCCCAAGATGGCCATAGCCTTCAGTTCCTCAAGGATGGCAACGCTGCCATTGCCTCGCTCAGCTACCCGTTACTATTGGTTCATGGGGAGGACTGGTACCACAACGACATCCCCTACTCTCAAAATGTGGCAAGACCACCCACCTTGCGCCGTGTTCGAGGTGACGATGGTCTTCTCCATCACCCTGAAGGAGAACTCGACCCCGAGGATGAGCGTGCGCCGAGGCTCGCCAACAGGTTGAGATCGACAACCCCCAGACCGGTAAAGGTGGTTCAAAGCACGTCTCACAGTCACAGTTCAACGCGTACTACTTCCACTATCGGCAGCCTATCGACAGCTACCCAACTCTGTTCTTGGGGGGACGACTCTTTCAGAAATTCGTTGTCGATGCCTGGGCCGTCACCGAGCAGGAACGTCTCTTGTGGCAAAGGTTGAACCAGAAGACGCTCCGGGCGGATCTCTACTCTGCGATCCAATCTGGCATGACAGAAGGTATTGCTCCTGGCGACATTGGCAAGTCTTACGTCCTTGCCTCCTCTTTTTCTGGACCACCTCGAAATATGGTTCAGCTATACCAGGACGCTATGGCAATCGTCAGAGCTTGCGGCATACCTGATCTCTTCATCACCATGACTTGCAATCCTGCATGGCCTGAAATCATCGAGCAATATTGTGTTCAAACGGGTTTTCAATTTGATGCGTTGAATGTATTTATGTATGCTGTTGTACCAATGAATCCAATTGTAAAACATCTGATTTTTGTGCGAGCAATAATCTATTCATCTGTTTAGTGATCGCGCACTGGGTGTTTGGTCCGGAGATGCGGGCGAAGCTCGCGTCGACCCTGATTAATTGAGGTTGTGGGCGTAGTCCACAACCGTGCGAAGAATGCGGGCGAAGCCCGCAGTCGAGCCCTAGTGCCTTATATTTTACTGTCGGGAGCAGTCTGCCAGTGGATCTGTGATGTGAGCAGTCTCATCCTGCTGTTTTCATTTTGTCTGGCTCGAATGTAATTATATCAGGAGCCGATTAGTGTCGCCCACGGTTCAAATGCCAAAGACCAAATAATGCTCGATCGATACGTCATATCGATCGGTCCCAAGTCTTAGTCACACCCACACTGAAGTCTTAAGTTTTAAGTCATAGCATAAAGTCGCCCCACAAAACTGACTCCTATCCCGAGCTTTGAGCGAAAGACAGAACAAGGATCACTGCGGCCCATCGGAAGAACCTGACTCTATACACCGCACACGACACCGCATCGAGTATGTATTGAGCCTTGATCACCTTTTTGAGCCAGGCGCGGCCGAAAATGTCACGTGCCCTGCCTCATTGGACCAAATTTAGGCCGGCCTCGCGCTTGCCCTGAGCTGTTTTGCGCGGCTGCCGTGCTTGACGCCGCTCTGGTGCACTTTCAGAATCCACGATACCACGGCCACAGCGCCAGGAGTCCACCTTTTGGTTCACGGGGTTCCCAAATTCTAATTGCAGAGCCCCACAAGCACTTAGCAGCAGACCTGTCCGACCTGCCTACTGCTTCCGATACCGTCGAACCGGCTGCCGGATCGGCTCAGATGCACAAAAGGCGGTGTGAGAACCTGTCGTGATATGTGGTGGGTCAATAAGAAGAGAATTATTATGGCAGTGTGCGAGACTCTCTTATACTCAGGAGCTTGGGTGAGGGGATCGATTCAACATCTCGAAAGTCGATCGCCGGCCTGACTCAGCAGTGCCTGAGCGCCCGAGCCTCGGGCACTGACAAGCTCAAGTTTGCTCCGTCTCTCTGTCTTCTTCTTGCCATACACTCGAAGCTTACTTTCGACTACAACCATCCTCCTGCTTGAGCTCAAAGCTCCACGTGGCCGATACACGCCTCTTGCCTCCCCATCGCCAGCTTCTGCTCGACCGGCCGTCGCTCAAATCTTCAGCGCGTTCGCAGGCCCAGCTCCAAGCGCGCTCTCAGTCTCGGTCTTAAAAGAGTCCTCAAGTGCGACGCAGCCCCTCTTGCCGAGGTCTCACGTCCGAGACTAGCCTTCCCAAGCTCTGACGTCGACACAGTCGTTGACTCTCTGTGTCTCTCGCTATTCCAACGAATAAAGCCTCGGGTAGACCCTCCCCAACAATGAAGCTCTTAGTGATGATCGGACCGAATCGGTTCGACATGAAGGTCGCGCACGTGAACGACCAGAGTCGGCCGACCGAAATCGAGACGGAGCTCTTCGCCGGCCGGGTCGTTGTTTTCGTTAAAGACTTTGTCGGCGTCGCACCACCCGGGTGTCAGCCCATAAAGGAGCATCCTTACTTTACCGGACGGTCAAGGAAATATGCGATCCTCATCGAAGGTGAGTGGTTCGGAACCTTGGTGCACTGGTGCTGTGCGAAACGCGACGTGAAGTAGGCCGAGGTTTTGCTTACGTCATGACTTCATCTCGGTGCTCTTCTCCCGTAAAGGCCGCTTCAAACAACGACCCGGGGTCGCCCCTTATTCTGGATCGGAAGTTCAGTTCGGGTCAGACTTTGGTAAGTCTGCCGTGTAGCAACGAAGTGGCATTATCAGCCTGTGGACGCACACAGATTTGCGCGAATCGTCTCGGCTATAAACCCGGCGGTCATGTCCCTTGCTTTGGGAGCCAGTTGAATCCCAACTAATCGCGCCTCTTGCTGACTCATTTTCATATGGCTGCAAACAGATTTTTTGCCCGAATCCTTCCCTCAAGGCCCGTTCAGCCTCGGACTGAAGGTTGCTCAACGGGTCGATCCCGCGACGTCCGCCGTTATGAAACCGAGCAACGGTCGACCGTACATCATGTCTCCTTACTTGGCGTGCATGAACACTTTTGCCGCCTACCCCGCCCCGGATGCATTGTCAAAAGCACTCGTTCAAGCCCTGCATGACGCCAATCACCCCCACAACGATCATGAAACCGAGTCCGCGACCTTTGTCCCGCGCGAAGAAGTCGATAGTGACAGCCACGGCGTGATGAAGACGACGCGCCATGGGATGCCGTATTGGAGGTTCGTGGGTCTACGAGGCGACCCTGCGGTAGAGGAATACGTTGAAAAGCATCGCCATTTGCTCGCGCCCGAGGACGCCATGGATGTTCACGGTTCGGCGTTGGCTCTCGGGACCTCCATCTCTCATCTCGATTCCTCGTCCTCGCCGAAACGGCATCCCAGTCGAGTTCGTCAAGAGTCACCAGATGGACCTTCCGGACCCCAGGGCTGGGGTGCTCCCATTCCTATGTCGGACGGTGAGGAGAGGCGCGAGCCGGCGAAGAAGAAGAAGAGAGGAAGGTTCAGCTGGGCAGGGTTCTTGGGTAGCGTAGAGAAGGAGTCGAACGAAACCTATCTCCACGCAGGCGACTTGGTCATGGCCGACAAGCTCAACAAGGGTTCAATGGAGGATGCCTCTCTGACAGGCGTTTCGAAGCATTTGGGACCCTGGAGGTTCGCTGATCCCAAGGTCGATGCGATCGAGGTGAGCTTTTCGTCTCCCGGGACCTTGATGCGGCATCCCAAACTGACACGATGTGTGCCTCCCCAGGATTCACTTTTCATCTTCCACGATTCCACACACGAGCGATCGGTCGCCGAGCGTCGCAAGTGGTTTGTACAGAACCACGGCCACAACCGTGACCAGTTCACCTACTCGCCCGACGTGGTCTACACCGCATCATTCTTCACGTCCTTCTGCGATCTCAACACCTTTGATCTCAAGTGAGTCTTGAAGCGGAGCGAGGAACGATCGTCTTTCCAATACATCGGAACTAATGCCTCGTTACGTATCTCGATCTTCCCAGAATGGGTCCTCTCGGCCTCAATATCGCCCCTTACTTCACTGAGCAGCCGATCCGTTACACACTGCGCTCGACTCGGTTGGCACCGCGCCCCGACGGCAAGCCAGGGCCGGACGAGGAAGAGGTCTTTTGCACCATCTCCTTCCAGCTCTCGGACCAGTAGCCAGTAGGATTGAACATACATCAGGGAAAGGACTCGCATGATACAGCGGAGCCCTCCATCGCATTGATAATCTTCGCATCATTTCGTTCTTTCCCCCAGCTAATCACATTCATGTTTATAACATTTACGCCATCTCATTTTATCTTACCTGTCTGTAACTACCATGACGTCGATACCTCATACCTTGTCCGCAGAAACCGGTACTTTATTTCTTTGTCAGAGGTGGTGTCAAATATTACTACTTTACTCTTTACTCTAACTAGTTACTTTAACTAGTTAAAAAAAGTGTCGATTCGCAACCCATGTACCTAAACTCGCTGTTTTTGGCTGTGTTGCGGCCCCGAGGGCCGTCTATAGTGAATTACCAGTGTACTATTGAGTCTCGGGATGCCGGGTTTCATGCCTGATACTGCAACTCGACTTGTTCCCGCTACCTGGACCGGACCGCGCTTCTACGAAAGAGTCGGTGAGTCTGCCGCACCTGACTGCAGTATCGGCGTCCCGACCAAAAGCCATGTTGATATTTGACGTGGTGCGGAACTGTTGAGCGATATATGTAGTATTAAATGTATAGCAAGCGCGTGGGTTTGCATGACACTTCTTCTACAGAGCTCAGGCGTGGGTCCCGCTGTCGTTGTCGTTGACGCGCGGGCGCAGGCGCGGCTTACGCTGCGCGATGCGCCGTCAGTCACGTGACGTGTTGTCTACATTGTGGCACCAGTTTTAGGGGCTCAACAACAACATGATCGAGGGGCTGTAGATTCTTTCCTTTTCTCTCCCTGCACTAGGGCGGAACGACGAAGCACGAATAACCGTCCGGGTTTCATTGCGCGAGTGTTTGAAGCCGACGACATTTTGGGCAACAAGCAACGGGCGATTGTCCTGCTGTTACGGCGATGAATGGATATTCGTTCCTTTGCTGACCTTCGTATTGTGTTCTTTTACATCTGCTCAATCCAATTCTCCTGCTATTTGAATTTCATCATCCCGTTAATATCACGGGTTCCCACTGGTTTCTTTTCAACAAAAAACAAGACAGCTATCGTAGGTTTGTTCTGTCGACTACGGCCAAAAAAAAGTAGAGCCCTCCAACAATAATATTTGCGAATAAGCAAGTCAAATATGGTGTTGTGATAAAGACACTATAGGAGAGTGTCAATCACGATGAACACTAACAGCACCTTCAAGTTCCCAACATTGTCGCCTACCCCGTGCTGCGATCCCGCACCCTATATCATTTTTGCATCACCTTCCTGCCATCACGCAGCGTCACATTTATTTTTCTTCAGTGCCACAAGCGCAGCAGCGCAAGCCCAGCGTTCGGTTCAATCTCGGTCCCGTCCCGACTGATCTTGACCTCCCTATTGTTGTTGAACGAATTGAGGATCGACCGGGTGCGCGTGAAGGGCAAGTGGCGCGTCGATAGCCACTGCACGGGGAAAGGCGTCCCTCCCTCGGCGACAATGATGACCTTGTCCGCTTCGGCCACGTGGAGGTTGGGATGCCGGCTCCCCGTCCGATCTCGAGGGGGGCTGAAGATGGGTCCGATCATGCGCGCGTAGCCCGCAAACCCGCCGCTTCGATTGGCGGAGAAAAACAAGAAGACACCCTCGAGCGAGGTGCGGAACGCCTGGTCGAGCACATCCTCGTTGTGGCCTTGCGTGCTCCAAAGTCCGGAGCGGATCGATTTTTCCAGGTGCTCGCTTTCTTTCGCTTTCAGCACAAAGAATCGCTGAGGGAGGCACATCAAACCGTGGTCAGTACAGTCATGCGAAATGGGTAGCGAGCTGAGTACATACCTTGGGGAAGTATTCTGAAAAGAAGCTCGACGTCGTGGACGCGGTCGAATCACCCGACGAGTTGCCGGCTTCTTCGTCTAACGCGCGCGAGTCGTTCGTCGTCTGTACTCCCTTTTTGCCCAAGTCAAGTGCTTGCGCAGCGACGTACGACAGGTGCAATCCGGCTCCTCGTTGTGCACCCACCCCGGATTTGGCATCGTCCTCGCGCATCCTTCGCCGACAAACGAGGGGCTTGCATCGGCGGTCGTTGGAGCGCAGAGAGACTCCATTCGAACGCGTGATGGCTTGTTTCATGAGAAACTCGGAGCTGTAGTTCACAAAAGCGCAGTTTGATCTAGGTACACGGGAGATGCGGAGATCAGCGCGGAAAATCTTTGCCCGCTCTGAACGAAAAGCGATGCCTCACCTGGCGATGAGGTGGATGCTCTCCACGCCGTAGAGGTCGGCAGCAGTGGCGGCCGACGCCCCACGCACGGCGAAAAAGTCCAGCAACTCGGCCTCGGTCGCATCAGAAGGAATATTGCCGCACCACATGGCCCAGGTACTTCGATCTGGCAGCCCCGAACGCAGCCGAGTCTCGCCCGGCCGCGAGGACGCTGTGACCGACGGTGGCACGGGCGCGGTAACCGTAGCCGAATCGCTGTTCGACCTCGACAGGGATAGTGAAGGAAGTTGCTCATTCGACGATCGAAGATGAAGCAGCTGTGGTGGTCCGGATATGGTCACCATCGCCGGAGACGCCGCGCGGGCGCCCGAGCGATCAGATCCGAGGTGCGCAGGCGAGGTCCCCAACGGCGCGCGGTACCACGAGCGAGGGAAAGGAGCATACGGTGAGGTCTCGTACGATTCCCGAGTCAGAGACAAGTCGTGTGGGCTTTGGCTTCGAGTGCTCCCACCTTGGATCGCTTGAGTGGGCGGCAAAAGAGGCGCCGACCAGTCGGCCGGTCGAATTGGCGGTAGCGGCATATGATTTCCGGTAGCGGCGTGAGGAGGGGCCGACGGTGACCCACCTGCTCCGCTCCAGGGAGCTGACGAGGGTCGCAGATCTGAGTTACGCGCGAGCAGTGATGCGTTCGAGGAAGGGGCCAAGGAGGATGCGTAAGCTGAGTGCTGGGAGCCGGCGGGAGCCGAAAAGGTCGAGTCGCCAAGTGGAACTGGGGAGAGCAGGTCGATTCGTGGGTAGTTCGAGAATGCATAGGATGAGCGAATGGGCAGCGGGGGTGGGTCGGCGTGAGGAGTTGACGCAAGACTTGCTACCTGAGATGTGTACCTGCTTGCATTCCTGTCCTGTATCCTCGGAGCAAAAGCGGTCCTCGCCGAGGACAGGCGATTCGGACCATTCGAGGTCTCCGATGCCCAAGGGTCGAAGATCGAGGGCGCCGTTAGCGGAGGCGCTGTGGACGGAGGATGGTCCACAGCCACGCCAGAAGATGACGCAGATGAATCTCTCGAACCAAAGTCGTGGGAGCGTGCAGATCCTAGATCTGCAGACGCATACGATCCTCGTGGCTGCTGAAGCGGCCGGGATGGGGTGGTGGAGCCGAGGCTTGGAAAACTTGGGGACCACTCGGAGTTGACTTCTGCTCCGGCTCTTCCTCGGAACGCACGCGATGAAGCGGCACCTCTGTCGAAGGGAGACCAAGGGAACGCATCCTGCCAAGGCTCGAGGTTACTGGCCGTGGTCGAAGGGGTGAATCCGTTAGTGCTCACGTCGAAGGGTGCCGTCCGCACCGAGGTCGAATTCTCCGTTCCATCTGCCGGGTAGCGAGGGGTGCACGTCGTGTCGGCTGATCCTGGATGGGGATTGGTCATTCAATCCGCGGCGGGGGCGTTCGCGGCTCCTGGATCGTGTAGAGTTATAGGATGATTGTAGTTACGTGTGCTGCCTAGGTAACGAGAATCGGGTGGGTGTGCGCTTGTTCTCTGGGGCGCAATCGAGCGTCGACGACAGATGGGAAGTCGGTCGAGGGGGGGACGCCAGCGTTTGCGCACAGAGAGGGGGCAACAAAAGGCTCTACCACGGTCGAGCACGATCAGAAGCACGCGCAGGAGTGACAGTAGACGAGGGGAGGTGGTGAGATAGATTTCGCCAAGACGCAGGCCCAGCGTTGCTACCGTCACAGACAACAGGGGTGCCGAGAGGGAAACGAGAACGCGAGAGCCTGGGTTTACGAGTTACAGATTGGGAGATCGGTCGCCGGGCCAGGGTCTTGCGGAGCTGGCAAGGAGGTCGGTGGCTGGAGTGAGGGTGGTTTTCTAGTGGATTGAGCAGCTCGTGTATCAGTCGAGTAGACGGACAGAGTGCAGCGGTCGCAAGGGCGAATGGGTCACGACTCGAGAGCCCCCGTCGCAGGGCGCCTGCTGCTGGAAGGAATCTGGGCGCGCGATGACGTTGTAACTCGTGCTGATGCGTGGGGCCGGCGCAGGGCTGCAGAGGGCTGCTAGCAGGGCTGCAGGACCGTTAGCGGCCTTAGCCCTGCTGCATCAACGCCGCTGAGATCATTGCCAGATCTCTGGTGGGAGTATCAAGGTCGGGCGGTGCACGTTCACTCACCACAGGTTCACAGATGGAGTGGCAGGGGCTGCAGCCGATCACTGAGGCTGCGCCCGAGAGTCGGCACTGCCAGGTAGACGGCGCACGACTTGTTTCGCGTCGATCTTGGCCGGCGGAGGCGGTGCAGATGCAGAGGTGGGACCCTACAATCTCTGTAGCACTTTAGGTAGTGTCGAAACAGATCAGCTATTTGCGAGATTGGTGGAGCCTCCTTGTCAGCGAGTTCATCTGCGAGTGTCCAGCCGGAACCCCCAAGAGAGGCGCCATTCGAGTCGGCTCCGACGCTCTTCCGCTCGGATCTTGCTGTAGAGCCGCGGAACGCCGACGGGCAAATGGGCAATTTGAATTCGTTGAACCCGATGCCGATTCTGGACCTTGTAGCAGCCCCCCGATCCGATAGAATTTTCGAGGCTCCTCCGTCGCTTTACCTCTATAAAGTAAAGCACCCGACCAAGTAAAGTTGCGGGTTGTGTGAGAGGTAGGTAGACATAACAGCCACCTAGTACTACCCTACCTACGGAACTCTGCCGAATGATAGCTGGGCCCAGATCGCTGTCAGCGCGGAACCACTGTGGCTCGCTGTAGACGCCACTTGGTGTTGCACTCTGAGTGAACTTGGTCCCTGCAAACTGTTGGTGAAGCTAGCGCTCCCATTGCCTCCAAACGGAGGGCTCAGGGCGGGCTGGTCGATGCCCTGTCTGTTTGGGACCCCTATTCGGCCGGTGAGACACCTAGCTCCGCTGCCCAAAACGTGATTTTACTCTGTCGCACTATGAGGATCGACCTACCGGTCCTCCTTGAACCTATTGCAATAAGCGAAACCCCCGCCCCCCCCCCCCCCCCCCGGACCACCCGGCGGGAAGGGATGCCTGCTGCTGCGAGGTACGTGCAGGGTGGGAGGCCCGAGCGGCCTCGCACGCACATGACCAAGGACTGAATCTGGCCGAAACCCGGCTGACCGAATATTGGACATCAATATTAGCCGGTTTCCCCCTTTTGTGTAGTTCAGTCTCGGTCCTCTCTTTCTCTGAGAACAACACATTCGGAATCAATCCCTGAAACAACGTACACAGTCAATACCATTTCGAATACGACGAGCGATCGGCCCAGTACTCGCGATCCCTCTGTAAGGCCACCGGCCTTACACAGGGCCCGGCCGGGTACAAGGGCTTTTCTCCATGAATCTGTGTCCCATATCGAAACGCATCATTCGTATCCTCGTTTTGAGTGCTCCATAAGAAAATTGCGCCGCGGGCCATGGGTGCGCACTAAATCTAGGGGCTAAGCGTCACCATGTCACCACGCACCGGCTGAAGTTGCGCAGCCCCCGAGAACTTCGCGTCGTCTATCATCACGATGTTTGCAGCTAGATTTGGTTACCGGTACAGTCAATGCAAACCTTGATATGCTATAATGGAAACCACTCAGTCTGAAGCCAGCAATCTGTTCGATTCTCACCTTCTGTGCAACCACCTTTATCGCTTGACCATTGCTCGGAGGCGATGGAAAGTCGCCTGGAGTTCATTGCAAGTGTAGGCGAGATATTTACGAGGCAGAAACACTGTAGTAGGCGCAAAGATCCTGCTCAATTCGTCATTGGCTTCAATACCGGAAGGCATGATGTGGGGTGGGAATTATGACGCCGAACGGTTTGCACGTGCGAGCCGTACCGCCACACTGAGCGGGTCCTACCAGCCACGGGCGTCGTCCTCCTGTCGAGGCTGCTTGCTACCCGGCCAGCCTAGTGCGCTGATAGGGTGTCCCATCATCCACTCCACGCTGCCATTAACTCGAGTGACCCCAACAAGTCTGCTTGCTGCCTTCTATAGTAGAAGATGACATCAGGTATCAGGTAAGTTGATCCTTCACCGGTCGCCAGCCATTGGTCCAACGAGTGCGGCACTAGTCGGAAGGAAGAAATCGACGAAATCGTGAGTTTGGGAGTTGCGCCGAGACCGCGACACGGGCCGGCTCCGCCGCTCCGATCGCCCCCTACGTCATTTTCGTCATTTTCGACTTTGCAGCCTGTAGGACATACTGCACTGCCTACTATTCCATCGCTGGCCACCCAGTGTGGCTATTCTACACCTTGACTCATGAGTCGCATCGCCTTTCAATGATAGCCCATGACCAATCAAACGCCTACACCAGATGGTGCGGTGGACAGGAAAAATCTTGCTTGAAGTATGGAGCTGCTGGAAGAGCCGACGTTGACCAGACCAGTCAGTCGGAACAGTTAGGAGGGCGTCCATCTGTGCAGAAAGCATGGTGCTTAAAATGGGTGCCTCAAGCTGGCGTCGGTGACGCTCCGCGATTCGTCCTTACCCTACCACTTGATACCCCCTTCAGTCCACTCGACCTGAGAGCCTCTTGGCGTGCAATAGCTCGAGGCGCTACTAGCTGCTTCAGAGCGTTGTAGTCGTCCAAACGTCGATATCAGCCAAGGACGGAGTTAATTCTTGATCCTCGGCGCGGGTGGGGGCCAACTTGCGACTGCAGACGACAACCGAGCGTACAAGACGACTCGGACTCCGACTATACTTTCGCGACACGACTCGAGACCCACAGCGCTGGAGCAAGACAGTACCTCCCTCGCTTCGCTTGGAGGAGCGTCGTGGCGTGGCACACGATGCAAGCCCCTTCCCCCAGTTGTGGTAAGCCATACCTTGCCCCCCTCCCAAGCCTGCGGTGGGTCTCAGCCTCACCGGTGCTTTCCGGCCGCCAAAAACTAATTGATCGCGGCGATATGACTGGCGCCGCTGACGCTCTGAAGGCTTGGCGCTGACCTTGCTCCATGAACGAAACCCCACCCCCCCCCCCACCCCCCCCCCCCCCCCCCCACGTCCTCTACAGCACTGGCCACGGAGCTGAATACGATCTGCACCCGATTTGGCCAGATCCTATCGAGGACAAGTCAGAGTGAGTTAAAAGTCGGTGCTCTGCTCGCCCGGCCCCTGTGCCCCCGCGAGTGCAGCAGTTGGGGTTGCTGCACTCGCGGGCGGCCTTCGCGGTGACTGGCACTTTCTGTCGCCGCCGTGAGCCGCGATCTCCGGCATTCGAAGCCGACTGCGGAGAACCCGATCGAGCTGACGAACAGTTTATATTGCGACGATATGTGGTTTGTGGTTTTGTTCCGAGTGGTGCAGTTGCTGCAATCGCCGGCGTGTCCTTTTACTCGCAAGTGCAACAGGAGCTGTCGCAGCAGTCGATTCAGTCACTGCTCGTCGAGGAGGCACCCGTCATCGACTCGTCGTCGGCCAGGTCGATCAAGCATGAGCTCAGGTCCCATCATGAGCTCAATGACGACCTCCCTACATCGGCGAATGAGCTTCAACGGTTTTGGAAGCGGACAATGGAGGACTGGATCGCCCAGCAGCTGCAGGCGCGAGGCGATGGTCCAGCAACGTCCGCCGTATCGCCAACGAACTTTACCGATTCGTCGATGCAGCCCACAAACGACTCGAAACCGCAACTTTTGCTCGACCCGAGTAACAATGTTACGCCAGGCTCCTCTTTGCTGTCGCCGCATCCCATGGATCCGTTGAATCTCGGATTTTCTGGCACGGCAACTCCACCCTTTTCCCCTTACGCCTCGCCGAGTCCTCATCGAGCCATGAGCGCAAGTCCGATACCGGGCAGTGCTCCGCTTTCACCCTTCATGCCTAGTACGTCCATCTCGCACAGAGTCCTCTCGCGCGAGCCAACTGATTCCTTGGACCCCTCGCTGACCATAATCGGTGGTGCTTCAACGTCCCCCACAGTTAGCCCCTTCGTTCTGCAACCTTCGCCCTTTCTTTCCCCTTTCCAATTTGCCAGCTATTATGCTGCCCCGATGGTCCTGGTTCCCTCACAGGGCCTGGCTATGCCTATGCCCAGCTCCTCGGGCTCAACTACCCCACTCGCCACCCAATTCGGCAGCCTGGAAGTCGAAGAGTCGCACCCCTGGAGCTCGGGGAACATCGGCTATGAAACGAACCATAACGCCACGACGATGACACCGATGGTGCAGCCCCCGACCCCGACCCCCTTCGACAACTCTGCTAGTACGCCCGATCATTCCGAGTCTCCCGGCGCCAGGCGTTTGTCCTCATCGTCCCTCCCGAGACTCGTCACTACGGACCTCTCCCCGTCCACGGGCTACACGCAGTCCCCGACCATCAACATCTCTCGCTCGCCGACCCCGGACCCGTCCTCACTCGATGATTCAGGTCACTCGAGGACACGGTCGCTCTCGGTCTCAGAGTCGCCGAATCCAGGTGGCCGCGTCAGTCACCATCGACGGCTCTCGAGCGGATCCGTGCGCTACCACCCCTTCCCGACACCGCCTCGGGGGGACTCGAGCCCCCACTTGCAGGGCTTGAATGATCACTCCCTTTCGGCTATTATGACGCCTTCTCCGAGCTCGCTGCTATCAGACTTCACTTCGACGACCTCGAATTCGCCGCAGTCGTCGAACGAGTCGGCGTCCGGGGCGGCGCCGCAGAAACTGGTCAAGAAGCGCCGATCTCGCTCCGCAGACACACGGTCCCGAACGACGCGATCGGTGCAGTACGACGAAAACGCCGTCTTTTCGACAAATTCGGTCGATGTCTTCTTCGTTCACACCCAAACCCGCTCCAAAAGCGAGGTGACTGAGCAAGACGTGCTGGAGCTCGAACTTGACTCGGAACCGGGAGCCAATGCCGTGACGTCGACATTGTACCGGACGGTGCATTCGCGCCTGCCATACACACATGAGATGCTGGAGAAGGACTGTGAGCTCAGGACATCGTACCACTTCGTCTCGAGTCGCGCTGGTGCGATCACCAAGTGGATCGTGTCGTACGATTTTGGGAATCCCAAGGTCGAGGAAGGGCAACGACAGCCCCGTGTCCGGATCGAGCCAGTCGAGCCGCTCAGCCACCTACCGTCGAACAGCATCCTCACGTTCGTCCATTTCCCCCGAGATTCGATGGTCGTGGATCCGACTCATCCCATCGGCTCGAGTGCGTGGTGGAGGGTTCAAGCGTGCGAGGGCCGACATGAACACTGTCCCGGAACGGGGGCCTGGACGGCGAGGTGGGACGAGGAAGGATCCGAGCGTCGGCCGTCTCGCATCGTTCAACACTACGCCGCTTGCTCTCTACACAAGGACGAGGGCGACTTTTTCTGCCTCGGCAAGTTCGCACGAGCGATCAAGCGTGTCGTACCCCACCGAACCACGTGAGCTCGGCGCTTCAATCATGCGCCAGACCACCGATCCCTGTATCACTGCTTCTTCAAATAACTCCGTCTCGAGGGTGGCACTGTATCACTATCAATTCATCTGTCTTCACGATCTTTATTTCTTTGATGTCTGCCCTGAGGATGGGCCTAGGCAAGTGGGCGTCCTCGGTGCACCGGACAATAAGAGTTTGACCTGCTGGTCACAAGAATGTTGTCCGCCACCTTGTGAGGGGGCGATGTAACCTACTACTTGGATCTGTCAAATATGCCAATAGCCTTGCCCTCTTCGGTAGGCTTCGGGATTGTACCACTTTTTCACGTGTGAAATGCTACAGCTTACTGGGAGTACCACTCATGCTCGGTTCTAGACGAAACGATGCAAACCCCTCACATCTTCCTGCCTCCGACGTCATTGACACTAATTGCTCCACTGGCCAGGAGATATCGAAGTTAGAATCGAATTCGACCCGGGATAGATTAGGGGCGCCTGGCTGCCAGCTGGATAAACCTGTGTAGCACCGGCCGACGCGTGTCGCGGTACCCACCCATGTTTCCCTTTTTAGGGTTAGTACCCATGTAGGTAGGTAGGTCTATGCGAGTCCTCTTGATTTAAGAGATAATTGATGACACATCCATAGGACCAAGCAAACTAAGTAAGTCGAATCGACCTTTCAAGCTGCCGAGTCAATCTCATCGCGCTTGCTCGACGCGTCGCGACGCGCAGTCATTTGAGTTTCATGACAAAACCGGATAGACGCCGGCCGATCGAGGGTCATTACTTATCTACCTATTGGGTACCGACGGGCACCAATCTGTTGGCCAATGGGATAGATTGCGAAGGCATCATACTTCGTGATTCTTGCAATCAATCCAAGTGAATCGGCTTTCGACTCCAAGCTTCCAACAAGGTCACCTGAGCTTTCCTTTATGCGCCACGGGCTCCTTACTGCTCCCTACAAATCATGTGAAAGAGTCCAGACGTGGCCCAGACAATGTAGGAGCTATGCATCTTTAGCATCCATGATACCTTGGTAGATACATTCTCACCCTGGCTATGACACCGACCTACTGCCTACCTCTTCATTGAGCCACCAAGTTTGTCGGTCATCGTCGATCGGAAACTTCCAGACAGAACCGTGAGTTTTCGATCCAAAGGCTTCCAAGGCCCAAATTCTTTGTTCTCGCATTTACGTTTCTGCTCGTGAATGCGGTATCCGGCTTTGATCCGCCCCGAGAGGGACCTAATCCGCTTGCAATCGCCGCTTCACGTCGCGTCACCGTCGGTGATTCAGGAACCTCGGCAGAACCGTAAATATCCCTGCTACCTGTAAATCTAATGGTTGCGCATACGGTTGACCTAGGATTAAAGATCATGGGCTTGACTGGGAATCTGGGACTCGAAACTCGAGGGAGTGGAACAGCGAGGCTTTGCCGCGCGAAGTGGTCAATTTGCCGAGGCAGGGTCCGCTCGGGCGAAAAGAACGAGTCGTCTGTTCCCGATGCAGGGCGCGCGGTCCAAGATCGCTGGCACGTGCAGCGACGCCCATTAGCCCATTGTCCCCTTTGATCGACCCTAGCCCGATGAAAAGAGGACACAGAAACTTATCCTGAACGGTGTTACGTACGTAGACCTGGTCCCTCGCCGCTTCGATTGCTGATCACCAAACCGTTTCTTCCTTACGATCGTTGCTCGTTCCGCAATCCACACCCTGTAGCCCCGCGCACCCCAACTCCAACTGGCGAACGGCGAACGCTGACGATAACAAGCCGTCAGGACTCGCTGAAAGCAGCAGCGCCCTCGTGCGACGGCTCTTTCCCCCGCGCGAGCTCGGACCTCTTACTAGCTCAGATCAAGCCCAAGCCGCCGCGGTGCAACTTGGACCCTCACACGCCCGTTCATCGGCTCATTCAACAGTCTGACGCGACTCGTTGCCTTTATACGCTTATAACTCTCTCTTGAGCTTGCTTGAGCTTCATTCGCTTGTGGTACGTCCATCAGACGCCATTACCCATTGCAGAGGGCTCGTTCCGATTCGATGCACGACGCACGCGCTTGAAGTCTGTCGGTCTGCCGTAAGGTTTCGCGACCGGGCTCGCGCGCAGTCTCATTCTCGGACCCCGGGTCAATGGATCGCAACCTCATTGATGACTGCCTCTTCAAAAGTTTGTCTGGCATGTCGTCAAAGTTTTGCACACCCAAGCTGACACAGACTAAACACCAATATCGTTCCAACGATTCTTCCGCATCTCACAGTACCTGCGCCGACCGACTCACTGACCGCCTGTGCAGCTCTTTCCGTCATTCACTCTGCAAACTCTTTGGTGAAACCTCGGCCATTTCTAGCGCACCCTTCGTCGGTCTATAAAGTCTCGGCATCACGGCTCCAGCCAAGCTTGTCAAATATAGGAGTCAGCACTATTGGCTTTGAAAAGTGTGCGTACTGGACCCCATGTGTACGGTGCTACCTTGCGTTTCACCGTAACTCTCAGCAGGCCGAACGCCGAACAGCCGAATGGATGTTTCTGCGCCAGCGCGGACCCCGAGCCTGGGTTGCCGGGTCTCACATGGTGGGACGGCGCTAATAGACATTGCTGACGAGTCCCTCTTCTGCAATTTGCTATCAGTCCATTCATACGCCTTCGCCAACGGTCGAACGGACATCTTTGGGACTTACTCCGTTGCTTGAGGCCCCAACTCCCACTATCGATCGGGCTAGACACTTGAGGAGGTACGTGCACGTCTTTGCCCGACGGTCGGGGCTAGCGCCTCTTCCAGAGCCCTTCACTCCAACATCGAGTCCGATAACCGCTTGGCTAACGAACGGCGAACTCATCTACCGTAATACTATGTCATAGCGAGCCGCCATCACGAGCGAATCGTCTCACGCACAGCGCTCCCTTCTTGCTTCGTTCCCCTGCCCCGCCGCTCATTTTGTTTGGACGATCCTCGCGCCGCTGCTGCTGCCACACTTCTTGGTCTTTTACCGTATACACCGGGTATAAAGTCTTTTCGTGCGACACCTACTCGACTGCACACTCATCCATCTTCCCTACGCCTGCCATGATCTCCTTCCGAACCCTCGGTGCTCCCTCGGAGTCGGACGACCCCTTTATAGCGCCCGGCGTCCGTTCTCCCCTGGGGGCGTCCTCGTTCTTCGTCAACGTGTCGAAAAATGCCAGTGCCACTAAAGTCGTTACTCGTGGCGTGAACCCAGGATCTTCCTTCCCTACCGTACTCCATACCCCCGATACAACCTCGCCTACATCGCGACCCACGCGTTCGCTAATTCTTCGCTCATCGGACTTTGCGCCCGAATCGTCCTCGTCGCATGACGGTGTGTTCAATCATCCGGAGCTCTCGCCCTACTCTCCCACTCGTCCACCCATGACACCCAGATCGCCGTACTTTGCAAAAGTCGTCGATGCCGAGGTCGACACCGACGCGACCATGGTCGATGCGTTCGCGACGCCCCCGCCGGTCGCGCGCTCGAACTGCGCCATTTCCGTTTCGATCCCCGACACCGAGATGGGCTTCGGGCTTCCCTCGCCACCACCGAGTAGTCGTCCTTCGGACAAGAGCAAGCTCAATTTAAGTAGTGCCGAATTGACCTCGTCACAGCAGCAGGCGCATTCTGCTCCGCGGATACAACCAGCTTGCCTCCCATCGTCGGTACCGGAACGTGCAACGCTCCTCACACCGCCGCCGACACCGTCGGGGCCACTCAATCTTCAAGAACAGCAGCAATCTCTTTTACCCTCGGCACCCCTGGTTGGCGGCGCTGCGCCCGCCGCCTCTTTACCCGCCCCCGCCCCCGCCCCCGTCAAGCTGTCGCCATCGGCGGCTGCGCTGCAAAACTACACCCTGCACCCGCTGTTCGCTGCCCAATACACGCTGCAGGAAGAGCTCGGAGCTGGTGGGTTCGGCTTTGTCGTTCGCGCGATGCGCAAGTGCGATGAATACTCGGTCGCCGTCAAGTTCATCGAGCGAGCCAAAATACCCGCCCACGGCTTGACCAAGGACCGAGGCCCCCTTCCGGCTCCGGGGTTGTTGCCCCAGATGTGCGACGATAAGGGCGCTTACCGATTGATCCCGACCGAAGCGTTCATTTTGCGCCACATCAACAAGATGCAGCATCCGGGCATCATCGCCTTCGTGGATGCCTTCGAGGACGACCGCTACTTTTACTTGGTGAGTCTGCCTTTCGTCGGCCCTGCCCACTTGAATTGTATCTAATCACATATGTTTCTAATTTTCCGCAGGTCATGGAACACCATGGCACGCCTTGGCTTTCGCCTGACAAGGTCGAAGCGCCGTGCTCGTCTCCGTCGGATCTCCCGGGTCTCGTGGCTGCGGCCCAACCGAGCATCCCCCAGACGATGACGCCCTCGGCCTCGCCGACGTCGGCGGAGATGTCTCCGTTGGCTTCTTCCTTGACACCCACATCACCGAACAAGCTCTCCCCGCCGCGACCCGCGCCGATGGAGCGCCGCGCGTCGTGCGATCTCTTCGAATGCATCGAGCGCTATCACCGCTTCGACGAAAACATCGCGAGGTACATATTCATGCAGATCGTCGAAGTCGTCTACACTTTGGGAACACTTGGCATTGTACATCGCGACATCAAGGATGAGAACATCGTCATCTCGAGCGACTACAAGGTCAAGCTGATCGATTTCGGCTCGGCTGTCTTCTTCGACCCTCGCCAACCGGCACCGTGGTATAACCGCTTCTTTGGCACGACCTCGTTTGCCTCGCCCGAGATCCTCCGTGGTGAGGCTTACCAAGCCCACGTCTCCGAGATCTGGTCGCTCGGGATCCTCTTGTCGATTCTTGTGATGGGCGAATCGCCTTTCGCGAACGTCGAAGCGATCAAGGCCGGTCGACCTGCGCGACCCAAGGTACGGATGTCGCACGAGCTTCGCGACTTACTCTACAGTTGCCTCGAACCGGATGTGACGAAACGCCCGACGATCGCACAAGTGCGACGGCATCCTTGGCTGGCTCCGCCGCCTCGTCGGACCCCTTCGAACGCAACCAAGGCGTAGGGCTCTCTGTTTTTTTGACCCCTGTCCGCTGTCGTGCTCGTTGATCGGCCCTTCAACGATTCCATGCTGTCACGGCTCCTTCGCAACTCTCGTTCGCATTCAGTACCTTCCCGGGGACATTCAACGTCATCCTCACTATTCCATACTATACTGTACACCTACACCTTATTCTCGACTTGGGCCTTTCTCTTGATTTGTTTATCTCACTCCCTGATGTATCGTCTTAGTACTGGTTTTTATCCCTATACACGTTGCTTGTACACCTTGACATTTTGTTTTGTAGCTTCATCCGCTTTGCAATCACATCACAGTCCATAGTCTCACAATCTGATCACAAGCGTGCAGCTGGCCGGCCGGGTGCTCGCATTTCTCCTCGCGTTAGAATGGTCGCCTTTAGGGGTTCCGAGGGTCAGCAAATGTTATGGTCGTGGGTTGGGGAGCAATTGATCTCCTACGCTAGCATCGACCCACGAACTCGGTCGATAATCGGAAGTAATTGACCGAGGCTCGAAACTTCGCAAGACCCAGATGGACCGAGCGCGCGAGACAGCGCGAAAGTGCGCGAGAGGAGGCGCCGTTGACTCCCTCGTCGTCGCCGTCGCCCTTCGCACCTTTCGCTCCCTGTCGTATCGCGCTCGTCCATTCTCGACCCGGTTCACTTAGCTCAGTCAAACACTTGAACGAGCTGCGGGTCTCGACAGGATGTTACCCAACTCGTTGATCCCTACGGCGTTGCCCAAGGCTCAATTTCGCGCCGTCGTCACGTGCGGCTACGGCTCGGACCTGTACCCTCTCATCGAGCCACTAGCAACCTTCACCGACGACGAACCGGACGAAAGCCCGAATGCGCCTCTCTCCTCTCAACACCATCACCACCATCAGCGTAATGACAGCCAAGGCGGTGCGAATGCGACTGGGGTGATGGGCGGCTCTTCGTCCGGGACAGGGGCTGGTGCAGGCACGATGACAGGGTTGGGGTCGAACACTGCTGGTACGAGTGCGGCAACGAGTGCGACAAAGAAGCCGGGCCAGGTCAAGGCTCTGTTGCCTGTGGTGGGCAAGAAGATGGTCGATTGGACACTGGACAGGGTCGAAGAAGCGGGTGTATTCGGTGCGTGCGGCACGCGCCTTTCAGCGTGTGGGAGTGGGCAGCATACGCGTGCTAACACGGTGTCCAGGACCGCAGATGTACTCGTCTTGTCGCCGTCTTCGCTGGCCTCGCCGATAGCGCATCATTTGCGAGCGAGGAGGACCGCGCCGTCCACGAGCAACCTCCCTTCGGGTACCCCCTCGACCAAAATTGAGCTGGAAGAGGTGCCCGACGCCGTCGCTCGTCAAGGTAGCGTGGCCGTGTTGAAGTGGGCAACAGAAAAAGGGCTTATCAAGGTCAGTTACCTGCCGCAATCATGAGCTCACTCCACTCCAACTCACGCGTCCAATTCTTCATTCCAAAGTCCGATATCCTTTTGGTGCCGTGCGATCTCCTCCTCGTACCCACACCGATGACTACCATATCGCTCGCATCTCTCATCGATCGTCATCGAACCGACGACAACCTCATGACGACCCTCTTCTACGAAAGGGCCGCAGGCGCAGTGGCCGAGGCCCGGAAGGATGGTCAGTTCCTCGCTCCTTCGGCTCCGTCAAGAGATTTGGCCTGTATTGACCATGCCCGCCTAGAATCGCACAGGTCCTTCGGAGATCCTCACGATATACGACAGCAAAACTTCGACCTTACTCGATATTAGGGAGATGGACGAATTCGATGACGACGAGATTCCGTTGAGGACCTCTCTTTTGGAAAGGTCGGTCCAGAACGTTGGGATCCCACTCTTCTTGCCTTCTACGGATGCTTACTTCGCATTCCGCCTTGTCACTTACAACAGATTCCCCTCACCCACACTTTCAACCACTCTTCTGCCCTGCCAGGTCTACATTTTCTCATCCCTCATTTTTCCGTTGCTCACCTCCCCCAACAACGCCCGTCGCTTAAGCCACATGGAAAGCCTACGCGAGTTCGCAGGTTGGGTCGCGCGTTTGTCGTGGCGCAACAGCGGCAAAGATGCGGTCGGGTACCGAGATGTTCGCTCGGTGCAAAGGGAAGACGGTCTAGCGATGGGTCGATCGACCACGCAAGCCCCTCTCGGCCTTTCGCACCCGTCCAAATTCCCCTTCGCCCACTCGCCTCAACCGCTTTCGGGACCTCAAACGGGAGCGAACACTCCTGCGCTCGTGTCACGTTCGTCTTGGCTTAGAAGCAGCATCTCGAACGGACCCAACAACGGCGAATGGGATCACGGTCTCTTATCCAAAGCCGCCGTAGGAGGTGCCGGTGCCGGAGGTCGTAAGAACGGTCGAGCCGCGACCGGAGGGTGCAAGCTCGTGATCTGGAAATCGCACGACGGTTGGTGTGGGCGAGGCAACACCGTCGCCGGTTACGTCGAATTGAATCGCTCGGCGTTGAAGTTGTTACCGCCTCAACCATCGGCGACGAATACGCCTCAGGGCGTGTTCATTTCCCCCGATTCGTGGTTGCATTCGAGTGTGCATGCGAACTTGGGGGAGAAGGTCGGGGTCAAGAGGTCAATCATTGGGAGAGGGTGCTTTGTGGGGAGATTGACCAAGTTGACGAATTGCGTCTTGATGGATGGGGTGCATATCGGGGAAAAGTGAGTCGTCGCGGGTCGATCGAACGCGCTCGGTCTGTTTGACTGGATGAAGAAAGCAAAGCGCTGACTCGCCTTTGCGTGTACGTATCCTTGTGTAGCTGCAAATTGGACAACTGCGTCGTTTCGACGAACGTGCAGATCCGCGATCGCGCGCAATTGAAGGACTGCGAGATTGGGCAGGATTACATCGTCGAAGCTGATGGTCAGTGCCACAAAACGGAGACTTTCAGGGTAGAAACGATCTTGGATCTGACATCTTTTCGATTTGCTTCCTCTTTCTTCTCCCTTCTTCAGCCTCGATCAAGAATGAACAACTTGTCGTAGAGCTCGATTGAGCGCGATCGAGCTTCGTTACTCCCTACTACTACTAGTCTCTGACCAATGACCGCCTCTTTAGATCAGCCGCTTCGTTTATGTACTATCTCTGACCTCGTCAACGCGCAGCGTCTAAGCGAAAGATCGAATTGAGCGTCGGTTTGCTTCAGTACCCCCTCTTCCTAATTCGGAACTAATATCGATAGCGCTTGAAACACTGAGGTTCAGGTTTACTGGATATGGAAGCAGTGGGGATCTTCATCAGAGCTCCCGCCGGCGAGAACGTTGGAGGGCCGGACGAAGTCGTTGCTGAAGCTGAGGACGAGGTCATCGGTACTGCTCCCGTCTAAACCCGCGACCGGTGAACCAACGCCTAGGGGCCGAAATCGAGATCACGTGCGGTATTTGAGAGACGGTCGATGCGATAGACCTCATCGCGGGGAGCTCTGAAATCTGCGGTTCCGCGGAGGGCTTGATCATCGACGATGACGATAACAGGGGTTCAGTCGTGCGGGTCGTCTCTACTGTGCGCCTGCGCGACGTGGGTGCGCCGGATGCTGATGAAGTAAACTGGATCATGAGTCCACCGGTTTGAAGACCTGACTCGTCAGAACCCAAACCCGAGCGTGTAGAAACCGCGGCGCGTAATGCCGCACTGGTGGTCCTCGCCGACGCAGCATCCGCAGTCGTCCTTCCGAATCGAATGCGAGTCCCGGCAGCCATTAACGCAGCAATTATAGTCGATGAACGCATGACTCTTGCAGACTTTCCAATTGATGAAAGGTTCCGACTGGATTCTGTTTTGGTCGCCGTTCGTAAGTTGCTGCTCGTCGTGGTCTTTGAAAACAGCTGAATTGAAGTGACTTTTGCCTGACCACTAGTCGTGGAAGCAGCAAATCCGTTCGAATCCCCCGAACTCGAACTCGGGCTCCTCGTTCCGCTCGACTTGCTTATATTTGATCTCCCCTTGCGAGTCGCTGTGCTCCGCGACGTGGAGCATGAACGCCGGGAGGTGGATCGAACGCACCCTGAAGAGCCCGATGATCTTTTGTGGGTCGGTCGGCCCGGTTGTCGAGGCTGATCTCGTTGCAGTCGAAATGTTCAGCGAAGTGCCAGACGGAAGGGAAGGGGTTGTAGATTGAGTCGAGTTGGTCCCTTTGGTCGTGGGATGCTCGGTATCGTTTGAGTCAGTCGATGCGGTCTGGAGGCTTCGCGGCGGTGGCACGGAGGCGGGGGAAAGTCGTAGTCTTGTTGACGCTCTTCGTCGTCCCGTCCTCGGCAAGTTTGGCCGAATTGACAGATTCACGACGAACCAAGAAACCACCGCCCTGGGACGCAGTCAAAGTCGACCAAGCGACGTGCACCGCAATCGAGGAAATCTCCAAGGTGAGAACCGTGCCGAGCAAACTTGACCAAGCTATGACGAGGGAAGTGAGGAGCAGCGTGACTGAACGGGTGATACTCGTAGATCCGCTGAGAGGTGCCGGATTTGGTAAGGTAGTGAAGCAAGTTCGTATCGAATGAAGGCTGATTTCTAAAAGGAGGTGAGACCAGCTCGTTGTGCCTTTTTCGACGAGCAACTTGGGGAAGAGCAAGGGGCAAAAGGACGGGGCGCAGTCCCTCGAGGGATGGAGATGTAGTGTCGCAGAAATGTTCTCAAGTGGAAAATGATGATGACCACGACTCAGTCCAATGAACAGGGACGAGAACAGAGTGAGGTAAGATTCCAAAGAGCTGACCTGATGATGACCACGACTCAGTCCAATGAACGACGAGAACAGAGTGGCCAGAGACTAAGGGACAGACTCGCGGAAGGCTAGAAAGTGAAGCGTAAAGCTAATAAGGAGAGAAATTAGAGACTAGTAAAGTAGGGAGATTGAGTGACTAAGGAGAGAATGACACGCCGCTA
Organism: Microbotryum silenes-acaulis; assembly: GCA_003665825.1. Classification (NCBI taxonomy): domain Eukaryota; kingdom Fungi; phylum Basidiomycota; class Microbotryomycetes; order Microbotryales; family Microbotryaceae; genus Microbotryum; species Microbotryum silenes-acaulis. The sequence goes on from QPFY01000014.1 coordinate 260,805, forward strand.
GGCTCAATCCCAAGTACCATAATAGGAACAATAATCAGATGAAGGACGGGACAACCCATATGACCATATACGAATGACATGTAGTAGTACCAGCCAAGAACGACCAATGAACGATAGTGAGAAGGGACACGAGACTGACGCAAGAAACGCCGAGGAAGAAAAGAGCCCCGACATGCGACGGCCGAAAACTGAGGTCCGCGCGTGGGCGCTTCTCGATGACACGAGGAGGAGCTTGACGACCAACGGTCGGCTTCGCGATGCTGAGCCGCGGGGGCAAGCCCCTGTCGACGGCTTTAATCATACCTCGTGCGCACGCTCTGACAGGTACCGAAAATGCACAAATCAAATGCGAATGTAATATACAAAGTCTACACGGGATCCCCCAAATGCACGTCCCTTCCCCTCAGCAACGGCATGAAGCTCAGTGACACGACAGAGTTTTCCCATCGTCCTCGACGAGTCCAAGGTCGAAATGTCGTTGAAAGATGCAATGCCCCAGGAAGGCTCCACTGTGACAGGATGAAAGGTTGGAATACGTCAGCGATGTGATCTGTGGAAGAGGACTACCCCATTGTAGGTGCACGGTGAAGGACGAACATGAGGACCGCGGCGATCAGGACGGCGTTGTACGCTGTTTAACCATATGGCAAGTGTAGTCAGTCACAGTCAGGTTCATACTTTTCCTGGATCGGGTGGGCTTACACATGATGATCAACATGATGTAGAACTAACCGAATCGCGTACGAGCCCAGCCCGATGCGATACACGAGGTCAGTCTGGGCATGCAAGCACATCCGGGCTCGGGTACAAGTTTTGGGGAGGACGCACCGACAGCGCGATGTTGAAGGTGTACGACATCGATCTTCGTGTCTGGATCGACCATGGAAGTTTGCTGTTCCCCAAGGGAGAGAAGGAAGAGGAACGGATGAGTCTCGAGCCAAAAACGCCGAGAAAACCCAACTCACACGACGCCAAACGACCTCGTACCCCGACCACCCCCCAACAGCGCCTCATCCGAGTCCCTCGACTCGCCAAAAGGGATATTCGTAGGTCTCCTCGACCCAGGTGTAGGCGAAGGGTTGCGATGCGGATAGCTCCCCGAAGCTGTGGAGAGGTTCGAGTTACCCCCTGCGCCTCGGAGGGAGGTTCGGAGTGCGCGGTCGAAGGAGAGGAGCGACAGACGGGTGTATTCGTAGAGGATCGAGAGCAGTATAACTGGTTTAGGGTGGGGGAGGGGGAGGGATTGATCCGATCGGTCAGTTTCGAGTGGTCACGTGCGCCGGGTGGGCTGGGCGCTTCGGGACGTACGGAACACAACATAGAAGACGAGGCTTGAGCGCGAGGTGATCTGAAGGGAAGGGAAGACGAGACAGATGCCCATGGGATCCGTGTTCCAGACCTGTCGGGGTGGATGGGGAGGTCGAGTCAGCCGGCGGAGACTCGTTGCGACGACGTAGCGTACAGGGAGGGCAAGGGTAAGCTGACCATGTTCATCTAAGGACAAGACGGTGAGAGGTGAGTACGGTGTCGAGTGTGCTCTGGGACGAGCAGAGCTGATGCGTACCTTGCAGTGCATGGGCATTGCTGCCGCCGAGGAGCTCCCGGCCCCATGGTGCATCGAATGATCCATCGCCAGGTCAAGACGAGTTGAGCGGCACCGAGGACGGTCTGTCTGGTCGTAGGGGGCAGTTCGTCTTCGTGCCGTGCCTCAACAGGGGGTCTGGACGTGGTCCGTCGATGCCGAGTCGGGCTGAAGTCGCGCCCGGACGGCGCTTGGACGGCGCTCGGACCGCCTCGAATCGGTGACGTAAGCAAGCCAGCAAGATGCCCACCGCCCGTGAGACAATCCTCGCCGACTTTGCTCTCTGTGCCTCCTCCACGAGCAGCGAACCTCGTCCTGATCCAACCCACGATGCGACCCTTCATTCTGTCGTTCCTTCTGCTCCACCTCCACTCCGCCAACTCGCTCCAATTCTTCTGGAACGGTGCGTCTCCCTCGCCTCAGGCCTCCGCTTCCCCGTCAACGACCAAGTTCGACTCGCACCGTCTCTTCCCCCTCTCGGACGGCACCTTGCTCCCCTCCCCCGCCTTTGGAGCAGGTTCGGTCTGGAAAGGCGAGAACGTGACCGAGATCGTCCTCAGTGCGTTGAACCAAGGCTATCGTCATCTAGGTACGCGCTCGACTCGATTCGCATCGACTAGTATGGCCCTCAGCCGCCAGCTTCCCGCTCCGGAAAAGTTTGATCTCATTACGAGAATTCGATCCACACAGACAATGCGGCTTTTTATGCGAACCAAGAGAGCGTCGCGGATGCGATCAGGGCTAGTGCGATCCCCCGGGACGAGTTGTATCTGACGAGCAAGTACGATCGCTTGAACGGCCAAGGACCGGAACAGGAATTGCACGACACCTTGCGCAAGGTATGGACGGAGGGAGCGCATGCCGACTTGGTTTCACCTCGCACCGTTCAGTAACTCATGTACGAATTCAACCTCCCTACAGCTCAACACGACCTACTTGGACCTGTACCTGATCCACGTCCCGCAGTTCGGCGCGGACCCGTCCATCTGGCCCACGTTCGAATCGTTCGTTCATCGAGGTTTGGTTCGTTCGATCGGCGTGTCCAACTATCTCGCTTCGGATTTGGAGCGACTGCTCGCCTCGGAGTCATTGACGATCGTGCCCGCGGTGAACCAAATCAAGTTACACCTCTACAACCAACTCGAGATGAAGGCGACGATCGAGTTGTGTCAGAGAAAACAAATTCAGATCGCGGCTTATTCGACCTTGACGAGTTTGACGACGAGGCACGGGGGGAAGGCGGATCGGGTTGTGGAAAAGATTGCCGAGAGGCATCAGATTACGGAGGGACAGACCATCCTCAAGTGGGCCGATCAAAAGGATTGGGCGATCGTGAGGTGAGTTGGGGGCAGGTCTTTCGTGGCATCATGTTCGGCGGATTGCTGATCCGTGTTTGGGTGTACAGCACGAGTGGCAAGGACTATCGCCAAAAGCAACAGTTACAAGTGTTTGAAGCTCATTTCCCCAAGCTGAGCAAGAACGAGATGAAGGTGATGGAACACAAGGGGAGGAAGCAGGAGAAGAAGGACCGCCACTGAGCCTGGGATGACTTGGAGCTTGTGGTGAATAGAGTGGGTCGGAGGGTGAAGTGTTTTCGGACGATCTTTGAAATGTTGTTGAAATGAGAATATTGCCGGGTCAAGTCGCGAGTGGTGTCGAACATTCCGAACCGAGCGGGGCCGGACCCCCGAAAGCCCAGCCAGAGGCGGCCCGCAAATTTGGACATTTTTGGCTCAAAATGGGTCGAGGCTCACCTCATTTTGGGACATTTTCCTCCCTCCGGTCGAACTTTGAAGCGCAAACCAGGGTAGCGGGAGGCTGAAGGCGCAGGGCATAGCCGGCCCAGCGGCGCGCTGTTTGCGTTTGGAGCGCCTTAGTGTCTGCATTTGCTGTAAGGTATGCGCCTCTGATGTGCAAAAAATACAATCTGTCGTTCTTGACCGCTAGGCTAAAAGAAAGTCGTAACTAGAACTTGATAGTTCTAGCTACTCAGAGGCTACTTATGGGGCTGTTCCTGTAAGGCATCCCCTTACATTTGCGATCGTTTATCGTTTTTTGATCGTCTCTCGCTCGGAACGCCGACTTGTCGAGTTACGTCTCCTCTTCTTCCTTTCGATCTGGAAGCTCTCTCGCCGAGAAATATCTTTCTTTTCTTAGTCGGTCGATAGATTCACAGGGTTCGCCGGCGCCGATTTTCGTCGGATTCTTTGGAACCGATCACCGAAATGGCACTCGAAGAGCTCCGGCGCGGGCGTCAATTCAGGAGTCCAAGGCTCGCCTTGTGTCTATGTAAATCACCCAAGGGGGATTTGGTGGGCATGATTGATTCTGATTCAGGGTCAATGAGTCCGGCACTACTGGCCTAGCCAGTGTGCTCAACTGCATCTCCTCCGATTTTTCCCGAGACCAGTGGGATCCCGTTAAATTAACGGGAATATGATTCCAAATAGCAGGAGAATCAAACGGTATAGTGACGAAAGACAGCAGAGAGACTATTTTTCACTCATCGTGGCCAAGACTTGGCGAGGTTGCGATGGCCCTCCCTGGCCGCATCACGTGACAGACGCCAGCCCTCGCCCCGCCCGTCAGGCGGAGCTCTGCTGTAGAAGCAATGTCATACAAAGCCACGCGCTTGTCGTCCATTAAATACAATATAAGTGTTCGCACAGTTCTACGTCAATGAAAAAGTGACGGAAAATACTGGGAACGCTGTAGCTTTGTTCGACTGGCGCGAAAAATACAAAACTTGCCACAGAGCTTGTACATGACGTCTGATCGGAACATGGACACCACAGGCAGGTGCGGCAGACACAACAGTGTGCTGGTACATTCACCACAGGCGGCCCTCCGGGCCGCAACCTAGTTAAAAACAGCGATTTTAGGTACATTCCTTAACTCACACTTTTTTTTTACTATTAGTTAGAGTAATTTCTAGGTATTAGGCCTAATATAGCGCGCGGCTGTGAACCTTATTTTGTCGTGCATTCTTTTAGGTAGATGTAGACTATAGTGTCATTTAAATATCAAATGACAAATGAATAAACAAGGATGAGATCCTATTCGAGTCCATTTCATTTTGAAAAACGCTCGTTGGCGGTCGCGCTGGCGGCGCTCTTGGTGCTTGGTGCGCGCGGCGGGAATGCAGTACGCGCAGAAAAAAATCTGAGCATTGTACAGCTTGTAGAGTAGCTTTGAGAAATGATTCAACACTAGGCGGCCCTCATATTTGGACATTTTCAGTCAGAATCCGGGGAAAATTTTGGACATTTTGCCTCGAAAAAGGCCGTTTTTAGAGGGCCGCCTATGGCTGGGCTTTCGGGGGTCCTAGCGGGGCCGGACCGAGCTCCAACCGGCTCCAATTCCCAGCGCGAACCACACAGCACTCCTTTCCCCGCCTCCCCACCCCGCGCCGGACGACCGACCTCAGCTCGGACGTAGGACCATGTCGCTCGACTCGTTGCCTTCGATCGACGACTCGATCCGGCGCTCGATCAAGCGTACGCACGCGCTGTTCTCTGCCGACGAAGCGTTCTACCAAGTCGACGAAACCGATCGCTCGTCAGTCCCCGCCCGGCGCAGGACCCCCAGTCCAGACCCACCATCTGGCCTGCACTGACACCGTATCGATGCTGTTCACCCACAGTGCCAAACTGCGCCTCGCGGCCAAGATCAACGCCGAGTACGGGAATGCCAAGGTGTTGCCGGCGGCGTTGTTGGTGCAGCAAAAGGGCGCGCAGGGACCACAACGACCGGCACAGCCTGCCGGAGGTGCGGGTAGACCAGGTGTGGCGAGCAGTACCCGGATGATTGAGGGTTAGTCTTGCGTACAGCTCGGCGACGGGTGGCCGAGGCTGGGTTGCGAGGCCCTGCTGGAACGGATGAAGGCTTGCTGACGACCTCATCACGCGTGCTTGCGCTCCCTTCCTCCCCATCTTCCCACATCCTCATCCACCAGGCGCACCATCCTCAACCCCCGCACCTTCCTCCAACCGATCCTCGACCGCACTCACCACCACTTCTACCAACGGCACCTTCTCCGCGACCTCCTTGCCCGTCTCTCACCAAACGCCGACCCTGCTCTCGCAATCGTTGATCCGTCGTCGCGAAGCCAGGGCCGTCAAACCCGACTACCATGCCCCTTGGAAACTCATGCGCGTTATTTCGGGCCATCTCGGTTGGGTACGCGCGTTGGCCGTCGAACCGGGAAATACCTGGTTCGCATCCGGCGCCGGCGATCGCGTCGTCAAGGTAGGCAGGCAGCGCCGTGCCGTCATTGCTGGCCCATACTCGGCAAGCCAAGCCGCCCAACAGAAGTCACTGACGACCAGCGATGCGAGCGTTCACAGATTTGGGATCTGGCCAGTGGTGAACTCAAACTGTCCTTGACCGGTCACATCTCCACCGTCCGAGGTCTGGCCGTCTCGAACCGCCACCCTTACCTCTTTTCGTGCGGGGAAGACAAGGTGCGTCGTTCTCTCTGCGGTAGAGCACATCGGCTCGAACGACGAACTGACCCGTTGGTTTCCACTACAGATGGTCAAATGCTGGGACTTGGAGACAAATCGCGTGATCCGCCACTACCACGGCCACTTGTCCGGCATCTACGCGCTCTCGTAAGTCCACCCTGCTCCCCCACCCTTCACCCTCTTTTCAAACTCACCCCTCCGCACCACAGCCTCCACCCCACCCTCGACGTCCTCGTGACCGCAGGTCGAGACGCCTCCGCTCGCGTATGGGACATGCGAACAAAAGCCCAGGTCCACGTGCTCAGCGGTCACACGGGAACGATCGCCGATGTCAAATGCCAAGAGTCGGATCCGCAAGTCATTACCGGGTCGATGGATACGACGATTCGGTAAGCCTCCCCGTGAACGAACTCGATGCCGTCGTCGAGACGAGCTAAAGGGCGATGCTCACACCCTCAGATTATGGGACCTCGCCGCCGGGAAAACGGTGACGACTCTGACGCACCACCACAAATCCGTTCGAGCGCTCGCGATCCACCCGACCGAATACTCCTTCGCCTCGGGTTCGGCCGGGGGAAACAACATCAAGAAATGGGCTTGCCCCGACGGGACCTTTGTGCATAATTTCAGTGGCCATGACGCGATCGTTAACACGATCAGTGTGAATCATGAAGGCGTGTTTTATTCGGGTGGTAAGCTTCTACCATTTTCTCATTCCTACCTATGCCGTTCCTCAAGCAACCACTCATCTCCTCCTCCTCTCTCCCTACTGAACAGCGGACAACGGTTCCATCACCTTCTGGGACTACAAGACGGGCCTTCCCTTCCAAACCATGAACGACCTCGCCCAACCCGGTTCGTTGGATGCCGAGGCGGGCGTGTTTTGTTCGACTTTCGATCAGACCGGTTCGAGGTTGATCACCGGCGGCGCGGATAAGACGATCAAGATTTGGGGCCAGGTCGCTTAAGAGGCGGCGGACGGAGCTGGTGATGGGGCTTTCGTGTCCAATGGGGAGTTTGGGTAGTCGGAAAGGTTAAAAGCGGAATGAAAGCTGTCCCGCGTCAAGGTTTTTTCTGTATCGTAGGCTTTCGTCTTTCATATGTTGAATCCTCCCCCCGAAAATCATACCATCAAAGAGCCCCCAGACCCGAGTCACGGTTCCGTACTCTGAGAGAATATTGCACACAAACTGCGCACACGGGGGACACTGGAACGAATCACGTGCGGCATGTACAGAACCCCTTCTCCCACAAAAAAGCGTTCCATCGTCCCACAATCCACACCCCTGGCCCTCACACACCTCTGATCATCAACTGATCACGAACGCACTCCTGACCAATTCGACCGTATTGATCCAAGGGTTCTTGGGCGTAGGGTGGTCGCGCAACGTTTCCCTATCAAACCCCCACGAGCCGAAGATGAAGCTCCGTCAGCGGGGATGGATGGAAGTTGGTAGAGCAAATGATGTCGACACGCACCTTTGGTTGACGCGAAGGATGAAGTTGGTCAATACGGCGATGAAGACCAGGCCGACGAGGATGATGGGCCCATAAAGTTCGTCTAGAAGAAGAGAGAGCGAGCGAGGTCCTCCGCTCGTGTGAGCTTTCCCGACGGCTATCACCTCTTTCTCCTTTCAAAACGGAATGAACCCTGAAAACTAACCATGATGCCCCGCATACCGATGAATGATCCTCTGCCTCCTCAAGCGATGCATACCATACGCGTAGCCCAACATACATATCGCGATCAAAGCATAGGCAAAACCCATCCATTTCGCGACGTTGTCCGTCGGTCCGGCAGAGTTGAACAAGGCTAGGGCGAAGGAGGAGAGCAGCAGCGCTACGCGCAGCCAGTTGAGGAAAGTGCGCTCGGAGGCGAGCCAGACCTTGAGTTTTGAGTGGGAGATGGAGGGGGATCAGGATCGATGTGGGTTGGGAAGGGGGAAAGGATTTCGTTCTCACCTTGGGTTCAATCTTGGTCGCATCGGGGGGCAAGACTTGCATACCATGGTTAAGCAACGGTGCGCCAGTCGAAGAAGTTGCTCCGTAATTGTTGTTGCTGGTACCAACGGGTTGGTAGCCCTGTTGAAAGTGTGATCAGCTCTCCTTGCCGTCGAGAGCCGAAACAATCAAAATACCGAGCACCCTTGGTAACAGAGTAACGTACCTCGGCTTGCGGATCGTTGGACCCAAAGATGGTTTGGATTCTTGCGGCCATACGTTCTCGGAAAGGTGCGGAATGGGAAAGCATGTTTCGAGGTCGGAACTGTGGAGCGAGACGCGGAGGAGGTTACGGGACAGGGGTGAGCGGACGGCTGCGGTAGCTGGCGATTCATGATCCTGCATGGCAGGGGTCCTGTTGCATGTGACGAAAGCTAGTGGCCGCATCGGTGTGAGATCGACCGTCACCGCCTCGACGACAAGTTCCAATTGTCCGCGTGTCGCACGACCGCCATGACCCACGACCCATCGATACGGCGCCGTAGATCGACGACGGAACAGTACCAAATACCGGCGGAACGGCTAAACGACCCTGATCGTCGCACTCGCAAGGGTCCTGCACAAGGCCACACCCCCAGTCCAGCGACCCACCTAGATGATCGAGTCGCTCCAGAGGTGGTTGTTCGGGGTATGATGCGAGGAAACTGAGCCGAGAGCACGAGAGCGCCCGCCTCGCGTTCGTCCGTCGGCTTTGGCCGGCTTTGCGAATAACCCAATCTGAAACCCGGCTTTCGGGCGAGTTGCGCACGTGCGCCTGCTGGCTAGCTCTCGAAAAAAACCGAATCGAGGCGCCGAGCTCAGCGCCGAGCTCAGCGCCGAGCTCAGCGCCGAGCTCAGCGCCGAGCTCAGCGCCGATTTTTACAAGAAGCAGGATGTTCCCGAGGGGTGGGTCATACATTGAGCTAGGTTGTTGAAGCTTCAAACCAAGAGAGAGAGATAGAACACCCTCTCCGTCGTACTAGACTTGTAGCCAAGCATTTCAAAGTCCCGCGCTCACGAGCCAAACGCCTCATCAATTGTCCATTCTCGTTCGTCTGCAATGCCAAAAATACAACATCATCCCGTACATCAACCATAGCCCAGAAATATCCTATCCGTCCTCCTCAGCAACACCCCGGACAAAATCCTAAAGCATCATGCACCAACTTGTCGCAATCAAGGCAGAAATGGTTCTCGCACGTAGCGCACGAATACCGACCCAAAGGGGAGATGTCGACTGAGGTCAGGGACGATTTGATCGCTGTGGTTGAGAAGGGGTGTGAGCATGCTTTGCATGACAAGGGGTAGGATGAGGATGGTCTGAGAGGGAGAGGGGCACAGATGTTATTAGCGTGCGGCGCGTAGGGAGTTAGTAAGGCCTCGAGGTCACTCACTCGGATACGATCTCGTAGTTCGCCACCTGTCGCCATGTATCAAGCATCAGTACACGGTCGCATACCCACGGCACACAGAATCGAACCCACCGGGAACAAATGCCGATAACTCCTCGCCAGCTGCGGCGCATTCACGACCGTCAATCCACAGACCCTACACTCAGTCGGCACATCACAAATACGACTCTTGCATCTCGGGCAATTATATCCCGAGTTCTTCAGTTTGAGGTGACAGGAGCATAACCCCGGATAGGGAGCTTGGATGAGTTGAGGGAACCCCATTTGCATCAGATCAGCGGACGAGCTGGGAGCTGATGCCGAAGGACCTCCGAGTACGTGTGATTTCGAAGGCGCGAGTGTTGCGGGGGGTGAGACGAATTCAAAGAGCAGCTCGCGTAGGTAGAGATCGTCTCGAGCGACATTGTAGGTGCCTGTGGGGGGGATTATGTGCTCAGTCATATCAACTCTGTGCCGTGAGAGCCAGCTGACGGGCAAGCAGGACCCACCTTTGGTGCGGGTGGCGATATCGCGACAAATCTTCATTTCGGCCGCAAGGCCAATGATGTTGACACGGATGCTGTGGAGCGGTGGGCGATTTGGTTCAATTTTCATGCAATCATACAGGAGTATATTGACCAGGTCCGCCGAACGCACCGATCCTTTTCGACGTCTTTGATCGTGGTGTGGATGTTGCCCGGATCGCAGGTGGTCAAGGACCCGAGGATGATGATGACTTCTCGAGATCCGTGCGGGGGTAGATGGCTAGGAGGAGGGAGATGAACCAGATTGATCAGGTTTTGATCAAAGGAACGACACGAACCCGGGGAATGCGTACCTCAATCCCGACTGTGCCATCTTGAGCACATTTTGCAGACTCGGATCGCCGCGTGCTTCGAGCTTCTTTTTGTTCTGCAGGGCTTTCAGATGATCGACGGGGTTGCCTGAATGACGCGAAGGTGGAGATCAGCTCGAATTTTCTTTCAAGGGGAAGAGATGATCTGCATGATCGGACCGACCTCCGAGGGGAGACAACCGTTCGGCTGCTCCGTCCCTGGTGACTAATACCGCCATCTGGGATATCGGGTTCTGATCAAAGAACTCTGAGATAAATTCCTGCCGAGATCAAGACAGGATCGAGTCAGTTACGGTTACCTTGATCCATCCAATCGTGGCTTCTTGGTCCGTTCAGAGCTGAGGACTGACCCTCGCGTATTGCAGCGCGAGATCGAGCCAGCTCGACTTGAACTCGCGTTCGAGCATGACCGCACTGAGATCGATGACAAGGTACACATGCCGAATGATGCCCCTTTGGATCGATGCGGTATCCCTCAAGATCCTGTTCAAGTCCTTGTGATGATCAGCGCCTCCTCCCCACTCGATCGACGACAAACCACCCCAACCCCCCCGGGTAAGGATGAACTGACCTCCTGTTCTTGGTACCCAACAAAGCCCCCGATACGGCACCTTCCAACGTCCCTCTCTCATCCTCCTGTACGTTATCCCAAGTATGTTCGAACTCCGCCTCCCAAGCCCTACCCTTGCCTTTCTTGTTCTTACGCTTCCCGGAGTTCCCTCCTCCTGCTCCAGCAGCACCAAGTGGATCGCCGATCCCCCCACCGACAATCTTGATCCCACCTTTGCTCGCTTCGACCAACGAACGATCGGTCTTGCTCACCAACTTGCGCTTCCTCTTCCCCTTCCCCGTCCCAACCCACCCCGATCCGGAGCCAGGATCGAGCTCACTGTCGTCATCGTCATCGTCGGCTGCAACGATCATGTGCTCGTCCTCGTCCTCGTCCTCGTCGTCCAGAAGAAGCGCATCATCGTCCGAGTCGTCATCGGGTCCGAACGCTCGGTCCTTGCCTTTGGAGAGCTTGCGCTTGCCGGAAGCAGCAGCAGCAGTCGTCGTCGTTGACATGCTCGATCGAGATCGTTTGGGAATGGTGCAGAGGCCAAGTTCCACCCGCGCGGCCCCCGCTAATGTTCGCCGTTCCCGGGGGGTCCGAAGCCACTCCGAAGCCCATCGTGTGGCACCCCGAGGCATTAGAGAACTCGTTCAAAGCAAGTGATTCGACTGCCCGTTCTCTTTCTTCACTTTAGCCGAACAGATTACAGATCCACAACTTTCGTCACCTCTCATCTTCGGAGTGAGACTCCAGCCATGCAGGAGAGAAATGCGTTGTGAGAACAATCAAGTTGGGATTGTTGTTTTTGCACAGCGTAACCCCGACCTGTACCATCGACTCGACAGAAAACTTCCCAAAACTCTTCCTATCTGCCATCCTTCCTCTCTCCTGCTCTTCTACTGCTAAATCAAGCGAACCACAATGCGAACGAACGAACAAGCCAAGCGATCCAATGATGCGCCTAGTTGGATGCACTACAAGTCAAAACGAAGAGACTGTGTCAGCTTCCCAATACGAATAATACAACACAGAGTCTTGAGTCTCTCCCCAAAAACTTACCGGACGAGGTCGTTGATAAAGTGTTCACGCTTGCCGGTCTCACCACCCTCGATGAAGGTCTTGAACTTTCGGGTTCGGTATCCGCCGAGCGCGTTGGACAATTTGAAGGGCCACAGCGCATTGCTGACCTGCTTGAACGCGGGGCCGCACGTAACGATCTCGTGGACGATGTCCTCGATCGTGAGGATGCCGTGCTTGCCAAGCGCCTGCTCGACGACCTGGTTCGAGGTGATGGGGATGCGCTGGCCGTTGATCTTGAGCGCACCTCGCTTGTAGATGACGGAACGCGCGGCCGAGAGCGAGAGCTCGCCGTAGGTGATGTAGGGCTCGACCATCAAGAGCATCTGCGACGTGGCCTTGGTGACACGGACAAAGACACCGTTGTTGATCTGCAAGAGGCGGAGCAATCGCATGATCTTCTTCGTCTTGGGCGCAAGGTTGTTGATACTGAGCGCAGGCGAGACGGCGAGCGACGCGGATCAGTACTTTGCTGCTACAATTCGCGGTCTCGTCATTTCCCCAACCAGCTACTCACCCCTTGATTCGCATGACGAAGTAGACCTTGGCCTCGGCGGGGACGTAGAAGTCGCCGGCGGCCTTGGCGGCGCGCTTGAGGCGGATCTCCTCACGCTCGGCCTTCTTGTACTCGTTGACGTACTGCTCGGCACGCTTGAAGGCGACCTGGCGCTTGGACCTCAAGTTCTGTATGGTGAAATGGGCAGAAGGACACGATTGCGCGGTCAGCAAAGGCCATCGTCCCTCGTCTGTCTGTGTAGACCGCCCCCCCCCCCCCCCCCCCCCCGGTCCATAACGATGTCGTCCCGTAAGCCGAGCTAGAGTCGTTCGTCATCATTCTAGAAGTCTGGATGTCCAAGGATGGCGCCAGCTTCTCGACAACAGCGCCGTCTGTCTCCGCTGTACCTTGCCCAATTGCGGCGTCCCCTAGCCCCCGTTCCGCCGCCGCATCCTTCACCGCCCTCCTCCCACCAACCCGGAAGCCGGTCCTATTCCCAGTTCGATGTCGAAGTCAAAGTCGATTGTCCCTCCTCGTAATGGGGTGTGCGGAGCATAGGTGTAGGGTGTCTCACCTTGCGGGCCTCAAGAGCGGCGTTCTTCTTCTCCTCACGCGACTTCTCGGTCGACTTTCGCTTCTGTAAACGGGGTCAACCAAATTGATATCATCAGCACCATATCTTGTTCCAGGCAAGCGAAGGACTGCGTTGGGCGTTAGGCGTTGCGCGTTAGGCGTTGCGCGGAATGGGATCGAACCGGCCGGGCAAAAAAAGTGCGTGCCGCGCGTGCGCCGCATCGAACCGACCCAACCATTCGCGGAGTGCTTGCTGGCTGGCCCAGGCTGAATGCCGCCCCTCGCCGGGCCCGCGAGTCGTAACAATGCACACACACACACACGTACCTTGAGCAAAGTCTCGGGGACGAGGATGTCCTGCTTGGAAGGAACGGTCGTGCTACAACGGTGAACGAAGTTGACAAGGTCAGCACCTCATACTCGAACATTCGTGGTCCCGCAACTCGTTCGTCGACCGCCCGCCTTCGAGCCTGCGACGACGACCAACTGCTCGACGGCCGGGACCGACTGGGCGAAAAAGAACGGGCTCGCTTCCATCCCAGGGCGCAGGTGTCGTCGTCTCGTGATACGTCCACGGCAGGTGGCGACAATGTCGTTCGGAGATGAAGGAAGCTAGTCTCACCTAGACATCTTGGTCGAAGTGGGTTGAGGGGGTGAGGGAGGTCGGCAAGAGATTACACACACACACACAGACGGGCGCTCGCGAACCGCCACGGCAGGCCACGGCTCGCCACGGCACCCCCCGAGAGCCCAGCCTGACGAGGCCTGACGCGCGTAGCGCCCGGCTGGACAGGGCTGGACAAATTTTGGGCCTCAGATGGGCCAAAATCGCCAAGGCGCGTGGTCGGTGCGGGCGGGGTTTTTCTGTTCTTTTCTTTTTTTCTAACAGAGATCTCAATCACAAGCTAAATGAATTAAGGCTTCGTGTGGTCCAGCGCCCGATAAGGGTCGTCTCTTTGTAGACTAGCTGGAATTCAAATTATCATTCTCATTCACTGGAAAAGTCAGACGCGATGCATTTAAGCACACTGGCCTGGCTAGGCCAATGGTGTACGACTCGTCGATCCTGCAGCAGAACCAATCATATACCCACTAATTTCCCCTTGGGTGTTGCCACAAAGATACGTAGGCCCGGGCCCCCCCGGCCCTCGTAGGCCGTATAGGTACCAATGGTCAAATTTGGGCCCATTTTAGCCACCGTCGGGTTGGTACGGCAGGGCTTGCGGACCGCGCGCGAAACATTATCGAATTCACAACAACGGCTCTAATGGTTTGATTCTTGCGATAAGATCGAGCTGTCGCCTCGCCGACGGTCGACTCGAGCGGACCATTTCTGGCGGCACGGGCCGACAGGACTCGGATGATTTCTTCCAGGGGGCATGAACTCGGATCAATCGAAATGAGATGTGTCGATCAAGTTCAGGTCAAGGTCGAAAAAGCAGCTACGGGGTAAGCGGAACATCAGAATAGGCAGGGGGCGTGCCAGACTCGACGGCCGGCTGAAACACCAAGGCATCAAAATCGCTTCGATTTACAAACATGTCTGGTACGAAGACTGCGGGGAAATTGCACAATGCTTGATCAAGATCTTGAAAACGGCATCCGAAGCACGCTCAGGTCACGTTGTCGCGCCGGACGAAGATTACATGCCATTGCCCTCATCACTGCACATTACAGAGCCAAGGTCAGCCTCAATTTTCGTTGAGCGCTGACGATCCTCACCACCGCGTTCGGTGTAACTCACATTTGACCGGAGACAGGAACTTTGTGACACTCACCCTTTGCCGCGAGTGCACCCTCCGCATCCGGGCGGTAAGTCGGGGTTCGGAAGCAGAAGTTCCAATGATTCGGCGTTCGGAAGCAGAAGTTCCAATGATTCGGTATGGATTGAGGTGGTGCGGAACCCAAAATCATCACCTCATAACCGAACGAATACAGGTCGGGATTTTGGAAGCACCACTGCGTCTTTAGACGCTCCCATTACGACGCGGTGTTCAGTGTGTTGACCAGGACAGCCTAATGCGCGTCGGGATGCTTACTCGGGGTGAGAATCGTCTCCAACGTCTCGTGCGAGTGAAACATTTCGACGGTGCCGTGTGACTTGTGAGTAGGAGATGAGTGGGAAGAAGAAGAAAACCCAGAGAGATGCAGAATTGAGCTGGTCTTCGGGTCGTTCGGCCTCGGAAGCTTCTGGTGCGACCGGCGCCGGCTTCCGAAGGGGAAAGGAGCTTCATGATTTATGGGGCCGAAGCAATTGATGACGCAATACGCGGGAAAGGGTCGCATACAGCCTGCATCCAAAGCGTGAGTTCTTCTTCTCTTCTCTTCTTCTTGGTGCAGCAAATAAACCCTCTGTCTTGCATTATGCACTGCAATGCATAAAGCTCGGACCCCTCCGACTCGCGCAGAGAAGGTTTTTTTCAGCGAGTCAATAGCGACTTGAATTACATCCTTACATCCTTCACAGCTGCGTAACCTTAGTACCCATCTTGACGACCTCTCCCAACTTCCCAACAACAGTCCAAAGCCCCTCCACAACCCCTAATCCACTCTTGCCATCCGCCCTCCTCCTCGCCGTTGTTCGTCGGACCCAGGTGATGAATGCGAATGCCACGCAGACGGTCGATAACAGTCTTACAGGATCATGTCCTTTAAGACTCTCGAAAACGGCCGTTGAAACAGATCGATTCGAGGATAGGGCCGATGAGGAGGTGGTGGATGTTGAGGGTACGGCTTGGGAAAGGTACGAAGTGAGGGAGGAACGCATAGCTGCGAAACCCGTTTCCGAGGCGTGCGAGTCATGCGTGACGGACGATCTTGACCCGTTCGAGTGCCTTCCATGTCCGTTATGACTCGATTTGGAGGACGAGCCGGGGGATCCATTCGAACTGAGATCGGAGGATGAATGCCTCTGCGCATGTGGCGGGGGCTTGGCCACTCCCTCATTCGTCACCGCACGAGCTTTACCCTTATCATTCGCCCTCGCTCGACGCTGTGCAGCTTTCTGTTGCTCCATCGCCAAAGCCGATGCAGCAGCGGCAGCTGCGACGGCCTCTTTTTGGGCGCGTATCCTCTGTTCCCGCGAGGCGGACTGTTCAATCTCTTCCCTTTGTAACGCCGCGAGTTGATGAAGCGCGGCCTAGAGAGCGTAGCGTTGATCATATCAGCACAAAACTCGGCGTGCATGCAATCGAACTCACGGCGCAACTCACATCAAGTCGAACGTCGCCGATCCATCCTGCATTCTCGACGCTTTGCAAGCGAATGGAATCGCCCGCGGCTTCCCACTGTCCGAGCCTCGGGAGGACGTGTAAGCTCAGTAGATCGACGACCTTGAGCCAGCTGGCCAACAAGGCCCTCGTTGCATCCATGTGGGGATGCAGGATGCCCGAAGAGGACATGTTGTTGGGTGCGTGGGTGGTGTTATGGTGGCCATGCATGGACATGGACATGGACATGGACATGGTCTCGTCCAGCTGAAATTCAATGGCCCAATCGACCGATCGAGCAGCACCTTCGATGAGCGACTCGAGTTCTTCCGAGATGGAACCTAGATAAGCCTCGAGCGCTGCTCTTGCTTGTCGAGGTTGATCCAACTTCAGCGCTGCGAGGGCGAGTGCGACGACGAGCGAAGGGTGTACGCAGGAGGCAAGTGAGGAAGCGTGGATGTTCGTCGAGGAGGAGCCGGTCGGGTCTTGGAGGATGAGACGGGACCACAGGGTCGGGATGAGGGCATCAAGGGGGAGGTCGATGTAATATTGGTGTGTTGGGTGGAGTGCACTGCTTGATGTTGCGGGTGTAGACAGAGGGTGGGATCGACAAGTCGCGAGGAAGGTGATCTCAAAGATGGTCAACTTGCGAGCCCATTCGACCTTGGGTGGGATCGTATTGGACTCGGCGAGGGTGTGCACCCAGTCTGAAGGTGGAGGTGCAGATGAGGCGGAGGCGGAGGCGGAGAGCACTTGCTGTGCCAAGTGGAGCGACTGGGAGGTGTGGACATAATCCCGGATCAAGAAGGCCGACGTCGCGGCGCGGTAGTACGACTTGATCGACGCCGATGCAGCCGAGGAGGGCGATGCAGGACTGGGTGATTGAGATCGACTGGCGACTCGAGAACCGGTCACAGTGGCCATGGTTGGGTTGGGTCCGATCCGCGCTTGAAACTTGTGTTTGATCGAAGGCTAGGCGGGGGGGCGACGGGGTGGGGGTGAACGGCACCGGAGCCGTGGAAGACGACCTCGGGCGCCCGGCCGATTCGACGACCGAATAGCCGGGGTCGGCGCGCACGGACCATCTCAGGCCAGCCCCTTTAAATTTACCGAGTAGCTTCAAGACCTCGAGTTAAATGCGTCGAAAAGGGCCAGATTTGATTCGATTGGATTTTTCCAGCGACTAGATTCATACCCGACGCCCACCTCTTAACACTTTCGGAGTACTAAGTTCCGGTGCTACGATAGACGCGCCGAGGGCGGGTTCGCACTTGACTTTGTTCACGTCTAACGCGCGTGTGCGGGTGACATCTCGAACAACGGCAACCATGGACAGCCGACCAGGTAAGTTACATGGCACTCTGCAGAGCCCGTTCTAGTCACTGATCCCTCACATTCTTAGCAACTGCAGACATGGTCAGTACAGGCCATATCATGACGAAGCCGAGCCTCCCCCCACACGGACAATGAGCGCCTCAACGCACGCGACTGACTCACAATCGTACATGATTCCTATCAGCTCGTCGGTCCAAAGACCGAGACCGATGAATTCCTCCAGAAAGCCAAACCCAGTGCCAACAACACGACGGGCCTTCCTTGGTACTGGTCAGTCCACCGCGCTCACTCACCGAGTTGCAAGTCGAGTTGACATTTGATATTGTGTGTCGTGTTTGGCCCAGGGTCTGCATCCCTCGAAGCAAGGACGACAAGGAGGATGCACTCAAACCTTCCGAGGAACAGTCATTCGAGTCTCGAGTCGACTTTATGGAACAAGGTCAAGTCCTCGTCGACAAGTTGACCAAGGATTGCAAGCACATCGCGGTCAGTACTAGTGCGCGGCGGACCGCGTTGGGCTTTCGGCGCGGTCACCTCACTGACAGACCCCTCGGAGTCATTCTTCAGGAGACTGCTCCTGTCAGAGGTAACAAGAAGACGGGTGTCAAATCACAAAAAGAGCGTCAGTCTTTCTCCCTGCCCTCTAGTTCCGTGGAGGTTGGCCCACTGGTATTTACGAAACCGAAACAAACCCTGCAGTCCGAGAAATCGAACACGCCAACTTCAACGACCAAGTCGCCGCGCTCGCCAAGAAGTACAATGTCTTGACGGGTAAATGGCTCTTGTACCCTACGGCCGACAACGTCGATGCGATTTGGGCCAAGGTCGTCAATGCGATCGCGAAACCGGATGGAGCCTTGGCCAAGACGGGGGTCGTGCATACCGCCAAAGTATCGACGCACGCTGAGGAGGGGCAGTCAGTATTCTTTGTCCTAGTCTTTCTCACCCTTTCCGAGGCTGATGTGATAGTCTCCCGCGTTGACATGATAGAGGCTACGTGATCTGCATCTACTGTGACGATTCATGGGACCGCGATGGGGTCGGCAAAGCGTTCAAGTGCCTCGTCCGAGAACTCGGTCTCGTTTCGAGCGCTTACAAAAGTGACGCCAATGTGGGTCCCTGGTACTATGTCAAATAGGAATTGGAGTACTACGTGCTGATGTCCACTTTGATTGTGAACCGATTTCGCAGACGCTCCTCGGCATCGATTCCAAGCATAGTTCGGGGATTCGCTCGTCCCTCTACGGCAAGACGGATTTCATGACTAAGGACGAGATTGAGCAGGCGATCGAGAAGAGGAAGGCTGAACTGGAAGCTCCGGTGAAGGTGCCGAAGAAATTGGAGAAGGAAGAGGAAGAGGATGGGTTCGTGACGGATGAGGATTCGGATGAGGAAGCGCCCAAGGCGAAGAAGCAGAAGGTGTGAGAATGGAGGTCTTGAGCGCGAGATTCCCTAGGTCTCGCTCGATACAGCAGATTCAGATCGAGTTAGTGTTTTCGTTTTCGTTTTCGTCTTTTTACGTGTATACCCTCCGCAACTTGCATCCTACGTCCGTCTAGTGCAATCAGCAATTTCACCGGACCCATTTCGGCAGCGGGAGAATCGACTTTGCGCGCTTGGGCTGAGCTCATCCTACAGCTCACCTCTCACCTCGCTTCGCAACGGCGGCTCGGCCAGGCTCGGCCGGGCGTGTGCTTCAACTGGTGAAATTCGCCCCCTTAGGCGCCTACTACCTCTTACCTCTCTCTCTCTCTCTCTCTCTCCCGCCCTTCGTTGAACCCAAACCCCCAAGAGGTGTTCCTACCTCTGGGTCGATAGTCATCATTACGTCCCTACTGTGGTGGTCGTCGTCGTGGGCCGTAGTCGCCAGTGGAAGCAGTGTTCGTTGCTCATTCAGTACCGCTTCGTCGCTCGTGCTCGCTCGTCAACGATCGGCATCGACACCGGTGCTCTTGTCGACGCCTACACGCGGACTGGGCAAGCACTTGCGGTTGGTTACAGCCCAAAAAGAGCTCAGACAGAACACGGAGAAACCCTCAGCCACTTTCATCGACAAGTTGAAGGCCGTATTCGGCCCTGTCACGGTGACTTCTCCAGTCGGTGACCATCCAAGCACCCATTCGCGATCCACCGTCAAAGTCGATTCTGAAGAGACCCGACTCAACATGGTCAACGCACCCTCACCTCCCAAGGGCGCATCGAAGCTCGGGTACGAGGTCTTGAACAAGACCTTCCCCCCAGTTTCTCTCGTTCGGTTGCGCCATGGTCAGTCGCAAAAGCTTTTCGCTTTCCGGCGGAAGCAAGTGCTGACCTCAGACCTCTTCATTCGCTCCATCAGTCATCCTCACTTGGTCACGCTCTTTGGTTACCCAGGACAACGCAGCCTGGTTCGAGCACAACCTCTCCTTCGACGACTTGCTCTCGTCCCCGCTCGCTCGCAACGGTCGTATCACCTTGTACGTTGAAGAAGACCTCAAATACCGCCGCCACCCGCCCAAGATCTACATTTCTAAAGCTCAGTTCGAGATCCTCACGCGGTGGATCGTCGAAGACGAGGCTGTCCCGGTCGAAATATGCAAGGCGATGTCTCTCAAGCGCCAATCCCTCCCGACTAGCAAGTTGGGGCCCATCGAGGCGCGTGTCTACGACGACCCGAAAGCGTTGCGCGAGTTCGTTCGTTCCGAAGCGGCTGCAGAGTACATGACCTCGCCTTCCCACAAACAGAGGCTCATGCTCGTCGGAGAGCAGGTGGGGCATCGTAAGGCCCAGAATTCGACGTCGCCTCCGCCCGATTCGGCGTCGACGCCCTCCACCCCTCCAGCGACCAGTCCCGAAGGCACCTCTGAACCGTCTCGTAAAAAAGTTAAGCTCGCCAAAGTCTCATCAACATCTACGCTAACTGTCGAAACATCGCGAATCGCATCACCACCACACCCATCAGCAGCGGTACCCCCAGCGCCCCTTCCCCCTGTCTTTGACCTCGACGAGTGCTCGGTCGAGCTCGCCGAACTTCGTGCACGCTATGCCCACGCCAAACGGTACGGTGGCGCGGCTTTCTTGTCCCTCGATGTCGAGACGTGGGAAAGAGGCCATGACGCCTTGCTCGAAGTCGGCTGGACCTGTGTCGATTTCACGGCGCCTTCTTCCTCCTCGTCGTCGTCTTTGGAATCCGATTCTGATTTGGACATGGGAACGGAGTCGGAATCGGAAGGGGAAGAGCGGCCAGCTGCTCCCACTGAATGGGCGACAGTCACTCGTACGGATCAACACGTCGTTATCGCGGAGAATATCACGCGACGCAATGGTCGATTCTCACCTGACGCTCGTGACGAATGGGATTTCGGCCCATCGTCGCGAAGTGGGTCGGTCGAACCTACCGAGACGACACTACCAGCGAGCAAGAAAGCCAAAGCCGACAAGGAGTCCAAGTCCAAGTCCAAGTCCAAATACAAGCACACAGTCAAGGTCCCTGCGGTAGTCAAGACCGATTCCCTCCTGATGGGTCTGGACAACCTCTACGCTTTACTCGCCGCGACGTTCGAAAATATTACTTCGTCGGAGAAGGACAAGCAGTTGTTCCTCATCTTCCATGATCCTCGGATGGACCTTAAAGCATTGGGGATGTTGGGCTTCGAGGATGGGTTTGCCAAGCCGGTGAAGGAGTTGGCTGTACAAGCCAAGACGGGGGACAAGGCAGAGGGAGAGGGGAATGTGTGGATCATCGACACCCAACGCGTCTACG
The DNA here is from genome assembly GCA_003665825.1 of Microbotryum silenes-acaulis. Classification (NCBI taxonomy): domain Eukaryota; kingdom Fungi; phylum Basidiomycota; class Microbotryomycetes; order Microbotryales; family Microbotryaceae; genus Microbotryum; species Microbotryum silenes-acaulis. The sequence continues at coordinate 282,065 of QPFY01000014.1, forward strand.
CGGGATGGAAAGGATTCGAACACCGCAAGAGGTTGGACCGTTGCTGCTCCGAACTCGAAGTCGCTACGAAACGACTACACAACGCGGGTAACGACGCGCATTACACTTTGGATCTGTTTGAGAGGATGATGGACCCGCAACGCAAACCTGTGAGCGACCCATTACATAAGCTTGAGCGGCTTCTTAGTCAGAAGGCATTTCAGGGTTAGAACTCGCACCGCTCATTTGTTTGTAAAGCTAGCGTTGTCGCATTGAATTTTTATCGTGTGTTGTCTTAGTGTGGATGGGCTGTGGGAGTGTTACGGTTGGCCTAGCGTCGGTTTGAAAGCGCCACACAGCTGAGTGCCAGCTGAGTGCCACCGTGCAGGACCGTGCGCGCTCGCCCAGCAAGTCACGCTGCTCTCGAGTGGTCGTCGCCCTTCGTCGTCGCCCCTCGTCGTCCTCCCACCCCACACCACACCGACGCGCCCACCTCCCACCGACCTCAACCCTCACCTGATCATTACCGTTTGATCATGCAGTCCACACTCCCCTTGGACCCTCCCAAGACGCAGGCCGGTAGCGAGCTCAGAATTCAAATCAACAAGCTCGACTCGGAGCGGTGTCGGTTCGTCGCGGATGGCGTGAATCTTGCGTACGTCGAGATCTCTAAGTCCTTGCATATGGTGGTGGTCCAATTGACATGGAAAACTTGATGCTCATTCACTGCTTGCTTCTTCATTCATCCCGTCAATCCCATGCAATCGATGCGACGATCCTATCCTTCGACCTTTCTCATCCACTCTGGTCCCTGTTCTACAACAGTCTCGCCAACTCACTACGAAGGGTCATGATCTCCAACATTGAGACACTGGCAATCGACCAAGTTCAAATCGAGGAGAACACCTCCGTGCTACCGGACGAGATGATCGCTCATCGATTGGGACTGATCCCCTTGTGGAGCGAAGGCATCGACAGGAGGATACCCAACCACAACAAGGTAACGAACGACCCCGTTGAGCCACATCACATTCGATCAATCTCCTACTGACGTTGTCGTCTGCGAAACCTGTTGGTTCGTTACAGGAATGCGTGTGCGATGCCTTTTGCGACCTGTGCTCGATCACGCTCGAACTGAACGCGTACTGCACCGAGGACCGAACGATGGAAGTCACTTCCAAGATGTTGACTGTTGTGGGTGATGATCGATCTGGGATTGGGAGACCATCAGTCGGTGAGTGCACCCTGCCTCAGCATTTGGGCTACTTTGGCGCGGGGGGGTTCGTTCGAACGGGCAGGCATGCTCATGAGCTTTACCATTCGACTATCACCAGCTGGCGATCGGGATACAGGTGTGATGATCGTCAAGTTGGGAAAGGGACAACAGATCAAGATGAAGTGCATTGCAGTCAAAGTACGTTGAAGCTAGGTCAAGAACCGTGGGCATCGTCCCAGCTCGCTGACTCGCGGAATTCCTTCACACCGATCACGCACAGGGGAAAGCATTGGAACATGCAAAATGGTCCCCGGTAGCCGCACTGGGGTTCGAATACGATCCGTACAACAAGCTGCGGCATACCGACCTGTGGTTCGAAGTAGGGACCGACCCGAACGAGGAATGGCCCCTTTCCGAAAATGCACAAGTGAGAGCACGGGTCGACACAGGTTGACGTGCAGCAATCACTGATGGTGCGGGGATGCTTACGTCACAGTACGAACGCCCACCCGCCAAGGACGGTACCGATCCGTTCGACTTCAATGCCAACCCAACGCGATTCTACTTTGACGTCGAGGCCGTCGGACAAATGAGGCCCGAGGAAATCGTCGTTAAAGGCATAGATCAACTCATCCTCATGCTCGCAGACGTTACAACCTCGATTGCCGAAATCGCCAAACCTCGTGTCAACTCGGGGCAAACACCGATGCACCCTGGGATGGGTGGTGCGGATGTCGGAGGCGGCTACGGTGGCGCGGGACAAAGTGGGTATGATGGTGGGGCAGGGGCAGGGTATGGTGGGTACCCACAAGGTGGTCAAGGACCTGCGGGTGCCGTCCCCGCTGCGGGTGGGTTCCCCAACTATGGTGCGAGGAGTCCACAGCGGAATGGGTACGACGATTTCAACTAGGGTATGCTAGTCCGCGGAACGGGCCGAGCTTTTGGAAGCAAGAGCGCGGCGCGACCCCGAGTTTTGTAATTGCAACAAAATCACTTGACCTGTTGCCGTCGATGATGCGAGAATTCTGCGGACCCGTGATCCGGCTACCGTGACTGCGTGCGTGCAAAGTAACCGTGCGCAGCTTTGACATGGACAAAGGCAGCAGTGCCAAGGCGGGTGCGGGATTCGCCGCTGGTGCTCAAGTCATTTCGATTTCAGTAACGGGATTGAATGGATCATTAACTTATGTAGGTGAATTGTTCACTTCATTCCCAACACTGCGTCTGCGAGCCCACTTACGCATTCGGCACGGGACGGTTCTGCGCTTTGCGGCGCTTACTGCTGCGGACGTCCGCGGCTGCTGCGCGCGGCAGGCCGAACATCCGAACGAGTCCGAACGCAGCTACACGTCGGCCTCGGCTCTAGTGGTCTCCACGGATCTGCTGCTTCTTGTCCTTGCTCCTGTTCTGCTTCTCATCCCTCTACTCTGCTCAATAGGACTCCCACCATCGTCCTCCTCCCTTCGCCTCTCCATCTTCAAGGCCGTCAACCAATTCGCCGAGTCCAAAGGCCGGCCGGCTCGGATATCTTTGCCTCTTCGTCCGCAGCACTCTGGAGGGAGGTCCCGGCGCCAATACGATTTGACTGTTACACTTGAAGCGTCCGAGTGGTATTCCCCTTTCACACTTTGGTTCGCCTTGGGTCGTGAAGTACTTCCTTCGCACCACCACATTCTGGAGCGATTCACACCATGAGGATCCGATCTCTGTACCCCATTGCTTTGGCAGGCCTCTGTAAGTCCTACAAGTTCTTCGTGCTCTCTCGGACTCGACGGAGGCAGCGCGCGCGACAACTCACGTACTCACGTGCCGCAACGGGCAACAGCTGGCGCACGGACGGGCCGATGGTCTTGGCCAGGCTGGTGACGCCACAGCGAAGAGGGGTTGACCTGTCGAGACGAAAGATCGTCAAACTAACCAACCCGTACATGTCGTTTGCAGTCGCTTCCATCACCGCGTACCCTTTACACGTCGAAAGCTCCCCCATCCAAATCACCGCCTCCTTACCCTCTGCTGAGCACTCGACTCTATCCCTCCACCTCGTAAGAACGGACGATCTCCTATCCGACCTCGACGACCATTCGATCCTCAAGAGGTTGACGCACATTGCGCTGAGGATTGAATTGGATGAGGAGAAGTTGGTGCTCGGTATCAATGGGAGAGAAATCGAGTTGAAGAGTTTGCATAAGGACTGGGCGGGGGAGAGGGTACAGGCTGTAAAAGCTGAGGTGAGTGGGGAGGGGAGCTGTGCGCGGATATCATTCGGCTTCTTGAGAGGTTGAGGACTAACCCTGCCTCTCTTTGAACCAAATTCAGGTGTTCACACTCAGCGATGAGTTCAAAGAAGGATTCGAGCAAGGTGAAGTTATGCCCCAGTCTGAGATCGTCAAGTCGGCGCTCGAGCACTTGCCCAAGGGCATCGTCTCGGTAAGGACCCAAACGCGCTATCGGGCACTCTCATTACCCATAAGCTGACCCGGTTATTCGCCTTCACCTATAGGCTCAGATCAGGATCACCGAAGACGAGGTGGCCCCTTCGACACTACCCGCTGGAGCACCGAGCGAAGTTTCTGCCGGCGCGCAGGTCTCGATGAAGGCTTTTGCCGTTACATTGAAGGCGAGTGCGGGCTTTCATACACAATCACTCTCAGAAAATGGAGGACTTACCTCGTATTCTGTCCACTTGTAGATCACCGACGTCGACTCCGACTCGATTTCGCATTCGTCGTCCATCATGATCCCCGTGCTGCGTATCGAGCTCGAGTACGATGATGGCGAAGACTCGATCGTCAAGATGCGTCACTATGCGATCCAACCGAGTGCGCGAGTTGTCGATGCGGACGAGACGAACGGGTTGGATTCGAAGATTGCTAACGAGGAAATTGTCGAGGAGAGCGAGCAAGGTCGCGAGTCGGTTGAGGGAGTAGACGAGGATAAGGAGGAGGGTCTGTGGCACTCCGAGTTGGATGAGGAGAACGGGGACGATGAAGATAAAGAGGACAGCGACGAAGACAAGGATGGATTCTCCGGAAAAGAGAAAGAAGGCAAGTCCCGGCAACCGGACGGTGGCAAGGGCCGACGACCACCATCACCCGGCAAAGGCGACAAGGGGCGCCTACCTCCGCCTGAGGATGGACACCGACGCCCCCTTCCCGAAGGTGGAGACGGCCGACCGCATCCTCCCGGACACGGAGGGGAACGAAAACCTGAAAACCCCAATTATCGACAACCTCCTTCTGTCCCTGGTCACCATCACCACCACCACAATGGTCCTCCTCCTCCTCCTCCTCCGGCTTGGATCAAGTGGATCGCCGAGCGGCTGGGCGTCCCTCCTCCTCCCTCTCCTCCTCCTTCCCATAGTCGCAAGCCTCACCACCCGCACGACCGACAAGACATCCCTCCTTTCAATGGGCCATCCGGTAATGATGACGCACAGCGTATGGAGCTCGCATCAGAATGGAGACCATCTGGCTTCGGTGTCTTGGGTGGAGCAACGATTCCCGGCGGACGGTCTCAGTTGGTGTGTTGGGAATGAGGGTTAGGAATGGCGCGTTCATTGGTAATCTGTTTAGAAGCGCTCGTCTGTTTAGTGAAGCCTGGCGATGCGCACCAACCGTTGTCTTCTCTCCACGGTTGGATTACACGCTCGTCAGGTACGCATGTTTAGCTTCACAGCCACTTTCGTTGCAATTAACTGACGGTTGGATTACACGCTCGTCAGTCTCTTATTTGGTAGCGTCTGTATTGCCGCAAGGCACAGATCCGCACGCAGAAAAGACGCAGCGCGTATCCAAGATGGCTACGACCTCGGTGGATTCCGGGTCCGCCACTCATCGCGGCCTTATGGGCGACCTGTATGGCAATGTCGACGCCACAAATTGGGGAACGGCCAAGGATCGACTCCAACGGGTGTTGGAGGGCGATGGCCGGTTCAAGCACGTCACGACCGAACTCGGCGTTGGCCCCGAGCCCGAACAGTCCGAGTTCACCCGTACGCTGGGTGGCTCCACTGTGGCCGACGTAGCCACGTTCCGTACACAACATCGGAACTACCGTCATGACGTCGACGACCTCGATCAAGCCTTGGCGCAGGCCCGCAACATCTTGTTCGTGTGCCTGGGGGAGGCCACGTTCGCGCGCATCGCAGACCAGCCAACGCACGAGCTGTGGGCGGCCCTCGATAAGGATCTCGGCGCCGCATCCCACGACTTCGCGCGGTCGGAGAAACTTGATGCTCTTTTCCAATACCAAGCCTACGTCGATGGAGACCCTCTCGACCCTTGGTTGTCGCGCTTCAACCGGCTGTTCGTCGATCTCAACGCCGCGCATGTTTCCCGCGACAAGGCCTACCAGCGCGCCAAGATCGACGGGGTCAAGTACACGCAAGCTGAGTTTGACAAGTGGGTTCCGCCGCCTGCGTTGTCGGAAGGCATCCGCATGGACCTCTTGAAGGCGAGGATGCCACGGCCTATTGTCACGGTTATCGACGCCCTCGGCCCTATCCCGTCGCTCAGTGATGTGGAGGGCGCGATTCGTCGCGCGGCGATGTCTCGCTCTTCCGGCACCGACGTCGCCGAAGCCCTCGCGGCGAAGACTCAGGGTCGTCGCAGGCGCCCCGCTCGTTCGTCAGGCAAACCGAAGTCCAGTTTTCTCTCGGCTTCGAAGGTACCGGGTCTCGTGGACAAGTGGCCGCACGGGGTTGCGCAGAACGGTCGCCTGAGGCTGGGCCCGTCGCAGTGTCGGAAATGCTACGAGCAGGGTCATCTTGGCGACGAATGTACCGTCCCCTCGACCGAACTGTGCCGTCGTCGGGTTGCCGTCTTAGCCAAGCACAACATCTCCATCGGCGCGGCCGACGCGATGGCGCTCGTGGCTGAGTACGGTCCCGACCCATCGGTTGACGACGACTCTTACGAGAACTATTTTGCCGAGGTCGCGCTTGACACCGAAGTCTCTGCGCTGTACTTGCACGACGGTCCCCGCTACCTCCTCGACTCGGGGGCGACGCGCCACATGACCACTCGTCGGGATCTCTTGGTCGACTTCCAGCCTTTCACGACGGAGCGGGTGCGCGTAGTCGGCGCATTCAAGTCCAGCGCCATGGCTGTCGGCAAGGGCACCCTTCGCTTTGACGCCAATGGCGCGCCTCTCGAGCTCCGCGACGTCCTTCTCGTCCCGGGTCTGTCCGCCGAGCTCGTCTCTCTTGCCAGTCTCATGAAGGATGGGTACCAGCTGTCTGGGATTTGCGACGCCGCGGGCGCACACTCTGGTCTCACCGTCTCGGGTCCGGCTTCGAGTCTCACCTTCGCTCTCGATCGCAACCACTACGTTCTCCAGGCGAGTCCGGCCTCACCTCCTCTGGCGGATCACCACGCGCTGACAGCCACGTCCTTGCCTACAGATGTAGTGCTTTGGCATCAGCGTTTGGGTCATCTGTCCTGGGGTCGTTTGGTAGAAGTTGCTAAGTCGGGCGACATTTCCCTCGACATCTCTGCTGTAACCCGGGATCAACTTCGTCTCCTTGATCAGTGCGATGCCTGCTGCTCCGGCAAGGCCGTGTCTGCCCCCAGTCGTGAGGCTGCCCACCACCCCGCCGACGCACCTTTCGCTCGGGTCTTCGCCGACGTGTGGGGGCCTTCCCCTGTCCCTGCTCTCTCCGGCGTCCGATATCTGTGCGGTGTCACGGATGAATACTCGCGTTTCCGCTGGGCTCGCGGCATTCGGCTCAAGAGCGAGGCTTCGTCCGTACTCAAGGGCTTCGTTGCGATGTCGAAAATCCAGTATGCTGGCCCGGGAGTGGCGACCTTGCGCACGGATAGGGGGGGTGAGTTCGTCAACAACGACCTCCGGGATTGGCTTGCTGAGCGGGGCATTTTTCACGAGCTATCCACGGCATACGAGCACGGTCAGATGGGCATACAGGAGCGGAGTTGGCGTACGATTTTCAACTCTGTTCGGGCGTGGCTTCATCGTTCGGGACTGCCGTCATCGCTGTGGGAAGAGGCTGCGCAGGCGGCCATCTACGTTATCAACCTCCTCCCGTCGTCGCCTCTGCAGCAGCGCACCCCTGATGCCGTTCTTCACGCCGCTGCGAGTCCCGTTACGTCCACCCGTCGTCCCCGCATCGATCGTGTCAAAACCTGGGGCTGCGCCGCCCAGGTACCGTTCGCTCCCGAGCAACGTTCCAACAAGTTGGCTCCGCGTTCGCGCCTGTGCTACTTTGTCGGGTACTCTTTGCGCTCTAAGGCCTGGCGCTTCTACGACCCGGTTGGCAACAAGGTCTTCGAGTCGTCTCAGGCCAAGTTCTTCGAAGATCGCTTCTTCCCCGCCGCGGCAAACCCTGTACCTACTGTTGCGCCCGCCGTTCTGTCCTATCCGTCCGTCCCGCGCAGAGTTCCTCCGCCCGACCTTCCCCCTGACGACGACGATACTGTCAATCCTGCGGGCGTCGCACCCGCCGTCGCGGCCGCTCCCGCTGTTGCCCCCGCCGTTGCTGTCCCGCCCGCGGCTGGTCCGGTCGACGTTGTGGCCCCACCTGTCCCGCCCTCCCTCGTGTTCTCCAATCCGGGTCCGGCGAACGCCCCTCCTGTAGGTGATCGTTCCACTCGTGCTCGTCGCCCCCCTGACTACCTGGGTTTCGCCCGCGCGGCTCACGACTTGGAGTTCGCCGCGCACGCCTCCGTCTCGATCGAGGACTTTGACGAGGACGATCCCGACGTCCAGCTGTACTCGTACGAGGAAGCGACTGCCTTTCTTGCCAAAGTCGATAAGGACGACGCCCCTACCGTTCGCGCGGCACTCGCTGGTTCGTTCCGCGACTACTGGCTGGCGGCCATGGCGACCGAGGAGGGCGCACTGGCGGCGAAGCAAACATTTTCCAAGCCGCTTCGTCCCCCTCGCGGGGCTATCATAATCGGCAGTATGTGGGTCCTCATGGTGAAGCGCGACGCCGAGGGCAAAATCGTAAAGTACAAAGCTCGCCTCGTTGCGCGTGGGGACATGCAGAGGCGTCGGGGTGAGCAAATTGACTCGTTCTCGCCTACTGGCCGCGCCGCCTCCCATCGCCTGCTCCTCGCCCTTGCCGTTGAGAACGAGTGGGAGACCCGGCAATTCGACGTCTCGTCGGCATACCTCAACGGCAATCTCGGTGGGACGGAGATCTACATGCGTCTGCCCAGTGGGCAAGTCGTGCGCCTTCAGCGCGCGCTGTACGGACTCGTCCAGGCGGGTAGGGAGTGGTACAAGGTCTTCACCGAGTGGATTTTGTCGATTGGCTTCACGCGTACCGACAGCGATCATGCCGTCTTCATTCGCAGGGAAGGGGATAAGCGCTGTTTCCTTTCCATTCATGTCGACGACGGACTGCTCACGGGTGACGGCGACCTCGACGGCGTTCTCACTCAGCTCAAGGCGCGTTTTGAGGCCCGCAGCACGGACGAGGCGTCTTTCTTCCTGGGTCAGAGTATAATCCGTGAGGGCAAAACGGGCGCGGCCATCGTTACTCAATCTCATTTTGTGGATGCGATTCTCGAGGAATACAACATGGCCAACGCCTCCCCGCGTCCCACCCCGCTTGCGGCACCGTCGACGCTGAGGAACCGTGTGAGCTCTGATTTCGACCCCGCTTCCATACCGTACCGTGCCATTGTCGGCAAACTTCTGTATCTGTCCGGCACTACTCGGCCCGACATCGCTTTCGCCGTGTCCAAGGCTGCTCGTTTCTGTAACAACTTCGAGGCAGAACATTGGGAGGCGCTCAAGCACATTCTTCGGTACCTCGTCGGCACTCGTAACTTTGGCATTCGATACCAGAAAACCCATCAGCCGATGTCGGCCATTTTGGAGGGTTTTGTCGACGCGGACCATGGTGCCGACCCTGTGACCCGCCGCAGCGTCTCGGGTTACGTCTTCACGTGCGCTGGCGGGGCAATCTCCTGGATCGCCAAACGTCAGACTCTTGTCACTCTGTCGAGCACCGAGGCCGAATATGTGGCCATGTCGTACGCCGCTCGTGAGGGGATCTGGTTGCGTCGGCTGCTGGCCGATCTTGGTTTTGAGCAGACATCGCCGACTCGTCTGAGGGGTGACAACCAATCGGCTATCACTCTGGCCAAACACCCGGCTTTCCATGCTCGCACCAAACACATCGGGATCCATTTCCACTTCATCCGAGATCACATTGCGGAGGGCACAATCGAGATGGTCTGGGTGCCCACGGGCACCATGGCTGCGGACGTCCTCACCAAAGGGCTCGGAACTCAGAAGCACTATCAGTTTGTACACGCGATGGGGCTTATCGATTCATCGCGTGAAGGGGCGAGTTGGTGTGTTGGGAATGAGGGTTAGGAATGGCGCGTTCATTGGTAATCTGTTTAGAAGCGCTCGTCTGTTTAGTGAAGCCTGGCGATGCGCACCAACCGTTGTCTTCTCTCCACGGTTGGATTACACGCTCGTCAGGTACGCATGTTTAGCTTCACAGCCACTTTCGTTGCAATTAACTGACGGTTGGATTACACGCTCGTCAGTCTCTTATTGTCTCACCGTCGTCCCTCGAATGACGAACGAGAACCACCCCGTCGCCCCGAGGGCCACCGCCATCACCACTTCGGCGATCACCGCCATTCTCACCATGGTCCTCCTCCTTTCTTCCATCGCCTAACGCACGACCTCCATGCCTTCTTCTACGTCCTCGGCGCGGCCCTCTCCACACCAGGTGGTCGGATCTTCGCCTTCGTCGTCCAAGGGTTGATGCTCATTTTGATCGTCGTCAAGTTGGCCAGAGCGAGGAGGAGTAATGGAAGTGTGAGGTTGGAAGAAGAGGACGTGGAAGCGGCTCGGGTCCCTCCTGTTCCTGAGCATTCAGTTCGGAAAGATGAGACGCAAGGGTTGCTTGGGCTTGGGGAGGGGCTCGAGATCAAGATTTCGAAGGCTTGAAGGATGTCGAAGAATCGCTTGTTTATAGTTCAAATTCATCTCTTGTGCCGAGTTCGCTCTTGTTTGTTTAGACATATTGTTTGAGTTGTAACGACTACATGAATCGACAATTATGTGCTTCATCGCTTTGCGTCAGGGGGTCCTCTTGAATCTCGCCCTTCAGCTCCCTTCCAGTCGGTACGAGACCATGTTGAGAAAACGCTTCCAGCTCGTCCACGATGAGCAGGGCCGAACACGCAACAAATGAGACTAGGTCAAGCACGCTTCCGGATGTCGCATGCGACCACGAAAGTCAGACGAAAACGTACTGCGGAAAGTACGTATATTATTTTGCTTGAAAGAAACTCGCGCTACGGGGTAAATTTGGGGACGACGACGACTAGGTAAAACGAAGCTTTGATATAAATCAGATGTAGGGAACAAATAGGTGGACAAGTCGGGGTGTCCAAGCCGACCAAGGGAAAAATCGAAAGGGTTTCGACGGATGCCCAAGGGGTGAAGTTTACGGGAGATCGAGGAAGTATCACGATCAAGCGAAGAGAGCGACAACACCGGCGACGAAACCGAGGACACCGGAAACGGCGACCTTGTCGGCGGGGGAGGCGGCCTTCGCGGTCGCGGCTGGGTGGACAAACAAGTGGTACCTAGGTCAGTACAATGACGACCATCCTGACTTCGACTCGAGACACTCACCAGCAAGAGCACTGGTGAAGGCCTATGATCAGAAGCGGAAAAGGAATGGTCAGGATTCGTGCAGCTTTTGGATAGGGGCCACGCCGCGAGAACGTACCCCCGCGACCGACGTGGCGGCGCCAGCAACGGACGCAGCACCGGAAGTGGCGACACCAGCAACGGAGGTGGCGGCGCCAGCAACGGACGCAGCACCGGAAGTGGCGACACCAGCAACGGAGGTGGCGTCACTAGCGACAGATCCAGCGCCGGAGGCAGCGACAGACGCAACGGACGAAGCACCTGCGACGGCTCCCGACGCGGCACTCGAAGCACCCGAGAGGACCGATCCGGCCGAGGCCGAGGCGCCGGAAGCCACACTCGAGGCAGCGCTCATGGAAGAGGAGGCCGACGCCGACGGGCCGGCCGACACTGACGAAGCGGCCGCGGAAGCACCACTCGTAACTGCACATCGTACCGTAACTAGTTAGCAAAATTGGGAGCTAAATCGGTGCCCTCGAGAATGCTCTGGCACCAACGCACCGGAGGCGATGGGGATCGAACTGAGGCTAGCGATCTCGCCCGCAGCAGCTCCAGAGTAGCCCTGGGATGCCAGAACATAGGAGAGAAGACGACATGAGCTTCTTGACGCGGGACGATATTTGAGTGTGAATGGAGACCCACGGTGGTGGGAATGGCTACGCCGGCCGAAGCGCAAACTTGCTGGGCAAGGGCGACCGAAGTGGCGACTGCGGGTGGAATCATGTCGCTGTCAGGAAGGAAGCCTCACAAAAACCCACGGAAAAGAGAGACTAACCCTCGGCTGCCGAAGCGCAGTTGTCATTGCAGCAGTTGACCTGTGAGGGCTCCACCGCATGGCATCAAATCACGAGCCCGGACTGGAAGCTGGCCGCCAGCCACACCAAACTCACGAAGGCCCCGATGAAAGTGCGGACTCCGCAGAGGCCTTGAAGTGATGAAGCCCATGTGGTAGATGTCAGTGTTTGCAGTCCTGGGCAGTATGTCTGTCCGCTTGCCGCAACCCAACCTACCGGCGATGTCTATGAGGCGTATAGTTAAGGCAATCCGTCAACACAGCTCTGGGTATACGATGGATCGTATCGTAGCAACTGACTTGTCGGATCAACTCCAGGAGCGAGCGAGCCGGCCTCGGAGATCTTGATGGTGAACTGTCATGAGTGATTGTCGGAAAATGGGGCCTTCGGTCAGTCGTCACGTCGAGCTGGCTAGCGGAGTGGAGACTAGCGTCGCATGCGTCATCGCCTCGTGCGGATCCCGAGAACAGGCCTAGGCTTGAACTGAATCTGGTAGCCGTCGTCAACAGGGTCCGCCGGCGAGAGCGATACATCCAACTTTATGAGATGCCAATCAACTTACACAGCTGGTGGCGCACGACTATACGGGAAAGAGTTGGATGTCAGCAGCCTGATCTCTTCTCCAGCGGCGCTGCTAGTGCGCTGCCACATTACAGCGGAGAACGAAGCACTCACGGGAGCTGACGAAGGGAGCTGTTGCGCGTTGACACCGGCAGCAGCGGCGACGAGGACGAGAAGAAACTTGGCGAGCATACTTCTACTTTTCTCGGGGCGGTTTGATGGCGTTGGATGTGATGTGAGGAGATGGGGTGAGCGAAGTAAAGAGATCGCCGCCGGTTGCCCACCCCAAGGCCAGCTTCGGGGTCACTCTAGCCACTCTGGCCTACTCTGGCAGGCGAGCGCCCTCTCATGCCATCATTGGCTCCAGGTGAGACATTTAGCGGCCCTCTCCACTTTCCGATCCGAGGCCCCCATCCAAGGCTTTCGTGAACCCGATTTTGGTCTGTCAGGCTCAGATGCACTACACAGCCACCGCAATCCGTGTATTTTGCCGTTGTAACATTTCGACGAGAGAGACGAGAATTATACACCTCAGCTCTGCCTACAGCCCCTGTCTGGGCAGAATTTCCGCCCGAGGCGTGAGATTTCTGTACCACCACCGGGCCCCGGCCTGTGACGTCCGCGTGTAAGCTTGCCCAGATCCGAACCTGCTGGCCGCTGGAAGATCGAATCCCAGTACAGATGGAAGGAATGGGTGCAATGTGGCTTCCACGCTAATGGTTAGTACATCTCAAATTTGCCACCTGGACGGTCCGACTGGGCACTGTGGCCTAAAACCGGACCCTCCAGACCTTGGACGATAAGGGGCCATGCGCATATTGATCGGGGGACAAACTCGAATTTCCTGGTATGGGAAAGCAGCTTCACAGTTGCTCGCGGTGGAGGATCATAGTATAGTTGATTATCGGAGCTGGTAAGTCATCGAAAAAGAACAGACCTATTTGCACGGATTACAGACCTTGAACTGGTCAAATTCGATATCCAATCCCCGAGCTCCCGGCTTCAGGTCACTAATAACAGCTCGGAAACATTCGCGGTGATGGCTCTTGTCACGTGATCTCGGTTCCCCCGTTCGGCCCCAGTGGCTCGACCTCGCTTCCGTTCGGCAGCTGCCATTCATCGGAGTTATTGCTCGCGTGCTTGTCATCGATGTCGACCTTGACTTTAAGACAACTCAAGTTCCAAGCTCGAAACCTATACAAAGAGGTAGGTCGCTCAAACCTCGGCACGTGCTGTAGAGGCGTGGTGTTACTCATGCCCCCCCCTGCGTTTGCCACCAGTTGCAATACCTCGCGAGAGAATACCCGGACAAGAACTACCCGATTCAGAAGAAACTACACGGGTGCTTCTCGGCGTTCGTAGGAGCCGACAAGGAGAAGGTCGAGTTGGGGATCAAGAGGGCCGAGTTCATCAAGAAGGGTGAGAAGCCGACTCTCTGGTCCTTACCTTGTGTAATGGAGGCTTACGATGGATGGTCCTCTTCGCTGTACAGAACTGGAAGCTCTGTACTTTTTGAGAAAGTATCGGGCGATGAAGAAGACGTACTACAACTGAAGACGCGGGACAACGCCACTCGTTCAAGGACGGGGCGTGACGGTCTTGGGCCAGAGTTCTCACAAGAGATACAAGTTGGCACTAGATCGACTTTAGGTCACGGCGTGCAGCATGTCTACCTATGCACGGACCTGGAGGCCGTCGTCGTTAACGTGAGGGAGGATAGTCTTCAGCGGGAGAGACTCGGGATCGGATGGACCGTGTAGCGTGTATCAACTCCGCAATTGCAACATGAACAGTGTATAGACTATCTTAACGCTTACAGCATGGGTCTATCCTCACATGAATCTGCAGCAAGAGTAGGCCACAGCGTTGCTCCGCACCAAAAGATTCGGCCCGACGAAAGTGATCCCTCTCCTGGCCGATCTGCACCAGAGCTACAGGAGAGGTCACGTCGAAAATGATGACCATGATAGTGCTGGTACGAAGTGCAGCATAGTGCAGTTATTCGGCGACCCGGACGCCCAGTCAGAGTAGGGAAAACTCGACCCAACACATCGGCGTGTGACGTGGCCTCCTGCCGTCAGCGAGTCGACTAAGAACTTCACAATCGGTTCTGTTTGCTTGAAAGCTTCTTTGTAAAAACGAGGGTCCTCACCAGACCGTACTGTAGTGGCACTGAAAGTGACTAGATTTTCGAGTCAGAGAACCCGGCGCGGGCGAGGCGCCCCTGTCGAGCTGAGAGTGGACTCGTCACAGCCAGAAACGCGTGCGAAATCGTCAGACCGCCTCACTGTTGGAGACTGTTGGAGATGGTTCAGACTGATGGGGTCTGACAATTTCGCGTCCGTTTCTGGTTATGCCCTCAGTCTGTTGGAGTAGAGTTCAGATTGATGAGGTCTGACACCGCCTGAACCAGCATCTCATAGGTAATACAGCATGGTATCAGACGCTCTCGTTCAGTTTTCATACAGAATTCTGTCGAAAATCTTTTCCAACAGGCTGAGTGCCGCTAAGATCCACCAGAATGGTCTAAATTCCCTCCGACTCATAGCAAAAAAGGGGGATATTTTGAGGATGGCTTCGGGACGGGGTCGGGACGGCCGTGGGATGGCCGAGGGATGGTTGCCATCCCAGGATGACCGTGGACGATCACGGCGCACTACCAGAGTTAGGCGCCCCAACTCTGGGACCGTCCCGGGATGGTCCCCGCGACAGGCGCACCAATGCTGGGACCGTCCGGGGACCATCGCGGGACCCGCGCCGATCCTGGGATGGTCCAGGAATTGACGGCGGTCTGGGCACGGTGCTGGGACGGCGCGGGGACTGGTCTGGGTCCCGGGATCATCCCGGGATCATCCCGAGATGGTGCCAGGATAGTTGTGGGATCGATTAGCAAGCAATTTAATTGTTACTTATGCATACTCGTAATACTTGATTCATTCGTAATCACTTTTGCGGTCGTTCTCTCGCTGTAATCGGGTGTGGTAGACACATGCATTACAATACAAGGGTAAAGGAAAGACGTAATATGGCATCTGCTACTCGAACTGCTCTGGACGCGCATGCAAGGCACCTACCGGACTTCGTGGCTGCGCCCGATGACGGCCAACGCTTCATTCTGTCGAGGGGCAATAGAGCCTGTCAACGGCCTGCTCTATGTTCGAGACTCCAGTACTAATAGCTAACAAGTAGCCGAGAGAGAGCGATTGACCCAGACCTGCTGCTATGGTAAGCTGTCGGGGACATTGTCAGTGAACCGCGAGCGAGTCGGCTGAGCCCCTGAGTCCAAGGCTCTGATGCCAAAAAGCGACCGAGCGGCTCAAAGATGAACCGGCGGTGACTTACGTTGGGCTATAAAATGCATTTGTATGATTGGTGTTCTGTACATAACTGGTTGATGGTCAGTGTATGGCCTTGAGCCGTCAACAGCCTGGCGGAGGCGTAGGAGGCTCACTGGTGTCCAAACGAATCTAACTACGACAGAGATGGAGAGCTGACAAACCTCAGCATGAACATCAGCAAAGCTGGAAGCGACAACAAGAGGGAAGAAGAGCTTCGAACGAGGTCGGAGGTGTGGGACGAGAGGGAGAGACTAATCCGGATCGGCACAGGGGTCAGCCAGTCAGCCCATCTGGGGAAGAAACGTAAAGCCCACCAGAGAGCAAGTCAGCTAGGCAAAGCATTGCGGTCATGGATCAAAGATTCGATAAGTCGAGAATGAAGCATATCACACACTGTACAGTCAAGAATGGCATAGCAACGGGCGGGAGTGCGTAGACAGGAGGAGTCCCGCCCGCTGAGACAGGAGAACCGTGCACAACAAGGGTGACGACGCTCCGCACGGTGGGTCGGGCAGCCCGTGAGGACCTTGTCGTTTGCTACTCACCTGATGTATCGATTGTTCAACCCGTACCTGTGGGTTTGAAGAGTGGTGGATAGCCAAGTGAGGGTAGTAGCAGCATGCAGGCGGGCGAGGTCAAGTCGAGTCCAGGTCGACCATGAACGTGGCCCGTCGGTCGCACCATCAAATCGCCCGCACCAAACATGCCCATAGGCAATAGAGTACGAAGGCAAGAATGGTCCGTCATCATGATTCGAGGCTAACCGGTGAGTAAGTGTCAGCGGACGTCGCCTCGCCGATGATGACTGGGGACCCTCTTGCGACTGGGTGAGCGAGCGCGTGAGTGGAGCAGAGGCAAGGACTGTCAAGACCGACTCTCGTCCACCTCGGGCAGACATAAAAAGTACGCCTGGCCGGTTGCCAAAGGCGACCAACGGGCGCGCCGAGCGGGTCGAAAGGCGAGTGCGGGGTGAATCACTCCCTCTTGCTAGAACCAACTATTCTCGCTCGCAACATCGCCTGTTGCTCGCTCGAAATTTCAGAAATTTTTGCTTTCCCGCCCGCCTCCCCGGTTTGCCTCCCCTTGCTTGCGCTGCCCCGCCGGTTTCTTCGCGGGGCCGTGTCGTGGGGAAGTTCGCCCCCAAGCCCAAACCAAGCCATTTATCATATACTAGGTGCGTCCGCGCGCCGCCATCTCCCACCGTAACCGTTGACCCGCTGCAGTGTGATGTACTTTGCTGCAACAGCTGCCGTACTGTTGAGTAACGGAAGCGTAGTGGTTGAAATCGGGAGAGAAGAGCGCGACGACGATCAAATGTACAGAGCCTTCATTTCATCACTGAACTCTTTTTTTTGTTCTCTGGGAGCCCGATGATGGGCTCAGACCGTCGTCGAGACCCGCGTCGAGTGTGACCTTTTCACGGGTGCCTTCCGACATCGACATCCCTCACCTGCTATTGCCGGACCTTCACTATGGAGCTTTGAGGTAACTCTTAATTTCAACATTATCCGCTTCTCCGTTCTCAGTCTGATGAAGCAAAACTCTGACACCCTCCACATTCGTTGCTCGGGACAACGCGACGTACAACTGGCCGTGAGAAAAGACGGGCGTTTCTAGACACACTCCTACCTGCGCGAACATTATCCGCTTCTCCGTTCTCAGTCTGATGAAGCAAAACTCTGACACCCTCCACATTCGTTGCTCGGGACAACGCGACGTACGTCACGCCACGTGGTTTGTTGGTATCTTATTTTAGTATGAGCACTAAATATTTTCTCTCCCCCTAGGGTCTGCTCAAGTTTCAATCCTTACTATCCTTTATTCTTTATCTAACACTCGCGAAATTTCTTTAGAGTATTGAATTGACCAGCTTCTTTTTTTTCGTAGAAAAAAAAGGTTCTCTGACATTCTTTGACGTTCTTTGTCTCGACGACGTTTTTTATTATATAGTTTTAAGGATTTGTAGATTCATCAACAGAGGTCGGCACAAACGTCGTTCAGTCGGAGACTGCTCGTCGTTCTACTTGGCCGACACGAGACGATCGACGAGCGACCAAGCGCCTGAACATGCGCGCGCGCAGCGCGCAGCGCCCTCCCACGCGCCTTCCAAGCCACAATCTCGGCAGGTTGCAACTCTGCTACCCCAGGTAGCAGATTAGGCCCAGGTCAGGTCTGCCCTCCTCGATGTCGAGTTGCCGAGACGTTCACTCCCACTACAACTCCATGGAAAACCTGGAAATAAAGGCGCAGTCGGCGAACAATAGTGTATTCGGATTTTTGGATATTTTTCGAGAGTTATTGTGGTCCTCTGCAAGCTGTACAGGCGCTCTACCTCGAACACGTGATTCGGCACGGGTCGCGCGGAACAATTGGGGCCGGGACTGGCCGGGACGTCGACGCGTCACGACTCCGGAAACGCTGGAGATGGCGGCGACGCGTCGCGCTCGCGCATGCCGCCCATTCTTCTGCTTTGCCTAATCGCCCCCTACTACGTATACGAAGTAACGAACTATACAATGAGCATCCGTCACCTTGCGATAGTCTGAAACGAACGCCCACTTCGAAACACCGGATCAGTCATACTTCTGCTGCTCCTATCTCGATGAGTCAATCCAATCAACTTAACCACCTCCCGAATCGCAGCCAACGTTTGGCGCTCCGGCGATGAACGTTGGTATGTTTGCCACCGATCGACACGGGTGCTCTGACTGGACTACCGGCTCACGATCACATCTGACACATAGGTTCATATGCTGCCTCTGGGTACGAGTCGCGCACCTCGCCTTGGACTCCCTACCAGTCCGCATATAACGACTATTCGGGTACGTGGGTGGCCGTCGCGTCGATCGCGTACAGCATTGGTCTGTCCTGACGTTACACCGTCGTGCACCCGCGCAGCGTCCACTTCCGCTGGCGTAACGGCCATCTTGAATCCTGCGTCGTACAACTATCAATCGTCTGCGCGATCTGCTTCGTCCAACCAACCAGTTTACCGTCCCACGTTCCCCGATCCTGGACGCATCGATGGCCCGTATCTAGCTCCGCCAGCAAGCAACAATCTCGCAAGCATGGTCGAACAAGGAGGGAACAATCCTGACGGCACGGGTATTGTCTTTGACGCGGCAAGTTTGCCAAATACTGCACCTTCCGCTCGCGATCGCCAAAAGTCGCGGGCCGCACAACTTTCCCAAGACGAGGAGGGAGGCCGCGCATCAGGATGGAGGGATGTATCAGCGAATATCTGCGCACAGCTTGGAACGCACCCGTGGCCGACAAGAACGTTGAGACCAAATGCCAATGGTACAGCATCATCCTCAAGGAACTGTTCCGTGAGTACAAGAAGTGCAGCCTGCCTACTCTTCCATACACGGTGCCTAATTTTGACTCGGCTCGCTGTCTTCAGAGTCCGCGCTGCGCCGACACTCCGTGCTGAACGGCGAGAAGATCCAATCGCCCAAGTTCGTCTATGACGTAAAGGCCCTCAGGGACAACGCCAGAATCATTGTTCAGCGCGGCGCGCTCCCTCGCAAAGCGGATTTCCGAAGCCCGAGTGGCAAGCTTAAGTTGTTGGGACCAGACCTGGATCGGATCATCTCATTGCTGCGTGCAAGCGAGCTGAGCTTCAGGCTGGAGGAAGAGGTAATCGGGTCAAGTGCAGACCAGGAAATGGCCGACGGCGATGAAGGCGGCGACAGCGATGCTGACCAGCGGACTCGGAACACGAGCTCCGACGAGGACAGCGAGTGAGGTGACGATGGCCGAGCTCTCAGCGCTAGCCGGACTCGTCGACGCGCATGCGCCATGCGGTGCGGAGATCTTGGCTGTTGAAGGGCCAGAATTCGTCGGACAACACAGGCCACCACAATAGTTATTTCAAAGTTTTGCTTCATATGCATCCGGCTCTTGGTGACTAAAGGCGGAGAGGGTGATTGTTCGGTGCCCTTCGTGCCTAATCTTCCCCTGGGCCGCTCGAGACCGACCTCTCCTCGTTGACGTGGGATGTGCCAGTGACGTAATCCTGCTCACAAACATTATCCTTCTTGTTCTGGGTTGTTTTCGAAGTATTATGTAGAGTTGAATTGTCCAGTGAGAATGGAGTGCTCCCTGATCCGTGGTCCGGACGGAGCGTCTGCTTTCCGGAAGTGACTCTTTGAGCAAAGAATGAATGAACAGAATTCGCAACGCGCTTCCACTACTTGCAATGTATGTTAGCATCTTTTTGTTATCTATTAGCACTAAAGTGAACGGGCAAGGGTTGCATCTGGCGGGGCTCGGTCTTCGCCAAAGTGCCAATCAGAGCTGCTGGGCCACGGTGACGACCCCTGGCCGGCTGACTTCAAGCGGCGCGCGCTCCCAGAAGAATGCGAACTGATCTTGTCAGAACCCAATCATATCTGATTCTCTTCTAATCCTATTCACTTCTCATGCCACTATTTCACTCCTACTTTGCACTCCCTCTTTAGCCTATTACCTTCTACGCCGGATCCCAGCGCCTGATTGAGACTCGGTTGACACGTTGGCTTGGGTTGAAGTCGCGCGCCCCACGAGCGCTCGTCTCTCTTCCTTCTTCATCCATCTTCCATCCTCAACCTTGCGCTCGTACTCAACCCCTTGAGTCGGGATCCAGTCGTCTATACTTCTAACACCTCTCACATGGCTCCTCCACCACTGGGCCGTAACCGACTAGCGCATCGACGCAGCACCGAGGCGGTAGGTGGTGGAAGTCGGCAGTAGTGTACCATCAGCCACCGCGAGTTCACCCCTCCCACTCGTTGCAAGTACCACCGTCGCTGACTTGGGCACTGCCCTCCTCTCGTCTTGACTCGGATCGTCACCAGCCTCCGATCGCACGCTCTTGATCGAAGAGGGGCCCACGGCAGTCCTGGTCGTCTTGCAAGGCAAAAAGTTTGGGAGAGGTTTTTGGTTGTCACTGTATCGGGTCAGTCCCGCTTGTGGCCACCTCCGAGCATGCACCGCCACCGCAGCTGCCATCATCGGCCGGACCCGACCTCGTACGACGGACTTGGGCTGACCTTGCTCTCACCTTCACCTTTGCATGCCCGTTCATCTTCATCCACCTTCACATCACACCATGCCCACCTCCATCATCACCTCATCTTCACCTCCATCACCATCTCCACATCCGATTCTCGTCTTCACCCTTCACCCTTCACCCTTCACCCCTTCCCCCTTCCCCCTTCCCCATCGCCATCACGTTCGCTTCCACCTCGAATCACCTCCACCTCACCACCTTCATCCCTTGCCTTCACCTCTACGTCTGTTCCTCCCCATTGCACCTCCACCTTTAACTTACCCTCGTTTCATGCTGCTCTTTCTTTGACCTTGATCTTGAACGCCAATTTCGCCTTCACCGCACCGTCAACCTCTTGCTTACGTCATCCACCTCCACTTCCACCTTTGCCTCCACCTCGGGATTTGGCGTTACAGGGGGTTTCCTTGTCCGCCAATCGGCAGTGCAAGACGTCATGACCGGTATCAATGATGAATCAACAACTTTGTCCACAAAAAGTGAGTTTTATGCACATCAAGTGTGACTACTAGTAGTTCCCTCTGCTCGAACGTGAAGTTGCGAGCTGCTGCTAACATGCATGGTCACCCGCTGCCAACAGCTGCTTCAACTGGCAATGCGGCGGGACAGGTCAGACTCGAGGATGGGGATGATGGAGCGGAAGTGGGGATGTGTGAGGTTTCGCTGTGGTTTTTCATTAGTCTTTTTGTCACGTGCACGTATCAGGCCGCGCTGCACAGCGACTCCGACGGGTGTCCTCTTCTTTGTTTTCTCATGGTTTGGGTAGAACAGAGTCCGAGGATTCACCGTACTGGAATGTCGACTAAGAACTTCACAGAGACATCGGAGACATCGGAGACTGGAGTGGGGAAGCTCCCTCGGGAGCCAGCGCGCAAACGTCGCGTCGGCGGTGTTCGCTGGGGACAATACTATGTTGTCGACGAGGATCCAGAGGCAGCAAATTAGGTAGCAAGAGAATCAGCAACGAAGAGAGGAGGGACTCGTACAAAAAATTGCAGTAATTCCAACGGACCAAAGTGCGTGTAGGCGGGTGGCCGGGAGAGAGGAGTCAGCGCTCGGAGCAGCCGTCTGGTACGTCTGGTGGCCTTCGTGGCAGCTCGTTGGAGCTCGTCGCGCCGGCCGCCCACTTGAGTCCGTTCTACACTACCCTCACTTCACTTCGCTTCTCGTGTCCATCCGCATCTCTTTCGGCACCTCCACCTCGTTGCCGCCCTTTCTACACGTCTGCACCAAATCTTCATTCTACTCCCGCCCCTGTTCTTTTCCCTTACTCTGTTTCAGGCTGTAGCTTGTCCGCACCCATGGTGAGTCCGAACCCCCATGCTGTTCACCCCCACTCGCGGCCGTCGTCGTCGGCCTAACCAACCGATGCGACCCGCTGCGAGCTCGCGGGCCAGTCGCGACGGCTCGTTTCCCGTTGGGGGCCAACCGATTCCGAGCTGCCGAGCATCGGGTGGCCAGATCGTCATCAAGCTCCAAGTCGGGACGCATCCTCTCAGGAATGCGTTGGCACGGCCTACCAGGATATGCAAGTGCTGTAGCACCTACCTCGACCGAGCCGCTCGTTGGGCTGCCGCCTCACTTGCTCCGGTGCTCCGCGGTTCCCCCCCGCCTGCCCCCAAGCTCGAGTCTTGCAGGCACCGCCTCATTCTGTGATTTACGGCTGCTGACAAAGATGTTCTCCTACTGTTTCTGCCTCGCTTATCTTTATGGCATATCCGATCGGGACTCCATCTGTGTGAACCATTCGTTGCTGGCGCTCGTGGGCCCAACCTCCGCGCCTCGCCCCTCTCCGTCCCGGCGCGCTCTCGTTGATCGCCCCCTCGCTTCTCGCCGCCTAATTGTCCGAATCGCCCCCTTTGCGCTCTTGATCCTGGGCTGTGGCTTCTCTCTCCCTCTCCCTCTCCCTCTCGACGGATCTCATCTACAGATTCAAATCAATGGCAAGCATGGCCGCCACGCCTCGGGCACGTCCACCCCCGCTCTCGGTCACACCGCGACCAGTCGGCCCCTAGTGCTTCTCCACCCGACGACCCAGACCCGCATCTCCATCAACGTCCCTTCGACTGCGCAAGAGTGGATCGCCGCCGAGGTCGCACGGGATACGTTCCAGGACTGGCTGCATGCTGAGGAGAAGGACGGCCACCTTGTCGGGTTTGATGCCGTCGAGGCCGATGAGGACAACGCCGACGCCGCGGGCGACGATCGCGCCGAGAAGGAGCTCGTTCTGACCGCCTACTTCCTCCGACATGTCGCCTCGCTGCTTCCTTTCCCCGCGACCGCGACCTCTCCCGCAACCTCGACCGTCTTGGTCGCGACCTTTGCTCACTTCGTCCGCACCTTTTTGGAGGCGACCGACGTGCACTCGCTCGGCGCCTCATTGTCGGTTCCGATCCGCTCGCTCGTTATCTCGTCCTACTTTGCCGCACGCACCAAGCTCGAGGTCAACGGGCAAGCCAAGAATCTGCCCAAGACGCGTGATGCGGCCTTGCTGCGTGGCGTCGACAGTGGGGATGCCGAGGTATACGGTCTCTTCGGTGGCCAGGGAATGAACGAAGTCTACTTTGAAGAGTTGCAGGTATGTCCAGCTTGAGCGATCATCATGTTATACGTTTTGGGAGCCCCCACCGGTGCTGACTATATTGTTCCACCGTTATTCAGGACTTATACGAGCTTTACGGCCCACTCCTCACCCCGTTCCTGGCCCTCGCTTCGGACCACCTTAGCAAACTCGCTGCCGCCGAATCCTCGTCCCTCCTCTATGACCACTCCCTTGACGCCTTGGCATGGCTGCAAGAGCCGTCGACCCGCCCCCCTGTCCCTTATCTCGCTTCATGCGCCGTCTCCCTCCCCCTCATCGGTCTCACGCAGTTGTCGCAGTATGTTGTTTACGGTAAGGGTTCGAACCTCGGTCCTCGCGAGCTCGGAAGCAAGTTTAAGGGTGCGACCGGTCACTCGCAAGGTGTCGTTTCGGCTTGCGTCATCGCCGCCGAGTACCCGCCCGCCAAGGCCGACGGTACCGACTCCTGGACTCCTTTCTACGAGCATGCTCTGCATGGTTTGACCGTTCTCTTCCAGATTGGTCTTCAAGGCTCCCTCACCTTCCCTCCGGTTGCGCTCCCGCCAATGTTGGTCGCGTCGTCGATTGAGAACGGTGAAGGCACCCCGACGCCGATGCTCGCCGTTAACGGTCTCGAACTGTCCAAGCTCGAGAAGAAGATCAAGGAGGTCAACTCGTTCGTCGCCGGCCAAGGCCGACAAGAGACGCTCGCCGTCAGCCTCCACAACGGTCCCAGGACGTTTGTTGTCACCGGTGCTCCCAAGGATCTCGTCGGTCTCGCTGACGGTCTCCGAAAGAGTCGAGCCCCTGTTGGAAAAGACCAAAGCAAGGTACACGTTTTTGATTGATCGAGCTGCGCCGAGCTGTGGCTGACTCGGAACGTGCCCCGTTCTTTGACAGATCCCCCACTCGAAGCGATTGCCGGTGTTCTCCATGCGCTTCCTTCACATCGGTGTCCCGTACCACTCGCACCTGCTCAGTGGTGCGACCGAGCATGCGATGGCAGCCATCGGGGACGCCGAGTCCAAGCACTGGGCGCCTTCCTCTCTGGCCCTGAGCGTCTTCAACACCGAGGACGGTTCGGATCTTCGCTCGAGTTCGGGCTCGTTCCTCGAGTCCCTCTTCACGCAGATCTTCACCTCCCCGATCTACTGGGGCACCAAGGCGATCAACTTCCCCTCGTCGGCAACCCATGCGATCGACTTTGGTACGGGTGGAGCTTCCGGCGTCGGCTACTTGTGCGTGCGCTGCTGGGAGGGTCGAGGAATCCGCACGATCATGCTCGGCAACCGCGGTTCCGGCAACAGCTCTGGCCAAGAAGCTTGGACCCAATCGTCGATCAAGCGCGACACCCGATGGACCGAGGCGCACAGCCCGCGCTTGGTCAAGACCGCCGATGGCAAGCTCAACATCGACACCCCCTTCTCGCGCTTGTTGTCGAAGCCGCCTTTGATGATCGGTGGTATGACGCCGTGCACTGTGCGTGCCGGCTTCGTTTCGGCCGTCATGAAGGCGGGCTATCACATCGAACTTGCGGGTGGTGGACACTATAACGAGAAGGCGCTCCGAGGCAAAATCGCTGAAATCCAAAAGCTCGTCAACCGACCCGGCATGGGCATCACCCTCAACTCGCTCTACATCAACCAGCGTCAATGGTGAGTTCGCGTTTAGCCGACGTCACAGCGCACCCGGATCGGGTGGGTGGCTGACATGACGTTGGCTTCTTCCGCTTCTCGCAGGACCTTTCAACTCCCTCTGTGGCAAACGATGCGACAAGAGGGTCTCCCCGTCGAAGGCTTGTGCGTCGCCGCCGGCATTCCCTCGACCGAAAAGGCCAAGGAGGTCATTGACGGCCTGCGAGAGTCGGGCATCAAGCATGTCTCGTTCAAGCCCGGATCGGTCGACGGTATCCGACAGGTCGTGGCCATCGCCGCCGCCAACCCCGACTACCCGATCATCCTGCAGTGGACCGGTGGCCGTGCCGGAGGTCATCACTCGTGCGAGGACTTCCACGCCCCTGTGCTCGCTACGTATGCATCGATCCGACAACAACCTAACATCTCCCTCGTCGCCGGATCCGGGTTTGGTGGCGCCGACGACACGTACCCTTACTTAAGCGGAGAGTGGAGCGAGAAGCTTTACGGCGTCGCGAGAATGCCGTTCGATGGTTTCCTGTTCGCATCGAGGGTCATGGTCGCCAAAGAGGCGCACACGAGCGAGAGCGTCAAGCAGTTGATTGTCGATGCCCAGGGTGTCGATGACGACAAGTGGGAACAGTCGTACGACAAGCCCGTTGGTGGCATCATCACCGTCACATCCGAGCTCGGCGAGCCGATCCACAAGGTCGCGACGCGTGGTGTCAAGCTGTGGGGCGAGTTCGACAAGACGGTGTTTGCCTTGCCCCGCGAGAAGCAAGTTGCTTGGTTGCAAGACCACAAGCAATACGTCATCGACCGACTCAACGCCGACTTCCAGAAGCCTTGGTTCCCCGCTAAGTCCGACGGCACGACCTGCGATCTCGACGACATGACCTACGCCGAAGTCAACTCGCGCCTCGTGAGATTGATGTACGTCGCGCACGAGAAGCGATGGATCGACATCAGTCTACGCAACCTCATGGGCGACTGGATCCGTCGTGTTGAGGAGCGTCTGTCGAACGTCAACTCAGGATCGCTCAAGGTCTCGGCGCTGCAATCGTACAACGAGCTCGACGACCCGCAAGCCTTCTTGACCAAGTTCAACCAGCAGTACCCCGCCGCGGCTGAGACTTTGTTGTCGTCGGCCGACGTCGCCTACTTCCTCGCGATTGCCCAACGACCCGGCCAAAAACCCGTGCCCTTCATCCCCGTCTTGGACCAAACCTTCTCCGTCCTGTTCAAGAAGGATTCGCTGTGGCAAGCCGAGGACATCGAAGCCGTCTTTGACCAGGACCCTCAACGAGTGTGCATCCTCCAAGGTCCCGTCGCGGTCAAGTACTGCACAACAACACAGCAGCCGATCGGCGAGATGCTCGGCGAGATCGAGTCGTCGCTGGCCAAGAAGCTGCTCGACGAGTTTTACGGTGGCGACGAGTCAAAAGTCCCGACGATCGATTACCTTGCACCTGAACCGAAGGATGTCGACTCGGCTGCGTTGCTCGCGCAGAGCAACATCACCCACTCTGTCGAAGCGCTCGGCGACGGTGGTGAAAAGCACTCGTACTTCATCAACGGTACCTTGCCTTCAGAGGGCGACTGGCTCGCCCACCTCGGTGGTCCCAAGCTGTCGTGGCTGCAAGCTTTCTTGTCGAACCTCAGCATCACCTCGGGCGATGCGTTGTTGGCGAATCCGGTCAAGCGTGTGCTCGCGCCGAGGCATGGTCAGCGAGTCGAGTTGTCGCTCGCCGCCGATGGGTCGCCGCTCAAGCTCGACGTCTTTGGAGGACTGTAGATCGCGCCCCTTTTCCCCGACTATTTCCTTTCGTCCGCATGTTTCTTACAACCCTTTATCTAGTTTCTGTCACCTAGACGAGCTCTGTCCCCTTTTTTTGAGGGAGTAAGGCGCTCCCATTCATAATTGCCCTCGGTTCTTCTTGCTCGGTGGAGCAGTGTACTCTTTTTTGGGCGTCCTTCATCACTTTTCCCTCTTTCGCATTGCTCTTTTCATTCTTCGTCACTTGCGCCTTGTTTTCTGGCTCTTCTTCTTCTTTTAGTGTGTTTGGAGTTTTGAAACTTCTATGACAAAGACAGACAAGATGGGTCTGAGAGAACGCAGTCGGCTTTGTAGTATGTGGCGATTCGATTGAGACGTATTACCGGCTTAAGAGGAAGATGTAGTGTTTCATTGCAATTCTGGTGTGCTGTCCATGCTCTGAAGGTAAACTTTAGTCCAGGTGTGATTCGGAATACCTCGCCTTGCTACTTCGAGTCGCTTTATTTCGACTAGCTTCGACTCGGCTCACTCGACGACGGCGCCGCCCGCAACAGCGCTGCCCGCACGTCTGCCTCTTCCCCCCACAAGTCCTCGACCGATCCCGCTCGCAACCCCCCTGTGAGCGAATTCGGATCCACGCTTTTACCCCGCTCTCTGACCCATAGAGAAGGGCTCTCTCTTTCGGTTTCGATTCCCCTTCCAAGCCTTACCACACACCTACTACGTGAGTCCAAGTGGCTGTGACTTGCTTGCGACGGGAGAGTGAAGATGGGACTTGAAGCGATCAACTCGGGGCGCAGGTCTCGGAGTGGGTTGGGGCCCGTCGTCAGCTCGCGGATAGGTTGCAGCATGGACGCTGTCATAGCAAGGATCACTGGGACTGGGTGCTTTCGGTGGAGCTGGTGTTTTACTCTTTGGCTTAGTTTTCTTACCATGAAACCCCTTGCCACGAGATGCACATGCGCTGCATTAGCTGGGCCGCGGTTGCGAAAGTCTACGGTTGGGGGGTTCCTCTCGCTCGCACCCAGGCACACCCAGTCGCGCCGCTCCACCTCCGCATCGGCCCTGGCGTGGCGCGCGCACACTCCGAGATCCTCATCCCGACCTGCACCGAAGCCAAAGTCAAGCGCCGAATTTTCCGGGCCCGAGATCGGCTGTGGGATTCGGCACCCTTTGCCACTCGGGGAAAATTTCACGATTTTGCAACTTAAATTTCTTTTTCGTCCATGTCTTACACAGCACCGATCATGTCGTCCACCAGCGACCTCCCTTTGGCGCTCTCGATCGACTTCAGCAAGGCCGACTCGGTCATCTCGCTCAAGTTGTTCGATCACGACCCAGTCCAGAAGAAGGCGATCCCGCTCGAGCTCAAGTTCAAGTATGACGTCTCGACCCCTTACGCCCCGATCCATGAGATCGTCGGCGATCGCAACCAGCGCATCAAGGAGGTCAGTTGCGCCGACGAAATCGCTGCTTACGCTTTCCTTCCGGCAAGACTCTGGGAGCTCACCTTTGCTTTGCACCATTGCATTTGTCTCGTAAACTACAGCACTACTGGGACTTGTGGTCGCTCGATGCCTCGGCCACGCAAGGCATGTCGCAGCTCTCCATCTCGGACGAGTTCCAGGGCGAGACCGTCACCATCAACGAGGATGACATCGAAGCCTTCTGCCGCGTCGTCGGTAACGAGGGCGAGGCCTACAAGCGCAGCCACAAGAAGGGCATGCAAGTCCCCATGGACTTCGCCATCAAGTTGGGATGGAAGGTAGACTCTACCGCACTGACCGGGCATCGGGGTGTGGGAATCGCTTACTGACCGTTTCCTCCCGCTCACTGCTACAGTCCATCATGAAGCCCATCTTCCCCTCGTCGATCGATGGTGACTTGCTCAAGCTCGTCCACCTTTCCAACGGCTTCCGAGTCCTCCCCGGCGCCCCGGCGCTCGTTCCCGGCGACACCGTCACCTCGACCTCGCGCATCGAGTCCGTCACCAACTCGGACTCGGGCAAGACCGTCTCCGTCAAGGGTACCGTCTACCTCGTCTCGTCGGCGGCCAACAAGGACAAGGCCACGACCGAGGAGCGTGTACCCGTACTCGAGGTCACGAGTTCGTTCTTGTACCGCGGCACCTTCACCGACTACGCCCAAACGTTCTCGCGCATCGAGTCCCCTGTCTACAAGGTCTCGCTGCCCACCTCCGAGTCGGTCGCCGTCCTCCAATCCAAGGAATGGTTCCAGTGGGAGAACGACGCCCAACCGCTCGAGAAGGATGCCAAGCTCGAGTTCCGCGTCGAGTCGCGCTACGTCTACGCCGACAAGTCGTCCTACTCGAGCGTCCACGTTCAAGGTGGTGCTTACGTCACGCGCCTCGAGCACGGCAAGACCTCATTCAAGGTCGCCACGGTGGAGTATTCCTCCGAGGGCGAAGGCGTGACCAAGGGTGACCCAGTGCTCGAGTACCTCAAACGTCACGGGTCGGCCCAAGAGCAGCCCATCGTCTTCGAGAACGGTGGCTACTCGCTCACGGCCGAGAGCGGCGCGCAGTTCTTCACGCCCACGTCGAACGCCGACTACTCCTTTACTTCCGGCGACACGAACCCGATCCACACGAACCCTTACTTTGCCGCTCTCGCGTCGTTGCCCGGCACAATCACCCACGGCATGCACTCATCGGCTCGCACGCGTCGTTTCGTGGAGCAGATCGCGGCCGAGAACATTGGCTCGCGCGTCAAGAAGTACACCGTCGGCTTCACGGCCATGTGCTTGCCCGACCGCCTCATGGAGGTGCGCCTCAAGCACATCGGCATGACCGCCCAAGGCGACAAGTTGATCAAGGTTGAGACCGTCGACGTCGAGTCCTCGACCGTCGCCCTCACCGGTACCGCCGAGATCGCACAAGCCCCTACGGCCTACGTCTTCACCGGTCAAGGTTCGCAAGAGCCCGGCATGGGTATGGAGCTGTACAGCACCTCGGCAGTCGCCAAGGCCGTCTGGGACCAAGCCGATGCACACCTGGGCGAGGTTTACGGCTTTTCGATCCTCGAGATCGTTCGCACCAACCCCAAGGAGAAGACAGTGCACTTTGGTGGTCTCAAGGGCCAAGCGACGCGACAAAAGTACATGGAGATGACGTACACGACGACCGACGCCGAGGGCAATGTCAAAACCTTGCCTCTCTTCGGCGACATCGACTTGCGCACGTCTCGCTACACCTTCTCGTCACCGACCGGTCTCCTCTACGCGACGCAATTCGCCCAGATCGCTCTCGTCGTGACCGAAAAGGCTGCGTTCGAGGACATGCGCGCTCGAGGTCTCGTCCAGGCCGACTGCCTTTTCGCCGGTCACTCGCTCGGTGAATACTCGGCCCTCGCTTCGATCGCGGACATTCTCCCTGTTTCGGCACTCGTCGATGTCGTTTTCTACCGTGGTATTACGATGCAGCGTGCTGTCGAGCGTGACGAGCAGAACCGCTCGTCGTACGGCATGTGCGCCGTGAACCCTTCGAGGATCGGCAAGTCGTTCGGTGACGCCGCTTTGCGTGAGGTTGTCGACACGATCTCGCGCCGTGGGAGCATCCTCATCGAGGTCGTCAACTACAACGTCGAAGGCCAGCAATACGTCGTCGCTGGTCACCTCGTCGCTCTGCAGGCGCTGACGAACGTGCTCAACTTCCTCAAGGTGCAAAAGATCGATCTGGCCAAGTTGACCGAGATGATGTCGATCGAAGAGGTCAAGGAGAAGCTCGGCGACATTGTCGACGAGTGCGTCAAGTCGGCTCGCGAGTTGCAGGCCAAGAGCGGTTTCCTCGTCCTTGAGCGCGGCTTCGCCACCATCCCGCTCCCCGGTATCGACGTGCCGTTCCACTCGCGCTACCTCTGGGCCGGTGTCATGCCGTTCCGCACCTACCTGTCCAAGAAGGTCAACCTCGCGCACTTTAACGCCGACCTGCTTGTCGGTCGCTACATCCCCAACTTGACGGCCGAGCCTTACGCCGTCACGCGCGCCTACGCCGAAAAGATCCACACCCAGACCTCGTCGCCTCGCCTCAGCAAGGTGCTCAAGAACTGGGACGAGGAGCGCTGGGGCGAGCCGGAGAACAAGAACAAACTCGGTTACGCCATCTTGATAGAACTGCTCGCTTACCAGTTCGCCAGTCCTGTGCGCTGGATCGAGACGCAGGACATCCTCTTCAAGGACTTCAAGTTTGAGCGCCTCATCGAGCTCGGTCCTTCGCCGACCTTGACCGGTATGGCCACCAGGACTCAAAAGTGAGTTTACCAGGGCCGACTAGGCAAGACAGTAGTGACTAATAGTTTCTTGTTATACCGGGTTCTCACAGGCTCAAGTACGAGTCTTACGACTCTGCCCTTGGTATCAAGCGCGACATCTACTGCATCGCCAAGCACCAGAAGGAGATCTACTACCAGTTCGAGGAGGAGGTTGCCGAAGCCCCTGCTGCTGCTGCTGCCCCCGCCGCCGCTGCGGCCCCCGTCGCTGCGGCCTCGGCCCCTGTCGCCGCCGCCGCCTCTGCTGGCCCCGCCGCTTCTGTTCCCGATGAACCGCTCAAGGCCGTCGACGTCTTGCGTGTCATCATCGCTCAGAAGCTTAAGAAGCCCGTTTCGGAGGTCCCTCTCGGCAAGTCTATCAAGGACCTCGTTGGTGGCAAGTCGACGCTTCAGAACGAGATTCTCGGTGATCTCCAGGGCGAGTTCGCCTCTGCTCCCGAGAAGGGTGAGGAGATGCCGCTCTCGGAACTCGGCGCCGCCCTTGCCCAAGGTCACTCTGGTGCCCCTGGCAAGTACACCTCCGGTCTCATCGCTCGCATGATCGGCTCCAAGATGCCCGGTGGTTTTGGTCTGTCCGCCGCGAAGGCTCACCTCGGCAAGCAATGGGGTCTCGGCTCGGGCCGCATCGACGGTGTCTTGCTCGTTGCGCTCACGCAAGAGCCCCCCAAGCGTCTCGGTTCGGAGGCCGATGCCAAAGCCTTCCTCGATGCCGCTGCACAAGCCTACGCCTCGAACGCCGGCATCACATTGTCGTCCGGCGGCGGAGGTGGTGGTGGTGGAGGAGCCGGTGCTGGTGCTGGCATCATGATCGACTCGGAGCAGCTCGACAAGATGCAAGCCAAGCAGAACGACTTTGTATCGCAGCAGGTCGAGGTCTTGTTGCGCTACCTCGGCCGTGACTCGAGGACAGGTCACCGCCTCGCGGACCAACAAAAGGCCGAAGTCCAAGGCTTGCAGGACAAGCTCGACGCGATCGCTCGCGAGCACGGCGACGACTACATCAACGGGATCCAGGGCGTCTTTGACCCACTCAAGGCGCGTCATTTCAACTCGAGTTGGAACTGGGTCCGCCAAGATGCGCTCACAATGTGGATGGACATCCTCTTTGGCCGTCTCACGACCGTCGACCGAGACATCACCGCGAGGTGCATCGTCATCATGAACCGTGCCGATCCTTCTCTCGTAAGTGGATCCAGATTGCACGGCAATTTTCTTAGCAGTGGCACTGACATTTTTGCCCGTGCGTGACATCAACCAGATCAAGTACATGCAGTACACGATCGACAACACCCCCGTCCACCTCGGCGAGAACTTTGTGCTTGCCAAGCAATTCGGCCAGCAGCTCCTCGACAACTGCAAGGAGATGATCGGCCAGGCGCCTCTGTACCGCGATGTCACCTTCCCGACCATGCCCAAAACGACGATCTCCGCCAACGGTGACATCCTCACCGAGGAAGTCAACCGACCCGGTGTGTCGCGTCTCGAAAAGTACGTCGCCGAGATGGCCGCCGGCAGCAAGATTACGGTTCCCAGTGTCAACGTCAGTGTTCCTTTTGAGAACGAGTTCTGACTGTCTGTGTTCTATTCACTCACAATCGGTCCTTGCTTTTCGAACAGCTCGACAAGGTTCAAGATCACATTGAAAAGATCTACCGCTTGATCAAATCGCAGCCGCAAATCTCCAAGGCGCACATGCAGTCGATCCGCTCGCTCTACGGCGAGGTCGTGCGTGGCCTTGGCAAGGAAGGTACCGCGCCCGCTGTCAAAGGTACGACCAAGACCCCTGCTCGCACCCGTCGCTCGTCGGCGGCGTTCCTCCGGCCCTCGGGCTTGACCGAGGCGACCTTCCTCCCCGAGGACAAGATGCCCTTGTTGCACCTCAAGCGCAAGGTTGGCACGAACTGGCAATACTCGTCCAAGCTCACGTCGTTGTACCTCGACATCCTCAAGGAAATTGCCACGAGCGGTGTCACGTTCGAGCACAAGAACGCGCTCATGACCGGTGTCGGCAAAGGCTCGATCGGTGTTGAGATCGTCAAGGGTTTGCTCGCTGGTGGTGCCAAGGTTGTCGTCACGACGTCGAGATACTCGCGTGCCACGGTAGAGTACTATCAGGGCATCTACCAAGAGTGCGGATCTAAGGGCTCGTCGCTCACGGTCGTTCCCTTTAACCAAGGCTCCAAGCACGACGTCGAGGCGCTTGTCGACTTCATCTATAACAAGGAGAAGGGTCTCGGCATGGACCTCGACTACATCCTCCCCTTCGCGGCTTTGCCCGAGAACGGTCGCGAGATCGATGGTCTTGATGATCGCTCCGAGCTCGCTCACCGCATCATGTTGACCAACCTCTTGCGCCTCCTCGGCGCCGTCAAGTCCAAAAAGGCGGCTCTGCAGCTCACGACGCGCCCGACCGAGGTCGTCCTGCCGCTCTCACCCAACCACGGTCTGTTCGGCAAGGACGGTCTCTACTCCGAGTCCAAGATCTCGCTCGAGACCCTCTTCAATCGTTGGTCGTCCGAGTCGTGGGGCGAGTACCTGTGCATCGCCGGTGCCGTGATCGGCTGGACGCGTGGTACGGGTCTTATGAACGCGACCAACTCGGTCGCCGAAGGCATCGAGGCGCAAGGTGTCCGCACCTTCTCGGCCAAGGAGATGGCGTTCAACATCCTCGGTCTCATGCACCCCCTCGTCTTCGATGTGGCTCAGATCGAACCCGTATGGGCCGACCTCAACGGTGGCATGGACAAGTTGCCCGACCTTGCCGCGCTCACGACCGACATTCGCACGAACCTCAACCTGACCGCGTCGACGCGCAAAGCGATCGCCGTCGACAACTCGCTCGACTACATGATCACGCGCGGTAGCGACGCCGAGCAGATTCATCACCAAGTCAAAGTCTTGCCTCGAGCCAACTTCTCGCTGCCCTTCCCCGAGCTCAAGCCCATCGACGCCACGTCGGAGTTGGCCAAGTTGCGCGGTTTGATCGACCTCGAGAAGGTCGTTGTCATGACCGGTTTCGCCGAAGTCGGCCCTTTCGGCTCTTCGCGTACGCGTTGGGAGATCGAGGCCCACGGCAGCCTCTCGATCCAGGGCACGCTCGAGCTCGCGTACACCACGGGTTTGATCAAGCACTTTGACGGCCGTCTCAAGGATGGCTCGCTCTACGTCGGATGGGTCGATGCCAAGACCTCGGAGCCGCTCGACGACAAGGACGTCAAGGCCGCTTACGAGAAGCACATCCTCGCCCACACCGGTATCCGTCTCATCGAGCCCGAGCTCTTTAACGGCTACAACCCGAATAAAAAGGGTCTGACCCAGGAGATCGAGCTCCAACACGACCTCGAGCCGATCGAGGCCTCGGACGAGGACGCGAGCCGCTTCAAGCTCGAGCACGGCGACAAGGTCGACGTCTACACCGATGACGGCTCCAAGTTCTTCGTCAAGTTCAAGAAGGGCGCCAAGATCGTCATCCCCAAGGCCGTCGCGTTCGATCGTCTCGTCGCTGGTCAGATCCCCACGGGGTGGTCGCACAAGGCCTTCGGTATTCCCGACGACATTGCTGCGCAAGTCGATCGCACCTCGCTCTGGGCGCTTGTCGCCGTTTCCGAGGCGTTGATGATGGCCGGTATCACGGACCCTTACGAGATGTACAAGTATGTGCACCCCTCCGAGGTCGGATCGTCGCTTGGTTCCGGCATGGGTGGTATGGTCTCGCTCTCCAGAATGTTCCGAGACCGTCGCGAGGAGAAGGACGTGCAGAAGGATATTTTGCAAGAAACGTACGTATTCTGTTTTCTGTAGTGCTGCGATATCTCGAGCTCCAGACGCTGACCAGCTATACATTTTTGCATTCACAGCTTCATCAACACGGTCGCTGGATGGGTCAACTTGCTCTTGCTCTCGTCCTCGGGACCTATCAAGATCCCCGTCGGAGCTTGCGCCACTGCTTTGCAGTCCGTCGAGATTGCCATCGACACGATCTTGTCCGGCAAGGCCAAAGTCATGATCGCCGGTGGTTTCGACGACTTCTCCGAGGAAGGCTCGTTCGAGTTCGCCAACATGAAGGCGACGTCCAACACCTTGACCGAGTTCGCTGCCGGCCGAGAGCCGACCGAGATGTCGCGTCCCACGACGAGCACTCGATCCGGTTTCAGTAAGTTCGCCCGTCTGTCTGGGCGTGGTGTGCTTGAGCTGACCATTCGTTACGCCTCCCCCACCAACAGTGGAATCACAAGGTTGCGGTACGCAAGTCCTCATGTCGGCCAAGACCGCCATCGAGATGGGTGCCACCATCTACGGCATCGTCGCGTTCACATCCACTGCGACCGACAAGGCCGGCCGATCGATCCCTGCGCCGGGTCTCGGTGTCATGGGTACCGCTCGCCAAGTTCACTCCAAGTACCCCTCGCAGATCCTCGACATCGCTTACCGCAAGCGCCAGCTCGAGTTCCGTCGCAGGCAGATCTCGCAGTGGCTTGAGAACGAGACCGAGCTGCTCAAGATGGAGTTCGAGGGCAAGGCTCTGGACGACGAGTACGTTGCTTCGCGCCTCGCCTCGATCGAGAGCGAAGCCAAGCGTCAAGAGTCCGAGGCCGTGTCGACCTTTGGTATGCTTGCCGGGAGCGACCCAACCATCTCGCCTTTGCGCCGTGCCCTGGCCGTGTGGGGCCTTACCATCGACGACGTCGGAGTCGCTTCGTTCCACGGTACTTCGACCGCGGCGAACGACAAGAATGAGTCGAACGCCTACAATGAGCAGTTCCGCCATCTCGGCCGTGCCGAGGGCAACGCTTGCCCCGTCATTGCGCAAAAGTGGCTCACCGGTGTAAGTTCAGATCAAACTTTGTGGAGTTACCAAGGAACAGAAGCTTACTGTGACTCTCATTCCAATTCACAACACAGCATCCCAAGGGTGGTGCCGCTGCCTGGATGATGAACGGCCTCACGCAGGCGATCCAGACCGGTCTCATCCCTGGCAACCGCAACGCCGACAACATCGCCGAGGAGATGCGCAAGTTCGAGTACCTGCTTTACCCGTCCAAGTCGATCCAGACGATGGGCATCAAGGCCGGTCTGCTCACCTCGTTCGGTTTCGGACAAGTCGGTGGTCAAGCTCTATTGATCCACCCCGCGTACCTGCTCGGCTCGGTCGAGCCCGCCGCGTTCGATGCCTACGCCAAGTCCAACAACGTGCGCCGCCAAGCTGCGTACCGCAAGTTCAACGAGTTCTTCACTAAGGGCAACATGGTCCAGATCAAGGAGCACTCGCCCTTCTCGGCCGAGCTCGAGCAACCCGTCTTGCTCAACCCTCTCGCGCGTACGACGCCCGACGGTCACGGCTCGTTCGAGTTCCCCAAGACGTTGCAGACCGAGGCTGCGTCGAACTCGGCTGAGAACAACGCCGCGATCGCGAGCAAGCTCGTTGCCGCCGCGACGAACAGCGTCCACGGTGTCGGAACGGACGTCGAGTTGATCTCGGCGATCAACATCGACAACGAGGGCTTCCTCAAGCGCAACTTCACCCAAGCCGAGATCGACTACTGCTCGTCGGCGGCCGATCCTCGCGCGAGCTACGCGGCTCGTTGGAGCGCCAAGGAGGCGACGTTCAAGTCGATGAAGGTCGAGTCCAAGGGTGCGGGAGCGTCCTTGATCGACATTGAGGTTGTGTCGTCGTCGACGGGTCCTTCGATCGCTCTGCACGGCGAGGCGGCTCGTATTGCCAAGGAGAAGGGCATCAACAAGTTTGAGCTGTCACTTTCGCATTCGCAGGACGTCGCGATCAGTGTCGTCATTGCGTCGGCTTAGCGTTTCGGGGAGTGTATAGCACTTGGAGCATGTCTATATATTTTAGACTAGCATGATTGAAATCGGATTCTTAATGACCGTGCATCTTCTCCGGCCCATCTGGGGACAAGAAAATCAAAGCTGCTTGAACTGACAGCGAGAGCCGAGGCGATTAGTCAAAAGGTGGAGCTCACCGACTCTCACCGACTCGGACCTGACAGGTTTTGATTGGGAATATTTTGCCACTTGATGGCGAGCTGATTACGACCGTCTCGGTGTCTGGCGCTTGCTCTCAGGAGTACGGGCGCCGCACAGCCTCCACGATCCCGGTCGCGCCGCGCCACTAAATGACGGTTAAATGACTCTCGAGGTGTGCGCTTACCCCACACTGCACACCGCGCGCGCTGCCTCTCTCTGTCTCTGTTCACACGTGTGCGATCGGTCGCCCCGGCGTCCTGACTCTTGAAACTCTCTACCATCCACATTGGCGTGACTGTGGCCATCTGATCCCGGCCTTTTTTCCACATTGCTGTCAACATGCCCAGACAACCTGCGGTGCCGTTCGTGCACGTGGTTGCAGGCGACGTCGAGCGCTCCCCCACTCCGCCGTCGACGGCCGCCTCGGCTTCAACCCGACCCCTGCAGCCGTCGCACTCGCACTCGACTTCGACCTCGAGCGCAGCGACAGCAGCAAGCACCAGCACCAGCAGTAGCAGCAGTAGCGTCCCCAGCATCAGCAACAGCACCAACACCAGCAACACCAGCAACACGCTCTCGCCTGCGGATGCAGTTCGGCCCTCCCTCGCCTCGCAGCCGTTGCGCCGCTCGATCCTTGGCAAGCTCAACCTCAACCCGGCGAGCAAGCTCAAGAAGGCGATCCCGGCACCTCGCATCCCTTTCCGTGGCGCAGCACGTCGTCGTAATCAGCTCTACGAGCCTCTCGATGATACGCCCTTGGGATTGCTCGTCGTTAGAGTCCTCGCCGCAAGGGATATTGTCGCCAAGGACAGGAATGGCTTGTCGGACCCGTACCCGAGCTTGCGATACATGAACACGCGCGCAAGTCGACCTGGCCAGCTGACCCCAGAGATCCAATTCAGTAGAATACCTGTACTGACAGAGAACCTTTCATGCGTGTATCTTGTCTCGTACAGGCCACCGGGCCCACCGTGCACAAGTCGCTGAACCCGATCTGGGGCAGAGGAGGCGATCAAGTCCACATCGAAGGCATCGGAGGCGAAGCCAAACTCGAAACTGTGCTCTACGAATGCAAAGCCCTCGCTCGTGAACGCGTCGAGATCGTGCTGTGGGATCGTGATCGCGTTGGGCGAGAGTACCTCGGCGAAGTCAGCCTCGGCATCGAAGATTGGTGGGGCTCCCCGCAGGACTGGGTCGGCGGTCGACCCCCCGTCGCAATCGAGGATGAGAACAACAAGGTGCGTGCATGGTCTCATATCAGCGTAGATCGTGTATCCCGAGCTAAATTCTGGGGTGCACCATACCATCAGCCGGTCTGGCATCCACTGCGCTCCAGCCGCTCTCGTTCACACGTCTCGGGGTCTGTGCTGATCCAAGTTGGCTTCATGCCGGCTCCGTCATCGTCCCAAGTCGCCAATGCCCTCCGAATGGCCACGACGTCGACTGCGACGTCGAACTTGGCCCGAAAACTGACCACGGTCGAGCAAGAGCGAATCCTGAACGTGTTGCAGCGCTGCAAAGAGGATCGTGATGCTGCGAGCAAGACCGATCGGCTGCTCCTTGCCTCGCCGACGGAGGGTGTCGGAACACAAATGATCTGGGATTCGGCTCCTCTGGGCATGGTCCCCGCGAACCTACACCACCTCTTTGGTCCTACGGAGGGTGGTGATGGCGATCAGGGTGCCGCATCCGACACCGATACTGACTCCACAATGACCGATGCGACCGAAGGAACCGACTTCACGGACGCCGAGTACGAGGATGTCGACGCGGGAGTTGGCGACTCTTCCGAGGACGACGACCAACCGGCATTTACTGCGATCGAGGCCCCGACGGACTACTTTGGCATGGGCGCCACAGCTGGTGCACCCCTCACCAAGGTGCGGTCGCCCGAGTCAACGCTCGCCGCCGCCCCCGAGAGCACTTCCAGCGTTGGCATGGACGAAGCCCTGACGCCGTCTTCGAGCAAATCCGGCGCGGCTACGCCACCCTCGTCGTCCGTTGGTGCATCGGCCCCGTCATCCCGACCGTCGAGCAGGCGTGGCTTGAGCTTGCCCGGCTTCATCAAACGAATCGATTCAGCGATCTCGCAGCGAGTCCATCCCAACGGCCATGATTCGTCGACTGGGGGTCACGGGGCCAGCGATGCGACGACCGATGCTGGCGATTCTACGAGCGAGGCTGCGGTTAAAAAGCGTAAACGGTTCTCTCGTCGCAAGGCCAACACCAAAGACTCTATCACATCTTCGGGCACTAGCACGCCTGCACTCGTCGTTGCTTACGTGGACGGGCATCCCGCTGTGGTTGCACCTGGGGCCATCGGGGACAGCAAGACTTGGCAGGTACGACGTCTTCGCCGCCGCCGACGCGATGCCAGCGAGGCGGACCAAGTTCAAGGAGCAGAGTTGATAAAGAAGACTTCAGCGCTTGGCCGACGACGAACAAGGCGCGACTACACTTACGAGGAGAACGACGACATTTTTGGTCTCGTCCAGGTCGAGGTCAAGGGCGCCAAGGATCTGCCGCGCTACAAGAATCTGATCAAGTCGAGCTTCGACATGGACCCTTTCGTGGTGTGTTCGTTCGGTCGCAAGGTGTTCCGCACGCGCGTCATTCGTCACTCGCTCAACCCCGTGTGGGACGAACGACTGGCCTTCAACGTGCGCCAAACGGAGGTGCACTGGACAATCGCGTTCAGCGTCTATGACTGGGACAAGATGAGCTCGAACGACCATGTTGGCGATGTCGCTGTGCCCCTCGAGAATCTCTTGGGCTCTACGATCCAGCCTGACGAAAGCGGCCTATTCCCTGCTCGGTCCGACGGAAGGTTGGCCAACGGTGACTTCCGCGAGCACACGCTCAAGATCGAGGGCTCGAAAGACCATGGCGAGCGCGACTCCAATACCGGTCACCCGACACTGCAGATCCGAGCCAAGTTTACGCCGTACGCCGCGCTGCGGCAGCAATTCTGGAGACTGTACCTCAAGAACTTTGACTCGAACGATTCGAACGCCTACTCTCACCTCGAGATCACCTCGATGCTGGACTCGCTCGGATCGACTTTGACCAAAGACACAATCGCGTCCTTTTTCACCCGATTCGATGTCGATCTTGATGGGGAGTTGTCGACGGATCAAGTGGTGCTTTGCTTGGAACAGGAGATGACTCGCCCTAAGGAGGAACGTAGGACGGTCGAGGAGGGTCCTGACTCGACCCCAAACACTCCTAGTTTGAGCCATGGATCAAGCAGTGCCAACCAACAAGCTGAAATCTCGCTCGCGTCGACCAAGGCTCCTGTAGTCCAGTCGAGTGGCCCATCCTCGGGCATGCGGCCTGTAACGCCTGGAACCGAGACTGTCACGAACAAGGAGCTTGGCACCACCGTCAAAGCAACCCAAGGTGGAGAGGGCCGTTTAGGTATATCGCGTCAAACCTCGACGGCATCGTCCGAGAGCTCGAGCCCAGCCCCCGGCGGAGCTTCGACTCCGATGTTGCGAAGCAACAATTACGCGACAACAAAAGACCGAGCCGTCGAGAGGGTCATCAACGTTCGTCAATGCCCTTTGTGTCATGCGCCTCGGATGAACTCCAAGGCCGAACTCGACATTATCACCCATTTGGGTATCTGCTCCTCGACCGACCCTCGGTCCGTCAATCGCATCGTCGTGGCCGAGTACGTGACGGCTCATCAAGCGCAACGCAAGTGGCTGTCCAAAGCGATCGCTAGAGCAACCCGTGGGGCTTACAAAATCGGCGCAGATTCGGCCAACATCATCGTGTTGGATCGTCAGACGGGGAATCTCATCGAGGAAAAGATCGCTATCTACGTTAGTGCGGAGGTGGTTGGCTCGGTTTCTCTGCAGTCCGCAGGCACTAAACGTGCAAATGCTCTTTTTTTCTAGGTGCGACTTGGGATGAGGTTGGCTTACCGTGGTTTAGGTGCCGGTGGTGGTATGGAAGGGGCCAGAAGTGAGTTGCGAGAACTCTTCAGTGCGATTGGTGACTGACCTCAAGGCATGTCTTTGGTCACAGTCGCCCGCCTACTCGACTCCATGTCCAAGAAGCAGGGCATCAAGTACGACTCTCCAGCCTCCGTCCGAGACATCCCCCCTTTCATCGAATTTCACAACCTCAACCTCGACGAGGTACGAGATCCCTTGTCGTCATTCAAAACCTTTAACGAATTTTTCTATCGCAAACTCAAGCCCGAGGCGCGCCCCGTCGCGGACCCGGACGACCCAACGACCCTTGTGTCTCCGGCCGATGTGCGTTGTTATTGATTCCTCGGCTTTGCTACCCGATACATAAGCTAAGACGAAAAAAAAAAAACCCCGCTCCGCACAGTGCCGAGCCATGTTTTTCCCCACAGTGAAAGCCGCCACCAAGATCTGGATCAAAGGGCGCGAGTTTTGCGTCGCTCGCTTGCTCGGTGAGCAACTTCAGCATAAGGCGCACGAGTTTGAGAATGCCAGCTTGGCCATCTTCCGACTCGCGCCTCAGGATTACCATCGATATCATTCGTGAGTCGGGTAGCGGACCCTTTGAATAGATCGCAGATCGCGAGAGGGGTTCACTCATCTGGGATCGACCAATCGATTCGCAGTCCTGTGGACGGGGTCATGGGACCTCAACACCTCGTTCCTGGGAAACTCTTCACCGTGAACCCTATGGCTATTCGTTCGGCGATCGATGTCTATGGCGAGAACAAACGCCTGGTCGGGACAGTTTTGTCGCGTAAGCCAATGTTCTGCTCGGTGGTTTGGTCAAAGTGGCTGACTTTGATGGCGATGCATGTGCAGCGGTCTTTGGCGAGATCGTGACGGTGTGGATTGGAGCCATGCTCGTCGGATCGGTGAGATCGGGGATGCATACTCCTGAAAGTTGTATCACACAAGTCCTAATTCGAACTGTTTGGATGCCGAATAGATCGCAATGACCGCCACGGAAGGTCAGGAGGTGAAGCGAGGTGACGAGACGGGATAGTAAGCTGCCCCTCGAGCATCTTGAAAACTCGCATAAAGAAGCGAGGGGGACTGACGATGAGACTCGGCGTTTGCTACAGCTTTGCCTTTGGTGGCAGCACGATCGTGTGTCTCTTCAACAATGTGCAGTTCGATGAAGATCTTGTGGCCAACTCGAACAACTCGGTGAGTCTTTTTCGATCCTACACGGCCAGAGGACAGGAGACTGAACCTTTGTTACTAATCCTCGCTCATAGATCGAAACACTCGTCCGTATGGGTAGTCGTATCGGTAAGAAGGTCTGAACGCACTAGTATATCATCACGCTTCCGCATCCTCTTCGTTTCGCTCCTTTCACCATTCTCATATATCGAATATAATAAACCCGCTGTCTTCCGCTGGTTGGGCAGATGCTTGACAGCAATAGATTTCTCTGCTCTTGCAACACGTGTGTCATTCCATCATAGTTTATGAATTGT
Source organism: Microbotryum silenes-acaulis (assembly GCA_003665825.1). NCBI lineage: Eukaryota > Fungi > Basidiomycota > Microbotryomycetes > Microbotryales > Microbotryaceae > Microbotryum > Microbotryum silenes-acaulis. The sequence goes on from QPFY01000014.1 coordinate 324,327, forward strand.
ACAAAGAAGCGACTATTACATGAATGACATGGCATGTCCGCAACGTTCAAGCGAAGCACATTTCTCACTACTTCTTGGCTCGGGGTTTGACTTCGTCGTCCTTTTCGATGAGAGGCGTAAGGTCAGGCTCGTTCGAACGCAGGACTATGAATTAGCGCGTTTTGACTTACTTTACAAGGATGCAAGAAGACCTTGTTGATGAAGTCAGGTCGGTTGCCCGTATGCCCTTGGGACCAATCGTTCGCGACGGCGTAGGCGAAGATGCTGCCCGTCGAATTGAAGTCGGTCGCGACGATCGGGCCGCCTTTGAAATCGAATGCTGTTCAAGAAAGCATAGCGTCAGAGGGGGGAGCGTTCCGAGGACAGGAGCCTCGCTTCCAGAGCGTTCAGGAGTTGCTCACACTTGAGCCGTGTCTTGGCGCTGTAATCCCAAGAATGCCATGTCCCGTCCGATCCTGCGGTGGTGAACGTGCCCAAGGGGTGGAAGGAGATCGCATTGACCGCGTAGACGGTTTGTGATTTCGAGGGGGCGGGACCGTCTTTGCGGTGGCACTGTTGTGAATGATTGTCATCAGAGGTTTGAACATTAGGGGAATTGGATGGAGAAATTACATACCTTGAAGGTGAAGTTGGCGGACTGCATCTTCTCGTCGAGATGTCTTTGGGATTTCTCGGGTCAGCTCGATGGGTCTAGCATGATTCATTAAAGTAAGCAGAACTCACTGGATGGCTACACGTCCTTCTATTGTTCCGAGGGCATATCCGGACGCATCAGGGAAGCACGAGACCTATTGCATCGAGGAGTTTCAAACGTGAGCGTGACGCCATGACCAGCGACGAGGGAAGATTTCTGAAACGGACTGCTCGAGTTTGCCATCGCAGCGGCGAGTCGAGCGTCTTGAAGACGGTGGTGGGGCTTTGCAGGTTGATGATTTGGATCTTGCGTTCGGCCGTTCCGACGACCATCAGGTTGCCTCGCACGTCCATGGCTAGGTGCACGAGGTGGGAGGCGTCAGCGGAGAATGAGTAGAATAAGTTGGTGCGACACGATCAACGCGCGGGTGCGACGATGAGTGAAGAGGAAAGGTATAAGGCCTACTGTAGCACCTCTCGGCTAGTTGTACCGCTCCGACGGGGTTGGGTGTCCTCAGGTCCCAGTACTTGATCGTACGATCCCATGATCCAGTAGCTGAGATCCGCTCCGAACTCGATTAGCTCAGCCCTCGCGCCGTCACGTCCACAGGAACGGCCCCAACGCCTGCTACACGCACCCAGCAGTCCGTTGCCCTGATCGATCCACTTGACGATCCGTATGGGTTGTTCATGCTGCGCGACCTGGGTCGCCTGTCCCGTATTGAGATCGAACAACTTGGCCTTGTTATCGCCTCCACCGCTCAAGACCTTGGTCCCATCTTTGCTCCAAACGACCGACAAGACGGGAGCGTCATGATTGAATTCGGCCTTTCCTTGTGCTTGACCTTGGGCATCGACTTCGTAGAGACGCACGTGGGACGACCATGATGCGACGGCGAGGACGTTCGCGACGGGAGACCAGGCCAGCGAAGAGGTCGAATCGGGAGGGAGGTTGCCGACTTCGACGTCCTTGGGTTCGGTGTTGAGCAGCGATGGCCGAGATACAGACGAGTTGGATCCGAAGAAGGCCATCGTGCGGGCCACCTCCTCTATCCGGAGTACACGGTACGGATTGGAGGGAGGGCAGAGTTTCGGTGCGAGTAGTAGTCGAACGTCACTTTCTTCAAGGCGAATTGCGCGCGCTCACGTGACCGTGGTTGGCCCCGTCGGCGATCGGCGACGACAGGTCATCATCATCATCCAGTCTGCGCGGATCAGTCTTTCTTAATCGTTCCTCCGTGTGTTGGCCCTAGCGTGCACGTGCGATACGACGCCGAGCTACACTCGGGATTGTCGTGGAGCAGGAGGGGACTCGGCGAGCACTTGCCCGAAGCCCTTTTCCAAAATACTGGATCGAAAAGGAGGCATGTCGGTCTCGATCGATTCGCTGTCAGCGACTATACATTACATACAACTCTTTAGGCGGCTAAGATATGATTGCCCGCTACGAATTTCCAACGTAGCCGGGAAAGGGGACTCCTGACGACCTCGATCGCCGACTTAGCGCGAGCAGATCATTTCAGGAGACCTGCGAGGTTTTTGATTAGATTACCGACTGACGAGAGCGGCCGAGTTTGGGTTGATGCTTTCTCGGGGTTGGAAGTGCAAAGAGAGGAGACCCTGTCGACCCTGTCATCAACCAGGCCCACAAAAGCGGCCGGTGAACCCCTCGCAAGAGCTCGGGCAGTCACGCGATCGGCAACGACGCTTCAAGTCTCGGTCACATCACGTTGTATTCGATTTTGAGGTCCCGCTAACACCGAAGATCGATCTCGCTATTTTCGGGGTCGCCGGTACCTGATCATAGCGAATCGACGGAAATCTTGATTTCGCCGAGAAACACCAAGAGGTCTCGTTCAGTAACCGTAAACGCCCCTGAATTCTCTGGGAAACTTGGGGAGGGGAGCCTTTTGATCTGATCTTGATTTGTTGCCCGCCTTGGATGATAAATGCGGTGCGGGAGCGAGCCAGGAGCTCACATCAGGCCTCAGGTTCGGGGAGCAAAAATGGCCCCCGAGCGAGGACCGAACTTGCACGCGCGGAGTGGACTTGCGCCGTGGGCTGCCCCACTTGTTTGGAAAAGGGACGAGCTGCCGGGCCAGAGCGTGTGCTCTCTCTCTCCCCTGCAGCAGCTGTCACTTCTCCGCGTCGACGGGCGACGGCTTGATCGAGACCTGCCGTCGGCTGGACCCGGAGCTGACCATCGACCGTCAACGGCCAGCGTAACTTGAGTCTTGAGCTGATTCGGTCCATCCAAAGAGCTAGGAATCCACTCTTGCGCGCGCGAGACGTCATGGCCGATACCAAACGCGGATCGACGAGTGACAAGGGTGCGAAGCGGCGTAGGATCACGAGGGCGTGCGACCAGTGCCATGCCCGAAGCATCAAGGCGAGTCGTCCGTTCTCGTGATCGTTCGTGCTCCGTAGGGCTGGCTACCCGGGCTCCTGCTCAATGCTCAATCCTCGAAGAAAGTATCTGTCGCGAGTCGTGCGCCGACCCCCGCCGCCCCCGCCGCCCCCGCCGCCCCCGCCAGAGACACTTTATGTGGCCCTGACCTCGAGCCCAATTTGGGGCTTCACCCCACCACTCGCAGCCCTTCACAAGAACTGACCCATCTCTTCCCCGCACAGTGTGTTCAAAACGAAAACGGGCAATGTAATGCGTGCGAGACCACCCACAAGAGCTGCACCTACGACCGACCAAAGTTGACCCGCGGCGTACGTCGCCAAGCCAGAGAGGACATGCAGCCTGGTCCGCGTCGGATCAATCTATGCCGGGCGCTTAGAACTGACCCCTACTTCGCTTCCTCGGGATCGCGTTTTCCCCACTTCCAGCCGACACCCAGGTGTTATGATCCCGGACGATCACCCGCCAGCTCTTTTGACGAGAGTCCTTCCTCGATCAACAATACCTCGACGTCGAGCTCGAACCCACATCCGAGACAGGCGCAGACGAAGCAGCCGTCGTCTGGGGCAGCAGCAGCAGCAGCGGCCGAAAACGGCGTCGCCGCGACCGCTTCTTCGTCCAATGCCTCCACCTCGGCACCACCTCCAGCTACCTCCTCCTTGCCTGCATCCACGTCTTGGCAACCACCAGAGGTCGCTCACAGCGGTTCGATCCCTCTCCTGTGCGAGTACTACTACCAGACCATATACCCGTGCACCCCCTTGTTCCACTGGCCGACGTTCGTCCCTCGAATCCGGTCTCTGGAGTACCTCACCAACCGACCTCTTTGTGCCACCGTACTCAGCTTGTGTGCCGTTGCCTCCGCTCGGTGGCGAGAGTGTGGACCTTCGACCATCTTCGTGCCCCCTCCCGAGTTGTCGCATCTCAATCGACCGCCGCCGGACGTGCCCGAAGAATTCTTGGACGCGGCTCGACGAACGATCCGCATCGGCCCCATCTCGGGTCAACGCCATGCCTTTGACGACATTCGAGCATCGGGGTTGCTCACCATCGCTGCCGTTCAATTCGGTCTGTTCGACGAGCTTGCGTATTGGATGGGCGTCTACTTCGCCATGGCGGGGCAGAACAACTTGCACTCGGAGCAGATGTGGCCCAACGATCTGTCCGTCGTCGAGCGCGACGAGATGAGACACCTCGTTTGGCTCATTTACCAACACGACGTCTATACGTCCGTTGTTGTGGGCGGGCCGATCCTGCATCGAGAGGTCCAGGTCGATGTATCATACCCGACCGAGATGCCCGACGCGCCTTCATCGTATTGGATCGAAGGCTGGAACAAGACCTCGGACGTCTATCGCCTCCTCGAACACGCCTGCAACGCGTACCGCAACGTATCCCATGCTTCGGCTCTGACCCGACCTCTTCTCGTTAGCCCGAACCAAGGACATGCTTCCACACTGTTGACAGGGGCTATCGAAGCGTTGCGCAAGTCGTTGCCGCGGTGGTGTACCCAGTTCCGTCCCGTTCCCCCCGGTCTAGAGATCCAACTCCATCGCCTCAACTTCACGGCGCTCAATCTTCTTCTGACGTTCCAAAATGCGAGCATCATATCGTTGTGCGCGAGGAATGGGTTCACGACTGAGGAAGGTGTCGCGGTTGCATTGCAGCTGGTCAAATCGTTGAATCAAGTCCCTGCGGAATACCTGCAGGCGATGAACATGCCCTTGGTCAGTCCAGCATCTTCACCGCGAGATACAAACCTCACGTTCCTCCTCCATGCTGACATCCACTTACGATCGTTTCCCACCCGTCCTCCACAGTTCTACCAACTGATCGGCGTCGGCATTGTCCTGCAAAGCGGAGCCGCCCCCGCCGTGACCTCTCAATCGACGCTCATCTCCGTCCAATCGATCCTGCGCGACATGTCCCGCATCATCAAGCTCCTCGCCGCGAACGGCGGCACCCAATCGAACCTGATCATGAACGCCGCCTTGGTCCTCGACAAACACATCGCCGATCTGGACCTCCTGATCCGGCCCAGTAACGTCAGTGAGGATGCGAGTGCGTTGTTGGGCTTGCCGGCGCATTTGTTCGAGTGGCCGGCGAATATGCCCCAATTCGAAACGCTGTTCCCGGATTTGACGATGGGGTCGTTATTGGGTTCGTGAGAAGTTTTAGTTGCTCGCTTGCAATGTGTTTTATACCCTGAAAACGTTGTTGAGTTCTTGAGAAGTAGTTGGTGGCTTGCTTACAATGTGCTTTTATACCCCTGTGAAAACGTAGTTTTGGTACCTTCGAGGGTTCATGTACTTTGAAAGCCTTTTCTCACGAGACCACAAAACCTCTTTTACTGGTTTGCGCACTTTCAATTGCACCCAACTCCAAGAAAAGAAATCGACAAACTCCTTTTCCGCCTTTCCGTCCATTCCATCTTCTATTTCGGAATCGCCCACTCGGTCCTCCTCGCGATCAAAGTCAGCACGAAAACCGTCAACATCACCATCGCGACGCTCAAAGGTTTCTGCAAGAACTCCCTGTACAAAGGTAAGGTATATTCGACGAAGATGGGCGAACTGTGACGGTCCGAACAGGAGCGTTTGTACAGTTTCACGGTCGGTCGGCCCGTGGAGTCGAGGTAGCCTTTTGAGAGGGCGTCGATGGTGAGCGAGTCGACGGGGAAGGGTGGGGTGACTTTGATGTCACTGTCGAGGTTGAAGAAAGGGGGATGTAAGATTAGGTGGAAGTTGGAACACCGAACGTTTTGAAAAAGGCTCGGAGTACTCACGAAGCGCCTTCGGGTAAACGAATCTCGACCGTCACATCATCCATGGCGACATCCTTGAGAAGGGTGACGAAAGGCACCGCGAGCAAGAAGGTCCTCTTCCCATCGTTCCTCTTCAAAGCCTTGACCGAATCACTCAAAGGAACATCGAACCCAATCGTGAACGAATAGTTCCAGCCTCCTTGAAGCGGGTACCTAGGCTTGAGTTCCAACAAAGCCGGGGCCGGAGCCTTTCCTTTACTCTTCTGCGTCAAAGTCAAGGGAGGGGAAGGGCGGAAGTTGGAGGTGGATACGTTGCCGACGAGGTCGTAGTAGTAGGCGTTGTTGGCTCCCGCGGGGAGTTGGATCGAGAGGTCGGTGATGGAGTTGGTCTTGGCGCGGTTTTGCATCATCAGACGCTGGTGCTCTAGGCGCGAGAAGTGGCCTTGGAGTCTGTGGACGGGGGAATGAGGATCAACGCGGTCCAGAGTCCATACCGTCTTCGCAAAAAGGACTTACTTTGGTCCAGGGTTGTACAGGTCAATGTTGTCTTGGAAGCTGGCCTTGGCGCCCCAGTGACTGATTTCGACGATGCGTTCCAATTTCCTGACGCTCGGGATCGCTTCGGACAACTGGTACACGACCGAGGCGATCTGCGGTCCACTACTAGGGACGAAGATATCTCTCGGCGCACCCTTGCTCGTGAACGTAACGGTCGCGCCGCCCTGAGGATGCGATTCTTCAAACAAAGGCGGGGTCTTGACTTGGTTGATGCGAGGAGTGGGGCACACGACCTTGATCTTGATCGATTCGAGCGCGGTCACATCCGCGGGGTCGAGGCCGGCGAGCAGGTGCGAGATGTCCGAGGACCATTGCATACGCACACCCTCGGTGACTTGGGGACGGCTTTCCTCGAAGGGTTTGTTCAGGTGCGCGGTCACGGTCTCGAGGGTGACGACCGTCTGCGCGGCTTCGTCGGTCGGCTTGGGTACGGCGATGGCGTAAAAGGTCAGGCCTCTGTTAAATGGAGGAGTACGCGTAGAGAGAAAATAGAGGGTCGGGTCAGTCCCTGCGGAATTTCGATTGGTCGAGGACACCTTTGGCCGCTACGTAGCCCCACTTGGGCGAGGAGCCAGAGCACATGTGCTGATGTTTCCCGTGGCGACTCCGGGTCCCTCCAGTTGCCAGAATAATGTATTTCCAAAAAGCTGTCGATTCTTGGGGAGGAATATATTGTTGACCTGGCTCCACTGCCGAGGCCCCTGCGCAAGAGCTTGGAGCTTGAACTTGGGCTGACCGCGAGCTCGCATATTCGATCCTGATCGAGGAACATCAAGCAGCCTGACCACTGGGTACTCACTCTTGACCAACACTGCTCTTGACCTCCTTGACCTCGAGCGACGCCTTCTGCTTGTGCGGGCCCCTACCGATCCTCGCCTCGACAAAGCCCGGCTGGCGCTCGACCCCGACAGTCCAATGCAAATCCTTCTCGTCCGAGCTCCCACTATCGGCGTGGGGTTGATAGTTGAGTGTGTAGGAGGTGAACGTCGTCGTGAGCGGTCCGCCGAGGTTGACGGTCGAGACGATCGACGAGGCGTGGAAGGGCGAGGGCGACACGTAGGACGAGCTCAGACCGACGGCCGACGCGAATGTCGACGACAGCAGCACCCCGACGCTCGTCCACATCGGTAGTCTTGAGGAGAGGACGACGCGCATCCTGGACAAGTTGTGGCGATCTACGCTGGGTGCGCGGTGAGGTGAGAAGGTGCGAGGCAGAGTGGGGCGTGTACGGTCGTCGTTGTGGGGGCTAGCCGGTCAAGCTCAAGCTGGAAACGGCGCGGGCCGGCCGCCTCGAATCGTCTCCGCCGTGCGCTCGGACCCACTCAAACCCTGCCACGGGGTATATAGGCCACGCGCTTTCGGCCGGCGCCACCCAGATCACTCAGACTTGGGATTTGTTTCAATCGAACCGATAAGGAAAGGTGCCAACATCCCGCCTCACTCTCTCACGCGCCCACTGAAAGTGGCATCAAACGTCGCAACCTCTCTGGCTCCTCCAACGCCTCGAAGAGTTTTTATCCGAACTGCACAGCGAGCCCTTGTCCATCTGCCCAGTCTCATGGAAGCGCTTCCGTAAGGAAACAGAGTTCATTGCCAGTACCCAGTGTTCGTCGGCCCTTTCAACTTCCTCCATGCAGCGCGAGTGGGGCTCGTTCTCCTGCGTTGCGCCCGCCGGATTGTGGTCCGGCCTTTCGCGCGCTTCCGACTCTACACAATTTGAGGTCAGGGATGGTCAAGTCTCAGAGATGAGCCTTGCCACCCAGACAGTGGTACCTAGGAGTCCTTTAGAACAGCGCGAAAGCCTCGAGTCCATACCGCCTCGGCTGAATCAACGCAAGCCACTACCGCCGGGCTCATACCCCTGTCTCTTGCGAAGCCGCGAGCGCGCACGCAGCTGAGTCTCTTCTCCGATCTATGCATCTGGTTTTGCCTCGATTGTATACCAAATTCTAGCCTAGTTCGAGGGTACGAATCCACAACCTTCAAACTCCTTGGTCGCTGTTTCTATGATCTTCTTCAAAGTCGCCGCAAAACGCCGATACTCGCACACCGTTCCTCCATACGTGAGCGCATCCTATACCGTGCGCAAGACAAGAAAGCGAGTCAGCGATCGGTCTACCAGGCGCTTCAATCCTTGACGATGGGGCTGAGGATTACTGACTTTGGTGCAGAGTTTACTGAGATCCATTCGCTTATCATTCACTAGGATCCTTACGGTGTCATGCCGGAACCAAGACATGTGCTCCCAGATAGGCGTGTAAACTTGCTCGATCACCAATCTCCCCGCGAAGGGACCGTCTTGCTCGCGACAAACGTGCGCATCGGGCATGGCAGTGTCGTACCCAATGCCGAATCCTGGAAAAAGCCCAATAGTGTGAGGACCGCGAGCAGCTGATCGTCCTGGGTGAAATCGGCGTGCATGAACTTGGCTCGGAGCGGGAACGTTTTCGGATTCGAGTCGACGGTGTGGTTGACTTGAGTCCGGTCTGCGTTGACATAGTCCCGATCGTTTTCCAGGCGCGCCAACACCTCGCTGAGATAGCCCACGGCTTGTTATCGAGCGAGTCTAGCACCGTACGAGTGTTCGTAGTACTTGTCCAAGTCGGCATCGTATTCGATGTACTGCAGCTCTGCTCGGTGGAACAATCCGCAGAAGGGAGAAGTGGCGTTGATCGCGAGGGACTCGAAAGCGCACATGTAAGAGAAGTGGACGATATCCTGCGCAAAACAAACTATTGTGAGCAAATCCTGGGATCCGTCACTGAAGACTAGCTGGTTTGAACATCTCACAAGACTATCGAGTCCAAAGTCCTCGTCCCTCTGTAGCCTCTCAATGATAGCAGGCGTCCACACGGCTCTCCATTCTTCCTGCGCCGAAGGGAGGGAGCTGACAAGATTGGGGCAGTTGTCAAACAACGTATTGTTGCTGCCTTTGGTTTCGGGGAACGTGACCGAACCCGAGGCACCGTATCCAGCCTCGCTCATGAAACCCTTCAACCACTGTTCTGACGATTCTCTGACCCTGGCTGATGCCTAAGGTGAAACAATATAAGTCTGAGTGACCGCAAGGGAGTGGTTTAGGATGAAAAGCCGACGTTCAAACTCACCGAAGATCGAATAAAGGGTTCGCAGTCGTCGTCCTTCTTGCAGCCGTACCTAGTCGAGGCCAAGACACCAGCAGCATAAGATCTTCACGATCCGAGGCCAATTACGCAATCGAGTGATCAGTGCTACTGCGTCCCACCCTTACTAAGGCGAGCAAGACTCACTCGGTCCTTCCATACGGCATCAAAGCTCCGTCACTGCCGAGAGTTAGGTGTAGTTGGACAGGAACTCCATCTCCTTTAGACTGTACTTGGGTCGACCAGCGACTTTTTTGACCGAGGCCTGCATCGCTGCCGATAATTTCGTAGTGGGTTCGCTCGCTCCATTGCTTTGCAGTATATTGACCTGTAAGCGGAGCAGCGACATCTTCAGACCCTGTGCAACTAGGGAGAATTTGGTGTTGCAGCGGATCACCAATCTTACCTGTAGGAGCTTACCAACCCACTCAGGGGAGCCCGAGCCGTATGTTGCGCTCGGTTGATATGGCGAGCTGAGGGACGATCGAAATGTGAAAGGGGATAATTCAGACTTCCATCCATCACCGAGATAATATACCTCGAAAGGGGCTCACTATTGCCCAAAATGCGTCAAACCATTCAAGTAGGAAGTCGAATCTGCTGCTTGGGCTTGGGCTGCGCATAGAAACAGGGCGGCAACGATCGCCTTCCCGGCGGTGTTCAAATGGTGCGGATTGGGATGCGATCTCGGATCCGTCGACGTTCTCTCGGCACGGTGTTGGGTAAGCCTTCGTCGTGTCATGACGCCAACTTTAGCCGATTCAGGAGCAGGTAGCAGGAGGAGAAAAGGAAAGACGGAAGCAGCCAACAAGTGACCACAGGTACACACCTGCCCTGAGCTTCTCAACTTATACTATTGATCCGAGGGGATGATCGGCGATCGCGTCCGCGGCCACGCTCTCCGAGCTGCGGTGCCGCGCCACGCCGGCTCAATCATCGAGTCATCGCGCATCCAACTCACAGGCGCAGACTGCCAAGATACTTCCAAAAAAGACTGACTAATGTGCGATGCTACTATATTCTAAAGCGTCTGATCGTATTCGGATCGTTGCCGTCGGGTGAAACCGTTTAAAGATATCGACGCGCTCGGTTTCCGAGTCGCGAATTCGAATTCGGAGGTGGCGCACCTTGGGAGGCCAAGAATCCCCAAGAGGCAAGGGGCTGCGCAGAGTCGCCACGCGCGCGCCCGATGATCTTCAACTCCTTGGTTCGCCCCTAGAGCGTGAGTGTTGAGTCTGGTGCACCGCTTCACTAACAAGAAAAAGATTGGATCTCATAAAGTGTATCGATTTCCATCAACCAGTAGGCAACTCTTTCACCAGCCGTCGGGGGAAGCCCACGCGTAGTGGTTGACTGCCCCCATCTAAGCCCCTGTTAAAAAATTCAAAGAACTCGAGCTAAGTGGGCAATAGGACCCCTCTTTTTCACTGGAAAAACCAAGATCTCTTTCCGGACTGAAGACCCATTTGCATATGAACTGTCTCAAACTTCTACCCCTGTGACGCAATAACAGGTACTACTTGGTCTTGATTGCCGAGGTCAGCATCTTTCGAATTCTTCAGCCGCAGTGTTGGCCAGGCCTTCCATGACGGAAACGAACTGCCACATGCTGCAATACGTTCCCTTCTCGAAGACGTTCGACTGCATCGTCGGGCAGATGATACGAGTTTGCGTCAGTACCATGCTCATCAGAAATCGAGTGATGTAGGTTGTCCTCGACGACACCCGTGGAAGACACGAAAACTCACCTTCCCGCACAGCTTCTCGAGATTCATCACTTGGTCATTGACCAAGACCCTAACATACTTATCCGACATGATCTGACTCCAGCCCTCGACGAAGATGCCTTGTATGCGTTCGACGACCAAACGGCCCGAGAAAGGGACCATTTTGCTCGCGACGAAGGTGCGCATCGGACAGGGAAGCGTCGTGCTCAGCGGTCCATCCTCGAAGAAACCCATCAGAGTCAAAACAGCAAGCTGGTCGTCGTGGGTGAAATCGGCGTACATCATTGAGTCGTGGCGCAAGGGGAACAGGTCGGCGTTTGAATCGATGGTATGATTGACCCGTGTCGTGTCCTGCTCAGCGTACGATCGATCCCGGGTCAAGCGTGAGAGCAACTCGTGTACCCATCCTACACCTTGCGTTCTAGCGAGATTGGTACCATATGAATGCTCGTAGTACTTGTCGAGATCGCCATCGTATTCGATATATTGAGGCTCCCACGTACGGAAGAGGTTGCAAAAGGGAGAGACGCCACCGTTCGCCAGAGACTCGAAGGCACAAAGATACCCAAAGTGGACGATATCCTGGTGAAGAGACGAAATGGTGTGTGCTCAAGTTAGCCATAGCCACTGAACTTCAGGGCGAAGGAGCCCCTATCGGGCGGTGCGCTCCCTGATGAGGATCAGAGCCTCGGCTCACTAGGTCAGTCAATCCGAAGTTCTCCGAAACTTGCAACCTTTGAATGATTGCCAGTGTCCACACTTTCCTCCATTGTTCTTGCGCCGACGGGACCGAGCTGACCAGATTTGGACAGGTGTCGAGCAGCGGATTCTTGCTGTCCTTGGCTTCCGAGATGACCTGAATGCCGAGTTTGCCGGCTTCGTCGTCGGCGTCGCGTTCGTACCCTGCAAGCCATTGTTTGGCAGACTCGACCACCCTGGGAGAATCCTATCGAGAACGATTACCGAGGTGAGCCCTGAAGTGAGCCATCGCGGTTTCAGTCCAACAATGGAGGCTTCAACGTACCTACGCTCTGATGAAGGGCCAGCAAGGCCATTCACCCAATTTACTTTCGCCGCAAGCATACCGTTTTGAGATCGAATATCCCGCATCGTTGGATCTGCACACCAAAGCATTGGTCGAAAAAAAAGTCAACTGAAGGCCGTCGGAGAACATTTTTGGTGTTCAACGTTGCAGCGTCCATTGCGGAATCACGAGGTCCGATATCAAGGAGGTCATGCGAAACCCTAGGCCCCCCCCCCCTCGAGCACTGCAAGGCTCAGTTTCTCATCCCCGTACTCACTGTGTTTTCCCAAAAGGCATGATAGCTCCGTCACTACCCAACTTATAGGTATAGTTGCTCAGAAAACGCATTTCCGGGACGGTGTAATTCGCTCGTCCCGCGACTTTCTTGACGGAGGCTTGCATCGCCGCTGATAGGCTCGCCGTAGGGTCACTTGCTCCGTTCGTTTGGAGGATATACACCTGTGTTATGAGTCGAGAGAGAGGCAAGCGGGATACAGGATTAGAACTGAAGTCACAGAAGAAAAAAAATCTACTTGACTGGGATGCTCAAGTTATCTCACGCACCCCTGTGATGTCCACGGTCTTGCCCGTCTTCTTCCATCCCTCAAGCGAGTGAAAAGGGGAGCTGAAATCGAACAATTTGGCTCATCAGAGCCAATCACCAAAGCCAGCGTCATCAAAGAATTTTGAAATCACTACTTACTACTGTGCCATATATTCCAAGCCGTACCAGTACGGTTTCAGAGCAGCGGCAGCGTTGACCCCCTTGACGGTGCATAGACCGCCCAGAATAGCCAGGCCAATCGCTGCGGCGGGCGCCTCCCCTGCCCTCCTGGATCGCCGAGTCTTACGGTCGAAAAAGAGCATCTTGTGGACGATGTGAGTGTCTGAAGCAAGCTGAAGGGAAGGAATAGATCCAACTTGTCGCCCTCGCCAAGACAGAACACTCACAACAACGGACCCGACTTCTTCCAAACCGCCATCAAAGTCGAAGTGGGAAGCTCGTTCATTTTCCCGACGGACTCGCATCCCATGCCGATTCGGGCATGATGCATGATGGATCATCGGAAGCGGGGGCGATCGCGCGCGCGCCACGCTCGACGAAAAGGGCTCATAGCCCCGATGAGGGGTACCGCCTCACCTTGTTTCTTGGCTGTTGGGGTGGCTTTGCGGTTCCTTGAAAGGATGCTGTGTTGTTGAATGTGTAAGGAAATGCCGGGTTTTGCCGAGTTGCGATACCCGCATAAACAAGCTTTAGGCGACGAAGCCGAACCGGGGGTTTTTCGTGGTTTTTCGCTGTGGCTTGATTTGGCACTGGCTCCGCGCCGAGCTCGATGCATCACGTGCCTGGCCACGATATTCAAGGGGCCCTGTGTTGGCGAAGACTCATGCTTTCTAGACCATCCTGAAGCGGTCTCTCCTATGAGAACCACTCTCATCCTTTAACCCGTGAAATCATATGACCAGTCGCACCTCAATTCCACCCCCCACCTCCACCTAAGCCTCCACCACCACCGCCAACGGTTCCTTGAACCTCGTCTCCAAACCCGTCGCTAAATCCACCATCCTCAACTCATTCAATCGATGCGCCCCCGGACGAATCGCCAAAAACCTCAACGTCACACTTGCACAAGACCTAGGCAACAACGGTCCGATCCTCACATCATTCTCCAACGCGACCAAACTCGCCACCGGGGTTTTGGTCCTCCCCCCTCTTCGAGCTTGGGCGGCTTGAAGTGCCGTGGTGGTGGGCGTGTTGGGGTTTTCGAACCAGGCTTTCTTGGAGGCGTCGTCGGCTTCGGAAGCGGCCGGTACTCCAACGGTGAACCGTTTGACTTGGTCGCTGCGGTTGACGACGAAGACTTCGACGAGGAAGACGTCCAAAAGGCCGACACGTGGGGCTCGGTAGTGGGGACCGTCAATTGTGTCGAGAGCTGGGGAGGATGTCGAATCGGGATTGGGACTGGACGTATCTTGGAATTGAGGTGATCCACCCGAGGGTGAAGGGGATGGTAAAGGCGAAGGGAACTTGAAGGTCGTTCGACGTCCCGTCGCCGAGGGTATGGAAGCAACCTCATCATCGAGATCCTGATCGACCGTATTCCGATCATCTTGATTCGTGACCGCACCCTGATTCGGTTTCTTGATCGCTCTCAACGGTATCAGCGTGACCGAGACCAGTATCTGCCCATGATCAATCGTCGTCGTGGTGAAACCCCTCCGCGGCGCCACATTCGTCGACATCGAGGTCGAAGCTCCACCCCCATTCTCTCCACCGGCCGTCCCTCCACCCCCCGGCAAAGAAGTTGGGAAACTCGCCCTCCAACCCGGCGGTGGCGTCTCCCCCCTATTGGTCGGATTGAACGGACTCCTAGGTCGATTCGCGAACGCGTTCGTCATCGGTGATCCACCACCAGGTGGTAAAGAGAAGTACCTCTTGGCCAACGAATCCTGTTTCTGGGGTACGGAAGGTAAAGCTCTATTGATCTGCATCGAGCTCCTCGGTGAATCGGTCATCGACATCGACTGATGTTGCTGCTGATGATGATGATGCGCTCCATTCCTCGCCAACACAGGCGACCGAGCCGCCATCGCCGCCAGCGAAGCCATCGTATATTTTTTGCTCCCCGCAATAGTCTCGGCCTCCATCGGGGCTGCCTGGGTTGAATTGCGTAGATTCTTCTTCCCTTCGTTATTGTCGATCATGGATTGTCGAGCTGTGCGTGCGGTAGCGGCTGCTAGGGCTGGTGGGAGGGCGAACGGGTTGACGCGTTCGCGATGCTCAAAAATCGCTTTCCGAGGTGGGGCACGATAAGCGAAGGAAGAGATGTCCAGTGTCGTGTTCCATCTAGAAGCGAAAGGTGCAGTAGCCGAGACGTAGCCCTCGGTTGTCGAATTGGGTCGAGGAGCCTCCCCCTCGATCGTATACCCCTTCGACTTGTTCCTCGAAGCCTGTATAGGTCTCCCCCTCACCACGATCGTCACATTCCTCAACGTCGCCGCCGTGCCGACCCTCACAGCCTCTCTCGTATCCCCTTCCCTCGTCCGTTCGGCCTCACCTCCCTCACCTTCCCCTACCCCAGCTCCGAACCTTGACGCGAACCTCTGACTCGGACTCGTAGCCACTACGACAGGTATAGGAGGCGGCAACACCTGGGCCGGAAGCGTTCTGACGAAGCCTACGTCCACGTCTTGCGCTGCATCGGGAGCGACGGTAATGGCGTAAAGAAAATTGTGTTGTTCAGTCGAACCGATGATGAACGGGAAAGTTTGGTCATCGTCTTGCCCGATCGGTTTTACCAACACATCACTCCTCATCAACCCTTTACCCATCCCGATCCCAAGATCCAGCCCATTCCCCTTCCCGGTAGTAGTGATCGCACTAGACGTCGAACCGGCAATCTCCACTCGAACACTAAGGATTTCGAACCCTTCCTCTTTGGAATCCAAAGCCGGATCATGCGGTGTGGCTCCCGTGCCTTCGACTTCGACGCACATCACCAATCCTCTTTGTTCATTCGGGTCGTCCGAGCCCCTACTCGAAACACCACCACCTCCGACAAAGCGTTTCGGGGCCGATTCCCCCGCCGAAGAAGGGTTGAAACTTGTCGGAGGGACATGTATTGGGCATGGTGCAGCTCTCATCCTTACGATGATCGGTGATCGAACGGGTAGAACCCTCTGTACGGCCCTCCGAATCGAGGGGTGTAGAACGCCATCCGTCAAGCCCAAATTCGGCGCATCAACGAGCGTCAAAGCTCGAGAAGGGCGTCGCGAAGTCGTCGGTCCTAATACGGGGGAAGAGAAAGGCTGGGGTAGTCGGGATGCGGGTAGGTGTAGAGGTGCTTCGTTGCCGTTGGGGAAGGAAGAGGAAAGGCCTTCGAGTAGGTTGACGTCTGTGAATGAAAGGTGGGGGCGGCTCAGTCATCTGCAAGGTTCCATCATTGCTGATCCGGATCAAATCTCGGCGCACCTTCAAAGCTCTCGACGAGATATTCATCCGGGTCATACGTCTCCTCTCCATCGAGGTGTTGAGCACCACCTGCAGCTGCGCCTTGCCGCCCTAATTTCTTCATCATCTCACCCAAGCCGGGATCATCCCTGAAGGCGACGTTGAGGGTCAGACATAGCCTCGGTGAAACGAGGCGTGATCGTACGTAGGCTGCAAAGCATGAACTATGGTCAGTCCCGAGTAAAGATCGCAATTGAGTTTCCGGGAGAACTGACCGACATCCCCCCTAAACTCCCAAACCCCCATCCACGGTCCGTCCCCTTCCTCTCCACCCAGTCTGCCCACCCAAACCCTGCCACCGGACTGCTTCCTCTTGCCCTCGGCCTCCCTCAGCCCGAATCGTTCCCGCTCCTGCTCACTCTCATGGCCCCTCGTATCGAACGTGCAACTCCAAAGCGGCACGCTCTCGACGTCTTTGACGTAGCCCAAATCCTTCTCCCTCTTGGTCGGCAACGGACTCGGCGTCAGGGGAACTTTGGGACCTCCCAACATAGAGAAATTGGCCGTTTGGAGCGAAGGGATCAAGCTTGGACTTTGTCCGATGCCGAGACCTATGGAGGTCGCGTTGGACGGGGAAGCGGAGGAGTGCAAGTGGGGTCGATGAGGATCGTCGTCGTCGTCTTTGGGATCTTGGACGGTTGTTTCGGGACGGAGGGAAGGCCTTGGTTGAGTTCTCGAGGTGGAAGAAGCGTTCGTAGGAGGTGGACCGTAGCCTTCTACAAAAGAGGCGTCGGCGGTGAGGAGGAGATGAGGGGCCAAAGTAATAGGGGCCGAGGAGTTGGAGGTGGAGGTGCAAGGTAGGAAGAAGGCCGCTGCTTGAGCTCTGTCCAAGACGGGTTGACGGGGTAGTTTGATGACGAGGTAGAAAGGAAGCGATTCATCTGACGAGTGAACACGGGGTATCAGCTCCAGCCGGGACAGAACACCCGCTCAGAGCGCTTCCTGCTTCCCGCGGCCCCCACTGCGCGTGCCCGTACCAGCTTCCCCTCATTGACCAGCGCACATTACACGCCACCAACTCACCCAGATATGCGCACTTCCTCTCCTCATCCTCTGCAAGCTTGGTCACCCACTCGTCCACGCTCTTCCTCCCCTCCGGCCCCAACTGAGCGATCGAACTGGCCGAGGTCGCCGGTGGGGGAGATGATGATCCGTCGGTTGATTCAGCAGGGCGGGGTACGTGGAGGTGCAGGGAGGCAAAGTTGAAGAGCGTGGCGGGGTCGAGCTCGTCCGAGTTCGAGTTCGAGTTCCTAGTTGAGGTCGAGGTCGATGCGGTGGCCATTGTCGGAGCGCCGACGCGACTTGCCAGGGAGAACACGACGGGCAGAGGCAGAGCGTCGAGAGGCGCAACTCCCGCCGGGCCGAGCTTGAACATTCAACTCGCTTCAGTTAGTTTCAACTACCCACACGGTAATTCATTCATATTGCAAAGGGAAAAGAGAAACACGGTGTTACACAGAAAGGAAACACCGCGAACGCGCTAATCCTTCTTGAGCGCTGTCAGAACCACGAACGATCATCACCCAAATGTCAGCCAGCCCATCTCTGAAACCACGCAAAACGGGTCTATCGCTCCACTCACGGATATGACGATACTTGATCCCCTCCCCTTTCACGATCGTAAACACATCCAACCCATCCCCGACCGCGATTTCCCTCTCCGCCGCGCCCGTCAACGCATCCGTCACCAACGCCAACACCGTTTCCAACGGGTGGGCAGGTCGTTCCCCCTTGGCGAGAGGGGGCAACGCCGGGTCGCGCACTTGGTTCTTGCCGTAGACGAGGTTGTCGAGGAAAGGTTGGACCAGCGATTGCGCGGCCCCGGCGGCGCGACAGGATTCCCTTTCGTACGAACCGACCGGGTCGAACGAGTAGACCGCACCTGTTCCATCCCGGTCGATGCCTCCGACTGTGCGGAGAGGGAAAAGGTTGTGAGTGGAGTAGCAGAGAGTGCGTGGTGGGATCGCTGGACCGTGCGGATCGACGTACGAATAACCCAGGCGTAGTACGGAAAGAAGCGCTTGCCGTAGAGCATCGTCTGCACCAACCGAGCGATCGAAGGCAACGATGGCTTTTCACCATGGGTGTGGTAGTACCACTGTTGAGAGACGTTGAGAGACCACGACGACATGTCAGTCCACGCCCTGTCATTCTCCTGCTGGCGCTCGTCATCGTCATCGTCCTCCGCCCCCCTCCCACTCTACACCTCCATCCCATCCATTGCACAGATCGCACAGATCGCACAGATCGCACAGATCGCACAACTGACCTCCAACCTCTGCTTGATCCTCTTGACCAAATTGCTCGCATCGGCCTGGAAGCCAACGGTGGCGATGACGACCTGATCGGTCAACTGGTAACACCTCCTCGCCGTACGGGTCTGGATGTTGTAGCCCTCCGACTGGCGCGTGTCACTCGCGACGATCGCAAAATCCTTGGACGAGATGGCCAGGATCGTTCCTGCGAAAAGACCACGTCGCGGCTGATTAGAAAGCGCTCCATAGAATCGCAGAGCAGATCCGGAGCTGACTCACCTCCATTGTCCTGTACGACAGTGAGCCGGGAACGCGTCGTCAGCGTCCGTGGCGGGAACTCGTCATCGCCTCATGGTGTGATCGTACATGCACGTACAGAGTAAGGGTTGAAGGCACGCTGCTGCGGCTTCTCGGTTAGTCCGCTCAGTAATGCGCCTTGCATGGTGTTGGGAAGGAGGGTGGGTGAGGTGCAGCGCGCGTCGAGCTGAGAGGTGCAAAGTGGGGCCAGCAGAGTGAGCTCGACTCGGCCGGAGCGGTCAGCGCGGCCTATCAGCGCGGCAGAGCGACTCACTCGTCGCATCGTGACGGCGAACACTCACATCTCTGCTATGACGCCATATTGGTCCCCATCTTCCTTTTCGTAATATCACAAACTAGCTGCCATGTCAAAGAAAATCGGAAAATCGGGACTGCAGCGTAGCCAGCTGATCATTCCTAAGGGATCGTGGTTGTCCGCGCAGCGCCTAGTATTACGTCCACATTTGGTTCGACATCTCCGAGCTCGAGTGAGTCGCACTACTAGTCGTGTCTCCTACAGCGACCTCTGCCCCATGGCGCTGCCCCATGGCGCTGCGCAAGCTCCCCATTATAATCTACCGTGATACCCCCAAGGTGTTGGGCAACATCCTTGCTGCTAGGCACAACATCGTCAACGGTTAGGCCCATGGGAGCTCCGATTTGAAAAACTTACCGGGAGCTTCCGGTAATACCAGTTGGAGCGCGAGCTCAGTGCACTGCTGGTAAAGCGTGTCCATGGCCTTGGAGGTGTCCCGAGTGATTCAGCTTTTTTGAGAGATCGACTCGGGTCGAGAGGACATTAGCTAGAGTAGATCAACATGCCTGCGACTCGTCACTCGTGTGACGTGGACCAGTTGAAACTTGAGCCTGAGGCCACAGCAGCACCGGGGCGCGCTGACTTGGACGATCGAGCGCGGCTGAGGTGGGGATTCTGTACGGCCTACAGGTACTGCGGTATTGATAGTACAATTCTAAAATTTACCCCGATATATAGCAACAATTTAGATGGAAAAAGGAAGCAGAAAAATGAGAAGACACGGTCTGGATTATTCTTTGGGAAAGGCCCGGCAAGCTGGGCGAACATGAGGTCGGACTAGCGTGCGCCCACTGCGCTTTCCTTCGTGTTTTGTTCGACCGGAACCCCAACCCCACCGCACCCGCCACGGAGGACCTGCGCCGTCCCTCGACACATTCTTTCAAAAAATCCACGGGGTCTCTACCTAGCGTGCTCGTCGAATCTTGGTGAGTGAGGCTGCTTTGTCGGCGGGGAATCTACAAAATCGCGCTCGGTCGATCGTTGCCCATCGCGTCCGAGCCGGTGCACGACACTCACCCGATGTTGGAGTAGCCGGCATGACCTCGCCATGACGTCCGCCCACGTCCTGCCTGTTCGTTGCGACCTTCTGCCTCGTCACTAACCCATGTCCCCCCTCTGTCCCAGATCCGCTCCGCTCCCCACCATGGACGAGGCGGGCCCCTCTCAACAGCCCTACACCCAGGCCATTCCCATCCCGGAATCCTTCCTCACGCCTGCTTCCACTACAGCCAGCCCCCAGCGCACTGGCGATGAGACTAGTCTTGCCGCAGCGAACACGACGAATGAGCTGTCGGCTCCGTCCTCGTCTGCCTTCGCTGCTTCAGCCCCCGCTGAATCCCAACAGGATACGACCATGTCCTCGACAACGACCAGTAGCAGTGTAGACCCTACTGTCGAATCATCCTCGTCGTTTCCGGTGCGTTCGACCGCGACCGATATTGTTGTCGATCCACCGCGTTTGGCGACCGTCGGAGCTCCTGCTGCACTGTTCTCGTCCTCGATCACCTCAGCCTCCGCACCTCCTGCTGCAGCAAGTCAGGATGCTCTCCGATCCAGCACTTCCGACCCTGCTCCTACTGCTTCCTCCGCCGTAGCCTCTACGGTAGACCCCGTCATCATCATCCACAATCCGGACGGTTCACGCGCGCCCGTCGTCGCTCACGTGCTCGGATTCGCCGCCGTCCGAGCGATCGCGAACGCCCACGCCAACCCCCAACCCTACGTCGAACCACCACCGTACGTCGCTCCGACCCACGTCGATTCGGCCTCAACGGGGATCGCCAAGAATTCCCACCCGATTCGGATCTCCTTAACGGAGGAAGAAGAACGCATGCGTCCCGAACAACGCCACGCGCTCCAAGTCGCTGCTTCTCGAGCGGCGAAGGCTAAAACCCCCGAAGTGATGAGGGAGGAACAAGTCTTGCGCTTGGATGCCAAGACGTTGAAAAAGATGGGGTTGGGCAGGACGCCGAGTGGGTATTGCTATTCGAGTCGGATGACGATGCATCAGCAGTTGCCCGCCGTGGCGAGGGGGGAGTTGCACCCCGAACAACCGGCGAGGATCACGGGCATTTATCACAAATTGAATGGTCAGTGCAGTGCACTTAAAGTCGGGCTTCGAATCCCTGGTCTTGACATTCATTCTTTTGAGCAGGCACGGGCTTCCTGGGAAGGATGGAACGAATCGCCGTTCGAGAAGCGTTGCGGGATGAAGTCACGTTGGTACACTCGCAAGCCCATTTCGATCGCGTCCGAGCCCTAGGATGTGAGTGATACCGACCTCGAACTCGACCCACTCCCCCGCCGTGTTGACCCCCATATCAAACTTGCATCACTCCCAGTTCAAACACCCGAATACCTCGAAACCTGTTCGGAATACTTTGATCGACTGTCGCTTTACGTCAACCCTGATACGGCGCTTTGCGCACGTCTATCCTGTGGTGGGGTGATTGAGATGTGCGGTGCCGTCGCCGAAGGACGGATCAGGAACGGATTCGCTATTGTCCGGTAGGTGCTGTCAACGGCTCAGCTCGCGGGGACCGGTTCATGCGTCTAGATACTAAGCGGTCTGAAACAAACACCTACAGTCCACCGGGTCATCACGCCGAACCCGAAGACGCGATGGGTTTCTGCTTTTTCAACAACGTCGCCGTCGCCGCGAAATGGTTGCGAACCATATACGACGACGGCCAAAGCGCTGCTTCCCAAGGTGACGGTAGTTCCACCATACCCTCGACGACGGGTGCGACGCGCGTCAAAAAGATGGACAAAATCCTCATCCTCGATTGGGACGTTCACCACGGTAACGGAACCCAAAAAGCCTTCTGGGATGACCCGAACGTCCTTTACATGTCCCTCCATCGCCACGACGGTGCCTTTTATCCCGGAGGAACGTACGGAGCCGCCGAAACCGTCGGTGACGGACCCGGGAAAGGGTTCTCGGTCAACGTCCCCTTCCCTCATACAGGTATGGGGGATGCGGATTATATCTACGCGTTCCAACAAATCATCATGCCGATCGCGTACGAATTCGCACCGGATTTCGTGCTCGTTTCGGCAGGGTACGATGCGGCGGAGGGGGATGAATTGGGGCAGATGAAAGTCACGCCGGCTGGATTCGCGCACATGACGCACCTACTTTCCGTTCTCGCCGATGGGAAGCTCGTCTTGGCTTTGGAAGGTGGTTACAACGTCGAATCGGTCGTTAAATCGGCTCATGCTTGTGTGGAAGTCTTGGTCGGCGATGAACCGAGGAGGTTGGAATTGGGCGCAGCGAGTCAGTCGGCTACGAATGTGTGTCATGAGGTGATGAAGGTGCAGAGCAAGTATTGGAAATCGATGGGCTATGCGTTGGAATCGCCTGAAGAGGCGAAAGATGCGGGGAGGATGATCCCGTTAGCCGGTAAGTCCGAATGCCTCTCTGTCGAAGAGGGTGTTCTTGTGACTGATCAGGAGCGATTGGCATTACCCTGGTTAGAAATGCTCAAGTCACATCGGGTGTACGAGCTGTACCACGACTATGCGATGTACAACATCGAGCTTGCGGATCCTGAATTGGAAGAGGCGTACAAGGATCAAGTTCTGTGCTCGTAAGTAAAGGTCGGCATCTTTCTCCAACCGCCACAATCGTTGACGATCCGCTTTGTAAGCCCACAGTTCGGATGTGTACGACTGCGAGACCCTGATTATCTTCATGCACGACATTGGCTCGATGAAAGCCTCCTTCACCGCCGCGAACTTGGACATCGATCTCGAACGTACGACCTTGATCGACACCTCTCGCGAAGTCTTGGACTGGGCCATCACCGACAACAACTTTGGTCTGATCGACGTCAACTTTCTCGCGCATACCGTAACGAACAAAGGAACGATCATCGCCCCCGATCTCGCTCGAGATGCTCGATTGGAGAAAGAATTGGCGTTGTTCGTATGGGACCAAATCGCCGGTTTATCCGTCGCGACCAACATCGTGCTCTTCAGTATGGGTACCGGTTCCCGTGCGATGATGCACGTTCTACAAAATCGACAATCCGTACGGGAACGGGTTCGCGCATGCATCGAAATCCTCGGCCTCGAACACCCTCCCGAATTAGGCGCCGAATCGGGCATTCGAGGTTGGTTCAAAGAGAAATCGCTCGTCATGTTACCCTCGACTCATCCGTTGCACGAGGATTCGAGGAAGGCGGGCAAACATCAGAAGAAGTATGGGAACGTGTTTAGGTCGATGCCGGACGATGAGGGGAGACCGATTCATTTGTTGAGGGCTTCGATGGGTAAGGTCAAGGAGTTTGTCAGGGATAGGTTACCGGTTTCGACTAGGCCGCCGAAGGAAAGGGGTAGTGAGGAGGGGGGGATGAGGAGCGGGGACGGGCTATGGAAGAGGAGGTGGGGCAGAATGGGTCGGGTACTGCGATTGGTGGGGAGGCGACTGCTCCGACGACGACGACAGGGGAGGGGATGGAGCTGGAAACGGGCAAGACAGAAGAGGTCGCTGCTGAGGTCCAAGAGCCGAAACCGGTTGCGACAACGGAGGAAGCTCGAACAAGTTCCACTTCCATGGTCGTCGGTGGCATTCCGGGAGAAACATCGGCGCAGAATGTTGAGACTGGAGCTGTGAATGGTGGTGCCGATGTGACGATGGGAGAGGAGTAGGCGTCGTAGCGGTGGGCTTGAATTTGGAAGCAACAAGGCCTTTTTGAAATGTTGTTTTGTTCCTCTTTTCGTTGAATTCATGTGCAAGAGAGCTTGTAAGTTCGTGAATCGCAATTGGCCAAATTTCTGACTCACCCAAGATCTCGCCCTATCTCGTCATCTCGCACGCGCGCGCTCCTCCCCTCGTTCCTTGCCTTCCCTCCCACCCACAACCAACTCCGACCGGCCGCCTCTCCCGCTCAAAACCCACCATGCCGACCCCCCGCTCGATCCCAAAATACCGACCGGCGCCCACCCGTCTCCCGCCGGCCAAACTCCCAACGTTCCGCTCCGTCGTTTCGCACCCTCCACCCCCTTTCGCAGTCGCTCAGGCCGAGGCACGAGCACAGGCGGGGGCGGAGAAGGGGAATCAGGGTGTTCAGCAGAGTGGGAGTACTGTAGTGAGTTTTGAAGGGAGTGGGTTCGGTGTAGGGGTGGGTCATTGGCGGGGGGAGGAGGCTGCGAGGGAAGTGGTGGTCGGGATCGAGCGGGGAGAGGAGAGCTGGAAGAGGGGACAGATGGATATCCAGTCACATCGCTCGTATTCTAATCACAACTTCTCAGAGCACCCGACGATGATGATGCTGGCGAGGTATTCTCGTTGCAATCGCGCGAGCGACTCACGCGACTCCGGCCTCCACAGCCTTCAGCATGAGACCCAGTACAAGATTGAACGAGTTCATGCACTGACACCAACATCCCCCATCTCATCCCCGCAGCCACCGTCCGGCTCTCACCAACTCTTCTTCTCCACCGCGCCCCGTTCGCTCATCCCCCTCACAACCTCCCCCTCGAATCACAAGCTCTGGAACCCGCCCGCAGCCGACTCGAAAGCCGGACGAGCGGTCGAAAGGGACGAATCAGGTCGACTCGCCAAATTCGCTTCAAGGTTCGCTGGCTTGTCGATGCAGGAAGCAGAGGGTGGTACGGGTGGGGGTAAAGGAGGACAGTTTGACGTCGAGAGTGATCTGAGTTTCTTGGAAGGGGCAACGGTGCAGAGTTCGGGCAAGGCTTTGGGGAAGAAGGAGATTGTGTACGTGCATCCACTTTTCCGCGATCTGTGCTCGAATACGTGTGGTGTGGTGCTTCCAATGGAGGCTGCAAACGCTGACCCCGAACCTCTTCTGAATCTTTGAACAGCGGCGTCAAGTCTGCCAAGAAGGGAAAGAAGTAAAGGGGGACCTCAGGTCACTGCAGTCATGTATTTGTATATACGTCAATTCAACACGCGGTATCATCTATCTGATCTCCTCGTCGCGAGCAATAAAACGTGCGTCGTCCCTCGGGAGAAGTTCCTTCGTTCCGCGGCACAGACTCGATGATCAAAGGTCGACAAGGTTCGAGGACTCTCACAAGGGTTGAAACTGCGTCATGAGGTTTGACATCAATGAGACATGGGTAGAGATCCCGACCATAAGGCTTATATTCCATCGCCGAGAGCACGGGAGTGCGTACTACGCGATCGAATCGTCTTGCCGTGAGGGACACCTCCAGGCTAACAAACCGCTCTCAAGGCCAAGCCCCGTTTCAGTGGTAAAGAGACAGAGCCAGGCCTTCTTTTCTTAAGAAACAAACAAAAGTGCACCTTCACCTCCGTCGCCCGGACCGTCGCGGTCGTTCGGCCGTTTTGTAATGCAATTTATCCCAGCCGCGAGAGGATCGACGCGTGGCTGGCGATCTGGCGGTTCCGGAGTTTTTCTCGGTCGGTGTCCAGCTTCCGGTGTCTGGTGCCTTGAGGTGGTCATTTATATTGATTTTGCTGGGAGTGGACGGACTATTCACCCAATGCGACTGTTTCGCAAAGTAGCGGGGGTTATTAGGGATGCTTCTTAGGGGATGTCACGGTGAATCAAGAGATGGCATGGATGCCACGATCGGCGGCTGGACTAGACCCCGTGTCGATCCCATCATCCAAAAGCTAATCAGAGAACTTCTGCAGTACGGATCCAAGACCCTGAACCGACAGAGCCTCACACAGTCTCGAATTCGATGGAGCCGAAGAGCCTAGCATGCAATCTTGAAAGTTGTTGAGGGAGGGCAATTCCTTTCGTGCCATCTGCAGGGCGTCAGGCAGCGCTGCCGAAAGTCCGGATCCCTCGATCCGGTCGTCTGGATCTCAGGCCGGCATCGGCCTCGGCTCGAGCGCTGAAGCTGAAGGGTCAAGCCATTCCATTAGGGCTAGGCACATACGGCCGTAGGTAACTTTGGTTCCAAACCTGCTTCAGGTATCGTTTCCTGGTTTCTTCCCTAACAGCGATGGGATCTACAAAATCCTCTCTTCTTTTCACTTTCAAACATATTTGCCACACTCGAACGACATCCACTGATCCGTCTGCAAGATTTTCTCTCCCTTTCGCGAATTCCTCAAAATCTCAATCTCAATTTTAAAGGCGGGGCGGGGCCCCTTTGGACCCGGGTGCGGGCCTCGACTCGAAGCTTGTAATGAGCCCAAGTGTCCGAGTCGTGAGGATTTCTTCGGTCTGCAGATTGTAGATCGGGAAGAACACGGTGGGTGTCGTTGTGTTGCAAATGTTCCGAGGCAATACTGCGTGTTCGACTGGGTCGAATTGAACGTTATGGTGAAACACGGTCCGAGGTTTCGCCCTGACGTCGGCCGGGTCAGCTCGGCACCATACGCTCATTGACGCAGGCGCGCGCTGCCCTCCCGCCAAGTCTCCCAGTCTCACACTGGCTAGCGGTGGCTCTTAGGCGCGCCCTCCTTAATAGTGCCCTCCTCTCCACCGCGCCCTCGTTTCAATCTCGACCTCGACGCTTCGGTCGAATCTTGGTCCCTTCCTCTCGCTCCTCACTTCTCGCGCGCTCCACACAACCTACGCCTACACTCGTAATCGACTCCGAGGTTCTTCTCCACACCCGCTCACACCCACCTTCCGGTTTCTCTCTCTCTCTCTCTCATCTCTCGAACCCAAGTGTGATTTGCGACGATGGGTTGCGGTGGATCGAAAGCGGCCGAGCAGGACTACCACACCGCGGTACAGGCGACCAAGAAGGAGGAAGAGAAGGCCGTCGCAAAGTAGGTCGGGACTCGGAACGAACTGAGCTGTTCGAGAAGTGGTGAAGCTCGTCGTGGTGCAGGCGTATACGGTGCAGGGCGGGGTGGAGTCCAATTCGAGGTCCGGTTGGTCTGACCACTCGCTCCGAACTCGGTCATGAGCGGGCTGGGCTGGCTGGCTCGTTCTTTGGCTTGGGATTGCGCTGGCCGCGCCCGTCCTCGCCAGCCCGCCAGCCCGCCAGCCCGCCAGCTGCCAGTCCACGCTAACGGTCGGAAGGGTAGAGTGGCATGATTCGAAGGACACTCATCCCCGTTCACCGGACGGTTCAGCTCGAGCTGGCCCACCGGGCCCACCGGGATGGATTTGCAGTGAGGGTGTCTACTGTGCACTTGGTCCAACCAGGTGTCGCCCTCCACACTCGCTTCCACAGCGCATGGGACCGCCCAAGTCAGTCACCGTCGTCGTCGTCGTTCTCCGCGGAATCCTTCCCGCCTCGCCGCGCCGCGCTCGGCCGACCCACCAGCCCGCTTTTACTACCACCACTACCCCACCCCACGACCCACACTCCATCGCCGACCGAGATTAGCCAATTTTTCAGCGCAAACCTATGAACTGACTCTTGGCTTCCTGCTTTCCATAGGCGAGATGTCAAACTACTCTTGTTGGGAACCGGTGAATCGGGCAAGGTGCGTCATCCTCCCGCTCCCCGCTTCGAAGGCACCACATTGACCCGAGAGAGCGAGCACGGCTCTTCGGCGAAGCCCCCTTTACTGACACATTTGTTCGTGCGAATGTTCCCCATTTCCTACAGTCGACCATCTTGAAGCAGATGCGACTGCACCATGTCGGAGGTTACACCGACGAAGAGCGTGATGGTTACAGAGAAATCGTCTACGCCAACTTGGTAAGATCGCGATCCCCGATCGACATTACCCGAACTTGTGTAGTTCGATCCTGACACGCATACACGCACATCAACCTCCTACCCTCTCAGATTCAATCGATGCAAGTCGTCATCGAGGCCTTGCACGATCTCAACATGCCCCTCGCGCCTCACCTCCGCGACAAGGCGGCCTACATCATGTCGATCCGCGTCTCGGCCCACGACCCTTGCCCGCCCATGCTCGACCGATTGGTCACCCAGGCGCTCATTGCCCTCTGGGCAGAACCGACGACCAAAGCCTGCGTCGCCAAGAGTCGCGAGTTCCAACTCAACGATTCGGCCAGCTAGTCAGTTCGGGCTCGGTGATTGCTCGAAAAGCCAGCTCTTTGGCTGACAGTCCCACTCTCTCCCACGTGCTCAGCTACTTTGACTCGGCGGCTCGGATAGGCGCAGCCGACTACGTGCCGACAGATCAGGACATTCTCCGGTCGCGAGTCAAGACAACCGGCTTGACCGAGGAGCGCTTCCAAGTCGGAATGTTGCAATACGTCGTCTTTGACGTCGGAGGACAACGCTCCGAGCGGAAAAAGTGGATTCATTGCTTCGAGAATGTCAACGTGCTCATCTTCCTCGTCGCCATTTCCGAATACGATCAGACGCTCTACGAGGACTCCGATATCAACCGTATGAATGAGGCCGCGGGTTTGTTCGAGTCCATCTCCAATTCGCGTTGGTTCGCCCAGTCGAGCGTGATTCTCTTTATGAACAAGACCGATTTGTTCAAGGCCAAACTCATCACCTCGCCTATCTACGAATACTACTCGGACTACGAGGGACCCAGTGATTGTGAGTGGTACCACATGCACCGACCCGCTCTTCTAGAAAGTCCTGACTGACGGATTGGATTGTGATCGCACCCCTCAGACCCGACCGGCTGCGCTTACATGGAGTCCAAATTCCGACCGCTCTACCGCAACGGCCACAACCGACCACTTCACGTCCACTTCACGTGCGCGACCGATACCGAGCAGTTGCGCGTCGTCTTCAATGCTGTCGAGGAGAGCATCATGGCCGCTAGCATAGCAGAATTGGTGAGGACAAGAAAGCACAAGTTCGATCGTTTGGAGGCTCGCGTGCTAATTTATATTTATATTTCAATAGGGCTTGCTCTGATCTGATCCCCCTTGGCCTCTTTCGTCCCGAAGAGCGTCTTTCTGCTTCATGTTCTTAAGTCTTAGTCATGATTTCCAGCTAGTCGTGTTCAAAGACACGACGTGTGAACGTGCTTGTGCCAATAGCTTTTTACCCCGCCCTGTCTCCTGTCCGAAAATCAACCCTGTCCTCCATTTCAATATTTCGACACCAGCTCCGGCCCACCCGAAACCCACGCTGTAAATTTCTCGTCTGACACTGTTTCTATCCTCCACCCAATCGAGCGAGTATTGAAACACCTTCCTCTTCCTCTCATTCATTTTCTTCTTCTACATGTCTGTTTTGGTATCTGAACCTCCATCTTCATCACTCGTAATCAAATCTATTCAATTCACATCGATCCTCGGTCTTCGTTGGAGAAAGACGAGCCTTGTCTCTAGGAGTTGCCCTCTCGTCTCGGGGGTCTCAACCGATTCGGCCGACAACGAGTTTGCATCGGCCATTTGAGACACGTGTCTTGGAATCCGATGAATGTTTCATGGAAGCATGGTGCCGTGTTGGATGTTCCGGCTTGGAGTTGGTTGTGTGTTCTATAAGTTTCAGGTCCAGCGAGTCTGGTTCAAAGACAGAATCCAACAAACGCTAGATCCGCTGGACCACCAAGCACACTGTTAGACGAGTCTCGGTGCAGAAAAACTAGACCGCTGTTTGATCAGCAATCACCGCATCGCGCCGTGAAAAGCATGACGATAAGAGCATTCATGCCTCGGCAATGCAATACCATACTTACCGAGTGAGTTCTTCACGTTTCCGGTTCTCGGATAGTCGGATAACCGGAAGGAACATTCAAATCACTTTGGCTCGATTCCCCGATCGTCGGTCGGCTCGGCGTATTCTCGTCACTTTTCCGACCTGACGATGGCGAATGGAGGTGCCTCAGGAGTCGAAAGCAAAGCTCGTGGGCCTTAGCGCCATCGGGGGCGGGGGAGGACCTAAGGAGACCGAGGTCTGTCCGTCACATCGATCTACTTGCTACCAGTGATCTCCAAGCCAATCCGATGCCCAGATCGACTTTGTCCCATAGAGGTACTGTCACGCCCAATCGCTTTGGAGAAAGTCACAATAGCGATGAATTGCAACGTGTCCAAGTTGTCAAGCATGACCTAGTAGGTATCGATCTGGAAGAACGTGAGGCAATATGAGGAGCTTTGCTGACTGTAACGGTCCCGAGTCGCCTCAAAACTTTAAAACCCGAGTAGATACCGATGGCGCGGCCCATGGGAAAGATCGGACTCACTTCCAAGTCGCGAATAGGAGACTCAGCGATTTTGAGGCACGCCGTTTTATTCATCCCTTCTTGTTTGTGTCCTGGTCTGCCATCCACTGAAATTCCTGCAGTCGAGGTGAGCCTGCGATTGTTGCCCCTGCCGCTCTGTCCACGACGTGAGACACTTTCGAGCCGATCGCAGGGTGCGCTGCGCTTACGCAGTCTCGCACTTGGCTGTCCACGTCGACGCTGACGTTGTCTCGCGCACACGCGTGCCTGCTGTTTTGCGACCAGCGCACGGTCTCCTCTTGCTCCCCGCTCTCATCCAAACCCTCCTCTGTGAAGGCTCGCACTCGCACCCGAGACGCGCTACGCCACGCCACGCCACGCCACGGTTCCTCTTGAAGTACTCTTGACTTCTTGCCCTTCCTTCCTTAAACACCGTTCATAACCGAGCACTTCACCTCCCCCATCTGTGCGCTCGAGGTTCTGAATTGAGCTTGGCGCGCGCGCTTTCGCAACTTAGGAGACAGATCGTCGTCGGTTGCTCGGACCCTGTTCCACGCCCGAGCCCGATATTTCCCTGCGGCCAGCTCCAGCGTACGACCTCGGCTAATCCCGGATTCGAAGCCACTTGAGGACCACAGCTACTCTCCTTCCCTCGTACCTTGGAGAAGCGATTCTTGCCGAAAGGATGGGCTGCAACTTCTCCAAATCCGGCGGGGACGGGAACGGGAACGGTGTTGGGATCAGCAGTGGGATCGGTAGTGGTCGACGGACGATGGACCTGAAGGTGCATCAGGATATTGAGGCCACTCTGAGGAGGGAGAGACAGATGATGAAGTGAGTTTTTGGGGTATTCGTAGAGGTGGTCGGAAGCTTGTAAATTGGTCGAGGGATCTCAACCTTACGACCATCTCGTGCGCCCTGCTCGTGTCGATGCCGGAAAGGTGGAGGAGCTCACGACTGGTCAGGTAGTGCATAAGTTGGTCACGGTATCGTTGATGCTGACTTGTGCGATCGTATCCACAGCAAAGAGATCAAGTTGCTGCTCCTAGGTGCAGGTCAGTAGATCTCCTCATCACGGACATCTTCCAGTCCTCAAAGCTTATCTCGTGTGACAACTGTATGCAGGGGAGTCGGGCAAGTCCACCGTCGTCAAGGTGAGTCGGACGTGAGACGAGATGCTTCAAATGTTGCAGAATGAGATGAGGCTGATTTGTTTGTCATGCTCTCCGTACCATCAGCAAATGCGACTCATGCAAGTCTATCCTCTGGGCATTGGACTGCCGCAGCAAGAAGCTGATTACCAGCAAGAATCCTTCTCCCGACACAGTTACCGAGAGACGTTCACCCCTTCCGAACGATTCGCCTTCCGAGAAGTCGTGTACACAAACACAATTCAATCCATGGAGGTGGGCAATGATTTGTTATTTCAAGCTTACGGTTCAGAACACCGAGACTCAGGCACCCTATCTCTCCCTCAGGCGGTCCTCCACGGCTTCCAACAACTCTCTTTCGACCTCCCCCCTGAACTACAAGAGTGCTCGTCCGTGATCCTCCAACTCGACCAGGACGACGTACATTGGCAAGATGGCGATCTGTACCCTTCCGTTGCTCGAGCGATCGAGACATTGTGGTCACATCCTGCGGTGCAGCGAGTCGTCGCTTTGGGGCCGGAGTATCAATTGAATGATTCGGGTTAGTGTTCTCACACCAGTGTGGTCTTGGGAATTGTGCTGACCTAGTTTCGAACTTTTGACGTTTCAGCTCCATAGTGCGTAGTCTCAGTTGACACGTCTTAGCAAGGATGCTCTGGTCACTGAAAATTCTCTCCTCCCGCCGGTCACAGTTTTTTCGACGCCATCGGGCGTATCGGGAGGCGAGGGTACGTGCCGTCGGACCAGGACATTCTGCGAACGCGTGTGCGCAGCACCGGTATCGTCGAAGAGCGTTTCACTGTGAGGGTGAGTAGGAGTGCAGGGATTTGATGGAGATATCCTCATGGGAATAGACTACTCAAAGCAACGCTGACCCGATTCGGACGTGGTCGGGAAACACACAGGGGTACCAACTCCGTGTCCTCGACGTCGGTGGCCAAAGGTCCGAACGTAAGAAATGGATTCATTGCTTCGAAGACGTCAAAGTACTTTTATTCGTGGTCGCTATCAGCGAATATGATCAGACGTTGCGGGAGGATAACGAGGTCAATCGTATTACCGAAGCGAGAACGGTTAGTTGTTCTCTTCGAGCATCGGGTTCCCCTGAGGGCGAGGGAGAAGGGTGCGTTACTCATGCATTCTGGCTCGTCTGTGTTCAGCTGTTCGAATCCATCATCAACTCGATCTGGTTCCGAGAATCATGCTTTGTCCTACTGTGAGCTCCTTAACCACTCCTTATCCACCAACAAGCTCCGGCTGACCCCACCCCACGAAATTCCCCGCCAACAAAAAAGCCTCAACAAATGCGACCTCTTTGAAAGCAAGTTCAAATCCGGCACCGCACCTTTTTCCCAAGCCTTCCCCGAATACACGGGGTCCAACACCGATGTACCCGCGGCGAAGGAGTATTTGCGCAAGGTATTCATCGGGCTCGATAAGCGCAAGAATCAGCAAATTTATACGCATTTCTCGACGGCGACCGGTGCGTTCGAACTCGTGTGAGCGGAGGCGTGGACAACGACTTTGAATAATGATGCTTTTTCAAAATCACAGATACTTCGCAAGTAAAGGTCGTCATGGCCGCCGTTTTCGATACGGTAGGTAACGAGGAGGTCGGCCACAAAGATTTCGATTCATAGCTGAACCCAAGAGTTGCCTTCGACAGGTCTTGAACCAAACGCTTCAAGAAGTCGGCTTGCTTTGATTGTTCCCGTAGCTTTGAGTACCTAATATCTTGCGTTCTATCTGTTTCCTACAATAAATTTTGCAAAAGTACCAATAATTCTTCCGTGATGATTGTGTCGGGCCGAGCCGATCAGTTTCGGGGAAAAGCGCATGAGGTGAGGTATAAGCCTCGTGTAGAATTTTCACCACGATCTGCGCCCACATCTATCTATCAACCAAACAGACTTAGTGTCTAAATGAAGTTGTTCTTCTCCAAGTACTCGACGATCTGTTTCACCCCGGCCTCGATATCCGATTCGGCCGTCTTGATGTGCAACTCCGCTTTCTCCGGTGCCTCATAAGGTGCCGAAATGCCGGTAAACTCTTTGATGATCCCCGCACGCGCCTTCTTGTACAGACCTTTGGGATCACGCTTCTCAACTTCTTCCAAGGGGGCGTCGACGTAGACTTCGATGAAGGGGATCTTGGCTTCGTCGTGAATCGTGCGGGCCAATTGTCGGTCCACGAGGTAGGGGGAGATGAAGGCGGTCAAGGTCGCGGTGCAGGAGGATGCGATCAACTTGGCGACCTGGCGGAGGTTTTGATGTAGGTAATGGGAGATGGTCGTCAATTAACGATGGTAGCACCAATGGACCGCGGGCATGCCCGATCACACCGAGTGGGGTCGAAAAATTCCTGAGCAAGACACTGACCTCTCCAACACGACGGATGTTCTCCTCCCGATCCTTGGGGGAGAACCCCAGATCTTTGTTGAGTCCGAAACGAACGTTGTCGCCATCAAGGCGGAAGGCCCTCTTTTGTCGTTGCAAGAGCTCGAGCTCGAGAGCGCAGGCCAGGGTCGACTTGCCCGAGCCTGGATTGCGAGGAAGGGTCGCGAGGCGTCGTGGCAGGTGGGGTTTTGGACGAATAAAAGTCAGAATCCAGCCACACGTAGGTAACTCAAACACGAAGTACTAACCCGAAAGGCCGGTGAACCAAATGGTGACCCCCTTTTGAGAGACGAGCTGCTCGCGCTGCTCCTGCGTCACGCCTTCATGCCAGACGATGTTCTTGGAAACGGGGACGGAGGATGACCTGCCGAACCCAAGGAATACAGTCAGCCAGAGTTGGATGTGGGGCTGTACGGGTCGGCTGGTCTGTGATCGAGCTCCATCTCCTGGCCGTCTCTCCATCTCTTCGTCTCTCCGTGCTCCGCGATCCAGCAGCCGGCTTGCGCTTGCGCTTCGTTCGGGCACGCCATCGCCAAGAAGCGGCGCCTTCGACTTCGGCCGAGTTCAGAGCAGCGTGGCACGATGGGCGGAAAAAGTCGTCCGGGGGTCGCCCGCATACGCAAGCGCCTTCGCACTCACATGGTTCACTATGAGACAATATGTGAAACCGAGATGAGTCGACGGAAGCCAAGCACGACGGCGCGAGAGAAGCGAGTCCGAATCGACAAACTGCGGAGTGCGCTTGCCTGCGAATGAGATCATGAATCGTCACGCGTCACGTCACGCGTCACGTCACGCTGCCTCCTCCACACGCGCGCCTCGGTTATCTTCTTCGGAGCCAAGCGCGTAAGGCAGGAGGTGCCACATCACTCAAGGGTGGATCTATAGTAATGCATACGAGTAAAAACAAAAAAGGACACGGGCTAAAAAAACGGGGCTACACTTACGAGCAACAAAAAAAAAATCGACCGAACAAAACAATTGGAGACTCAACGTAGCAGGAGAGGGAAGGTCAAATCGTGCCAAACACGCTGCCAAAAATTTGGGGGCGTGCGGGTCGTACATCATCTTCATGTCGCCATCGATGAAGGCGCATTGGAAATGAAACTGGCGTTGGGGTAAGACGCGCCCGAGCGAGAAGGCAAGGGGGATAATTGGAAAGCTGAGCCGTTCGCCGACATGGGCAGGGGTGCGGTCTAGTAAAGCCATAAAGATCGTCAGTACACATCATTCCTGTTCCTGAATTAACCCAAGCGCGACTCACCCCTACTCCAGCACCAAGGAAGCTCAACACGACGGGAAGCAACGAGTTATGTTCCGTCATGAGGACCAATTCCTCGCCCGTCTTGGTATAAGGGCTCGCGCGCAAGTGCTCCAACGCCTCGGCCTCTTTGCTCTGCACCGTCGGTGAGCCAATGACGGGCGAACCAAGCGCCGCGACGGCAGGTGAAGAAGGTTTCTTACGAGCGTTGTCGGGGTGCAGATCCGCTTCGATCTTGTAGTGCGCCGCGTAGATCTTGCTGACCGAGTTGGACCGCACGAGCACGCCCGCATTTGTCAACACCGCTCGGGTCGCCGCTGTCGGTGTGCCTTGTCGACTTCTCGAAGCTCCTCGGTTTCGAGGGGCAGCCGTGTTGGCTCGAGGGGAAGCAGCGGAGCCAGCCGTGAGCAAAGGAAGGAGTTCATCGGGTGCGATTAGTACATCTTGAAGAGCCTGCACGGCTACCGCTTCGGCGGCCGACAGAGCGGGCGTAGGCGCGGGAGGTGCCGCCATCGCAGCGGCGATTCGTTCCCTGAGATGACGCAGCCAAGCCGTCTGCAATCCCGCGTTCAACGTCGAAAACATGTACTTGCGTTTGACGTTGAGGTGGTTCGTGAACGAGACTTGGAATTTGTGCTGCATGAACGCGCGTTCGATCGAAAAGGCCTTGTTCATGGGCAAGCCCTGGTACCGAGGCGCGTTCGCTCCCGTCTTGATCAAGACCATCGCTCGAACACCCAACGCCATTCCCGTAACACGGAACGTCTGCGTGCGCGACTTGGCGAACGACAAGATTGGCGGATCGAACTTGAGATCCGTGCCATGCAGCTTGATGTTGAACTTGGGATCGGGCTCGGGGATCGTGATCGTAATGGGGTCGGAGGGGTCTCGATATGTCAACGAGACGGGTAATTTGGAAGGGGTCAACGTCGCTTCAACATCCGGCGTCATGCTGAAGATCGTGTTGTCCGAAGCGTGCTCGATGCGTTCCTTCCGGATGGATGCGTAGATGCGCGTCAACAGATCTTCAGGTACGAGCGAGCGAGGGTCGCTATAGCGAAAGCTGGCAATAAAGTCGTCGACCGAGAGAGACGAGTTGGGGCGCGAAAACAAGTGCCCTTCGGTCGAGTTGGCGCTGTGCAAGGCGTCGTTGAGCTTCATGATCGCGACAACGAGGTTGAACGTCAAGCTCGGGTCGAAACCCGTTGCGCCGTTCACTTCCGTCCACGTCATCGCCAAGACACCCAAGACGTATTCGACGGACTGGCGACTGTGCGGCAAGCGAACGGCCATGAGGAACATGCGCAGCGCGTCGTCGATGCGAACCCCGCTGAAGCGGAAGCGCTCGATGTAGACGCGCAGGATGTGGCGGTTCTCGGCCTGCGTAAAGTATGCGCCGACCTGACTGCGGTTCAGATCGGGATTGCGGTAGACTGCAGAACAAGAATAGGGCTATTGAGCATGTCCTCCAGAACCAACTTCTGAAACTAGTCATGACTCACTCAGGTTCGCGATCGTCGCTGCATCGCTCGACAAGCCACCCTTCTGGATGAGTGTCGCGATGGCGCGCTTGGGATCGTTGGCGAACCGGTCGACGAACTGTACCAAGAAAGGGTGACGCTTCTTTGGCGGCGCCGTATCGTCGTGGACTTCGTCCTCAGCCTGCAACTTGAGTTGCTTGAGTTCGACGACGGACTTGACGACGAACTGGCTGGCCAAGGTCGAGGGCATTGGCATTCCCGTCTTGGGATCATCGATAATGAGCGGCTTGGTGATCAACAGCAGGTCGGTGAAGAGGAACAGATGTCGATCCTTGACCGTGTGCGCGTTGACAACCTGCAGCACGGGGGTGTGCAAGAGCAGCTTCCTCGGAGGGTGATCGAGCGGCGTCGGCTGCTGGTCCGACATGAGGTGTTCGGTGCCTAGCAACGAGTCGAGCTTGGCGATGATGCGATTTGCGGGTAGGTCCTCTTCGTGCATAGGGGCATGACGAGCCTCGACGGTGTAAAGGGAAAGCGCATCGAGCGTACTCGAACCCGATCCTTCTCGACTCATAATTGCACTCGAGTAGTCACTGCTATCCGAATGGCTCGTCCCCGGTCGTGCGAGATCATCGGGCGAAGCGGAGGTCGTCACAACGAGCGGTGACGGCGTGTCCTCCTGCAAGAGCTCCAACCGCAACTTTCTTGAATTACTTGAGCGACTCGAGGTCTGTCGTCGCATCTCGGCCGAAGGGGGTGCGGAGATAAGGGCGGGGACGCCCGCGCTCTTGTACATCGCGGATTGGAACCACTGCGCCTTGCTGGCCTCGCTCGAGTCCATCCTCTCCAAAGGCGGGGTCGTCGAGGTCGGCGCGGGCGGTTGAATGCTCTGCGGCGAGAAATGGGACCCCATCGGAGAGACGGCATCGGCGTCGGCGTCAATGATGGGCGAACCCACGGAAAGGGGCAGAGGATGGTACGATACGGAGAATGGCGAAGGTCGTTGGCGCTCGCGAGGGGAGACGGCGAGCTTCTCGAACAAGGCCTTGGTGCTGTCGGTCGAGTCTTTACGATCCGGTCGTTGCCACGGTAGGCTGGCACGGGGTTCCGAGGCCGTGCCCGGGCTCTGCTCGTACATATGAGAGTATTCCCGTCAGTACGCAAATCTTGCAAAGGCGTAACAGAGCTTCGCGAGACTTACAGACGCCGTAGGGCTCGGGAACTGATAGTTCTCCTCCGGCGGCGGGAAAGCGCCATTTCTGCTCCTCGTCATCCCGGCCTGCCTCTTGCTCTCAATCCTGGCGGTCAACCTCTTCTCCTTGAGGACCCAATCCGGACTATCGCCTTCCTCTTCAAGGTGCTCGGCTTCGTCTGTCGTAATTCCAGGTCCCTTCATGATGGATGCGATCGAGTGTGGGACGCCCGAGGGCGATGCCTCGGCGTTCACGACGTTCTTCTCGTTACTACTGCTGACGCTACTGCCCTGCCGACTCGATGACCTAGTCAAATCAGGCCCCTGCGTCCCGGCAAGCGGTGAAAGGCTCGGCAAGTAGTCCGTCAACTTCGCCGGCGATTCGTGCGGTATCACAAAGCTGTCATTGCGCATTGGCAAGATCGACCCCGCGTTGCTGGTTCGCTCTGGCAGCTCCCTCACTCCTCGAGTCAAAAAAGCGACGCTCGAAGAGGCCGACGAGCCGCGGCGTCGTACCTCGTCTTCAGAGTCGTCGTTCGCGGTGTTGAAGGGTTGGATCAGGCTGAAGCCAGGTGCGCCGTTGGGCGCTGCTGCCGCCGCCGTCGCGTGGAGACTCGATTGGTGAGGCGCGTGTCGCGATGGGCCTGGAACGAGGTGCTGTGGGATGGAACTGCGCCGCGGAGTCTGGGTATTCCGAGGCGACGAGACCGCGATCGGAAAGTTCTTGCGCTGATATGCTTGCGCCTGTTGACTTTGCGAATACTCGAACCCGTTCCCATCATAAGAGACCTCCGAGGAAATGGCGGAGTCGTCGCTGAACTTGCGCGCCTCGGAACCTTTGCGAGCGATCAATGATGCCGTTGGTGACGGTCCCATTTGCTCACCCTGGTCTCGTTCCTTTTCCCTAATGGCAGCAACGTTGCTATTCGATAGTCGATTACCTTTGGATTGAGGTGGAGCTTCGTACGGAGGTCGCGGAGTGACAATATCATATTCGTCCGGCATACGGGGTGTCGCATCCTCGACCTGGTAGACATCAGGGTGTCGCACATGCGGTCCCGCTTGGTCGATCTCGTACACGGTCTGGTATTGCGATCGAAATGCCGCCGCATCCTCCGACACGTCACCAAATCCCCGTGAAAGCGTCTGTCCTTGAAGCGAGTGCAAGTTCGGCTCGTAGAAATCGCGAATATTGCCCCGGTCGCCTCCCTCTTCGGCCCAGGTTTCTCGACTCCAATCCTCCGGCCATCGAAGGGGAGCATCCTCCACTTGCACTGGTATGGGTTCAGGTCGATGACTCAGGTACAAATGTGATGCGGCTGGGACTTGGATGAGCAGAGGGGACCGATTGGACCCGTTTGCACGGCCGCGTTCCGAAGCAGCACTCGCACTCCGCGCTCGAAGTCCAACCACCGTCGCCTGGGGCAATTTGCTAGCGAACTGCTCGACGGCCGCGTCATCGACCTGGGCAGCGGCTACTCTGTCAGTCTGCGAGGGGTAGGCCAGTTTCCTCGACGAAAGCTTGCGCATGAGATTGATCCTTGCCGCAGCGCGGTTCGAGTCGAGCGCGACATCGTCCTCGAGCGAGGCCGTCGTCGCAGCACGCGAAGAGGAAGGCGCAGCCGTGCTTCGCCCGGATCCGGATCGAGTGGAGGCTGAAGCCGACCGAAGCACCGCTGGCCGGGTCGAGCCACGGAGATCGAGCGGCACCGATGAATCGACCGACATGCCCAATCCGATGCCAAGATTCTGCGTCGAGCCGCCAACGCCGGTCACGGTGTGGTTCCTTCTCAGCGAGGGCGGCATCGTCGGACTCGACGCGTTGGGCGAAGTTGAGTTCGGGGGTGATCCGTCGTCGTTGACGAGTCGAGCGCGAGCACGTTCCCTCAGCGCATCGAGGCTGGGGAGGGGTGCATTGATGGGGAACGGAGCGGCATGATAGTGCGAGGGTACGGGTGGGGGTGCGGTGCCCGTCAATTTGGCCATGGCTATTGACCGAGCGAGTAGCGAGGCGGTCCGTTCCAGGGAAGCGGCGTGGACGAGAGGAACATCCTCGGACGCGGTGTGACGATGCATACTCCCCAGTACGGGAGTCAAATAGGTTGAGTCGTCAGTAGGGCTGTCGAAATGTGCGTCCGACATGGAGGGTGAGCTCAAGGGCGAAGGTGATTCACGAGTCGAAGCAGCTCGTCTCAGTCTTGCGATCGCAGCACTCCGTGAAGACGTTGGTGATGACGAAGGGGAAGGTTGGGCCGATGACCTCGACGACATGGCCGGGGAGGTGCCCGAAGGCGGCAGACTGGACCCGAGTTGGCGGTCAGGAGGCCGATACGGTGTCGAGGGATCCATGGGCACAACGTGACCCAGTCACCCGTGAAGCGAGCGCGCCTACGTGTGGAAAGACGACGTATTTTGATTAGCTCGAATGGTTCACGTTCTACGTGTTGTTCGGTTGTATTCTGGTTGGTTATGCCGACTCGATCTAATGAGCCAGTCGTGGTCGCGTCGGTAGGCCGGACTGGACGGAGAGCGCGTGGATCAATGGGCCAACCGTCACCGATCGGGCGGCTGGAAGCTGAACGTTGAACGCCGAGACCAGCCGTCGCGCCACGACCAGCGAGCAATCCCCACCATGCCCCTAAAATTCCTCCTGGTAATTTCCGATGAGACGCAGCGTTGAAAGGGTGTTTGAATGCGCAGAGCAGAGTTTCGCCTCGAGGCCGCTTCCAGATTGCACACAGGTCGAAGTCGACGCGCCGCGTAGACCGCTCGCTTGAGGAGCAGTGCAGCCGTCCCTCCAGAGTACGTGGCCAAACACCCATACGAACAGGTCGATACGATCGTGACAAGGCAATTCGACATCCGATCGGTTCCGATGCAATGCTGAGCTCAAGGTGGAGGTCGACGTGGCGTCGGGATCGCCATCGGCAGCAGAGCCGCCGACCACCGCGTCGAAAGCTGAAGTGGGCTGGGGGACTTACAGAGACACAGACACGAGACACAGACACGAATACACACCTATACACGCACGCGCTCACGCACTCCACAATCACGGATCCAAGCCGGAGACTGTTGAGTTCGGTGATGGGAGAGAGCGATGCACACACACACACACACAAGTTCAGTCGGCGATCGGGATGGAGACTCCGGGAAGACAACCGTCGCTTGCACGGAGACTCGCGAGAGCCCACGCGTGCGCCGCGGAATCAGGCGGAATCTCGGTTTGATCGCTCGACGACGATGAGCCGCGCTATAGGCAGAGTCTAGATCGACCGACGTGGTGGCCGCCAAGATCGAGCGATGAAAATGAGAGGTCAACAAGACCTACAGCAGCGTAAAACCGGGATCCAAGAAGAAACGGCCTTGACATTGACTCCGCATCACAGTTGTCGAGTAGTCGCAAGTGCCAATCGGATCCAATGCTGCTTTCGAACCACTGGGGTAGCAGTGTCCTCTACAGGAGGTGCACGTTCACCAGTTGAGAAACGAAACGTGACTTTCGACAAAGCCCCTGAGCCGCAAAAAAGCGCGGCTGACCGTGTTGGCACTTCACACGCCGTCGTTTGAATGAGCCTGTTCAACAGTATAGGCCTCGTTCGAAAGAGAGAAGTGATTAAAGCCCACATCGAAATGGTATATTCTTGCAAAGTGTAAGTCGTGGGATCCGCGGCCAGTGACTCGGAGAATCGCTTCCTGGTCGGAAATCAATGAGCGCATTTACTCAGACCGGCGCGTGGTTGCAGAAACTATCGAAGGTCAAGGTAGCAGGTTCCATTGCGCGATTAGCAGGCTCCATTCCGACCTGAAGAAGCTGTACTTCGAAGGAAACTATTGCATTGCAGAAAATTCGAAACCGATGGTCGCGTAATTTCGCCATCCGAGCCCGAAACGCCGAGTCAACCAGCACCGCGCATGACTCCCGTAACCTTCACCTGGCACGAGCCCATTGTCGAAGAGCGCTGATTCCACCCAGTAGTCCCTTGAGGAACAAAGCGATGAACACACAGTCGAATGTCAATATGATGAAGTAGGACACAAGCATGGCGAAGGGGGATATCGCATTCAACACCGCCGAGAGCCTGGGCCATTCGGTGCCGAGGTTCTCCTTGATCATCCCCTCGCTTACGAGTGTGCTTCAAGCCGGTGTAATCTTTGCCAGTGAGGACGCACATGGCCACTGCATGAGGGAAGGGGGCTCCGATCGCGAGTTCAGAGATGAAGTAGAGAAGTATTTGACTGGTTGTAGTGAGGGGTCGGAGGAGCACAAGTTGAAAGGACAAGGTTCAGTATCTATCAGCTACAGTGGATGCAGTGAGGGGCCCGGGCTTCAAGGCAAATAAGATGGTGGCTTGTGATGCCTAGAGTCTGAAGAGCTTACTTGAATGGAGAGTGATATCTTCGCAGATAGGTCTCTCTATCGCTCGGTCGACAGTAGAAGAGGAGAGCGCCCCCCATGGCCAAGCTGCCCAAGCCTAAAGAGGTCGCATCGATCCAGGCGTGGCCATAGTGCGAGATTAGTAGCATCAGGAACCAGCACGGCGCCGACGAGGTTAAGAAGAAAGCTGGATCGACTCGCAGAGGCCAGAAATTGGGAGGAGAATGAGGTGAACGACCTCATCCTCCGATTCGGATCCGGATCAGAGAAGATCATGGTGGGGTGCTCACACTTGAAGCCAAGGTGACGGAAGCGCATGATCAGGGTCAGGGCCAGCAGATACATCTCGACTTGAGGAGAGGCACGCCACTCTGTAAAGTTTCCAAGCGGCCCTACTATTTCGAGTTGATGTGGATGCACCAGCACATGCAAGACGAGGGGACGCAAGTGGGAACGCGAGTGGGGAGGCCAGGGCAGGGAAGTCGCGGAGGTCGGGTGCACATCGAGTGCACCTCGAGTGCGATTGAGCGCAAACCTCCAACGCGAGGGACGCGCCAAGAGTCCGAGGCAGCCAAATTCAGGAGCATTTTCTGAGGGTCTCCTCTGGCATGGCGATGAGGTCAGCTTGATGTTCCTCAAAAGGGGTCCCCGCGAACAGCTTTTGCACAGTATTTGGCGAGCAAACTGGAAAAACCCAAGCCTACTTCGCTCTTCGCCACCAACCTCGACCCGTCTGTTCGAGACACGACCACTTGAGGGGCCGGGTGCAGTGACTGCGTATGCGGAGATTTATCTTTGAAAATCAGGCAATAGGTTCAGAGGCAGAGAGGATGACAGGTCTTACGCATATCGATAAATATTACTCCGCCGAAAATTATCGATATGAAGCTCGTCTGTTCTAGTGTCGAATCGGGTCGGGAACGCCAAGTCCGCACGCATCGCGCCTAACTCCGAGGAGTCGCGCTTGTGAACCGGAATACCGGCGTGTGGGGTTCTTCTCACGCACGAGCGCGTGGTTGGTAACACAGAAATCCTCGTGCAAGAAATTGACGAAGAAAATGAAAGAAGAAGCATACCACTGTCACTAGTATGAGGTAGTCCACGAGAATGACGAAGATAGCGTTCAACACCGCCGAGTCCGACCCATCGAGTGCCCAGACTCTCGGTGATCCTCCCTCATCCAACCCAGATGTGCACCTCACTGATAATCTTGCTGGTAAAAGTACTCAAAGCCACTGCATAAGAGAAACCGGTTCCAATGGCGCGTTGCGGGGGGCATCGGAGGAGCGGTTGACTGGACGCACGACTGAACAAAACGGTTCAGAGTTCATGATCAGCCGAGAGCGTGTGGGCTTGGGGGTGCCATGGCAGATGAGATGGTGGAGTCTCATGCCGAGTTAGAAGAGTTACCGGAACACGGAGGTGGGATACACAGCAGCGGCGACGTGAGAACGGACCTACAGTGTGGCGACGGAAGCCCCCAGTCGACCCAGTCAGCAAAGCGATTCCCATCGCACCACCATCGGAATGGACACCGATACACCTTCCACCGACACGAGTGATCGTGGAATACATGTCCCAATTCTTCGAGCCACCAACTACATGGATTGGCGTCGACGTCTTATTGGTCGTCTTGTGTCCAAGGATTTGCATCTTTGCGCATCGAAGCCGTTGAGCGTCGCTGCGGAGGCCGTTCTTCAGGCCGCAATCGACGATCGATCGCGCGGCTTCCACTCCCCACTCGAGCGGCTCGACTTCGCATCTATGGACGTGAAGATCATCAAGGAGCGTTCGAAGTCATCTGCAGCCCCTGCTATGGTTGCGATGAACACCCACCATTCCAATTTCGTTTGGATCGCGGATACCGGAGCTGGTCACCACTTCGTTGGAGATCGCTCGCTGCTCGTGGACTTCAAAGAATCCCCGATGCAAGTCCAGATGGCCGACAATACACTTGGTCAAGCCACTGGATACGGGCGAATGTCTGTTAAGACTTCGCAAGGTCACTTTCTCGAGTTCAAGGAGATGTACTACCTCCCTGGATGGAAGTCTGGTCTCATCTCAATGTCGTCGCTCCGCGCTGGAGGCGCGAAATTGGTTTATGGCCATGGGGGAGATACTCAACAGGTTTGGCTTGACGGCTCTCTCGTCGTCGAAACTGTCAAGACGAAGGCCAAGAAACCAAGTTACGTCTTCGACTTTGAGATGGTTCCTCCATCCTCGCCTGTGCTCGTCGCAACTACCCGTGCTTCGTTGGAGCTTCGCTCATGGAATGGCATCGGAACTTCGGACATATGGCACCCTCTTCAACTCTTTAACTCGTCAAATATAAGGCTGTCGTTGGAATTCGTTTACTCGACAAGAAGATTGAAGATTGTGAGCCGTGCATCATCGCGAAGGCGCGCGCGGGCCCTCACAATCATGTCAGTCGAAAACCCGAATATGTTCTTCAACGGGTTTCGATCGATCTGGGATTCGTCTCCGATGACGATACCAATGGACGATCCATCTACCTGGTCATCGTCGACCAACTTTCAACCTATAAGTGGGCTTTTCCACTTGGTTCGAAGTCGGCATCCGAAGTCCTCGAGGTCTGGCGCGGCTTTCAAGCGCAGGTCGAGAGGCAGTCCGGTCAGAAGATCAATTTGTTCGTTCTGACAATGGAGGCGAGTTCGTCAACCAACTCTTTGGCGACGAATTTAAGGCACTTGGCATCACCCACGAACTGGCTGCACGCTACACGCCGCAGCAGAATGGTCAAGCGGAGCGCGCGAACGGCTCTCTCTTCGCGCTCGTCCGTGCCATGCTCAAGGACTCCGGACTTCCCAAGAAGGATTGGTTCTAAGCATTGGAAGCGGCCGTTTTAGGTTCCAACCGCGGTCCTCACCCGCATCTCGAGGGCAAGACTGCTTTCGAGGTCTTCTTCGGCAAGCAACCCGACGTTTCGCATCTTCGCGCGTTCGGAT
Organism: Microbotryum silenes-acaulis; assembly: GCA_003665825.1. Taxonomy (NCBI): domain Eukaryota; kingdom Fungi; phylum Basidiomycota; class Microbotryomycetes; order Microbotryales; family Microbotryaceae; genus Microbotryum; species Microbotryum silenes-acaulis. Next base: position 369,281 of record QPFY01000014.1, read on the forward strand.
CTACTGCCTATGTTCTCGTCCCCAAGGCAATTCGTAAGAAGCTCGATGACCATACTGTCAAGGGTACCTTCCTCGGCTATTCAGGGGAGTACAACTACAAGGTTCGCGTCGATCACGGTCGGTCTTCCAAGATCGTCGTCTCTTCCGAAGTCATCTTCTCCGACGAGGCTCCTTCGATGGCGGACTCGGCTGTCGAGCCTCGCATCTACGAAGTTGAACCTCTACAGGAACACGAGTTAGTACACGAACTGCCGTTTCCTGGCTTGGAGCAGATTCCGGCTTTACGGCCTGCTCCCCTACCTGAGGCAGGTTCGGCTTCTCAGCTTGCGCTCGTGCCCGAGGCAGTTCCGGCTTTACGACCTGCGCTCTTACCCGAGCTTGGTCCGGCTTTTCGGCCAGCTCCCGTTCCTCTTCACCGTTTTCAACATATGGACGATGACGACGTGGCTCCTCCTCCTTTACCGGCTGTCGGTCCGTTGGCCGAAGACGCTGAAGTTGAAGAGGACCCGATCGATCATCGACGCGAGGAAGTTGTTGAGGCTATCGACAGTGACGACGACGACGGCCCTGCGGAACACGATCAACCATTACCCCCTGAGGATGGTCACGAGTACCGGCCTTACCGTGTCGACCGCAACCCTGGTGCGCTCGAGAACGTCGATGCAGGCAATATCTTACCGACTCGCTTGCGGGCTCAGCGTCGCGCAGGCTCCTTTCGTGTCGTGTCTACTCGCTCGGTCTACCGTCGTCCACCAGAGCTCATCGCTACTATGGTTTCGTCTCGTCACCCCCCGCTTCCCAAGACGTTCGCGGAGGCGATGGCCTCTCCTGAGGCCAAACACTGGATGGCCGCTTCTGAAAAGGAGTTGGGCTCATTCAAATTGCACAAGGTCTTCAAGCTTACGAGGTTACCCACCGGGGCTCGCGCCCTGGGCTATCGTTGGGTGTTCACTCGGAAAGAAGACGTTGAAGGCAACATCATCGGCTACAAGGCTCGTCTCGTCATTCAAGGCTTCGCTCAACGACTTGGAGCCGACTACAACGAGACGTTTGCTCCTGTCTCGTCGATCACGACGATCTTGTTTCTCATTGCGATCTCTGCCGCTCGCGGACTCGTCCTCGAACAGTTCGACTATGATTCTGCGTTTCTCAACGGGATCATGGAGGGGGATGTCTACATGAAGGTTCCTGAAGGATGGACTGGTGGTTCTCAGCCCGGTCACGCTCTCAAGCTCCTCAAATCCATGTACGGCACCAAGCAAGCCCCTCGGCAATGGAACGCGGCTCTCCACAAGCTGATGACGAATCTCAACACGGTGAGAGACTCAATCATGATTAAATCAGATCAGCGCCGCCCCCCTCGAATTCGGTCACCTCGGACCTGTGACCCCCTGAGCCGTCACCCCCTGATGCACCGAGGATCATGGCGGAGCCCGCCCGGGTGACACGTCGGTTGCCGGGTGCCGAGCTCGAACGAAGGCGTCGAGGACTCGTCGAGGCTATCGGGTTTGTCGAGGTTGCCCATGATCCCGACGTGCCACCGGACAAAGGCGAAGCCGGAGCAGAAGCAGAAGGCGAAGGAGAGGTCGGGGTCGAAACGGGCGCCGCCGTCGTCGTCTGCGTCTCCTTTGTTGAGCCCATGGTCTCCCACGTCAACATCTCTTCCCCAGTGTCGCCGCCCTCCGGTTCGGTCGAAGCGACCGACTCGTCGTCGCCGTCGCCGTCGTTCGCGTCGTCCTTGTTGCCGGTCGCTGCACCTGCGGGGTTAGCACGAGGTCCCAGCTGGATCATGTTCGTGCCAGAGACACGAGAGTTCAATGGGGCAGGCCCACCGTGCTTCCCATTCTTTCCAGCAACTCGGAAACCGGTGGTCGAAGTCGAAGTCGAGGCCCCCGGAACAGGGGCGGCGGTGGCCGGAGTCGAAACCGGCTTCCTGCAAGCGCCCCACGGGTGTCCGGCGCGATCGCACACCGCGCAGTAGTGCGTCTCGAATTCGTGTCGCAAGCCGTACTTGGCGCCCAGGATCTCGATCTCTTGTGGCAAAGCGGCGTTGAGCGCAGCCTTCTGCGTCTCGATGGAGCCTTGGAAAAGATCAGCATGTAAGCGAAGGTACGCGTCGTGGAACCCGTCTTCGGTCATGGCCATCGGATCGCCATTCGGATTGACCGCGAGGCCCCGCTGTAATTGCATCAGGGCATAACCTTGCGTGCGACCTGCGCGACCGAACGAAAGGGTGAGAGCATCATCGAGAGATTTTCGGAGCACGGAAGCGGGGATCGCGCTGGAGGAGGAGGGCAGGGTGAATCGCATCTGAACGACGTGGTTAAGGGGAAAGGCGCTGGGGAGCTCGGTGACCATCTCCTTGCCGTGGTAAGGAAATAGGCCCGCTGCAGCGGCTTCGAGACAGACTTGCTCGGATTCGAATACAAGCTCGTACATGTGACGAGCGATCGGGAACCTCTTCGTGGCTTTCGTCACAATCGGATTCAGCTTCACGCATTTCGAGAAAAGCTTCTCGACCTCGGGGTCAAGCACGACGCCCTCGGGCCGCGCGAACATGAACGGCGTCTCGGCCAATCCAAAGTGCTTGCGCAGCGCGATCTGTACAGGACCTCTGGGTGATCCAGGACCATCCATAATGACTCGAATCACATAGGAGGCCGGGGCTGCGTCGTTTCGCACCGCTCTTCGGGCGGCTCGTGCGAGCACTGGCGCCTGCGAAGGCGGGGTCGAGGTGTCGTGCATCAGGACCATCAGTCGGCGGGTCGACTTGCTGGAGGGAACGATCCCGAGTGCTTGAAAGGTCTTCTGCATCAATTTCTCGTAGTCCAACCGGACCTGAGTTGCCTTGGGGGACCAGGCTGGAGGATTCGCGGTTCCTCAAGTGACCGTTTCACGCGTTTGCGTGTTGAGTGATTCGTCATTCACGCGATTACCACCCAACGGGTCGTCGGGCGGGGGCGCATGAGATGGGAGCCGCCCTTTTTATTTTGTAGAACTTGTTCATCATATTGCCCCCAGTTCATGTTCCCCCTATTTGGCCTACGGAAAATCTAGATGGAAGCCGCCCCTCTGTAGTTTTTTTTTTTTTTTGTATGAAACTCATCGCTAATTTGCAAGACGAGAAAACCCCCTACGGAACTAAAGGAGATGCTGCCCAGTATGCACGATGATGACCACAACCGCCGCTCGATGCGTTGTAACTAGCAGAACAGACCAACCCGATACATCCGAGTTCAAGTCCCCCCCACCCACGGTTGCTCCCTCCCAGAGACGAATGAAAGGAAGATTGAAGATAATACACAAGGAATCGGGAAACGATGGAGGAATTGTTGGTGGTGGTACATGTGTTGTACAGGCGAATCCGATTATAGTTGTACAGTTGAACCTTCTTCGATCTTTTGACTTCAGACCCCCCCCGAGACCGCCCTACTCCTTGAAGCCCCTTAATTCTTTGACACGCGTCGAACAAGGCCTCCGATGGCACAAACATCCCGCTCAATCCGAATGATTCACGTGGTCCAAAGGGGGGATGTAACCCCCTGCGACCGCAGCAATCACCTACCCCTTGTACCCAACTGCGCTGGATCTGCACCGCGGATTCCAAACCCCTTTTCGGTTACCAAAGTCGGCCCCCCCTCGCGACCGCACGACCCCAGATCACCCCCATTTCAATGACTGCAACTGCGAAACAGGCCTACTTCGCACAAAAACACACAATCCATAGATTTCCGGGGAAAGTCACGGAGCATGTGACAGTCCATTGGACACGCCTCGGTCTGCAGCGCGGGCGGGTGGCCGACAACACCGGCGCGCGGCTGGAGACAAGAGGCGGGGTATACCTTCCGCAGGGGCCTCGCTTCCCTGCGGCGTACTCCCAATCTCGGAACGCACACTCGAGTCCCGTTGTACGTGCAGGTGGTTCCCAATCACCGCAGATACTGGGGAATGAAGGAGCATGAGGCCCACGACGGTGATGTCATTGGGTGGGACCTCGCTCGAGTGTGGATGTGTATGGCGGTTCGGTACCCGAGTCACCCGCCGCGCGGCCGCGACTCCGAGCGAGCAGCAAAGCAAGGAGAGGCGAGCCACGCAGGCAGTTTGTGCCGGCCTTGAACAGGAAATCACGGAGTCGCTCGACCGAAAAGAGAAAACTGACCCGGCCCTTGAGAGGAGTGGAAAACTCACGGCGTAGTCCAGGAGAGGGCCAAGGGGATCCGCTTTCGCTGTGTGTCATCGTGATGTGGCAGAAGCTCGAACCAAGGGCGACAATGCCCGCCGGCGCAAAGAACCCGAGGCTCCTGGGGAGTACGGAAGCCTATGAGGAGGAATGGCAAAAAGAGCGAGAGAAAACAGGTTCAGTATTCTGGCGTGTTTGGGAGACATTTTGGAGATTGAGAAAGAGGGAAAGGGGACTTGTGATTTTTATTTGGTTTTTGGTTTGTGGTTCTTGGCTGGGTAGGGAGGAGCGCCGTCTACTTCATCGTGCCAATCTGAGCTCCAACCTCTCCTTCAGTCCCGCCATCTCCTTGTCCATGCTCGACATCGCTTTGGCGTGGCGATGGAGATCCCAGCGTCGGTTGCTGAGAGTGTCGAGCGCCAGCGCAATGAAGGCGCGGATTGGGCGCTTTTTCGACGTCGGAAGGCGAGCGCGCAGTCGAGGGAGGCCGTGCTCGATCTGAAGTGCCGTGTAGTCGAGGTCGAGGATCGACACGACCCCCAGCGCGTCGCAGAGAATGGACCTAGCTGCTTGCCAAAAACTGAGAAGAGTCAGGGCAATCATGCCAAAAGTGAGTAAAGTCATCCTCCACCCCTGCCAGGCTGCATGCCTGCACGAGGCAGCAGGCTGAGTCGCCATGCCGCTGCACAAACTGGCGCTTCCGCGTTGGCGTGAAGTGGTACGCCAGCTTGAAGTGCACCTCGCGCTCGCGGGCCGTGGCGGGCCCGGTGTGGAACCACACCCAGAAGAGTCGCCTTTCTTTGGGTGTGACGAGTGATCCAGGGCGTTGTGTGTGGTCGAAACGTCGATGGTTGATGACGCGTCGAAGTCGCGCAATGGTGTAAGGTCTGTCCAAGTTCAACATTCTCCACTGATCAGCACACAAGGGGCCGGAGGGGAGGGGAAGTTTTTGATCAGGCACGCCGACCGGAGTCGCTCTGGGCAAGATGTGCTCGAGGGGACCGCCGGGCCGGACTCCAGGTGCTCCAACAACACGAATGACGGGTGGTCGACGTGCGAGGACGGGAACAGGAGGCGGAAGCGGCGGGATGAGGCGATCGCCTGCGACCTGGATCCACGCCTGGACTTGATCGCGCTTCCATTGCCAAAGGTTGGACAGCTCCGAGCCGTCGCCTTGGGGATGCTTCTCAGGGGTCCAGGGCACCGTTGGAGCTGCGGGGTATTGGGCTCGCGCATAGATGTCAGCGATGGTGCGTTCGAAACTGAAAAGCTTCGCCAAACGCTTATCCTGCTCCGAGAACGCCCGCGAGTCATGCAGACCAGGTTGGAGGGGAGAAAGAGAAAGAAAATTGGAGACCGAAAGTTTGGCAGGATCGACGACGGCAGGGTAGCGTTCAGCGACCGAGAGCACCGCTCGCCAGCGGGGATGTAGCTCCCGGGGTGCGTCGGCGTTCCTCCACGTCCACAGATCCGTAGCAAAGTCAAAGGTCGGAAGCGCTCGCCGGATGGAACTCCGAGCCAGATCGCTCCAAATCGCAGTTGACCCGCCGGCCAGCACGTCCCAAATCCGTACCGAGACTGAATCCACCACATCTTGGATGCTCACGACGCTGAGACCACCTCGCGCCCGTGCCGTGAAGACGACCGATTGCTTGTAGTCGCTGCGCCGCGGTCCTCCCTTCACAAAGTCGGCAAGCTTGCGCTCGATCGCCTTGATCACGTCGGATGGCGGTACGTCGGCGGAGAGAGAGTGCAGCACCTTGGAGATGCCGTAGCGGTTGAGATAGAAAGCCCGGGTATGATGCGTCATCCATCGGTCGCGCACCGAGAGAATCACTCGATCGACCCTTCGCTCAAGATCATGGAATCCCAGCCTGTTGTTGCCGTCAGGCGCAAACTGGAGACCGATCCAGGGAAGAGACTCGTCCGGTGCCACGAACGACAGTTTGGACAAGTCCGCGCGATCCCACAACGTCGCGCCCAATGGCATCACCACGGTTTTGTCGGTGTTTAGACGGCCGTTCGTCGCGAGTCGCCAATCCCGAGCTAACGCCTCGAGCGAAGCAATAGCTTCCGGTCCAGCGACAGCGACGACGGCGTCATCCGCGAACGCCAAATTGGTGATGCATCGAGTCTGCGGACGAGGAGCCAGCTCCGGAAGAGTGATAGTCAGCGCAATGTTGCGTCGACTGAGAGAATCAAGGAAGGGTTGGAATACCACATCCCAGACAGAAGAAGAGAGAGGATCGCCCTGGCCAAGACCGCACAGGAGTCGCACCGTCTCGGTAAGGAAACCGTTGACAATGTACCGCGCTGTGGACGTCTCGCCGTTGTAGAGCATCCGCAAGACGCGCTGGAAAGATTCCGGCGCGCCGAGAGCCTCAAACACCGCAAAGACCCAATCGTGCTCGACCATGTCGTAAGCCGAGCTCTGATCCAGGGAGAGGAGCGCTGCTGTCGGGAACTCTGCCCCACGACCCCTAATCTCGTCGATCAGGAGCCTCAGATGCAAAGCCGCGTCCGCTGGTCTTCGCCCCTTGACGAACCCATGCTGTCCGGCCGGAAGAACATCGGGGAGGATCCGGTTCAGACGAGCCACGTAGACCTTGGTGAAGATCTTGTAGTCGCATTCCCGCAAGGTGATCGGACGATACGATTTGAGGTCGCACCGCGCTGCACCAGGTTTGTTGTGTTTGAACAAGAGGCGCACATTCGCCTGGCTCTGTTGTGGAGTAAGGGAGCCTCGAGTAATCAGCTCGTTGTAGGCTCGAGTCAAGAGAGGGGCCCAAAGCAAGGGGCAGGCTCGATACATCTCATAGGGGACCCCTGAAGGACCCGGAGATCGACCTTCGTGCGTGGTTCGAATCGCTGCGAGCACCTCGGCCTCGCTGATGGGCTCGGCAAGAATGTCGACGTGCGAATTCGAGAAGCGCCGAAGGAAGCGAGCGTCGGAAAGCGGGTCGTCACAAGGTCTTGCTGATCTGATGGGTCCCAAGAGCTCATCCCGCATCGTCACGACCTGTTCCGGATCCTTCGCTTCGACAAGGTAGTGCTGCTGGAAATGAGAATGGGTGTGCTCGAGCGCGCGCTCAATGTCAGTGGTGAGCTCGCCATCAGCGAGCCGGATACTCTGAAACTTCACATCCCGGGACCGAGCAGCCAGTTTGGCATGAACCGGACGACTGAGACGTTCCTCGGATGCAATCTCGGGCACGTGCGCCCTGATCCGGGACTGCCTTGCTCGCTCGTTCACAAGTTTGGTGAGAGCGTCGTGGGTGTTCGTCCAGTCGATGACGTCAAAGGGGCTCATCACCCGACGAGACTCAATGTCCTGCAGTCGAGATACCAGCATCATCTCGAGGGCGTTGCGCTCCCGAAACAGACGCCGAGACAGCTCGAGAGCTTGGACCCGAGACTCCGAGAGTACGCGCTGAAGGTCCGCGACCGGATCCCCAGACGGTGCTTGCTCAAGGAGAGGAGTGACGAACTCCTTAAACTCGGCGTGTTTGAAGGTCGACGAGTTGATGCGGGTCAGAAAATGAGCCGCCTGGGGAAGGCAGAGCTCCGCTTCGACCTCGGCACCACTTGCGCGCAGCCTAAATGTGACCGTAACCGGTCGATGATCCGACATGGATCGAGAGATATTGTACAGAGTGGAAGCAGAAACGATCCGTCGCTCGTGTCGCCGCTGCACCAGAACAAAGTCGATGCGCGCGCGCGAAATGAGCCGGCCGTCCTTGCTGAGATGCGGGCGCGTGGTCGCCGGCGACAGTGGGTGCATGAGCCGAATGGCATCCGTGTACGCCCCGTCGAGCCGAGACATAAGCGCGGGCCAGTGGTGGGTGTTCGGGCGGTCCACCTGTCGCACTCGATCCACCGCGGGGATAGGGCAGTCGTTGAGATCGCCCGCGATGACCCGAATGTGAGAGGAGACGGTCGCCCGAAAGTGAAGGGAGGTGAAGAAGAGGAGGCGCTCGGCGGGTTGAACCGGAGCGTAGATATTGTTGAGTTCGACGACGTCCGTCGAACCCCGCACATCGAAGGTGGTCACGAGTAAGCGCCCGCCAAGAGACTGACGCGTGCGACGATGACCACCGAGAAGAGGAGAAGAGCTTGGAATCAAAGTGAGGCAGTGTTGAGAAAAGTAGGCCTCGCCCTGGTGGGACTGGGCGTACTCGTGGCGTATGTGAGATTGTCGTGATTTAGGAACATTGTGTTCCTGGAGAAGGATAGCAGAAGGGGGAGGTGTGAGCGAAGTGAAATACGAAAGAAGCAGACGACGTCGTTCAGGGGTATTGAAGCCCCTGTTGACGTTCCAGGTCATGATGATGAAGTCAATCATTACGATCGCGCCTTCGTTGCAGCAGCAGCTCCCTTGATGGACAACATAGGTCCGAATGTGGGTGAGGGGAGCGGGTCCGCAGCAGTCGATTCGTTCCAGTCCGATGTGCGCGCGACGCTGTTGAGACGCTGGATACGCTCGGACCGGCGAAGACCCTGGGAACTTCCATCGTCCACCTCCTGCTTGGGCTTGGGCTCGGGCTCGGGATCAAACACTGGACCTGGAGACGGCGAAGGCATCCAACCGGTCACAGACGGGGTGCGGTCCAACTCGGTGATCTCATCGTATAGACCAGCATCCTGTTTGCGCTCGCGATCCGACACACGATTCATCCAGTCGTCGGGAAGGCCGTCCATATCAAGCTGATGGTGACTGGCCGATCGGGACCGCGTCAGCTCAGGGGTATGCTCAGGAGTCGTCGAAACAATCTCAGGCACAGACCCCGTCTCGGCCGACTGCGATTCCCCTTCTTCCGCGTCACTCGTCTCCGTGTGTTCCCCCTGGTTCCCCTCCGCTCCGCGGTCCTGCAGATCCGACAGATCCGAAAGCTCCAGCGGCGGCACTTCCTGCTGTTGTTCCAGCTGTGCCTCGACTACGCTCATCGCGTCCTCGTCGTCCTCGAGGGCCTGAGCGGGCTCCTCCTGCGCCTCCTCGGCTACGTCGCCGGCCAGACTTGCGAATGGGTTTGCGGCGACGATGAAACCGCGAGGGGCGGATGCTATGGGTGTAGAGCTTTGTGAACGAGTAGGGTAGACTCGTGGTGAGTTGTTAGTGTCCCTTGTGGGAGATGCGTTCTTCTTTGAACGCTTGGACGCGACAGGAGACATTGGGGGAGAGGGAGAGGCTACATCACCTCTGCGTTGTTTTTGGGGGGTCGAGGTTTGCTCGATGTTGCTTTGGGGCTCGGCTTGGGGCCTTTGGTTGTTGTTGTTTTTCTGGGAGGCCTGCTGACGCTGGACCGGCTTTTGAACGCAGTTGTCGGAGTGGCCTACAAAGCCGCATCGGCGGCACGAGGCTTCGGCCTCGTAGTCGTGGCGAAGGGGCGTGAGTGTTGCGAGTCGTCCCCGAAGGTCGATCCTCGTCGGTAGAACCTGCCGAAGTTGAGCACCGTTGTTCTTGAACAGGTCGTCGTCGTCGAACTGGACGATGGCCGCGGAGTTTCCTCGAGCGACGAGGTACGAGCCTTGAACGACCGTTAGAGGCTGCTGGAGTTGGAGCAAGTCGCACTTGTGGCCGTCCCCGGTAAGCTTGGCGACGACGCCTTGCAGTTTGTTCCAGAGGTCGTCGTTCGTGTATTCGGCCTCAGGACTGATAATGAAACGCAGTTCGACGACGTTTTTGACGAACGCCAAGCGCTTGCGGACTTGGGCAAAGGAGCGTTTCCACTCGATCTTGGTCGCCGCGTCGTGGACTTGGTCGAGCGCCGCTGCGCTAGCGCAGCGCACCACGAACTTGAACCGGGTGTTACCGCTTTGGATGATCGATTCCGGTGCGACTCCATGGATGATTGGAGCGTATTTCTGGAGCTCGGGCGGGAGGACAACTCCTGCGGGCAGGTTAAAACACAACGACGTGTCGGGCGACAGGGTACGGAGCACCTTCGAGTACAACTCGGACTTCTCGCGTTCGGTGGCCACGCCGGTGTGTTCGAACGTGACTTCCAGAACGGCACCAGACGTGTCGGTAATTGGTTTCGTTGCATTGAGTGCGCTGAAGCGCAGGGAGGTGGCCCGGTCCTTGCCGAAGCCGAGTGCGTCTTTGAGCACAAGGATGCGGGTGCCCTGGCGTGTGCCATCTTCGACACTGATCATCTTCAGGATTCTCGCGACATCCTCTTTCCTCTTCTTTTCTTCATCACGCTTTTCCTGGTACAGCGCTAGGCCGGGGTTCGCTGGTCCCTCGGCGGCATCGGCTTCCGCCCCCGCGTCACCACGTGGTTGTCCCGTCGCTGCCGGCTCCGGAGGGCCGCGGCCCGGATCAGGCGGTGCCTGGTCGGACATCGGGTCGATAGCTGGTGTAGCAGTTGATGTATTCGATGTATTGACGTTTGCAGAGGTAGGGTAGTGCGATTGGGATGAAAGATGAAAGATGAAAGATGAAAGATGAAAGATGAAAGATGAAAGATGAAAGATGAAAGATGAAAGATGAAAGATGAAAGATGAAAGATGAAAGATGAAAGATGAAAGATGAAAGATGAAAGATGAAAGATGAAAGATGAAAGATGAAAGATGAAAGATGAAAGATGAAAGATGAAAGATGAAAGATGAAAGATGAAAGATGAAAGATGCTGTAGAAGTTACACTGCAATCTATATGTTAAATTGCGGCTGGGTCGGCCCTCATTGTATTGCTTGGCCCCGCTAGCTCAATTGGTTAGAGCATGCGACTTTTACGTTGCTTAAAAACATCGCAAGGTTGCGAGTTCGACCCTCGCGCGGGGCTGCTCAATTTCTTTTTGGGTGCTGTAATTGTCAGGTGATTGATCACCTGGCAACGTTAGTGACCCATCTGCAAAGATTCTTAATTTTTATTTCTTCTAATAGTTGCTCAGCATTAAATAAATGATAGAAAAAACAAAAATTTTAGTTAAAGAACTAAGAAATTCACTGATTTTATTAGTTTGTTTTTGGTTGGACCAAGCACCTTGAGTTAAGGTACTCTTCTGGTCTGCTTTGCACCGAGTCATCATCTAACGAGCTCGAGGTGCCAGTCTTCCGGCGGGAAGCCAGAGGAACGCCTGCCCCAAAAGAGAGGAGCCAAGTTCTAACCATCTCGAGTCAGGGCCGATTGCGCGCAGGGGCGCCGAGCAGCAGAGAGAGCTAGATCCTCTCGAAACTACGAAAAGCATAACGCACCACCTCGACCGCACAATCTCCCTGGAATCAGGAAAGGTCTCAATCCCGTGAATGAGAAAGCGATGACGTTTTTATGCTTCGGCTTTGACGACAATTCAGCGTTGTGCATCACAATCTTGGAAGGATACCGCTGGAACTACCTAGAGGCGCAGCACCGGTCCTACTACTTCCACCCCTAAAGCTGTTGGCAGAGTGCTTCCAAAAGCTTGCTTCACACAGGGTGGGACCGCTCGGCTGGGCGCCCAATTCGACCCCTACACTCCATTTCAGCCATGGGATTTGCAGCGCCAAAGAAATATCCGGGGATCGTGTAAAGGGATCGAAGATCGGAGATATTCGGGGATCGTGTAGGAGAAGCCGAAGACGAAAAGGACGAGTTGCGAGAGGACCCCGAAGACTGCACCCAGTGAGTGCCACTCCGTCGAGCTCGCGGTGTAGACTATCGACGCGGCGCACAGGGCGCACAGGCCAAGACAGGACAGCACAGGCTGCAGGCTGTGCCGTCGCGCACCCGCCGCGCTGGGCGGTAAGTGGCGGTAACCGATGCGACGTGCGTAGACGTGCGTCACTGCATGCGATGCGGCGCGCAGGCGGGCGTTGCCGCTCTTGCGCTAACTCGACTCAGCACGTGCCCATCTCGAGCTCCTTCGACACCATATAATATATACGCCCGACGGAGGTGCAACCACCTTGCGACCCTGCGACACGGGCTGCCCACGCGCTATTGCTGCTAGTTGCTGCTTGTCCTGGCTCGCCGATCGCGCTTGTGACGCGTGACGTGCACGACTCGCTCGGGGTCTCTTGCTCTTGCTCGCACTCTCGAGTCTCGACGCTCGGTCTTACGCTGTCTCGCACTGTCTCTCGCCCTTCGGCAACAGCTTCGGTTGCGCAGACGGACAGTCAAGTCGTCAACAAACGGTCCAACAAGTAGATTGTCAGCCCGAAGCTCGGCTTGATTCCAGCTCGGTTGTCTCAGCTGCTCGGCACGAAAAACGGCCGCGGCGACTCGGGCTTCCCAGTTGGCTATAACCTACACCGACCCACCACCCGATCTCCGACTTTGTGCATAATCGGCCCTCTATCGTTGACCCTGAACTCACCAGCGCCTCGACTCGACCGGAGAGATGGCCGCCGCGGCGACCTCGGTGCTTGACGGTGCAGCGACGGCTTTCTCCCCACGTGTAGCTCCCCTCGACGGCCAACACAGCGTCAGCCTCCTCGATTACAATTTACCTTCACACGACGATCCCGAAATCACAGGTGATCGTACCCTAGGCGATATCGGCATCTCCTCCCCGACGACATTCGAAGAGCCGCTCCAGGAACGTGCACGAGCTCACAATGGGAAGGGGAAAGGCAAAGCTAGGGCAAGCTACGAGGAGCAGGAGCAGTGGTATCATCAAGAGGTTGACCAGAGTGATCAGGAGCAGGAACGGCCAAGTTCGGAACAGCAGCAGCTGGATGAAGAGGAACAGATTAGAGAGGAGGAACGTAGGATTGCAGAGGTACGTTCCCCGTCGCTTCCTGGACGACACCTCCTCCAGCGCTGATTCTGGGCGACGTTACCTGTGACTTCTCTAGAACCTGGCAAAGTGGTCCTCTACGGAAGCACAACGACGAGCCGTCGCCAGGCGCGCTCAAACCGTGCACGTCCTGCCTCCAGCACCTCCGATCCCCTCCGCTTCCGAACTCGTGCGGCGGTCCTCGGCCTTGATTCGATCAGGTTCCAAAAGGGTTTCGAGAGTACTCGGGCCTTCCTCCGAGCTTCAAGACGTCTCCGTTCAGGATATTGAGCTGCACGAGGACGATCCTCGAAGCAAGAGGAGAGGTCTCAGTCAGCGTTTGAACAGCTTTGACGAAAACTTTGGCTCCGAGGATTTCAATCCTGCGAGGGGGACGTCGTCGCCCGAGACAGTCGAGAATGGGGGCAGTGGATACGCGAACCCGTTTGATACACCCCCTGTTTCACCTATGACCCCGAACTCGAAACATCCGGGTCGGATTCGGACGACACCGCAAAGAGGGTCAAGGTTCATGGAGGATCTGCCTCGCTCAGCGACGTCAACTGAATCACCACTCTCGACCGCTTTTTCTCACGCAAGTCAGGATGAGAGTCAGGATGACAAAACACCGAGACCATCGATCGATTCACCCCTGTTGGAACGACGGACTCGATTACGCTTCACCGAAGAAGGAAACGAATTCATCGACGACGACCCGACACCTCGGAAACCACGACCGAGTCGAAACCCTTTCGACGACGATGCAGGAACTCTACAACCCGCCGCTCCGATCCATCCGAGCCCACGAAATCACTCCCACCTCGATCAACCGTATCAAGATGAGCCCGATTCGACGGCCTACGAAGAACGCATCTATTCGAGCGGCGATCGTCGACACTTCATGAACTTCTCGTCGTCGGATGACCATGAGGTGGATGATCGCTCTTCGGGGAGGGGATGGGACACTTTGGAGAGGCAGAACAGGATGAGGGCTGAATTTGGGTTCTTGGATTGGTTGATGTGTGGGTGTTGCCTGGGAGGTGAGGCGGATGAGCACGATGATGAGCAGACGGGGAGGACCAATCCGATGGAGTGAAGGGTAGTGCGGGTAGCTCGAGCAATGTTTTCTTTATCCTTCTTGCAATTTATTTCAGTAGCATACCTGAAGGATTCTGGCGTTTGGTCATTGGTTACAGTGGATTACTGTGCAAAAGTCTACAAGGAATACATATTCTCTGGGGGACGAACTTCCTCACCAATTAATGATATGAGAACGAAACTCCAAAACACAACCACAAACTAATCACAACAACCCCGCTCTCTGCTTCGAAATCTCCACCGCATGTTCGACCAAGACGCCCTCGACGAAATCGTTGAGCAGGACGACGAGGCCCGATTGTTCGAACTTGTGCGATTGGAGCCAGGGGTAGGTGACGCGGTCCATGATGGGCTGTGGAGGGGGTCACCGGGGTCAGTGGAGGTTTTTTGGGGGATTCAGGTGTGGCGAGAACTGACTTTGACGTAGGTCAAGAGGGACGACGAGTCGGAGTAACTGCCCGGGAGAAAAGCGTCGCAATGAGCCTTGAGCATTCGGCCCACGGGTCTGAATCCGAAGACGGGTGCTTACGTCAATGAAGCAAAGACGTCGCTCATCAGATTGGCCGTCGGGGTCGCCTGAAGTTGATAAATCGCGCCGGGTGAGGGCTTTCCATCGACTTTGAGCGTCGGTTGGGATGATCGAGCGTGCATCTTCTCAAGTGCCGCGATGATCGTCGAAGGGTCGTCGGTATTGTACGCGACGTGGTCTGTGAAGAGCTTATGGTCGCATCAGGCAAGGGGGAGGTCAGAACCTGAAAATGTCTTAAGGAGACTGACCATACGAATCGTCCCTCTCCCACGAGTCGGCATGATGAATCCGATCAATCATGATCAACCTCTTCTTCTGCTCGAGCAAGCTCCCAATCGTCGCATCAAGATCATTCGGTCCGCCCAACACGATTTTCCTCCCAAGATCGGACTTAGCCTCCGCCCTCGCTTGTTCAAGCACGGCCGCCAACTCCTCCTCGCTAGGGACCATCGAATAGACTACCAATTCTTCTTTGCGGTACTTGTCCTTCTTGATCAGAAATCCATCGTCCTTGAGTTCAACGACGACGATTTCCTTCGGGTGCGTGGCAAGGAAGTTGAGGATGTCGAGTAAGAATTGCTTGTACGATTCTCCCGGGACGATCGCATGTTGGTGGTGGAGCTCTCCCTTCTTGGTATGGATGACATCGTGGAAGCAAAAGCCGGGGCGGAAATCGAAGAAACGGACACCGATACGGAGCTGGTTCGCGAAGCTGTCCTTTTGCGTCATGGCGATGTTGGCGAGGACACGATTAGGAGACAGGCGGATGGATTCGAGGATATCGACGAGCGTGCGCACAACGGGACTGGCCAACTTGGTCTCGATGTTGCCTGCCAAGGCGTGGCCGAGCTCACCTTCTTGGATAAGGGACAATAGGCCAGCATTGATGGGGTGACCGAACATGCCCGCATCATGGGCAGCGGCGAGAGCGAGGCGCGAGAAGGGGACGTCGAGCCACTTATCGTTCGACGAGATGAGGTCTCCGAGCCAGTTTGATTGGCCTGGAGTCACGTACACGTAGATCTGACTCCTGCGACCTTCGCCTGTGAGAAGATGTGAGGAAATTGGCATCAGACATGCCCTCTACAAAAGACGAGAGATTCCGGCCTAGGCAACATACCTGCGTCGTGAAAGCCATAGCAGATCATAGCATCGTCTTCCTCTCGGAAAATCGCCGTCGTCTCGCTGGTCCTATTGAAACTAACACCCGTTGCGATACCAGTGACGGGGTGTACCTGGATATGACCCTGGAACCAAGGCTCGATCTTGTGCTCGACAAAGACGCCGACATAGCGCGACGCGATACCGGTGATGCGATGTTTGCTGGATCTCAATTGTCCAATACGATGGCCCGGACTAGGCTGCTCCATTTCGTGGTAGCGCGCAGTGTTGCCGACAATGACCGAAATTCGACCATGGTGGTACGACATCCATGTGTTCGTTTCGATTCCCTTCCCACCTGAAAGTTCCGCCCGAAACTCTGCATCAGAGGACAGTTCCTACCACGGCGATGATGCCCGAGCGTACAGACTCACGGACGTCGATGCCACGCTTTGTCGAGTCGTCGACAATGTTCTCCATATCGACTACGCTTTTGTCAATAACGTAAGTGACGAGCCTCTTGCCTGGATCGACAACGACCGAACCGGCATCACCGGACGAGGTAGGGTTGTCCTTGGTCGAGTCGAGATCGGTCCGCCCGAGACGAGCAGCGACGACGCCGTTCCGATCGAGCTTGACGAAGGCCTGAAGATGCACCTTGCGTTCAGTTGTGACGAGATCAAAGTAGACCCAGACCCATCGGTCGCGTAGATCGAAACGCCGAGGCCCTCGGGTTTGTCCGAGTTGAAAGTCGGGGTCCGTGAAAATTGTGCCCGAGACGGGGACGGAGGTGTGGGTCTTGGCACCGCGGTAGGTCGAGAGAGCAAAGTCGTCATCTTTGGAGCCTTGACTGGGCCACCCGATCATCTGCATCATGGCCATCGTATCCGTCGCGTATCAGCCCAAGCCAGACTTGAGGATTTGGCCCGCGCGGCGTGTGGGTAATCAACAGCGATGTCAGACGGACCTGGATGGGTAAGCCAGTCTCGTTCTGGATCTTGAGAATGACAATGCGATACGCATCTGCATCGCCTCCACCATACTTTTCATCCTCGTCATCATCAGAGACCTGATCATCTTGCTGTACGCCTTGATCGGCGGTGAGTGTGGCCTGGTGCTGCTCAGACTGTGGACGCGTCGGGACGAAGGCTGTGAGCACGAGCGGAGCGGGGCTCGGTACAGGGTGAGACTCACGACGTCAGAACTAGATGACTTGCGACCCAGCTGCACCTTCTCGAGCATCGACGAGAGACCCATAGCTGGAGAAAGAGTCACGGTTAACGCGGCAACCGGCGACTTTGGCGTAAGGGTGACAAGTCACGACTCTGACGGGTCGGAGCGGGGGGGAGTGACGTTCAGAGGAAGTAGACCACAACGTCCGACGTGAGTGACAGCCGTACGGCGAAAGGTTCAGAAGGGTATCCGAGAGCACGGAGGAGATGGGGGAGCGAGGGCAACCCGGTCGAGCATCCCATTCCGCGGGGAATTCGCCAGCGCCTCCGAAGTCAGCACAGCCCTCGCGGGCACGTGACGCGGCGACGTGGCAAGGTGGGAGCCTCTCCGCAGTGAGGCAACCAAACTTGATCCTCTTGAGTAACTTGATCGAATTTCACAGATTCTACCGATCTTTCAAGTCAAAAGCCGTACAAAGAGTCTACTTGTCATCCTTGCCCTTCTCGTTGTTAGCCATGATCTGCACAAGATCAAATCAAGTCGACTAGGTCAGCCTTTTTCCAGCTCCGAGTCCGAGCCTTTGCAGTGGGACCTTGCGCCATCAACGTTCAGTATCACTGACCCAATTCGACGCTTCCTTGGCCATCTTCTCCGCGGCTTCGGGGTTGTTCTTCCACTTGGGACGCTTGTCCTCGTCGGGGATGTTGTAGCCGCGGTTCGTAGCGGCGCGGGCCTCGATGCGTTCGACCCAGGCGTTGAGCTTGGGGTACTCGGAGAGCGGAATGCCGGCCCATTCACCCAAGCGAACCCTGCACAGTGGCCAGATGATAGCATCGGGTCGAGTCATAAAGGAAGTTGTCTATTACGCAACAGGCTCACCAGGGCTGGGTACACATGTCGGCGATGCTGTACTTGTTGCCGACGAGGTAGTCGTTGCCTTCCGAGAGATGCTTCTCGTAGACCGAGTACAAGCGTTTCGTCTCGTTCTGGTAGCGGTTGATACCATCTATTGACCGTTACCGATCATGTGAGTCTTCGGGTATGATCGCATGTAACAACTTGCTTCTGATCACCAACTCACAGGGGACCTTCTCGGGCGCTGAAGAGTGAAAATGTGGGGCCCAGCTCGACTTGGTCAGATTGACTTTCTCATGGCCAGATAGCTCCTGGCCCTATGAGACATGGCATCCCGATTCGACTGACCGTAGCGGAAGAAGTGGTTGGCTTGACCTTGCATGGGTCCGACACCTCCTTGGCTGTGATCGAGGCACAACACACACCCGTCAGTGAATGTATGCGTCCGCGCGCTACTACTAGTCCCCACCGCACGTCATCGAGATTCGTAAGCAGCCGGATCGGCCCAACCCCGAGGCGGCGGCAGCAGCGAAGCAGCGGTGACGACAATGAACCGGAACGGAACGAGTACTCACACGAAGAAGATCCAGTTCATCATCTCGGTCTGGAGATCAGGGTCCTCAAAGTGGAACTCGTATTTGGTATCGTACGTGCGCGCCAGGTAAAGCAGGATCGAGGCCGACTCCCACACGTTGATCGGCTTCTTGCCCTCGCGGTTGTCGATCAGCGCAGGGATGCGACCGTTCGGGTTCACTTCCAGGAACCTGTTATTCAATAAAGCTACAAGGTCAGCTGAAGGCCCCCAGTCTATTCTTCGTGAGCCCGTCCGGCTCGCAGTCATCGTCGTTGCTTCCGACTTCCGAGGTCGGAGAGAGTGAGGAGCTTCCAGCATCTGATGTCGCACATGGTCGCCCATACCGGTCGAGAATGACCAGCTTCCAGGGTAATAGCGTCGAAATCATCACCCGAAGACTCGCCAAGGTTCCTTCTGCTCGTTCTTGGCAAAGCTGATCGCCTTGAACTCGTAGCTCTTGATCGCGCCAATCTCGATGAGCTCCTCGAGGTAGATCGACACCTTGTGTCCGTTGGGCGTACCGGCTGTCAGCAAGACGAGGCCGGGCTTAGAGAGTACGTCGGTCGACATGGTGGAGAGGTGGCGAACAAATTGGGAGGCTCGATTGATTGCCGAAGAGGTCATCGGTCGAAGGACAAGCTTGTGCGCACTCGCCTTGCGCCGGCTGTTTCAAAAGGGGGGCGTGGTGACGTAAGCAAGGCCGAAGGGGTCCGTGCGCGCCCCACCTGTCGGCGAAACGTTTTTTGGTGCTCGCTCTCGGCCTCGGCGGTGCGCTCGGCCTCTCGTATCCGAGTAAGGTGTGCTGCTCTTTACACATGGGAGCTGCCTACTCACCTACCAATACACACTTTCAAAAGGATCTTCACAGGGCCCTGCGTCGCGGACTGGTCCTTACAGGACGGTCTCGCCGAGGCGCCGCCCGCCGCGCGTCCCAGACGGGATAGATTCTCGCCCGCCATCTCGAGGGGCTTCGACGCGCGAAAGCCATTCTTCCCAAGCGAGCATAACGCCATCAACGCATCTGCCCCCATGCAAATCAATGCGCCGCCAAAGTGGCAGTGATCTGAAAACAACTTTTTTCGTGTCTTGGCCCAGATTTTGGGTCATGCAGTACCGAGCGTCGCATCGCAGATCGAGCTCGTCACGTCGGAACGTCCTGACTGATTATCCGGATCGACTCGAGCACGTCCCCACTCGCTTTGGTGATCTCCCTCTCTCCCTTGTTTCCCCTACACCGGCTCATCTTCATCCACCTCTACTGGCCTCCCGTCTGGTGTGTTACCTACACCGTCTCCACCGGCGCTTCTCGAAGAAAACGTTGATCGTTTCTCTCCTCTTCGACCTCTCCCGACTCGTCGCTACGGTAAAGACTGACCGACCAGCAACCACGTACGGCCACCTTCTCAATCTTCACCTACCACGAACCCACCATCACTATGTCGAGAACGAACACCCGAGCTGTGCTCGCTCTTGTACTCGTCGCATTGCTCCAAGCACTCGCCTCGCCCATCACCGGCATCACCATCACCGTCGGACCCGAGCAAGCCTTCGCGGTCCGTGCGCCTGCACCCGCCGCTGCAGCCACCGCGCGATCCCGTGTTCAACTTGAACTTGAAGGTGCTGATCGATATGTACGACTCGCCACTCTTCACACCCGCGACGAAGAACATCTCTTGGAGGCCCGACTTCTCAATCATATGATGATCGAGCAAGGTTTGGCTATCCGAGCGGCTGACGAATCCGAGAGCGAGAACACCGAGGAGGCTGAGACGGATGACGAAGCCGAGGTCGAGGAGACGGCTGAGGAGGTCATCGAGCGCCGCGGCAATTCACGGGTGTTTGCTACGTCGGCTCGCCCCATTCTGGCCGGAATGAGACCGTAAGCTCATTTGATTCCAGCAGCGAAGCTACCGCAGGTTCCTTAGACTAACGTCGTGCAGTCCCCGATGCTACTCTCTTTCAGCCCTCGCGTCATTCCCAACCCGAAAGATCCTGACTTTGGCAAGCCTACGGCCACGCCGGTGCGCACAGCCACCACGACTACGTCCGCCAAGTCGACGGCGACCACAACCCCAAGAGCAACGACCGCTCCATCGACGACGACGACGACGACGACGACCACCACCACCACCACCATGTCTACCAGGGCCGTTACCACCACACGGGATGCTGCCGCCGCGTCGATTCCGACCGGGCTCGGTTGCTTCCCCAGCAACGTCAGGACGATCCCAACCGGTGTGAACTACACCGCCGCTAATCTCGCTGCCAGCTGGTGGTGCGCCGACTCGAGTGAATACGCCTTCATGGGCTTCTCCTATTCGGTCGATGAATGCCAGTCCCCTTCGACGTTGCTCGCCGACTTTACGCGCATGCGTGAGCAATTCGGCGCTCGCTACGTTCGTCTCTATGGCGCGTGCGACGCGACCTGGTTCAATGACGCTCTCGTCGATGCTGCTGCTTCGGCCAACCTCGGTGTCTACCACTTGATTTGGTTCGGCTTCAACGGTGACGACCAATGGAAGAGCCGCTACAGCGCTTTTGTCAAGACGATGCGCACGAACCCCAAGGCCCCGTTCGTGTTTAAGAACGTCGCCATCGGGTCCGAGCCGCTGTACGACGGGGTACTTTCGGCTACCGACTTGGCGACCGAGATGCTCAGTATGAAGAGTAAGATGGCGCCGTATGGAACAAAGGTCACCTTCTCCGAGATGCCATACGGGCTGCAGATCAACAATGGCGCGCCGTCCACCATGGCCGCGGCCGACTTCGTCGAAGGCAACGTCCTCCCCTTCTTCGACTCGCAGGCCACTACCGGAGCAAACGCCTGGGGGGTCGTTTCCTGGTCACTCAGCTACTTTGCTTCGCTTGCACCGGGCAAAATCATTCGGTAAGGTCAAATCATTTATTGATTGCGATCGGCTCTAGCTCACCTTCCCTGTACTCTTCGTATGCGCAGCATGACCCAAACCGGCTGGCCGTCCGATCAGTCGGTGTGGATGGCCAACACTCCAACGGCCGTTTCCAGCATCTCGAGCGAGGCATCCTACTACGCCTTACTCGACTCCAAGTGCTCCTGGTTCAAGGCAAACGGGGGCATCGGGTGGTTCGCGCACATCTACTCCGATGACTCACTCCCAGGGTGGGGCGTGCTCAACAACGGCAATCTCAAGTTCCCGTTCGCGCCCAAGTCTTCGTGCTAGAGCCTTCTATTATCTGTACTGGTCATGGTTTTTGGGTAGTAGTGTAGCCTTCGATGTATTCCAGTCATCACCTAATTTGAAGGTATCAGCCCCTATTCTGGGGCTTAGAAAACCCAGATAAATCCCATTTGGTCATGAAGGTGTCCCGGCAGAAAATCTTGAGACTGCATCGAATTCCGATATAATTTACATGCAGGAGAAAGAGGAGGCCTTGGTAGTGTCACCATCCCTGTAGTAGCCCAATTGGGGCCAGGGGCACATGAGGCGTTCAAAGGCCACGCCCTGTCGCTTGTCGCCGTTGACGTAGTTGACACCGACGAGTGAATCGGGCGCCTGGTTCTTCTCGACCCATGCGATGAGCGCAAGGATCATATCGTCCTTGGCGGTGAAGGAGGCGCTCTGAATGCTCCCCCCGAGGGAGATGTCACGTTGGCTGGCTTGACCGAGGTTGAACGCACCGTTGCCGCCCCCGCAGTGCAACATGCCCGGGATAGCGAAAAGACGGAACGAGTCGTGGACGTTGCCGAGCTTGGCCTTGACGCGATCATGGTACAAGAGCGTCGAGCCCGCCGCGATGAGGGTGTCAGCGAAACCGACGTAAGTGATGAGCTTGCCACGACTGAGGAAATCACGGATGTCAGGGTCGTTGGCGTTCGTCTGTCCGGGGTCCGTGTCGTCGGCGATCTTGAGGAGCTTCTCAAAGTCAGCTTCCGACTTGACAGTGAAGGGCTGCACGCTTGTTTTGTTCAAGACTTGGTAGCTGGGTCATGGTGGGAGGCAGAAAGTTCTGTCAGATTGTGCCGGGGGAGAAGAACAGAAGGACACGGGCGTCAGGCTCACTTGAAGTAATCGGGTGCAGCGGAAAAAGGCGTGCCGGTGACGGAGAAGGCGCTGGAGTAGCCCTCGGATCCGGGTTGGAAACCAGGGTAATAGTTCGTCCCACCGGGCCCGGTGGAAAGGCCGCTAGAGCTCTTCCAGTCGGCCCAGATCGTGTACATGGTCTTGATCTGGGCTTGGGACAAGCAGGTCGTTTGGTTCGCGCCTTTGGCCGAGCAGAGTAAGCCCTCGAGCTTGGGCGAGCACTTGGTCTGTGATGATACCAAAAAGGACAGGAAAGAGCTAAGCGGTTTGTGCTTGCGGACACAAGAAGATGCGAGACAGCTTACAGGGTCCGTGATGATGCCGTCCTTGAGCTTGTCCTGTCCGAGGACGTCACACTGTTTGAGCACTTCGATACCTATCGTTGCGTAATTAGCCGCGGTCAGGTAGCCTGTCGATCCGATCTTGTTGACGAAGGCATTGAGTCGGTACGTTTGGCCGCTGTAGGAAGCAAATGGTAGAAGGCGTTTGTAAATCCGTGCTGATCATTCCACGGCTCTTTCCAAGGCGGTTTCTATCCGGGAAAAGATAGACTCACTTGAGATCTGAAAGACACAAACAGGTCAAAAGGGTTGCCTTCCGAGATCAGTACTCGGGCAAAATGACTGCGCAGGGGTTCGGACTCACGTGACAACCAGTGAGCTCCGGCACCGGCAAGGACACCGTCAAAGGTGTCGGCGTTGAGCTGGATCTCCTTGAGCCCCTGCCTGCCACCGCAGGAGCAACCTGAGAGGTTCGGAGCGGTCATTACACTCGAAGGACCGTCAGCAGCTGGAACAGGCGCCCCAAAATCTTTTATTCAGAGCAATTCACCAATCCAGTAGCTGGTGTTGGCTCCGCCGCCACCGTAGTAGGCTCTGATGAGACTCTTGGAGTAGGTCGCCGTCAGGGACACGGCTCGGTGGCCAAAGTCGATCTGGCTCTGAGGGTTCGAGATGGCGAAGGTACCGTCGTTGGCCCAGCCACTATGACCGGTATCGGTGGAGGCGACGGCAAACTTGTCTGTAGATAATCACACAGAAGAACATCGAAGAGAGGAGCTGTCAGTGCTGACCGCGTGGAGAAAAGGGAGCGGGGCCCGTCAAGGGGAAGGAGACTCACATTTGGTCAAGGGGACGCCCATGTCGGGGTAGTTGATACTACCGGCGTCACCTCCGTTTCCGACCATGGCAAATCGTCTGGACCAGTCATCGGGCATCCAGACTTCGAAGCGGATCTGCAAAAGTTCGCGAGTGCCGAAGAAGCGCGAGAGCCAGAGAAGTAAGCCAGCGTCCGAGAGGTGCCATTCGCGAGCATGTGGATACGCGATGTACCTTGGACTGGGACGAGGTCTTGATCTCGGCACCGAATCGGCAGAAAGCAGCGAGTCCAGGTACGGGGTCGCTGTAGGAGCGGGAGGCTGTAGAGACGGCCGAAGCGACCAGCTCGGAGTGTCAGCTGAGGTATTTTGCAAAGGTAGTGCAGGCCAGGGGTGTGCGAAACACGGGTGAAAATCCTGCCGGTCGGTCAACGGCCAATGAGTCAACTCACGACCAGAGGGGCTGAAGGTAGAGTTGGCGCCGTAGTGCTCCGTCGCGTAGATGGTCATGTCGGGCATCTTGACACTCGCCATGTTGGCGCATCGAGTGCTGAAGTCGGTGTCCGCGACGCGAGCCGACCTGCCATGACGCCGAGTACGTGCGTTGACGCCGGTGAGGCAAAGTGCGGCCACCGCCGCCGCGGTCAGGAAACTTGGCGAAGTGCCAAAACCGACCATGAATGTTTGTCGAATCGAAGCGGATCTGGGAGATGGAGAAGAAAGAGAGGAGGGACTGGTTCATCTCGAGTCAGGTCAATCTGCTCTATTCGTTATCCTCAGACTATGGCAGCTATTTTGAGCGTCCCCTCTACCGACGGCGCTGGCACGCTCGCAGAAGGTGCAGTGGAGTGTACCGGGGCCTTGTGTGCGGGCGGACCGCACATTCGTTGGCGGAGAGAAACAAGCTATTATGGGCGTACTCTGAGACTCTCCGTTAACGCGGCTATGTGGGGCGCAGTCTCCGCGAACGGCTGTTTCATAGCAAAGACACCCTCCTCCCCTCCCCTGAAACGGGATCGTCACGGCCCTAAAACGGGATCGTCACGGGATCGCCACGGATCGTCACGGGATCGGGCCTATGATTTTTTGAAGCTATTTAAAGCCGAAGGTTTCTTTCAAGAGTTGGTGAAGGAGGGGGGAACCAGCCCTGAAACTCGTCCGTTCTCAACGCCCTCATTGTCAGGAGATGGCGCCGCTACCCCTCAGCAGCTCAGTCACCTATCCATCGCTAGCGCAGTTCAGTCGAATAGGGGCAGGCAGTTCGGACGCGTGCCCAGAGGTATCGCGACGCCTTGCTTGCATTTTTTGTTTTGTTTTACTGGGGCTCATAAATTGCACTCCTTCGGGTCGGCTGGGACCGCTACAAAAAGAGCTAAAAGGGGTTATAAAGCAACGACGGCAAGCAGTTGGGTGAAAGTGAAACCCCTGCGCGCAAAGAGCGCTGCCCGCGCGCCCAAATGCCGCCGACTCGCCCCCGCCGCGCCTGGCCGTCGGGCGCAAGGGCGAGTCGACGTCGAGCCGCGCGAATCCCAGAGGACGAGCGAGATCTAAGCTCAACTATATGGGCCGCCGTTTGGGCAACAAATGGATCTGCGCGCGCGGGGTCTCCGCGCGTTGAGAAATGTGGATATGCGCGCGCCGCCGAACGCTTCTGCGCGCCCGCGCCTCGTCTAGCTTTTGGCTCCGGTCGTTCATGCACATGCGCGACTAACGCGAGCTCGCGCGCGCGACTCGCGCGGACTTGCGCGGCCGCCTTCTTCCACAGAATCCACACACACACACCGCCCCTACGTCAACCTTGTCCAGTCATTCCCCGCTTTCATAACGACTCTGCTTCACTCAAAAGCCTTCAATTGCCATCATGAGAAAGTTAGATGGCATCATTCCAGGAGAGGGACTTGGCCGCCAAGGGTGCAGGTACGTTGCAAGCTGGGAGCTCTTTGAGCCCTCCTAATTCAGGCTGGATCAGATGCAGAGATTCTTCCAGTGCTGATGTTTGATATACGATTCTGCTGCTGCATACCAAGACTTTTGGCCGGGAGCACCAGTGCAAGATTTTTCGGCCCACCCCGACACATAATTATCTGGAACGAGCCCTACTAGCGCAGACAAGCGCAAGCTAGCGCACTCAGGCTGGCCTCCGCTGGCAAGTTGCCACCGCCCGGCCCTCTCCATTCCGTCTCTCTGTACTGCCTTGTTCTAACTTGGACCGAGTTTCCTCGCATCTCTAAGACAGGCTATCACACAACCGCCGTCATGTCACTGCTTTCTGATCTTGTACGCCTCCGCACCATCGAGGTCAGCCCACTGCACAACGCTCGAATCTCGGCAACGTGTTAAGCCTCGCGTCCACCACTAGCGACAGCCGATCCTCCCGCCGCACCGATCAAGCACAGTATGTGTATTCCGGTGCGCTCTTACGCAACAGTCCAGTGTTAGCACTCGATGATGTGGTTGTCAAATGCAGTCTTGGGCAGCTCGTGTGCAGCAGCATCAACTTCAGCATGGATCTCCTGAAGGAGCTTTTTCGGGCGCACCACGTGGAAGGATACTCCAGGAGGAACCCGCTTGCGAAAGAGCTATCCCTACAAGCGCTCCTTTGGTCGTGCGATCCCAACTGTAATGCTTGTTCAAATGGGTATGTTTTCAGAAGGCAACAAGCGGCGAGTCCCGTGACTCCGCCACGTCGTCATTGCTTCTCCGACCACAGAGCATACGCATCAAAACCTGTTGACGTGCTTCGAGCCTGACTGAACGAGGAAGTCCAGAAGAATCGCGAGAACGTCTCAGCGACTGACTCTAAACAAACGCTGCACAGACGTCCACCGCTGCATCCCGAACCCGCACAAGAAGATCCCGGTAAAGTGACATCGCATTTTGCGCCAGCATCCGATCAGTTCAAGACCGAGAACCGTTCTGAATGGAATGATTACTTCACCGACGCTCGTTCCCGTCTCTTCTGCTGCCTGGTGTGTTCCGAGAGAGTCTTCGGGCATAACGTACGATGGGTGCCTGAAGACGACATCAAGCGCGAGGAATCAGGGATTTGGAGGGGATTAACCAACTCTACACTACGGGCGGACCTCCGACTTACGATTTTTCAGCTTGACGGGGCGCGCTCATCCATCCCCGACGTCTCCATCGACCGAGCGACTCTTTAATCGATCAGATCGCGTACTACTCGCCCACGAACAACACGCTTCAGTGCTCACTCTGTCCAGACTGCTTCAAACGGTTGTTCCCTACCACAGGCCACCGACTAAGCCCCCTCGGTCGTTGAGCAACGGATTTTATCGCGCACTGGATCACGTCCCTGCTGATGTCCGAGATTGCTTCTCCAACGCGAGTCAGCTTGAGCACGTCGCCACTGCGCGCGCCAGAGCCTACAAGATCGTGTACAACCTAACTAGTTTCGGATATCCCAAAGCTCAACAAGAACTTACGCGCGGAAACACCCTCATCTTCAGCCAGAACACCGCTTCGTTCACCGATGTACTGCCCATGTCAGTCGAAGAACTCGCTGACAGTGTTTGCGTTTTATTCTGCGGAGGGAGCCCCAACCTTGCGGAGCTGGACAAGTGTCGACCCATGATCGTGAAGCAGAGTCGGATCCAAAAGATGCTCAGGTGGTTGATCAACGAAAGCAAGAATTCGGCGCACTCTGCCGTCTCCTTTGATGGCGATTGCACAGCTCGTTCGACGCAGTTCCGGCTCGGGTGCGCTCAACCCGACCTCTCCAGATTCTACGGCGGTTTCAGCTTCAAACACTTCGACTTCGGCTTCCGTCTGGGTTGCTCCCCAAGTATCGGATCGACAAATAGCGGATGGAGACTGTCTCGTGCTCGACGTAGTTTTGGCGAATGTGGTGACCGCAGAGACAGTGGAACCAATATCATCGCTCTTTGAAGGCTACGCAACAACGCATAATGACTCTGATGAACCAGTATTCGAACACGCACATGTGGCCGCCACCCCCTACCGACGAACTAATTCACTCATGACTGCTCTTTGAGAAAGCTCTCCGTTATCTCAACCAGGACAAGCCCACCTATGACATTCCGACAGGCGACGTCCCTTTGTGGGAACCTTCGGACGAGCTCGTGCTCTCAAAGCTGTGGCCACACCTCGATCCATTTGGTCTCGTCGGTTTCTGTGTCGAGCGCGACCTCAAGATTTCTCTGGACGAGCAAGTCAAACATTCGCTCAATTTATACGACAGCGATTTCGATGCGACCCGTCTTTCCCATTCATCGTCTCGAACATGCTCCGCCGACGAGAAGTGTTTCGCCAACTCGCTTTTCGGGTCCCCAAAGAGAAGGTGGCTCGAATCGCAGCAGCACTGCTCGAAATCGACATGGATGTTGTGTCCGAAATGATCAAAACATCAAAGGACACGAAAGGGTACAAGACAACAACAGAAGCAGAAGCAGAGAAGCATATCAACCGTATTCTGGCGGAATTGCAAAGTGTCGGAGACAAAATTCACGGCACAACTGCGCAGATGCTCGACATGAGGAATGAGATCCGCGGAGACGTCAACGCGTTCGGTATGTACACCCTCTTCGTCACCGTCAACGCGGCAGATTTACAATCAACGTTGCGATGACGAGGTATCTCACAGCCTTGGGCGCATCAAGGACAAGTTTCTCGACCAAGCAGATACCGTTTAGGCCAACGACAAAAAGTCATCTAATCGTGGGTTGCAACGCTTTTCCCACCGTGAAAGATCTGTGGGGGAATACTGACACTCCATGCCATTTGATTCCCATGTCTCTCAGCGGTGGACACATTCACCACGCCTAGCCAGGCCGTCTCGCGCCCAAGTCGCTCCCGGAAGTCCCGATC
Organism: Microbotryum silenes-acaulis; assembly: GCA_003665825.1. Lineage (NCBI taxonomy): Eukaryota > Fungi > Basidiomycota > Microbotryomycetes > Microbotryales > Microbotryaceae > Microbotryum > Microbotryum silenes-acaulis. The sequence continues at coordinate 397,491 of QPFY01000014.1, forward strand.
TCTCAACGTCAACCGAAACCACTTCTTATAGCTGACTTCGGTGAGCGCGCGATGTGGGTCCCCGGCGCTGGTGACCACATGCGAACATAAACTCGTCCAGACGCGGACTGTGACATGGGCGATGTCGAGTGATCTCAACTTATGCATTTACACCCCGGCTCTGGCTCGATCTCGTTGTCTGCAATATTCATTAACGTTTGGCACATTTACACGCCTCATTCATGTGAACCGAACTGACTCGGGAACTGGTGCTGCATACCCAATCCATGGCACGTTCTTAGTAATACTAGCTGACGTTGACAGTCGGTGTTACTCCGTCAGAGGTTCAGGGACCCGTCGCCCCCTTCGGGGGCGCGTCAATTTGTAATGTAGTACATTTGGGCATCCTAGCCCGCCCCCCTATTCCGAACCGAACCGGCCCAATAGGGCGGTCAAAAGCAGAGCAATTTGGCCAAAAACATTTTGGCTTGGCCGAATTGAAAGTTCGGGTGTGCAACGGCTCGCCTACTCTACTACAGTCAGACCTGAGAAAATTTATATCGCCCAATATTATACAAAATTTATGGACTTTTCAATCTCCCGACTTTTTTGGCTGACAGAACCTGTCCAATCTTATACCTTATAATTTATGGGTTTACAGGTCAAATTATAAGATAAGAGAGAGCCGGAAATGAGCGATTGATCAGGAATTGGCCTCTCCTTCGGCGTTCTTGTTGACGAGCCGCCTGCTGGAAGAGTCCGAAATGCGCCGAAACAGCCGAGAAGCGAGCACAGGAGAGCAAAGGCGGCGGTGGACACGTTGACAGGCTAGTCGCGACGTGCTTCTCTCTCCTCTTCCGCCGACAACGACGCCGAAATGAACATCTTCACAATCCGAGAAGCCCTCTTCAAAAATTCCTCTTCATATCATCATGGTCTCATTCCTTTCCCGGAATTTGAGGATCGTCATGGTCAACTCACCGCCGATCCTCAATTCGCCCCCTATCGCGCCGAATGGGACGCGTATCGCAAGCACCTGGTCGAACTCGAAAGAGATGGACCTCTCCCACCGGTTTTCATTTACATACTGATCGCTTGCTGCATTGCAGACCTTCTGATGATGTCTGTGGCACCTTCACAGCCGCCTCTGAAGCCTTGCCGAGAGGAGTCGGGCGCACGGGCCGCCGCGAATGAGGTCACCATGCTCGACCTGACCTCGTCGCCTCCAAAAAAATCGCCAACAAAGCGAATCCCTCAACCCCTCTCTCGACATACAAAGGGCTCGACTTCAGCCTCGACCTCGTCTCAAAAGGCTAAGCCCAAGCCTCAAAAGCGTGGACCGAAAGCGAAGGGCGCGGCGACCACCGCGCAGATTGTCAAGGTCCTTGACTATCAAAAACGGCACAAGTTGACGCTCACGGCCACCGTCAAGTATTTCAACAATTCGCCAAACCACCGAGACATCCCGATCTTGAGCCAGCCAAAGCGCACGCAATGGCGCAAAAAGGAAGTCGAGCATCGCGCCCTTCTCGAAAGCGGTCAAGGAAGCATGAGGCGCAACAACAGCGTCATGCACCCGAACCTGGAAAAGGCGCTGGCAATCTGGTGTACTCAAGCTCTCGAGCAGAACACCACCATCACCACCGATGTATTGCGCCTGAAAGGTCAACAACTTGCCGACAAACTCGAGATTCGGGATTTCGCCTTTTCGAACGGCTGGCTTCAGGGCTTTAAGAAAAGGTACTCGCGTGATTATTGTTCCAGTCAGCCGTTCTACATTGTCTGAATTTCCTCTTTGTGAAACTAGACACAATCTTCGCTCTTACAAGTTCCATGGCGAAGGCGAGAAGGTCGATGCGAAAACGCTCGAAGAGGAGCGCAAAAGAGTCGTCGATCTTACGAACAAGTACGACCCAAGTGATATCTTCAACATGGACGAAACCGGTCTCTTCTACGCTATGCGTCCGTCTACGGGCCTTGCTCGGAACGGTCGAAATGGTGTGAAGATGAATAAGACTCGCATCACCTTCGCTTTCACGGTCAACGCCGACGGATCGGAACGGCTCCCTCCCTTCATCATTGGTAGCGCGGCGAAGCCTCGTAGCTTCAACAAAAAACCAGCCAGCTACTAGAATCATTACTATCGATCGAACAAGAAGGCGTGGATGACTGGCGAGCTTTACGTCGAATGGTTGAAAGCCCGGGATCTCGAGCTTCGCAGCAAGGGCCGAAAAGTGCAACTCTGGCTCGATAACTTCTCGGGACACACGAGGGATGTTGATCCCATCACCAACATCGAAGTTCATTACTTTGTACCCAATATGACGTCAAGAATCCAGCTGCTCGATCAAGGAATCATTGCGAACTTCAAGGCAAACTATCGCAGAAGGTGAGTCCCGAGGTTTGAGACTGTTTTCCAACCTATCTGATCAATGATGATGCACTCTGCTCGATAGGTTCATCCGTAATGCTATTGCAAGGTTCGACGATGGTCAAACCGGCGACGATATCTACGCAATCGATCAGCTTCGAGCGATGAATCTTGCGAGACAGGCGTGGAACGACATCCGCCCCGAGACGATTGCCAACTGCTGGCGCCACGCTCAAATCTTGTCTGATCGCAAGAACAAAGGATCGACCGACCATACACCTCTTCCCAACGGTCGCGGGCCTCTCGATGGCGATCGCGGCATCATCAACGCGATGAACGCTCTGAAGACGGCGAACGATGAGCTGGTCGAAAAGGGGATAGTTACGAGCAACGAGAAGATGAGTATCCACTTTCTCGTCGATGTGGAGGAGAACCTTGCTGGTGGGGCTGAAATGACCGATCAGGAGATTGTGGACCTGAGTACCCATTCATAGCAAACCTAAGGAAAACATCAAGCGCTGAGATTGCCTCCTTCAGCGTCGTTCGCTCCGCCGGTCGGAGCTCTATCTCCGCTTCCTCCTCTCCTCCTTCTCCCTCGCAATTCTCCTCCTACTCTTCGGCAATGACCAGGTCCACAATCTCCTGATCGGTCATTTCAGCCCCACCAGCAAGGTTCTCCTCCACATCGACGAGAAAGTGGATACTCATCTTCTCGTTGCTCGTAACTATCCCCTTTTCGACCAGCTCATCGTTCGCCGTCTTCAGAGCGTTCATCGCGTTGATGATGCCGCGATCGCCATCGAGAGGCCCGCGACCGTTGGGAAGAGGTGTATGGTCGGTCGATCCTTTGTTCTTGCGATCAGACAAGATTTGAGCGTGGCGCCAGCAGTTGGCAATCGTCTCGGGGCGGATGTCGTTCCACGCCTGTCTCGCAAGATTCATCGCTCGAAGCTGATCGATTGCGTAGATATCGTCGCCGGTTTGACCATCGTCGAACCTTGCAATAGCATTACGGATGAACCTATCGAGCAGAGTGCATCATCATTGATCAGATAGGTTGGAAAACAGTCTCAAACCTCGGGACTCACCTTCTGCGATAGTTTGCCTTGAAGTTCGCAATGATTCCTTGATCGAGCAGCTGGATTCTTGACGTCATATTGGGTACAAAGTAATGAACTTCGATGTTGGTGATGGGATCAACATCCCTCGTGTGTCCCGAGAAGTTATCGAGCCAGAGTTGCACTTTTCGGCCCTTGCTGCGAAGCTCGAGATCCCGGGCTTTCAACCATTCGACGTAAAGCTCGCCAGTCATCCACGCCTTCTTGTTCGATCGATAGTAATGATTCTAGTAGCTGGCTGGTTTTTTGTTGAAGCTACGAGGCTTCGCCGCGCTACCAATGATGAAGGGAGGGAGCCGTTCCGATCCGTCGGCGTTGACCGTGAAAGCGAAGGTGATGCGAGTCTTATTCATCTTCACACCATTTCGACCGTTCCGAGCAAGGCCCGTAGACGGACGCATAGCGTAGAAGAGACCGGTTTCGTCCATGTTGAAGATATCACTTGGGTCGTACTTGTTCGTAAGATCGACGACTCTTTTGCGCTCCTCTTCGAGCGTTTTCGCATCGACCTTCTCGCCTTCGCCATGGAACTTGTAAGAGCGAAGATTGTGTCTAGTTTCACAAAGAGGAAATTCAGACAATGTAGAACGGCTGACTGGAACAATAATCACGCGAGTACCTTTTCTTAAAGCCCTGAAGCCAGCCGTTCGAAAAGGCGAAATCCCGAATCTCGAGTTTGTCGGCAAGTTGTTGACCTTTCAGGCGCAATACATCGGTGGTGATGGTGGTGTTCTGCTCGAGAGCTTGAGTACACCAGATTGCCAGCGCCTTTTCCAGGTTCGGGTGCATGACGCTGTTGTTGCGCCTCATGCTTCCTTGACCGCTTTCGAGAAGGGCGCGATGCTCGACTTCCTTTTTGCGCCATTGCGTGCGCTTTGGCTGGCTCAAGATCGGGATGTCTCGGTGGTTTGGCGAATTGTTGAAATACTTGACGGTGGCCGTGAGCGTCAACTTGTGCCGTTTTTGATAGTCAAGGACCTTGACAATCTGCGCGGTGGTCGCCGCGCCCTTCGCTTTCGGTCCACGCTTTTGAGGCTTGGGCTTAGCCTTTTGAGACGAGGTCGAGGCTGAAGTCGAGCCCTTTGTATGTCGAGAGAGGGGTTGAGGGATTCGCTTTGTTGGCGATTTTTTTGGAGGCGACGAGGTCAGGTCGAGCATGGTGACCTCATTCGCGGCGGCCCGTGCGCCCGACTCCTCTCGGCAAGGCTTCAGAGGCGGCTGTGAAGGTGCCACAGACATCATCAGAAGGTCTGCAATGCAGCAAGCGATCAGTATGTAAATGAAAACCGGTGGGAGAGGTCCATCTCTTTCGAGTTCGACCAGGTGCTTGCGATACGCGTCCCATTCGGCGCGATAGGGGGCGAATTGAGGATCGGCGGTGAGTTGACCATGACGATCCTCAAATTCCGGGAAAGGAATGAGACCATGATGATATGAAGAGGAATTTTTGAAGAGGGCTTCTCGGATTGTGAAGATGTTCATTTCGGCGTCGTTGTCGGCGGAAGAGGAGAGAGAAGCACGTCGCGACTAGCCTGTCAACGTGTCCACCGCCGCCTTTGCTCTCCTGTGCTCGCTTCTCGGCTGTTTCGGCGCATTTCGGACTCTTCCAGCAGGCGGCTCGTCAACAAGAACGCCGAAGGAGAGGCCAATTCCTGATCAATCGCTCATTTCCGGCTCTCTCTTATCTTATAATTTGACCTGTAAACCCATAAATTATAAGGTATAAGATTGGACAGGTTCTGTCAGCCAAAAAAGTCGGGAGATTGAAAAGTCCATAAATTTTGTATAATATTGGGCGATATAAATTTTCTCAGGTCTGACTGTAGCTAACGATGTCAGTCCGTGTTACTCTGTCAGGGGTTCAGGGACCCGCCACCCCCTCCGGGGGCGCGTTAACCATATTCTCCCGTCAGGAGTTACATACAGCCTTCTACAGCAGGCGGATCAACTGTTGTAGTCGAAACGGACTTGAACAGGACGTGTCGGCTTCTGCCGCGCCAAACTTGCTACCGGCCCAGCTGCCGATCCGATCGGCTTTTTTGGCTGCCGCTGCGCGGCGCGATTAAGATCGTCCCTTCTTTTGTCTGCCCGAGGTGGTCGAATGGTGCAACCCTGCGAGACGCGACTGCGAGCGTTTGGTGCAAAGCCGGCTAGCCACGGACTCTCAGACCTCTGGGCATGCCTCCTTGTCATTTGTATATGGTCATATGGGTTGTCCCGTCCTTCATCTGATTATTGTTCCTATTTATGGTACTTGATTTTGAGCCCATAGGGCGGGTCATGAACGCTTCTGGGACCTCAATATCCCTACTTTACTAGTCTCTATTCTCTCTCCTTATTAGCTTTACGCTTTACTTTCTAGCCTTCCGCGAGTCTGTCCCTTAGTCTCTGACCACTCTGTTCTCGTCCCTGTTCATTGGACTGAGTCGTGGTCATCATCAGTTTCCACTTGAGAACATTTCTGCGACAATCCTAACTAACTGCCTGTCACTGTCTGATTGAAATGCGCTAGCGATGGCTAGAGCGGGGAAGGAGCACGTGGCTGGGGGGCAGCAGCGCTATCTCCTGAAAATGAGGGCGTTGACAACGGACGAGTTTCAGGGCGGGGACCCCCCTATCCCCCCCCCCTTCCTTCTTCACCGACTCTTGGAAGGCAACGGAGGATCCCGTGACGATCCGGTGACGATCCGTGACGATCCGTGACGATCCCGTTTCAGGGGGGGGGGGGGGGGGGGAAGGGGGTCTTGCTATGAAACGGCCGTTCGCGGAGACTGCGCCCCACACAGCCGCGTTAACGGAGAGTCTCAGAATACGCCCATAACAGCTTATTTCTCTCGGCCAACGAATGGGCGGTCCGTCCGCACACAAGGCCCCGGCGCACTCCATCACACCTACTGCAAGCAGCCAGCGCCGTCGGTAGAGGGGACGCTCAAAATAGCTGCGATAGTCTAGGGAAAACGATGACCTGATCCGAGATGAACCAGTCCCTCCTCTCTTTCTTCTCCATCTCCCAGATCCGCTTCGGTTCGACAAACATTCATGGTCGGTTTTGGCACTTCGCCAAGTTTCCTGACCACGGCGGCGGTGGTCGCACTTTGCCTCACCGGCGTCAACGCACGTACTCGGCGTCATGGCAGGTCGGCTCGCGTCGCGGACACCGACTTCAGCACTCGATGCGCCAACATGGCGAGTGTCAAGATGCCCGACATGACCATCAACGTGACGGAGTACCACGGCGCTAACAATCCTGTCAGCCCAGCTGGCCGTGAGTTAACCCCTTGGCTGTTGACCGGCCGGCAGGATTTTCATCCGTGTTTCGCACACCCCTGGCCTGCACTGCCTTTGCACAACACCTCGGCTGACACTCCGAGCTGGTCGCTTCGGCCCTTTCTACCGCCTCCCGCCCCTACAATGACCTCGTAGTCGGGTCCGCTGCTTTCTGCCGATTCGGTGCCGAGATCAAGACCTCGTCCCAGTCCAAGGTACGACGCGTATCCACATGCTCGCGAACACCACCCCCCGTACGCTGGCTTACTTCTCCGGCACTCGCGAACTTTTGCAGGTCTATTTCGAAGTTTGGATGCCCGCTGACTGGTCCAGACGATTCGCCATGGTCGGAAACGGAGGTGACGCCGGTAGTGTCAACTACCCCGACATGGGCGTCCCCTTGACCAAGTGTCAGTCTCCTCTTCCGTCCACGAACTCCTGGGCTCCATGGGCTCAGCACTGATAGCCCCTCTCTTCGATCCTTCCCTGTAATCGTCTACAGACAAGTTTGCCGTCGCCTCCACCAATACCGGTCACAACGGCTCGCCCTTCGACGGTACCTTCGCCATCTCGAACCCTCAGACCCAGATCGACTTCGGCCACCGAGCCGTGCACCTGACGGCGACCTACTCCAAGAGTCTCATCAGAACCTACTACGGTGGCGGCGGAGCCAACCACAGCTACTGGATTGGTGAGTGGCTCTGAATAGAACGTCTTAAGGCCCCTGTTTCAGCTGCTGACGGTCCTTCGAATGCAATAACCGCTCCGAACCCGCTCAGGTTGCTCCGCCGGTGGCAGGCAGGGGCTCAAGGAGATCCAGCTCAATGCCGACACCTTTGACGGTGTCCTTGTCGGTGCCGCAGCTCACTGGTGGTCACGTGAGTCCAAAGGCCCCGTTTCAGTCACGATGCACAAGTACTGATCTACAAAGGCAACTCTCTTGATCTGTTTGTGACTTTCAGATTACAAGTGCGTCTTTTTTTCCACGGATGGAAACCCCCATGAGGAGACGAACACCTCTGACTCATCTACTTCCTACAGCGGTGATGTGTACCGACTCAATGCCTTCGTCAACAAGGTCGGATCGACAGGCTTCCTGACTGCGGCCAATTATAAGACGATAGGTCTCGAAGTGCTCGAACAGTGTGACGTAGTCCTCGGACAGGACAAGCTCAAGGACGGCATCATCACGGACCCTGTAAGCTGTCTCGCATCTTCTTGTGTCCGCAAGCACAAACCGCTTAGCTCTTTCCTGTCCTTTTTGGTATCATCACAGACCAAGTGCTCGCCCAAGCTCGAGGGCTTACTGTGCTCGGCCAAAGGCGCGAACCAAACGACCTGCTTGTCCCAAGCCCAGATCAAGACCATGTACACGATCTGGGCCGACTGGAAGAGCTCTAGCGGCCTTTCCACCGGGCCCGGTGGGACGAACTATTACCCTGGTGTCCTAGCCGGAGCCGACGGCCCCCCCGGCGTCCCCTATGGCCCTTCACCCGATTATTTCACGTGAGCCTCAGGACCTTACCCGTGTCCTTGTACTTCCACACTCTCTGATCGGATCTGGTGCCTCCGGCCATGACCCAGCTACCAAGTCTTGAACAAGACGAGCCCGCAACCCCTCACTGTCAACTCGGAAGCCGAGTTCGAGAAGCTCCTCAAGATCGCTGACGACACGGACCCCGGACAGACGAACGCCATCGACCCTGACATCAGTAAATTCCTCAGTCGTGGCAAGCTCATCACTTATGTCGGTCTCGCCGATGACGTCATCCCGGCGCGCTCGTCGCTCTTGTACCATGATCGCGTCAAGGCCAAGCTCGGCAACGTCCACGACTCGTTCCGTCTTTTCGCTATCCCGGGCATGTTGCACTGCGGGGGCGGCAACAGTGCGTTCAACCTCGGTCAGGCCAGCCAAAGTGACATCTCCGTTGGGGGGGTCTTTCAGAGCGCGAACTTCACCGCCAAGGACGATATGATCCTTGCGCTCATCGCATGGGTCGAGCAGAACCAGGCGCCCGATTCACTCGTCGGTGTCAACTACGTCAACGGCGACAAGCGACAGGGCGTGGCCTTTGAACGCCTCATGTGCCCCTGGCCCCAATTGGGCTACTACAGGGATGGTGACACTACCAAGGCCTCGTCCTTCGCCTGCAAGTAAACCGTATCGCCATTTTATGCTATCTCGAAGTTCCCTACCGTGGCTCTCGAGATTTCCTGCCGGGACAGGTCTATGACCAAGTGGAATGGATTACTGGGTCGTCTAAGGGCACGATCATAAGGAGCTGACACCTTCACAGAAGATGATGACTGGAATAAGTTGACTTCTACAATAAAACCCAATAACTACGACCAGTACAAATGATAGAATTCTCTAGCACGAAGATTTGTGCGCGAATGGGAATTTGAGGTTGCCATTGTTGAGCACGCCCCCTGTCCCGAAGTATCATCCCGTGTCCTCTACCCTGACAGCAAACACTATACGTGACCAATCGATTCTTCATCAAGTTCTAGTTGATCGCTTCGATTGTCTCTCAAGCCGTGCTTCTTCGTGTTGGAATCAACAATGATTCCGAAATGATCGACAGATGAAGAGAACGGCTGGACCGACCAGGAGTCGAACCTGGGTCGCCTCCCATCATTGGAAAAGCTTTGCCCTACTGAGAGATATCCGGCCCCTGGTATCAGTGCAAGGTCTACTACTTCAACACTTCCCGCTCCGGTAGCTCCAGCCAACCCGAAGGATTGCAAGTTATGCTCGTCGACTTCCATCTAGTTTTTCCGTAGGCCAATCAGGGGGAACAGGAGTCGGGGGCAATATGATGAACTGTTTCTACAATAAAAATAAAAATAATAAAAATAAAAAATCGAGCCGCGGCTGCGTGTCCATTGGATTGTCACATGCTCTCGGTGCCCTTCCGCGGGAATCTATGGAGCGTGTGCCTGTGCGGAGTAGGCCGTGTTTCGCAGTTGCAGTCATTGGAGGGTGATCTGGCGTCAATTGGTTGTGAGGGGTGGCGGCGGGGTCTTGGTTACCAGAAAGAGGGAACGCACCGCGGCGCTGGCGCAGTGTATTGGGGCACAAGGGGTATGTGATTGCTGCGGTCGAAGAGGGTTACCCACTTTGAGTACGTGACTCATTCGGATTGAGCACGAACTCGTGCCATCGGAGATTTTGTTCGAGATAAGGCAAGTAATCAAGGGGATTAAAGGGGTTAGGAGGCTCGGGAGACGGTTCTAAGTCGGAAGGTCGAAGAAGGTTCCAACTGTAAACTGTACAACATCTCGGACGGCGGAAAAGAGAAGAAAAGCTACGGAAAAAAACTTGCGCGCGCGCCGACCGCACTCCCGAATTCCCTAGTACCCCACTGACAATAAACCATACCTAGAATGCCTTGATGCGCCAAACGCCCAAATATAACAATTTTCACACTTCCCCTTAGAATATTGCTTTAGCATCTCACTCTATAGCATTGGAGAATCTGGAGTAGCCTCCCTCTACTTACGTCGCATCACTCGTACCCGCGAGACTCCTCGGCTCCACGCGATCGAGAGGGAGCGTGTCATTCCGAACCCGGCAAAAAGCATCCCAACGGGGATGTAATAGACGGGATCAGAAAAACGGATCGCGTTCTCAGCTATCGTCCAAGACAACATCAAGTGGATGGTAGCAATGTCGTCTGCGAGGGCACTCGCAGCAATCAACGAGAAGCCTTCATCAACGGAGCACTCGGAAGTTGCACGGAGGGGGCGGGAGAGTCCTCTTATTGACGAGGAAGGAACATAGGGGAAGAATAATGCCCGCCTGCGTGGATCTGCTCTCATAAGAAGAGTTCGAATGGTTAGGTCGGACGGCACGGAGCTGAACGCGCGCCGCTCTCAAGCTGCCCACTCTTCAGCCGCATGCGCAGCGGACATACTGGAGTTTCTGGATGATCAGTGTCCATGCGTCATTAGTCAAAGCTGTAGACCCGCTGCGGCAAGTAATATCCCCTTCTCTTCTTCTGACTGTCCATCTCAGTCAGTGCTGTAGGCCGAAACAGAGAGCATTTCCGTTGGCGCAATGGCCCAGCTTTTCGCCGCCCTGCTTTGACTCGTCAGGGTCGTCGAAAAGCGAGCACCGATAGTGTGGCAATGATCCTTCAGACGGTGGGAAACGCTAAGCTGCGCGTCAAAACATGCAACCGAGAATGTTTTTCGGGTGCTCTAGAGCTCTCAAACTTTCCGCTTCGCAAGTGGACTCGCGGCCCTTTTAGAGCCCCTCTAACGACCAGGCCTGGGGGGCTTTCTTCAATCAGAAGTTGGCTCGGAAAGGCCCAGCATGGGCATGACCCCGCAAGACGCTCACAAGTAGGAAGCAATCTTTAAGCGTTTTCTGAATCGGCTCCGTCAGGGGTATAGTCTTGGGAGCATCACTGTCTGTGTGAGGCTAAAACAATATCTGCCATGGAGCCTCGAACCCAACGAAGCGACCTCGGAACACAGATTGGCCCACTTTTGATGGCATGAAAACAGTGAGTACTGGAATGGTCTCAACATAGTGTTCCGCCGCGCGAATTATGCAGCTAGATTCCACGGTGCACCGATCATTAGCTCGGCGGCATTAGCTCAAAAACTCCCCGGCAGTGCCCCGCGGCCTCGCACGATCTAATACCAAATAGCGTCGAGGACTTGACGTCGGTCTGCCTCAACCCCCACCTGACACGACACGCCAAACCCAATCAAGAAATGGCCCACGCAGCATCCGCATCCTCATTCTGGTCACTCGACTACACACAAGCGTAAGGTATACCCACCCTTGAGCTCCGGAACGTGTGAACAGACACTGATCGCCGCTCATATGGTCCTACAGCACGCCTTCGATGTCCAAGTTGACCCTCGACCCTCCTGGTCACGTCGCGCCGTCCTCGCTCGAAGTACGCTGCATCTCGGGCATTCCGTGTTGTTACAGTGACTAACCAGGCTCTTTGCAATGTATTACAGTCATCCGCACATTCAGCTTTGATAAAGACCAGCGATCTTTCCGGGTTGCGCCAACAAAAGGCGTGGGAGATCGCACTCGCCCCGGCCAAGAACGTGCCCATGCAAGGTCAGCAACTTGAACACCTACACCAAGTCTTGGATGAGTTCTTTTCTGACCTGTCTGCGTCTCCGCTCCCGCCTTGCCAGCTTTTATGATGTACATGACCGGAGGTGGCGTGCAAATCTTCTCCGTTATGAGCGTGTGGTTCCTGCTCAAGGGTGCAGTACAGGGGATATTCTCGGTACAGCAAGGTCAGTTCATCAAGTCTGATGTTATACAACACATGCGGCGACCTCTGCTCTGATCAGCCTTCTCTTTCTTTGATAAAAAAAAGTGTTCGCCCCTTTCGCCTCAAAACCCACCACGACCGGGACCTCGACCTCAGCCGCCCCATCGCTCCTCAACCAAAAAGCCGTCTTCATCCTCTGCCAAATTGGACTCCTCGGCGTTGGTCTGTGGAAGTGCAACTCGATGGGCCTCCTACCAACACATCAAAGTGATTGGCTAGCCTTCACCGAACCGATGACGTGGGAACCGTTATAGGGTCGTCGAGAGCCTTTTGTATTTTTTCATGGGTGTACTCATGCTTTGTATTCCTACTATTCCAACTTCTTGGAGACCTCAATTACATTAGATGCAAGGAGAGACCATGGGCTCGATCCATGTATATGAAACCCACTCGATCCCTTTACCTTCACCGACGGACGAAACAGCAGACCCCTACCTGCGCTCCCTACTAATACAACACGTTCCTTGTCCGACTGATGGTGGCCGACTCTTTCTTCAAAGCTTGGCTCGAGTCTTCTTATCTGAGGCTTCGTTCGCGAGCCTCTGCTTCTTCTTGCGTTCGTACACCCCTCGGATCAACGTCTTGAGCTGCTCGTCTCCACTATGAAAGTTGGCTGCACGAAATAGAGAGAACATCAGCCGCGAGCAACCGTCTTTTTCCGCCTCATCGGATGGTATCACTCACCTCTCGACAACCGAATCAATCGCTCCGTCTCATCTTCCGGGTACTCGAAACGCCAAGTCGACCACACCTCGCTGACATTCTCCAATTCGGGGCCCGAGGTCAGAGGGTAGTAGACGAGTGAGATACCGTCCCTTTCCATTACTTGTTGAACGGTCGGATTGTCGTTGCGACACGGGGCATCTTCGTCCTGGATCGAACCGATCCAGATACTGCCGGGGTGTGCGAAATAAATGGTCAACAGGAGGATCGTGCCCCAATGCCCCACCGATCAACTCACTTGCACTTCCCCAAAGGCGGTTCCCCCTCCTGGCTCGTCGGTAACTTATCCATCGTCTCCTCTTCCCCTTCCTTCCTCACGTTCTCCCCCTCGTTATTCAATTTCATGCTATGCGGTGCCGAACCCACCGGTGGTCTCTGCGGATTGATCTCTTGTTCCTTATGCTCTATCCCCCCGTTCGCTAACTTGGCTTCCTTTTCTTGCAACTTGGCCGCATCAACTTTCGAAGCCGCTTGATCCGAAGAGGCCTTCTTGTCTTTCTCATTCTTCTCCTTGGAATCCGAAGAAGCTTCTTCCTTGAGGTCCTTGAAAAGCCCTTTCCAATCGACCTCAGGCCACGACTTCAACTCCCTCGCTTCGGCGTACTGATGCGCCGTCTCGAACCACAGATCTTGCGAATCGGCCGAAGCATCCAAAGCGATCGCGATATCGACGTCGCGACGAAAGAGTGGGACGTAAGGTATGTTGAGGTTCGCTCCAGCGTCCATGAAACCTAGAGAGGTGAGTTCGGTGATGTCTTGCGGTGCACCGGGCCGGAGTTTGCCAGCGAGACCTTTGAGGAAGTTGGGGAACTCGGCGGGAGGTAAGGGGTGGATCGAGTCGAGTTGGGGTTGGCGGTCCATTACTGTAGGAGGGAGGTAAAATTTGAGATTCTGGAGTGTCTTCGCAAGTGCGATTTTGGATAAGCAACTAACCAAAGCTGTTGATGGTGTCAAAGAAAGGGAGCGTCCCCAAGACGGGTCTGATCTCCTTGAAATACTGCGCGGAGCACTCATTCTTCCAGTCAGCATTTGGATCTCAAGCCTTCATCACCATTCCTCAAACTCACACTATACAGCGTCGCGCAGAAAGCGCTCGCAAAGACCCCGGACATGATCGTCAACGACAACTCGGGTACCCGTTCGACACTCTTGCCATTCTCGAACGCCCTGCCCAAACTCCACGTTGGAATCCACGCCCCCAACTCGTCGCACCCAACTTCATGAGGTGTCGTTTCGAACCACATCCATCTCCCCTCGAGCAGCAATTCCTCCTTCTTCTCCTCGGCTCCTTTCCTTTCGGCATCGGTACGATTCTCATCCTTACTTTCCGAATCAGCTTTATCGACTTCAGCGGCCCGAGGGATCTCATGGCGAATAGTGCAGTAGATGGGGAGGGGGTGCTCGCCCGAATCGATGTGGACTCGCTGGTGCGAGATTTTGAAGTTCTCGAGCGAGAGTTCGGCCTCCGGGTTGTCAGGGACGTAAAGGCGAGAAGCGACGGCCGTTCCGTACGCGTCGACGAGGGAAAGTGTTCCTGCTTTGCTGGCTCCTTTCAAAATCGCACCTGACAGAACGTACTGCGGAAAAGGCAACGGTCCGAAGATTAGCGGTCGAAGGTTTGGTCTCTGTACATTACCGGTCGCCACGATACGCACCTGGTTCGTCCTCGGTTGAATGAGCCATTCGAGCGTTGTCGGATCCAGAAAGTGTTGCTGCATCCTCTTTTTGATGTGGTCCAGAGTGCGATCAATATTGCCTTCTCCGATCGAGTAGTACGTGTTGATGGCCTGAGATGAATCATACGTCAGTCGCCGCAAAGTCCAAAGCGAGATTAAGTTGATCCTTCCCGCTCACCCAGCAGCTTCCACTTATGGCCGAGACATACGACACGACGTCCCACACGCCACTTTCCTGAGCTGCCTTGACACTCCCCAGCGTATTTACCATGGCCCTATAGCCACCCCCACTTCCCGCCATCGCAATGATCGGCAAATCCCTCACGTCAATTTCTTCCTCGTGCAGATTCATCAATCTGGCGAAATGGACCTTCATCCTCTCTTTCCGTTCCCTCAAGAAAGCCCTTTCCGCAATACCGACTTCGGTCCCCAATCGAACTTGAGCATCCCACCCTAACTCGGGATGAATGGTGATATCATCCTTTTGAGCGAGGATCCTAGCTCGAGCCGAATCTTCACCGCCTTCGATCTCTTTTTGGATCAGGTCCAGGGATCCGCGCAGGGTTTGAAAGGCTTTGACCCAGGAGGAGGAGGAGAGGGAGTTGACGAGGTCCTTGGGGAGGGAGGGGATGTCGGGCATGTCGGGGAGGGAGGGTAAGGAGTTGAGGGAGAATAGGCCGGTGCTTGAGGGGGTCTAGCGGATAGAGGGGGGGCAAGACATGTCAACAGGATGACTTGTCAGTATCTAGATGCTGTGTGCAAATGATCTAGGGCCTATTGTTTGCTGCACCCCCAGCGCTCCTGCAGCCAGCACTCCACTCAAACCGGCCTGCGGGAGGCACGTGAAAGGCATCCGGTACACCCTCCACAAGCCATAATCCAATCAGATCGCCCTCTCCGACTACCAACTGCCAGCCCAACTCACCTCCTTTCCGTCTCCCTTAGCCTCCTCACACAGCATACTCGAACGACTCAGGTATCTCCTTCCTGCGAGCGTGAGGACCCCAGCACCCGTGACGACTGCGGCGGCTGTTGCGAAGCCGATGCCTCCGGAGCTTGCAGAGGATGAGCTGGGATGATGACGACGGCAAGACGAGGGAGTTGCCTGGGTCGATGTCGATAAGCTCCTGTTGGGTGGTGTTGATGAGACCGCGGTTGTAGTCCTGCAGAGTGAGCGTGTCGAAAACATGCCCCGGGATGATAGACGATGCAGCACGGCCATCTTAAACCCTGTCCCAGATCCGCACACAAGACAAATCTGCTGGTTGCTCGAAGGGTCGAAAAGCGAAGAGCGCCGCCGACCGACTAGCGCTCGGCACCGCCGCCGGAAACGAAACGGCGCCGAAACTCGTGAGCTCAAAAATAGATGGAAAGACTCTTCATCGGAATCGTAAATTGGGGTTCGTATGTCGTAAAAGTATCGTCATTATGTAGTTCGTCTAGTACGGCAGAAAGCGCACAAAAACCCCGCAGAAGGCGCACCCAGAATGCATGCACTCAGCACCTCCGTCGATCATCATCCCCAAATGACCGCCGCGACCGCCGCGACCGCCGCGACCCCCGAGTCTCTTCCTTCCCAATCTTGTCTCTCCGCCCAACCTTGACATCAGGTAAAGAGGGTCCTCTCCCAGGTTTGAGGAGCCTCACCCCATCCCTTGGCCTCGCCGCGGCTATTCCATCGCTCAATGACCCCAGTAAATCCCTCCCCTCCGTTCTCCTCCTCCTCTTGTCCTCGATATCATTATCCACCGGCGGTACGGTCGGTACCGCCGCTATCGGTGAAGTCTTCACTCTCGTTGAGGGTCGCGACCCCTTCGTCGGTCGATACGCAATCACGACAATACACCCAACGATGAGCAGTATGAGCAAAAAGATCAACTGGCACTTCCCCGATCGACGTTGGTGCTGCGTCGCCGTCTTGAGTTCCTCCACCGCGGCGCGCACTTCCCCACCCATTTGTTCGATGTTGAAATCGACGCGATCGAGTAGGGTGCCTTGGTCAATGACCATTGAGCTGAGGTCTTTGAACAGGTCCGCGAGGTCAACGATCGATTGCGCGATGGCGTTAATCTCGGCGTCACGTTGTTGGATGTCGATGGCGTGCGACGAGGCGAACATTGTCGTTTGGGAGGATCTTAGTGTGTTTTGTGACTATAGGTGATGGAGCCTACATGAGCTTGAGGAAATCTCGGGCTCCGCTCCGCATAAAGTAACGATCGCCACTCACGAAGGACTCGTCCTCGCCGAGTGAGAAGAGAGGATCTTGGGAATGAAGATCCGCCGCCTTGGATTCGTGCCCTTTCAAGTCTGGGTACGAGATCGCAAGAGTCCGGGTCAGTTTGTGCTCGAATCAAGACGCGGAGGACATCATTCCAATCACGCACGCTTCAGATAAGCGGTCTGCTTTTTCCTGAATGTCCCACTCAGTTCTTGCACCTTGGTCGCGAGGGCCGTTTGCACGTTCGCGGCCATAATGAGTTCCAAGCGCGTTGATTCGGCATTGGCAAGCGTGACGCGTTTTTGTAGCAGTGCGCGGGACATTTCGGCGATTTGACGGATGAATCTCTGGCAGGTACGAAAGTCCTGTTGGGGGTGTTGTTTCAATGTCAGTAGAGGCCCCACGCTGAACGTCGCAAGATCAGAGGTTATCCGAGTATAGCGTACGCTGGTGATCTCTGTGGCCAATGCATCAATCTCCCTCTCCTCGGCCGATCGATCCTTGAACCCCGGAAGGATATGCTTGGCGTGCAACTTGTCCAGTTGTGTGACTGCCAGAGACACCACACCATCAGTCTTGCCAATCACCGGTTCACACATCTTGCTACTCACTCTTGGGTTTAACCCTCTGCAACACCTCATCGACGCGATCGCTCAAATCGACCCATCTCGGCGGCAACACCTCGACCGTCCCACCCACTGCAGCACTTCCTCTTCGACTCGTACTCGTCCCCACACCGCCACCTGGTCCATCGACGGTATCGCTCATCAGTGCTTGGGATTCGGAGAGCGTTGGATCATCGTCGAGGTAGTGCGAGTAGGTCGAATGGGAGGGTCGGATCGCCGAGTCGCGGTAGGAAAGGAACAAATTCGTTCGCGAACGGGTCAACGGAGCTGAGGTCGACTGCATTGGACCGGTGAATGCTGAACACCTTTCGGTCCTTGTTGAGCGTACGTGGCGGCGAGCGAGGGGGCCAACGTACACCGGCAACGTACACCGGCTCGGCTCGAGCACCGCACAACACGAGCCAACTCGGAGCTCGTGCGATCAAATCGAGTTTCTCCACGGCGGCGAGCGGGGATAGAGAGTCTATGGGTAGCAAGGTGCGTTATTGAAGCACTCGCCTTCGAGTGAGGCTGTCGACGACGCTTGGACAACGAGCGATGACGTGTGAGGAGCGCACGAAGGCGAAAGGAGACACCCAGGATGTGGGGGGCCAGTCACAAGGAGCAAGGAGCAAGAGCGACGGGTTCAGAACACCAACTCTTGGCCGCTCAATCTCACGAGAAATTCACTCTCATCCAGCTCATAATCGTGTATGACCAAAGGGGTGTATTTCACACAGATTGCACAGCGCACAAGAAAGAGAAAAAAAAGGCAACAGAACACGTTTTCCGATCAATAATCAACAGGGCGAGGGGAGGGGATGACCTCGCCCCTTGGACCTTCAAGATTTGCGGACACCTCAACAGACCCCTTCCTCGTCGTCTTTACAGCTTCTTGAATTGCTCCTGCTGGTCCGCCTCGTACTCGTGGTAACCCAACGCCGCCTCGGCACCGAAGAACGCGAACAAGGACACGAGCGAGGTCGTGAGCGTTCGTGCTTGAGCAGGCGTGTTCCACGAGTTGTAGATCGAGAAACCGGCCGCACCGGCCGCGGCGAGGTTGACTGGCAGATTGATTAGGGTGGTCAGTATTTGCACGCTTGAACGACTTCCCAACCCTCGAACTCACCCAAGCCGAGGATCCCGCTTGTTGCGATCGGGTACTTTCGTGCGAGCTGTCGCCCCTCCTTGTCGAGCTTCTTCGCCTTCTTTGCCAGCTCCTTTGCCTGCATTCATCCAGCCTCAAGTTAAATCTCTTGCCTATCTCGCTCAGACTCCTTCTCCAGACGACTCACCTCCTTATCAGCCTTGGCCTTCATCTCCTTGCCCTTTTGCTCCGCCTCAGCTGCAACCTCCTTGGTTTTCTTCTCGGCCGTACCGTACAACTCCTTGCCCTTCTTCTCGACCTTATCAGCCACATCCGAAGCTTTACGCTCGACCTTGTCAGCGGTCTCTTGCGACTTGCGTTCGACGGTCTTGGCCGCGTCTTTTGCTTGGGCTTGGACTTGGGCGGTTGGAGCCTGGCCGGTGACCCGCTCGGTTTCACGACGGGCTTGGGCGAGGTGATCGTCAAACTCGTGCGAGGCGTGTTCGTCGGCGTGGTTGATCGCTTCTCGCATCTTTCGCGCCTCTTCGGCGTCGACGACTTGCAGGTGGGGCGACGAGGCGGGCAAAGTGAGCCGCGACGGGATCGAGAGAACGGTCAAGGATTCAATTCAGTCTACGCTCCTACACTACTTCCAATGTATTCTTGTCGTACTGACCATGAACCTTGTCGCCCTCATCAACGGTAGCCTGGCCTGCACCCGCTCCAGCGTGCGAGATGGAGCCTTCGAGCAAATTGGGATCAGGCACGGCCTGAGGTCCCGAGGTGTTGTGCGAGGCGACTTGGGCGTAGGACCTGGTGCAAGAGGAGGGTGACGGTGGGTCAGCTTGGGATGGTGGTCTTGAGGAGGCTCTAGAGCGTGGGCTCGCATGGTGTACGGTTGAGCTGAAGGGAGAATGCGAGGTAGGAGGCAGGAAGGAGCGCAACGAGGGGTGCAACGAGGGTGCAACGAGGGGTAATCGGAGGCGAAAGACAGTCAAACTTGCCAGTAACTTCCCTAGACTTCGCTCCGCCTGGCGCTCGATGCGCTCGATGACGCACGCCGTCGGCATCGACTCGCCCTCGGATGACACGCGCAACTCACCGTCTGAGCCCGCGGTCACGTCCGCCTCGCCCGAATCATGCACGCGGCGGGGGGCCGGGTCAACAAAAACCTAGGTTGCACGGGATATATAAGGTAGGAGTAAAGTCGAGCCACCCACGAATTAGAAAGGAAAGAGCAAGATAATAGGAGTGGGAAAGAAACAAAAGGAAAAGGAGACTGTATATCGTCACACAGGACCCCGATCAGAACGTTCGCTCGAGAAGATGGCACTGCAAGCAGTAAAGATAAAAGAAAAGCCATAAGGACCAACCTCGTCAACGAGCACAAAGCAAATGTCAAAGTAAGATATTCCGAGCCAACGCGCTTTCACTTTTTCCGCACAAAAGATCTGCAGCAGGCGACACGACACCCGATCAGCACACGAGATCCCACCACCGGAAGCACAGATCGACTCACTTGTTGAGCAGTGCCAACACCTTGGGAACGTTGAGGCTGACGTATTCGAGGTCCAGTAGTGCGACACCGTCCTTTTGCTGCAAGGCCGTACCCACAAAAACAGAGCAAATTTTAGCTCACTTGATCTCTGAGAGTTCCCCTGTACTCGTGGACAGGACTCACCTTCTCCAACAAGTCGTCGATCTTGAGATCCATCTCGAGGATCGCCTTCTCTCGTCCCTTGTAATGCAACGCAATAAGAAACGCTCCTGGTGTTGGAGACGAGACGAGAAAGAAGATGCTTGCACGTCTGCACAATCACGCAAGGGAGCGGTAAGCTTTTCGCCCAGGCGTCCCCTTAGACCGAATCAGACTCACCGAATCTCGGGTACGTTCGTTTCGACAATGATACCATCCTTCTCGAACTGCGCATGCGTGAACTTGAACGGTCCTAGCGCTTGACTCTTGGCTGCCTTCTGATCCTTCCCAGCCACGGAAATCACGCCCACTCCAGCGCTCTTGCCCTTCCCACCCGAAGTCTGCCTCACATTCTGCAAGTAGGCCTTGTACTGCTCCAACTGTGACCTCAAATACGCATTATGGTCCCCGATCGTCTTGTAGACCGCTTCGAGCGATCGTGTCTCGAGGACGACCTTTTCCCTCAAGTTGCCAAGGTGAATCAACTCGTTCGAGACTTCGTCCGTCAATAATCTGTACCCGTCTTTACGATCGACGAGCCGCAGTTCCTCCAATTCGCGCAACATCTCCTTGACTTTGATACCCTTGCGAACGAGCGTCGCATCCTTTGCCGTCGCGGCCGTTTCAGCGACCGTTGGGAGTAGGATGGGTTTACGCTCGGCCAATCGAGGGATCGAACGGATCAGTTGAACAAAGATCGATTTGGTTTCCATGTAGAGGATGTCGTTTTGGGTCACGTTGTTCTCGGCCATCAAGGCGGTCGTGATGTCTTGGATCGGCATCTCCCATCGTGAATAGAGGGGAAGTTCCAAGGTGCGGTTTTCCTTGCGTGGGACTTGCGCCGGCGCAGGTCCCAGCTCGTCGAGGAGGATTCGGAGATGTTGCTTGTCGTTCCGAGCCTGTGAGAGGAGGAAAGTGATAATCAGCCCGAGTCACCGGTTGACCGGTTCCAGACCTCGCCGACTGGCTGACTTACCAAGGAATCGATATGCTGCACGAGCAGCGATTGCGTGTTGTACAACTCGTTCAAAGTAATGCTGATCTGCAAATCCTTCTTGGAGAGTGCCATATATTGATCCATCTGCACAAGGGGCAAAACCGCTTCTGGTCAGTTAGAAGGCTCGTACGAGTTCAGATCGAATGCAGCCGCAACTGACCTCGAGCGTGTCGTAGAAATCTCCTACATCACACAGAGCGTTCAGGAACTGGTTCATCCGCGTCTTGTTGTTGTCGACAAAGGGATTGAGCGACATCATGTACGCCTCTTTCGAGTACGAAGGCTTGTTGGCGAGATTTTGCAGCATTTTGGCGATCTGGGAACAGGGGAGAAAGTACAAGGTCAGATGAAGCCTTGTATGGACATCTTGGCGATCGTCTGCTCACGAGTGTCAGTGTCCGCCGCGGGTGCTTGGCGGAGGCTGGCAAACTGTCGATAAGCATGTAGGCTTGCGGTGTGACGATCGCGGGATTGACGAATCGCAGGAAGAAGAAGCCGCCGATCAACGAGCAGATCGCATAATCCGTTGCCTCCGGGTATTTGCGCTGTCGTCGGACTGCCACGTCAGCCAATTCGAACGCGATTCGTCCACAACTATCATGCACTGACCTTTGTCAAACTCCGAATCTGCTTGCAGATCCACCTTATCCCGTACGGTACGCTGTTGATGCTGTCCATGATGGTCAAGAGGAAGCTATTGGCGATCTCCATCAACATTGTCAAGCGAGGCGCGATGATGTTTTGCACATCCGGGTTCGCGGCCGCGACTTCGGGAGCGACCGATCTGGGCAAGTCCTCGGGCAGTTCGCCCGTTTCGTCGAGGATCGAGTTGACCATTTGTTCGTAGACCTGTGAGCAACAAGACGACAGCACGCTTGGTTAGCGTTCTTGTTCGCGATCTGCGCATGCCAGCTTTTTGGTCGACCCACCTTCAAGGGGTTAATTTCGAGGTTCAGTTCCTTGTGCTCGATCAAGCTGTTGATCCGCTCGGCCAGCACGCTCTTGAGATAACTCTGTCCTGGACCTCGTCGAGTGTAAGTCGTCATCATGCGCGAGACGGGTGTGTTGGCTCGCAGGAGGGATCCGAATTCGGTCGCCGTCTCGAATTGGGCCGAAAGCACGGACTGTCATCGAGGAAAACAGGATCATCAATTTCCTGGATCGGTCAAAACGACAATTACCACTCACCTGGAACATGGTCAAGAGCAAATGTTCTTCGCGTGACTCGTATTGATTCCCGTAAAGAGTGAACATGACGGTTTGCAATAGCGTGTCGATCTCGCTAAGTGAGACGAGTCGACACAGTGCGGCGATGTGGCGTGGTTCGGATTGAAGGAGGAAGAAGAGATTCGAGTATTGCTGTCGGTGAAAGCATCGAAGGTGAGGGGGGCGTCAGTCTGACATCCGTGATCAGTCTCCATCATCGACCTGGGACCGACCTGCGTCTTCCGATCGCCGAGCTGTGTATCCACTCCTTCATCAACGTCTTCCAAATGTTCTCGCACTTCCTCGCGTTCATCGAGGGCCATGCGCTGTTTGGCATCGTGAAGGCCAGGAGTCAATTTTGTGGTCAGGGAAGCCCTCAGCCCAAGCTCAGTCGAGCGCGGACTGGTAAGGACCGCCAGAGGTAGGGACTGACGTTCTGGATAAGCAAAGCGATACGACTGTCGAGATAGCGGACATCGCGTTCCAAGACAAAGTTCTTCTTGGACTGGTTCGAAATCCGGGCCTTGAGGTCGCGCAACCGCTTTTGAGCTGGGGGCGACAACGCAGTGAGGACAAGTCAAGCCAATGGTGTCAGCTTGTAGATCATTTCGACCGTGATTGAATATATGCTTGTAGTGCCGTTCGATTCGAGCGCTGTCCGTAGAATCGACAGGCGGACGACAAATCGTACATCCGCGCTCGGACCACGCCTCCGATAGCAGCAAACCTCCTGCATGCACCCTGCACCATGCCAACACCATCGCGACCTCGCGGCAAGGACGATCGAGTGTGTTTGCTGTGCTGCGTGTTGCTTCACTTGTCGCGTCGTGCCACAGGGGGCCGTCAAGTAGTCGCTTTGTTGGCGGTGGATCCGGGCACGCGCCTGAGTCTTGTCGCGTGTGTCGATCCGATTCGCCAACGCCCCTTGAATCGCAACAACACGAACTCACCCCTGGCCAACTCGTCCTCGATTTCGGTATCCTGTAGCAGAAACCGCTCATCGAGTCAGGTGCGATTCCAGCGCGTCTTGTTGCCTGTAGAGCTGGGTCCCCCGGGCCGCCGTGTTGAAGGGCGTACGCGCCGAGCGTGCACGGTCCCCACCACACCGCCCAACCCCAAACAGACGTGACCAGAGCGAGGAGGCATGCTTGCTTCGTTCGCTGCCGGGATGGCGCTGCACGTCGCTATTCCCACCAGCACTCTTCCCGCGTGTAGGACTCCTCCACACCCAAGCCACTAGCTTGACGATCAGACTCACCTGCTCAGCGGCCAAGGACTGCAGCGCCGAGAAGCGGTTCGTCGAGCGATTGACCATCCCTCCCGCCCCGGCTCCCCCTGAGAAGCCAGGTGGTGCCATCGAGACTCGAGGTCAGTCGTGTGCTTTCGAAAAGGTTGCGACTTATCCGAGTGTGGAGATGGTCGAATCGCGATGAGGCCGCAGGCGGGGCGGATGGTCAATGTCGAGCAGGGTCCGTAAAATAGGGGGAGGAGGGACACCAGCGAGCTCGCTGTATGCGCCCCAGCGGTCGATAGAACCCGCAGCGCGCACAGAGCCAAAGAGTAGACAAGGTCTGCCAAATCCACCCGCCAGCCGCTCGGACCCCCCTCTCTTCCTCGGCGTGAGCCTCCGACTTTGCTCATGCGGGCATCGACTTTTCACCTTATAACATGCTGTTTCCACCCTTTTCTAAAGTTTGCTCATGGAGCCTATAATAATCTACCTCGGCATGATTGAATGCCCACTTTTCTACTCCCTTCTTCCGCCGATCCTTATTATCTTTTTATCCAGTTCGACAGATCAACTTCATGGGCATCACGAAGACATCTCACTCCGACTCGGTATCATACCCCGACGACTCGGGTGAGCGCGTCCCTTTTTTAATAAACTTGCCATTCGGGTGCATCGAAGCTGGGAATTTGCACGTCGAACCGAACTTGCACGCCAACCCGGCTGGACACGCATGCCCCGCCACGCACAAGGGATCCGTACAGGGCCGTCCTTTGGTCACGGTGTAGCATGCGCTCTTCTTGGCGTCAATGCGCAAGGTCGCAATGTTCTGTGCAGAGAGGCGGTAGTCGTGCGCGTAGGGGCACGAGTCGCCTCGCGTGCATTCGCCGATGAGGTAGAATATGTTGCAAGGAGGTGGCTGCGATGATTGGAGGGGTGGCAGGATTAGAAGATATCTAAATGCGCATGTTCGTGAACGAAGCCCCTCACGTTCTGCCTCGAAAGCGGCTTCTTGGGGTCGATGGCCCTCAACTTGCCCGTGATCTTAATGAAGCCGTTCTCCTTGTCGCTAATCGGGGCTTTGTCCTTCACCCGTTTGGTCGCCGTCATGGGGGTGAAATCCATGCCCGCATTATTTCCCGTCGAAGCAGAAGGAGTGGCGTTCGAAGCAGCGGCGGTGGTTCCCTTCTTGAGCGTCTTGGGCGCACTGCCGAACGTCGAAGCTGACGATTTCAACTCGCTTGGCCCGGCAGCGGCGGTCGGCATCGATGACGACGACGACGACGAACTTGTGTGCGGCATCGAGACGATCAGCTTCTTTCTCTCAAAGAGGTCCTCGAATTCGACCTCCTGGATCGCTAATTGTTTAATCGCGAACGCCATCTCGCTACTACGGATAAGGTGCACCTTCCAGTCGAGCGCCTCGGTCTTGAGCGACTGCAATTGGTGCGCGTACCCACCATCGCTCGAACATCCGAGCACGAGCAACTTAGACGCCATCATGCGGGCGTACATTCGCAGCGTCTCGCGGAACTTGGCGTCGCATGCTTCTTTAAGTCCTCCGACGTCGGTCATGAGGAAGAGGGGGTGGGCTTGGTTGAACCCTTGGATGAAGGCCGAGAAGGTCGCGTCCGAGGCGATGCCCATTTCTTGGAAGACGCGGCTCAGGCCCTGCTTATTGAACCAGACTTGACAGATCACAGTCGGCTTGCCATTGCCCGTCGAGGTCTTGGACGCGAGTTCTGCGATGTGCTTCTGCAGAGCTTGTGCGGCATCGCGGCCGCCGTCTCGGCCTCGGGCGATTAGTTGACGGTTGAAGAGACATGCGTCCCCGTCGATCAGGCAGACGGCAAGGCTTTCGCTGTCCTGATGAAATGAGACAATTCAGCATGAGTCAGATTTGAGTCGGGGGAGCGATTGAAAGGCTCACCTCTAGGGCACGGAGAGCCCGCAGTGCGTTCTCTCTAAGCGCAACCGCTTTGCGTTGGGCGTCTTTCCAGCTGTGCAGAGGCAGCCGGCAACAGATTCAGACCCGGTAGCTGATGGGGCTGAGGCCGCACTGATCCTACTCACACGTTCAGTTCAAGTTCGAGATCGGCAATACGTTGCACGAGCTCTTCCCGGCCCGAGCACGCCTCGCGCACGATGTCGAGCGCCTGGGTCTGCAACGCGACATAACTCGTGAAAGCGTCGGCGGGTCCACCAGTTGGGGTCGCCATAATTTAAAGTAAAACGGTGGGGTATCTGTCACACCAGTTGCTGGGAGGCGAGCGGCTATTGAAGTTGTGAGAGTTAACGATCGTCGAGGGGTCGAGGGCTGGGGCTCCACTTGTCAGCGAGTGGCGGGCGAGAGAGGACACGAGCACGAGCAGGAAACGGAAGAGGGACGCAGCAGGGTGGATGGACGACGAGAAAGAAGAAAGGATTGTCTCCCGCCCGCGACAGCAGCAACTCGATGAAACGGGCAGAAGTCAAGAGGTGGTTAGGGTGGCGTCAGGGGAGAATTGTCGCCCTCCACTGACGCGTCGCGTGCGAGCCAGAGCCCGTGCGAAGTCTCCGACGCAAGTTCCGCCGGCGAGCTGCTCACTGAGTCGTCTTCCTGAATCCTATCTTGTATGGGTCAAAGACCAAGGTGCACATTCAAGCCACGACACGACACCACTCGCAGCTGAATTGCACTTGGTAGGTTTGGACGACAGGGTACGGCGCTATCGCTCTGTAGGATCACCTGCCAGTGAAGCAAAGCCGTTCCATTTTCTGAGCTCCTCCCACCCACCCAAATGCGCTAAAATGCACTAAAGCGCGAGTGGCAAAGTTGCTGATGAATATGATAAGGAGGTGACACCTTCAATCAAGGTGATGACTGGTGACAGCCACAATACTATGATGTGATGGATTTGGGACGCTATGTATCTCGCACTGAATGACACTTCAGTCAGAACCGTTGCGAGAGCGAACAATAGATATAATGACAACTCACCTGAATGACACTTCAGTCAGAACCGTTGCGAGCGAACGGAGAAGAGACTAAGAAGTAAAGTGTCACACATTTTTTTATTTTTATTTGATAGACTTCATTAACAGCATAATCATATTAATACCTAGAAATCTTCGGAAAAGTCGGAGGGAATGCTGTTACGCACACTGGCAGAAGCCAGTAGTGTAGGACTCATTGACCCTGAACCAGGATCAACCATACCCACTAAAACCCCCTTTGGTGGCTTACAGAGACACTAGGCGACCCTTGGACTCCTGAATAGAGGCTCGAAGCCCCTCGAAGTCCGTTTCGGCGATCGGTTCCAAAAGATCCGACGAGAATCGGCGACGGCGACAGAGCTTCCAGATCGAGTGAAAGAAGAGGACTCGTAGTTCGACAAGTCGACGTTCCGAGCGAGACACGACCGGACATACAAAGTCCACAAAGACTGGGTGGGGGGTCGGGGACAGAGCAGACCAGAGACGCCGGGCAAATGGGCAGCCGACCGCGAGGTGGGCCAGGCACTCGGGTGCTTCCGAGAGGCACATCACACAGGAGGCAGATCGATTGTTGGGGTGAGGGCTGGTTGGGGAGGCGACTTGGCTGCCCGGATGGAGGGACCCCAGGGAGAGAAGGTGGCCGGTATCCTCGGCGTCCGAGTGAACCCGGCGAACCTTGCGCAAAGCCTTCCACCAAGCGTTCCAACGTTGCTCAAGCAGATCGAATACCTTCTGGTGTCCCTTGGGGAAGATAGGAGGGAAGATGAAGACTTGGTGGCGTTTGGACGCGTTCACAAACGAAGATGGGGTCATCACCTCGCCATCGGGCCCTCGAAAAAGCGTCGGGTTTACCGAGAGTTGTATTCCGTGGCCCGCTGGGAAGTAGAGTACGTGCGTCGCCCATTGCTCGAGGTTCTGGCTCTTGGAGAGTTCCGGGGGATTGAGCGTGGTCACCGACGCCCAGGCTTCGAAGTATCGGACCCAACGTGCAGGAATAAGTTTTCTCGTCTTTCTCACCGCATGGTCCCACTTAGGGGGAGGATGGCAAAAGTATGCCCACCAGATCCAGATCCAAGGGCGACGATGCTGGTTGGGGGCCGGTCTGGACAAGGTGAAAGGGGTTGGTTGGTTCGGTGCCTGGAGGCGAATGCGGATGTCGAAGAGGTGGCGTGTGAAGCAGCCGTCCGGGGCCCGGAGCTGGAAGACCCACTTCGCGTGATCGATCGCTAGACGCCGAGGCAGATCAATCAAGCCGAAGCCGCCGTGATCGAGAGGGGTGCAGAGGCGCGACCGGGAGACCTTTGGACGTCGCTGAGTACCATCCGAAGCTCGACCGTGAATGGCGAGCATGGCGGCCTCCTCGATCTCCTTGACAACGCTCTTGGGGGCGGGGAGGAATCGGCTGTAGTACAGGATCTTTGTGTAGCAGTAGATGTTAATGATCGAACACTTGGCTGCATATGGGAGATCGTACATCGGAATTGAGCGTATCCGAGCGATGGTCAAGGCCTTGACATCTTCCCAGCCCGCATCCTCGGCGATCTCCACCCCGACCTGAATACCAAGGTAGCGAAACTGCGAATCGCTGAGACGCCAGGTCCCGAGATCTGGGGCGATCGGCCGATCCCGAAAAGCTCCAAGGGGGTAGAGGAAAGATTTGGCGTTGCTGAGCTTGCTGGCACTTGCCCGTTCGTAAAGCTCGATCGCCCGATTGAGGTGGTCGAGGTCCGAGAGGTTGTGGAGTGCGCAGCAAGCGTCGTCGGCAAAGAGGAGTTCTCAAATGTTTTGGAGGCCCGCAATCTCGATGCCCTTGACTCTCAATCGAATCTGACAGGCAAAACCCTCGATCGCCAGAACGAAGAGAGACGGAGCCAGAGGATCACCTTGCCGAACACCCGACAGGATGTCGAAAGCGGCAGAGAGCCAACCGTTGAGGAAGATCGAGGCGGATTGGTTGGTGTAGGTCGCTCGGTACCATTGGCGGGCTTTGGGGCCGAGGCCAACGGCGCAGAGGACTGCATCAAGGTACGTATGGGAAAGACGATCGTAAGCCTTCTCGAAGTCCATCACCGCTAGCAGGCCGGACACGGGCGTTGAGCCCGGAAGTCCGGGATCCATGAGACACTGGACCTCAGCGATGTTCGTGCCGATCCAACAGTTCGGAACAAAGCCACGCTGGGTTGGGCCGATCAGAGACTCGAGCAAGGGAGCGAGGCGCTGGTTGTGGGCTTGGGAGATGATGCGCTCGTCCGCATTGATGAGCGATATGGGGTGTTTGTTCGAGAGCTGATCCCTCTCGCCGCGTTTGTGGATGAGATGGATGTGGGCGGTGTTGCGGGGAAGAGGTCCAGGCTGACGGGCCTCGGTGGGGATTGAGTTGATGACGTCTCGAAGAATCGGGCCAGTGGCCGGCCACGTAGCGCGATAGAACTCAACCGGGAGGCCGTCAGGCCCTGGCGAAGAGTTCGACTTACACGCCTCTTGAGCCTTTGTCATCTCCTCCAACGGGTACGCTTCCTCGAGCTTGAGTGAGTCCGCGGGGGAGAGGTGAGTTGAAGCGAGGCCGTCGATAGTATATTTAATCGAAGCCGGTGTCTGATCGCCTTCAGAGCCGCGTCATCGATGGGGCGGTCCTCATAGACCCGCTCGAAGTAGTCGCTGGCCGCTCCAAGCATCGAAAGGCGCACTAAACATACTAACAAGCTAATTACTTGTAAGGCCAGGGCAAGATTTATGAAGCAAGAATATCTTTCGTTTAGCATATAAGAAATAGAATCAGGAGTTCAAACCTAATCAGAATAGAAACTCTTCAGACTCTTAACCACTAACTGTGACAAATACTACCCAGCAGCTACGACCAGTACAGAGTATATAATGCTCGAGCACGAAGACCTGGTTGTTGAGCACGCCCCACCCCGGGAGCGAGTCATCGGAGTAGATGTGGGTTGTTGGGTTTTAGTTGGTTGGTTAGTTGGTTGGTTGGGTGACGGTAATTTTCATTTGCTCCTAATTCCTGTTCCCCCGGTTTGGCCTAAGCGAAATTAGATGGAAGTCGACGATGATGATACAAAGCGCCCGCGAGAGGGCCGATATCCGCCAATCCGATGCTTGGGATTCAAGTTTTCGATCCAAGCGGCTGTTCTCCCCCCACCCCCTGCCCCCCGTTTCATCCGAGTCAACTTCATAGAGAGTGACGATCGCAAACGAAGTGCCCAAATACTTGATGTAGAGGCAAGCATTGGCAGTTACCTTCATGTAGCCTCGAGACACCTTGAGATCATTGACAGCTCGATATCACCCATACATCGAGCCCACGAGCTTGAGGCATTTGCCAGGTTGCTGTAAGGCCTGGTCGTGTGGCCTTGCAAGTAACGGGATACGAGTATGTATTCCAAAGAATAAACTGATCAGAAGGGAAGAGAGAGTCTACTTCCCGACAAGGCTTAAGGCCAGACGCGCGTCAGGCCTTGAGTAACTACGGAGTATTACAGTTGCCAGGGGATTGAGGACCATTTCATCCTTTTGGGTATCGAACGTAGACATCCTCGGTCATCTTGCCGCTGAGGAAGGCGCAGTCAAAATCGAACTGTTAACACCCCAACGGCCGTTTCCACCATCTCGAGCGAAGCATCCTACTACGCCTTACTCGACTCCAAGTGCTCCTGGTTTAAGGCAAACGGGGGCGTCGGGTGGTTCGCGCACATCTACTCCGATGACTCACTCCCGGGGTGGGTACTAGGCGTCGTTTCTAGCCGTCGACTAGTAGCCGTCGCGTCAATTACGTCACCTGCTCACCTGCACCCCTCAATCAAACCAAAACTCGACAGGTCACCAGGAATCTCGCTAATACCTCCTTGTTTATATCAAAATCGAATGGAGCAGGTTTGAAGGACAGCGGCGAGTGTACGCGTCCGCTCGGACCTCCCACACTTCGTCGTCCTATTTCTACCTTGGTGCACTCCCAATTGTGAGCACTACAGCACGATACAACCCTTCGAGGTTCTGTGATGTTCTCTGTTGCAAACATCTTCCCTTGAACCTGCCCCTCGCACTAGTGCTGTTTTTTGGGCTCCTGAGGAAGATCAGCGCCAAGCGCCCTAATTGGAGTTCTCGATGAGTGCCTCTCGGCCGTTGCGGGGAGGCTGCCGCACGACACGACTAACGGTCCACTGATTCTCCCTCCCTTTTCCTCGCTCTTCTCTTCCTCCACCACTCGCACGAAGCTCGAACTCGCTATTAAGGTGGGTGCTGTCTGATCACATCTCCATTATAAAGTCGAGTCGTAACCACCACAACTTGAAGATGCTAGGCTCGTACTGACCGGTCGCTCTCCACCTCACCTCGTCTCCTACCATCGCTGAACGATCTCCCCGGCATCCACAGCCACCCTAGCTTCTACACCGTATTCCCCCATCCCCCCTTCGATCGAACGCTAGCACCATGCCTCGACCTGCGATGTCACCACACACTGCCCCACTTCCCCCGCTTCCCCGGCTCAGCTGTCGATGCCCGTTTCCGGGTGGGGTCGTCTTTTGATCATCCTTGACTACCTTGCAGATGATACGAAGGAGGAAGGTAGGAAGGATGGTCTAAAAAAGGAGGAGGTCGGGGTTGAGGTCCCTACGGAGGCGGACAACCCGTGCGAGGACGATAATGATGCTCCTGTCACCGTGAGTGCGTTGGCCACAAATGAGAAGCCTTTCCGGGGATGATCAGCTGACGGTCTCCGAATGCCTCGCAGTGGGGATGATGATCATCTCTTTGATCGTCTCGGGGACTGGTGGTCTCTTCTTCCTGTACTACTTGTACCACTCCGACCCCATCAAGTTCGCACAGGTCGGGGGCTTGCTCGTGATCGGCGAATTTGGGCTAGCTGCCGCGTTGACTAGCCAGCGACGGGAAAAGACTATCAGGTCAGTGATGAGGCCTAGCCCAAGCTCATACTACGCTGTATGATCTAACCTGTCTGATGTGTATGCTTGCAGTAACGCCATGATAGCCATGACGATTCCGCTTGGCATCGCCGTTACAGGCTTCGTCTTCCTCGCTCTCGCATTCATCGAGCTGTCGCCTCTAGTCATCATCCTCGACATACCGGAGGCCATCGTCAGCGCCCCGAGCAAGCTCCTTTACTCGGGGTGGGTGAGCCTAGTCGTCCTCGTCGGGGCTGTCGGCGGCTCTAGGGACGACAGCTCGAAAAAGGCGAGTATGTCGGGGATGTGAATTAGAGGCGACAGCTCGATGAATGCGCAAAACGGGACGAATTATGGGGGCCAGGAGATGCGCGACCTTGCCACGGCCAACAACCTCTTTGACGTCTATCGGCTCCACCATCCCAAAGGACGAGCCACGATGAATCGCTCAGCGCCCGGCACGTGCCGCCGCCTTGACCGCATCTATGTCTCGCCTGATTGGGTCGACCTCTTCCATGACCACAAAATCTGGGCTCCTGTCCTCAAATCGACGCACTCGATGGTGGTGGCGCGGGTCCAAGTGCCGGGCGCAATCGACATCGGTCCGGGCAAATTCAAGCTGGGTTTGCACGTGATCGAGGGCGACGCGACCTGCGAATACCTCACTTCCACTGTCCAGACCCTCTACAATGAAGCCCTCCTCCAGACGCCCGACGACCCATCAGCAGCTTGGACGTCCACCAAACAACACTTGCTGCCCGAGCTTCAGGCTCTGGCTCGCACACTTGTCCGCTTCCGACGTGGAGGATCGGAGGAGGAGAAGGCAGATCACTCGCTCTACGGCAGGACCCCAGAAAGCCCAGCCGGAGGCGCATTTTTTTTTTGACATTTTGAGGACCCAAAATCCTGAAAATCGTCGAGGCGCATTGCAAAAAATTGACATTTTGGGACGAAACACACGTTTCGGCCTCGAGGCGCATGTCCAGATTTTGATATTTTCCCGTGAGTCGGCCTAATTTTGGCCTACCCTGAGCAGCCTTCGGCATGACTTTGGGCCCGTTTGCCTTCGCTTCGAGACGCGTTTCGCGATGCTCGCGCTTGAACAACTCACTTAGTACTAGCCATCTTCGGTAACCACTTGAGTTAAGTGGCTGTGAGGGATTAGGCCGATTAGATATTGAAGGGGCGCAGGTTCCGTTCCGCTTCACTTCGGTCCGAGATTGGAGCATAGCACGACAACATCATCCCATGCAGGCCTACTATTTGAACGATGCCTTTGATTGATTATCGCCGCTCACCAACATGAACATGACGATCGCCGAGCTCCTCGCCTTCGATGTCGCTCCCCCCGACGCGTCTCTTCACATCGAGTTGTCCAAAGACGAGCACACCCAGTACTCGACCTTATCATCTACTCGATGCCGTTGAGAAGGCAAACAGCTTCTCACGACCAATCGTGCGTCTACCAAGCTCAACTATCGAAATTTCAGTCTAAGCTCACGCGTGTTCGGTTCTACACAGCCCACACACTTGAAACTTCCGCCTCAAGTTGTCGATGCTCGCGATACCAATTTCTCGCTGAACTGGCCAACCTGATTGCCCATCAAGCTGCTCATAAGTGTAGCCACCTCAAGCTGTTCTACTTAAGGGAGGCCGATGGAATCGAGCGACCCAACTCGCGGAGAGGCAGGCGTAGGGGTTAGCAATACAGAGGAAGGACGCAGTGCAGCACATTCATGCGTCTTGAAAGGGTTGGTAGAGTACATGGGACTATCTTGCTGTGAAGACATGGCGGGCACGACAAGGAGCTTTCGCTGGACTAGAGGTGACCAGATGGACCGAGCGCTCACAACACACGAGGATCCAGAAGAATGTCTATACTGAGGATGGCCGCATTCAAGTGAGTTGTCGCTGAATTTAGGAGCGAAGGCAACTGGATCTAATGTTTGGAGAAACAAGCAAACGGAGCGCTAGCACAACGCTATCCTCATTTTGGATCGCTTGACGGCGGAGCTGTAACCACTACGACAACATCGGAGATCGGATCTCTGGTCTGCTTTGGCCTCAAGCGTGGCATGCATTCACTCAGCTGCCATCAAACTGCTTATGAAGAAGAAGCGCTGTCTATCGGAATTGGTACGTTGTTTTGAGTGGCAGTTGAGCTGTGAAGTTCTCGTTTGACACAAGTCTTGTGTCCTACAGTGCGATACATCTACAGCAAAGTGACAAAAAACCACTGCAACCAAGACACGCTCGCCTCGTTGGTTCTACTCTCAAATGTCGTCGTACAGGAGCTTCGCCTCATCAAGAAAACATGCTATTCCACACACCTCATTGATGGCACTATGCCGTTCCGCATGATTGATGGTCGACAGGTCATCGAGTCATTAGGCCCGTCAACGACTACATATCGTTCAACCACGGACCTTACCTCATGTTACCCGGACGAGCGCCTAATCAGCACGAGCGCACATGCCGAGCAAAGGTTTGCCGCCCTTCGGAGCGTGCCCGGCCTGCGAGATGCCGCCGGCAGAACCTCTACAAGCCGCACAAATGCCACCGCGGAAACAAGGAGCTCAACTTCAGCAAAAAGGAAGTCTGACAACGAAGCAGCGAGCCAGCCAGCAAAGCAAGGAAGGCTTGTTTGAAGCCTGGAGCCACGCGCAACACCAGCCGAAGCGACGCGCGCCGCAAGCCACTTTCGATAGGCCGCCGCGCGCCCGCAAACGCTCGGAACGCGTTTTCGAGGACTTTTGAGCGATTTTTGGAGCATGTAGAACACATTTTGATAATATTTCCGAGGCGCATGTGAAATTTTGACATTTTGGGGCCAAAATAGGGTAAAAAACTTTGACAAAAAGGCAAAAAAATTGCGTTTTTCCGCATGCGCCTCTGGCTGGGCTTTCTGGGGTCCTGCTACGGCGCGGCGCGGCGGTCCCGCATCGATCCTTCCCTCGCGGGCCGATCTTCCATCTTCATCCGCCTACGCAAAGTGCGCGCATCCGACCTCATCCCTTCCCTCTCGGTCGACAATGTCGTCCACTCCGACCCCGACTCGATGCTTGGAGCCGCTAGCAAGTACTTCGAAGGGGTCTACGAGGATCGCGCTATCGATGACGACGCCTTGGAGAAGATCATCGACGGCCTCGCCTCGACTCGCCTATCCCATGCCGATTCGGACAAGCTCGAAGGAGCGTACCCCCTAGAGGAGATGACAAAGGCACAAGAGGCGTGTAAGTCGAACTCCTCGCCTGGACCCGACGGTCTCCCGGTCGAGTTTTACCGCGCAACGTGGACAGCCACAGGCCCCATCCTCCACGACGTCATCAACTCGATCCCAACCGACGAAGCCAGTTCTCGAACGTCGGCCCGCCACACTGCCCACATCCACCTCATCCACAAGCGCGGCGAGAGGGATCGGCTGGTGAACAAACGCCCCATCTCACTCATCAACGCTGATGAACGCATCATCTTTCAAGCCCACAACCAGCGCCTTGCCCCTCTGCTCGAGACCCTGATCGGCTCGACCCAGCGCGGTTTCGTTCCGAACCGCTGGATCGGCACGAACATCGCTGAGGTCCAGTGTCTCATGGATCCCGGACTTCCGGGCTCAACGCCCGTGTCCGGCCTGCTAGCGGTGATGGACTTCGAGAAGGCTTACGATCGTCTTTCCCATACGTACCTTGATGCAGTCCTCTGCGCCGTTGGCCTCGGCCCCAAAGCCCGCCAATGGTACCGAGCGACCTACACCAACCAATCCGCCTCGATCTTCCTCAACGGTTGGCTCTCTGCCGCTTTCGACATCCTGTCGGGTGTTCGGCAAGGTGATCCTCTGGCTCCGTCTCTCTTCGTTCTGGCGATCGAGGGTTTTGCCTGTCAGATTCGATTGAGAGTCAAGGGCATCGAGATTGCGGGCCTCCAAAACATTTGAGAACTCCTCTTTGCCGACGACGCTTGCTGCGCACTCCACAACCTCTCGGACCTCGACCACCTCAATCGGGCGATCGAGCTGTACGAGCGGGCAAGTGCCAGCAAGCTCAGCAACGCCAAATCTTTCCTCTACCCCCTCAGGTCATTCAGGGACCGTCCGATCCCTTCACACCTCGGGTCCTGGCGTCTCAGTGACTCGCAGTTTCGTTACCTGGGAGTGCAGGTTGGGGTGGACATCGCCGAGGATGCGGGCTGGGAGGAGGTCAACTCCGCGACCGTCGCCCGGATACGATCCATCCCGATGTACGACCTTCCGTACGCAGCGAAATGTTCGATAATCAATATCTACTGCTACACGAAGATTCTCTACTACAATCGCTTCATCCCAGCTTCCAAGAGCGTTGTCAAGGAGATCGAGGACGCGGTCATGATCGCTATCCACGGTCGAGCCTCGGACGGATCTCAGAAACCCCCGAAGGTCTCTCGCCTGCGCCTCTGCACCCCTCTCGACCACGGTGGCTTCGGTTTGATCGACTTACCTCGGCATCTCGCGATCGATCACGCCAAGTGGGTCTTTCATCTTCGGGACCCGGACGGCTGCTTCATTCGGCACCTCTTCGACATCCGCACTCGCCTTCAGGCGGCGAACGAACGCACCCCCTTTACCTTGCCCAAATCGGGCCCCAACCCACATCGTCGCTCGTGGGTCTGGATCTGGTGGGCCTACTTTTGCCACCCTCCTCCACAGTGGGAACGCGCGGTGAGGAAGACGAAGGCGCTGCTCCCTCCACGATGGATCCGCTACTTCGAAGCCTGGGATTTGGTGACAACGCTCAACCCCCCCGAACTTTCCAAGAGCCCGAATCTCGAGCGATGGGCAACACACGTCCTCTACTTCCCAGCAGGCCACGGAATCCAACTCTCGGTGAACCCGACGCTTTTCCGAGGACCCGATGGCGAGGTGATGACTCCGTATTCGTTTGTGAACGCATCCAAACGCCACCAAGCCTTCCTCTACCCTCCTATCCTCCCTGTCGGTCATCAGAGGGTTTTCTCTCTCCCCGAGCAACGCTGGAATGCCTGGTGGAAGGCGCTACGCAAGGTTCGCAGGGTTCATTCGGACGCCGAAGACACGGCCCACCTCCTCTCCCTGGGGTCACTTCATCCAGGTAGCCAACTCGCTTCTCCAAACAGCCCTTTTCTCCACAATCGATCTACCGCATGTGTCATGTGCCTGTCGGAGGCTTCGGAGATCCTGGCACACCTAGCGGTCGGTTGCCCGTTTGCCCGCCGCCTCTGGTCTGCGCTCACTCCTATCCCACACCCCGACTTTGTTCAGTTCGTGTGCCCGGTCGTTTCTCGCTCGGAACGCCGACTCGTCGAGCTGTGTCTACTCTTCTTCCACGCGATCTGGAAGCTCTCTCGTCACCGCCGATTTTCGTCGGATCCTCTGGAGCCGATCGCCGAAACGGCATTCGAGGAGCTCCGCGCGTCCATCCAGGAGTCCAAGGGACGACTGGTTTCGCTGTAATCACCTAAGGGGGTTTTAGTGGGTATGGTTGATTTTGTTCCAAGGTCAACGAGTCCTACACTACTGGCCTAGCCAGTGTGCTTAACTGCATTCCCTCCGTCTTTTCCGAGGATTTTTAGGCATTAATATAGATATGCTGTTAATGAAATCTATTAGATATATAAAAAAAGTGCGGGCAGCTGATACGCGCTCGGCCGATGGCCGAGCAGGGGACAGCCGGGCCGCCGGGGAGGTGTCAGCTTGAGGTACATCGATTTGTACCACATCCTGGACATACCTCAATGATCTGGAGTGACTTTTTTTTTTTCAATTTGTACCACTTTTGAGTCGCAGTTTGGGGTTCGGAGGGTCTGATTTGTACATTTTCGAGACGCACAGTTTGGGCTGAGCTTTCCCGGGGTCCTCGCATGCTTGCGCACGGGCTCGCACCGGGCGTTCCTCATCGCCTCATCATCGCCTATCATTGCCTACTTACTGAACCCCCTCGCCCCACCCCCACACTCTCGGGCTCTCTGTCTCATCGGAGAGAGAGGAAACACATCAACGCGCCACCGAGCCAAGGTTCCGACTTCCGACTACAACCTCCCCGCATCCTTATCTACCAAAGGGCGGGACCGCACCGATGGGGATCCCCTTGCGGGTGCTTCTCGACAAGCACGACCGCTTCATGCCCGCGACCATCTCCGATTACTACCGATTCCTCTACGAATATCGCCATGGATGGGATGCTGTCCACTACCCCGAAAGCGAGACTATCTGGCAGGCTGTCTCGGAAGCGACCTGGATCGAATTGGAAGCCTATCTCGACGCGTTCGTGGAGCATTTCAAGCAGAGGATCGACGACGTTCGACGCAACTGGAGCTACAACCTCTTCTCCGCCGCAGTACGCGACGACTGGAAGGACCTACGGCGATCACACTACGTGGATGACCCTCTGGTGTACCAGATCGAAGAATGGACCGGTTACTGTAGGTTCCGGTGTCGCGAAGCCCCGCCATGATCGATCCCCTCGCGTCCTACCCAACTTGCTGATCGTGATGTCGTGGTTCGATTGTTCGGATTCCCTACTACAACAGGTATACATGCAAATCGAAAATGGTATATCGAATGGTACAACAACAAGTATCGCAAAGTCAGACCTGCCTTGCACATGTCCGACAACCTTCTGGTCAAGCTCCTTCCCTACGGGGGCCTGCGTTCCTGGGCGGACCCGCGAAGAAACTGGTTTCGAAGCGGTGGATCAATCCTGAACATATTTCACCCCGGTCAGCTCTCCAACGACGAGATCAGGCATTTGCGAAGTGAGTTCTTGCCTCTGCGCTCACCGTCATCGCTCGTTGCTCGCCTTGGCTTGCGATTCGCTGACTCCTGGGTGACCTCGCTGCCGCGTCTACGAAATACGTGTGTTGACCGATCGTGCCGTTGTGTAGGAAAAGGAGTGCATTTTGGTCTCGACCTTGTGGTCGGCTTCGAAAAGATCGTCGACACGAGAGCCGAGTCCAGCACGGGCGTCCTGGGGCTGCCCGAGCTGCTGCCCGACTCGAAGCCGGCAGTAACGACCAAGGCAGAGGACGACCTCTCCAAGAGTGGCCAACAGCATGCGCGTGCTCTCTCCCGCTTATAGTCATACGAATCTGCCAGACGTGTGTTGTACATATGAGTGAGGTTCCTTCAGCTGTTCCTTTTCTCGGTGACCCAGGGGTACTCAGCCTCTTGATCGGCGTTGAAGATCCGTTCAAACACAGACTCTTCTCTTGCCATCAGTCGCTAATGCGCTATCAGTTCGGCGAGTCCTCGGTATGCCCAGTTGTCCCTAGTCGGGCATAGTCTCATAGTCTTGCACAGTCTTGCCTATTGCGACAAGACTGTGCAAAATGCCTGATGAGGTCTTGCCTACGCGCTCCGTTCACTGGGTGACGCGATTGTTAGTTCATTTTTCGAACCTCTTGTCGGTTTCCCATTAAAGATCTCGCTTGTAGTTGTGTTGGCAGCCACGGTTCAGATTGGAACACCGGCTTCACCTTCGCGCTCACGGCGACCCAACTGGTGCTGATCGAGGTGGAGCGGCGGCGCAACAAGCGACCGTACTGGCTTCGGCGTTGGAATGGATAGAGAGAGAGCCCTTCCTCGTCACGCACCAGAGCCTCATCACTTTGGTATTGGGGTTTGCTATGTTTAAGTTAGGGAGCGCGCGGGGCTTTCTTCCCGCGGGCACTTTCCTCCCACGCAGCTGTTTACTCTTGGTATCTTTCTCACCACTCGCTCTACACTGTGGTCCTGACTTCGGCGTCGCTACCTCTCTCCTATCGCAAGTCTATCTTCCGCGCTCGCATTTTATTGCGATAGCTTACAACGCCCTCGTCGCCGCAGTCATCAACATCTTCTACGTCGTCTTTGAGTGGCGCATGGTCCTCAATCACGACTCGCA
This sequence comes from Microbotryum silenes-acaulis, assembly GCA_003665825.1. Lineage (NCBI taxonomy): Eukaryota > Fungi > Basidiomycota > Microbotryomycetes > Microbotryales > Microbotryaceae > Microbotryum > Microbotryum silenes-acaulis. The sequence goes on from QPFY01000014.1 coordinate 436,749, forward strand.
AAGGACGTGCATCACGCGCAGGTCGACAATTTATTTTCCAATGGTGTTCCTGTGGTCTGCCGTGTAGCTTCTCGTTTCTGCAGGCGTTCGTCGTCGTGCTGAGCCGCAAACGCTGCGCAGCTGCGTCGTCGCCAACTTTCTATTAGAACTCTGAGGCCCAAGCACGAGACACGTAAGTATGAGAGCCGAAGATGATAGATAAAATAGCTCTTATTCCATAGAAACTGACTTGAGGCCCAGGCACGAGACACGTAAGTATGAGAGCCGAAGGTGATAGATAGGATAGTTGAAGAGAAAGAAGAAAGGTTATGGAAGCGCGCGCGAGCTAGGCTCGAGGCGCGAGAGGCCGCTGATATCTACAAATAGTAACTGATCATAATCGGTACTCGAAGTGGGATGAAGCAGCATTATACTCTCTGACACTTTTTCTCTTCACAACCGGTGTTGTCGTTATTAGAGCGAGTAAGCTACGATTCATGGCAGTGATTTACACTAGCTGTTACGAATCTCGTTTTGCTTGGTGATTGACACTCCTTGACCGCTGCAACACGGGTGGAACAGACGTCGAATCGTGGGCTTTGGTCATGGAATGTTTCACAATGATCGCATCAACTCTACGCGCGGGCGTCATGTTGTTGAGATTGAGGACCACGTGAGTATTGCCTTCGAGCGCCATCCCCGGCAGCACAAAGCCTACAGGTCCAGACCGAGCTGATCAACACTTGTTCCTTTGGGTCTGGGCCGGCGTCAAGCCTTCCCTTAGGAATCACCAACGTAAACCAAGCTTGAATTGGCCTCAGTTTTACAAAAGGGTTATCGATCTTCCGAGAACGGCAGACGGCAAAGAAGTCGGGCTGCCGACCATGACCGAGAGGGTCTGAAGTACATCCGAAAGGCCCATCTTCTTGGAGAAGTTGGAGGTGGCGAGAACGGTGACCCAGTCTTCTGGAAACGAGTAGTCACTGCAGGCTTTCTTTAAAAGCTTGAAAACTCAGCCAAACGGTCGACTTTCGCCGGAACCGCAAGATCCTGAAGGTCATAAGCCATGAAGCGAAAGGCACATGAAGAGCGCCAGCGCGGTTGACAACTCCTCCGACGGTGGCTACATTGAATGTTTGTCCTAGTCGACCCTTGCGTACATGTTGTACGAATTCTTGGTGATCGGTGACATATCCTGAAGTATCCAACGTTAGTCCTGCATCATGTTGTACTTTGAGCTCAGTCTATGCGATCGCGCCTGAGCCCGAACTCCCATTGCAGTGTTCGAACACTTTTAGACCCCGAGGACAGCCGTGAGTTCCTGCGGAGCGACCTCCACTGCCGATGATGAAGAACGCTTGGCGAATGGCCCACAAAGTATCTTGTATTCCTCATAAATAACAGGGCCACTTTGACTACTAGGATCATTTTCGAGTTGTCCCAGAAGCTGCTGCACCTCACGGGCACCCAGGCTTGCTTAACGCCGATGGTCGCCGATCACGTGGGAACGGCAAGCAGTGGGGCCTGGACCCCTTTCGGTCCAAACTTTTCAGATGTGCGCTGTTCCCGCGTTAGGATGAGTTTCAGAGTATATGTCTCAGGAAAATTAATCAGGGAATGACCAGAAATATTTAGGGAATGACCAGATGTTCACCTTTCTGAGGGCAGGGCGTGTCGCCACCCGAAAAGTGAGACATAGCAAAAAAAAACCTGAAATGGGACGATCCCGGGATCGGGCCCCGATTTGAAATCCCGCATCCGATTTAAAATTTAAAATCGCTCCGCCGATTCCAAATGCATTTCAAGACAAATCGACCCCTGTCACCCACCCCGTCCCCTTCATTACGAACGACACCCTCGCCGCGTGTTCACGGACGCTCTCGGGGCTGATCTCCAAATCGTGGTCTCCTTGTTGCTCTATTCGAAAGGCCTACCTCTTAGACCTCTGATGGTGCAACAGTAAGAACTTGCAGCATTGGTCTGGTGCCTAGCTGAAAACAGGAACTCCAGTGTATTCCTGGGGTCAACCAACTGAACCAACTGACTGCTGGAGCTGAAGTAAGTTCAGGAACGATCGGCGGGGCCTCAGATATCAGTTGCCTACCTAGCATGTACCTTACGAGCCAGGTGCTTGAAGACTAATGACTTCCACTGAGGCGACCAGTCTGAAGTATTGGATCTCATAGTCAAGAGATGATGAGAGTTTTTATCGTGCCACCCGCCGCATCACGGGTACTACTAGCAAGTCGGAAGATTTGGAGTTTCCGTCGGCTGGAATCGGTGCCAAGCACCCCGAGAACCCGGCGGCCGGGTGGCATGCACAGATAAGACCTCGCCCCGTGCTAAGTGAGCGGGTGGACAGACAAATTTAACAGTCGACTTGTCCCACTCCAGAGTGCAGATTTGATTTTATTATATCCTCGATACTCCAGGGTATAATAATCATCATTATTGCTACCCACCTCTTGGCGCTTTGGGCAAAAACAAGGGATCAATTGACTGCCGGGGTCCGCTCGGATCCGTCCTCCATGGTCTGTAAAATATGAGTGGCTGGTCCTCTGGGAATAACCCGGTTTGCGGCTGAAGCGGCGCCCCCGGGGAGTTATCTACCTACGAATCTAGGTGATACGACCCTCGAGCCGTGCGTTGTTTCGTGTGCCGGGCTTTAACCGGGCTCCTCGGAGCACCAACTTGAATGCCCCGGGCCAGGGACGAGGACGTCACTCTCAGGTCCCGAGCCCGAAGCGGTTTTAGGTTTTAGGCTCGGCGGTTCTAATAAGGCCACTCGGCGGGCGCGGGTCGTCGACAAATCATAGTAGAAGACTCCCTCCTTTTGAGCTTGACGACTTTCAGTCGACGCTGCTGCTGGGCCCCCAGCTCCAGCTTACCATCACCAACAACTTTGGTGAAGACGTCGCTGGCCCAGCCTGGTATCAGTGTGGACGTCCACAGAATAGCGCGCTGCTGCCCCAACGTAGCGAACGTCGCACGGGTTGGGTTGGACGCGGTGCATCGCTTGGCCGGTAATTTCGGGCGGGCGACGCCAAGTTTCGTAGTGAATCGCTAGCCTGCGGTTCAAGTTGTCGTGCTGAGCGCCACTAGCCACGAGGCCATGGCGGGGCGCACGTTTCGCTCGGCTTCTACGCAAGAATTGAAGGCCTACTTCAGCGTCTGTACCTTGGTGTCGACCAACACGTGGCAATGCTGTGAGTGGCCGCGATCGTCGGAGTCCGACGACCTGCGCGGCGGCCGCCGCTCAGGCCGGGCAATGGGCATCTTGGGCTGAGATGACTTGGCGCGGGCGCCCTACAGCCCGTCTATCGCCGGATATCATGAATTTGAACTTGTGGCGGCACTGCACTAATACCTATTTTTCATGGCGTTATGGCAGATTTGGACCGCTTGGATATGATGTTTTATCCGGCCCCGCCCGACGGGTACAAGGCGCGGCTCGTCGTCCTCCTCGTCTGCTTCGGCTTCATCCTGGCTCTCACAGTAATTCAGCTCGTGCTGGTCGAGACGGAGCGGCGGCGCAACAAGCAACCATATTGGCTGTGGCGATGGGTACGAATAGAGGGAGTGCCCTTCCTTGTCACGCATCAGATCCTCATCACGGCCTACACGGCACTCGTCGCCGGTATCGTCAACGTCGCCTACATCGTCTTTGAATGGCGGATGGTGTTCGGTCATCGCTCGCAGCGAGATCGCATTGCGCGCAGATCGACAATCTACTTTCCGATGGTACTCGGTGGCATGTTGTGCAGCTTTTCGCTGCTGCAGGCGTATGTGGTCGTGCTGAGCCGCAAGGGCCGGACATGGTCAAAATGGACGCTGCGCAGTTGTGTCGTCGCCTACTTCCTCTGCATCATTCTCTTTACGTCGGGGGTTATCGTCACCGCCGTTATCGGGAACATTGGGTAAGACTGAATTGAAGTCGTAGTTCAATCACACCTGGCCCTGTACTGACCATGCTCGACCGATCCGTGATCCTTGCACCAGGTGGGGAAGACTCTGGTCGCTCTATCAAATGTTGCGGAGAGACATCGACAAATTTTCGCCAACTTGGCAACCAGGTACGAGGCCGGTAATGCCGGCATCTATGTACGTCAGGTTCGGCCAACTTCGACACAGCGCAGGACTGCCGTATCGCACCCAGACGGCGAGTAAAGCTCTTTATACGACTGTCGCCTTCATCAATTTGACGGTGAGCCACAGGACCCTGGATCGAGCTTTGCATTCGGCTCCAGCAAGTTCGGAACTGATATTGCCCATTCTGCTACTCTCCTTACGAATCAGCTCGCTTCGCTATGTATGGGTCTGTGGGTGATGATTCGACATCAGCTATCACGGCACGACGAATCGATCCGAGGCATCGCTGCGCACCGCGACCCGAGCGCCATACCCACCGACATGACGAACGACGTCTTTGATCTCGACCTCGACGACTCGCGCAACGTCACACGTTCGGCGATCCATACGACATCCCGGACGAAGTTTTTGTGGTCGTCTACACCTTCTTCGGAAGATGGGAAACCCATGTCCCTTCCATCGTCGGCCGATCAGACGAATCCACCCACGCTATTGACCGATTCGTGCCCCTTTTCGCAACCCGTCAAATGGCAGAGCGCGCAAGATTTCCGACGAGCAGGATCGTGGGTCCTCCTCATGGGTGGTTTCACAATGATCGCTTCGATTTTATTCGCCGGCGTGCTCACGTGGAGCTCGACCGTCGTCATCCTTCCGTTCATCGTCATCCCCAGAAGCGGACGCTTCTCGACCAATGCCGAGGTGATCAACTTTTTGTTCCTCTGGGTCTGGGTTTTGCTTAGTATACCCTTCGCACTTACAAATACTTATCAAGCGTGGCGACTAGTTGCGTCCAAGAAGAGGGTCCGAACCGTTCGCAATGGCCAAGCCCTGGGCCCCAACGTCGTGAGGGTGATGGATGGAGCACGAACGTTGGGCGGGACGAACGTAGCCGAATCGTCGGCGATGGCAAGATCGGTGACGCAGTCCTTGGATGGCGCGGATGATTCCTTGGAAGCTTTCTTGAGGAGTTTGGAACCTCGGAATGAGGGGGTGCGAAAAGAGGCGAAGGACGAGGAGAGTGTAGCGGGCAATCGACGAACGCAGCGTGTGATGCTGCAGGTGTTGAAGTAATGTCCACCTTCTTAACGACGGACGTGGTTGGATTCTTGTCTTTTGGAAGCGTTGTGGAAATCACTGTTGTATGTATGCATATCAATCTTTGCTTAGCCTGGCGTTTGAACCCCCCCTCCTCATGTTGTCAATCAAACACCAAGTGTGTAGCTTTAGCTCGAAGGAGTCGATCTTTGTCCTCCTCTCTCGCGAGCGATGTCTCGACAGCGAATATCGCAAACAGATGGTACAACAGGTTGGGATGTTGTTGTTCTCTCTCTCTCTCTTCTTCTCGCTACGTCAAAACGGCAGTGGTGGGTTGGTTAAAAACGTCTGCACCGCGAAGAGATCCCCTTTGGTCAACCTCCGCCGTAATTTTTTGAAGACGAAGCAAAAGAGTCTACGCACCAGCACTTGCTCCAAATCAGTTTGAGTCCCTGAGACCGGCTCGCTAAGGGTTGATCTTGTCCCTTCGATCAGCCCCATCGCCGTTCGGGTCAGGTTCTGGAACAGAACGTATTGCGATGCGAGATAGCTCGATTTCTGTGATTCGGTCGAGGTGGAATGGAAGTGAGCAAGCGGGGCTGGACAGACGAGTCGGTTCGGCACTGACCGTTTCATTCAAGCCAAAACATGCGACTCGTTCGACTTGAGGTATTGCTATAGGGTCGCCTTGATCATCGCTCTTGGTCGGCGTCTCCCAATGTATCGAGATGTAGGCCTTCATGACGGATCGGAGGACGAATTTGATCTCGGTCGTTTCGGGAGCAGAGTCGATGCCACTTTCGTCAATTTCGCATTGCAGTACGTTGTCGGCATGGCGCACCTTCCACTCCTGTAGCATGGCGTGTAACTGGTGTCGATTCTGGGGTGGGGCAAACGTCGCTGGTTCGTGCGGGTAGGTTCGTCGAGACGATCGCGAGTTGGAAAGACTACTGCCGAACCGTTTGCCGATCTGCTGTTGCTGCTGCAGGTGCTTCTGTCGCTGATGTTGTGCGAGCGCGTTCAACTGGATCCACAACGTGTCATCGGGCGCGTGTAGTTGCTGAGTGTGGTCCACCCTGGTCTTGACGAGTATGCCCGTTGCATCGTCCGCTTGGCTCTTCTGCGCTCGGACGAGGATCGGGTCCAACACGGCCAATTGATCGCCTAGCGTTCGAAGCGCAGCGACCGCTTCGACGGACGAGCTGCGGTACGCTCGGGAAAGGGCTTCGATCGAATTCGAGCTGGTGGACGAGCTGAAGGAACGCAAGATCGTGGGCAGCGCTTGGCGCGCTCGATCGAGGGTCGTCAGCAGGGACTCGAGCGAGCTGATGTCGGACGGGATCGTCGTCGAGGAGCCTGGTGGAGGTGCGGGAGATTGCGAGGGGAGTTCTGCTGTGGTGGCCATGGTGGAGTCGAGTTGTTGTCGCTCCCCCCTTGACAGCACACGAGCACGACGAGCAGAGGGAGACCGTGGGCCGGGCCGCCCGGGTGCAATACTGATTAGCACGGCCTGGGGGGATCAGTTAGTATTGCCACTTCGGCTCTAAACAGCATTTTCGACCGCGCACTCCCCCCACTTGACACGCCGGCTCGCGGGCTTCTGCACAGTGTCACGCTTTTCCCACGCATACCACCCGATCCGATCATGATAAGATGACGCTCCAAGTCGAGGACTACAACCTCGATCACTCGCCCACGCTACACACCGGTGGAACGCTGCAAGGCTCGGGCGTGCACGTGATCGGCTCGAGCGTGGCCCCACTTGCCTCGGGACCGGCTTCACGTCACTTTGTCGCTTCCCTGTCACAACCCCTCTCGGCTCAGATCGCCCAAGACGGAGCTCAGGATCGTATCGTCATCAAAGTGGTGAGCCGCCTCGAGGCGCACAAGCGGAGACCACACCACATTGGCAGGGAGATCAGCGCACTCGCTTCATCCCCGCCGCACGCCAATGTAGGCCATCGCAACCAACTCATTACGGTCTGCTCGAGTCATCTCTGAACACCTCGAGAGTTTTTATATACGCAGGTGCTCACGCTGTTGAATGCCTACGCATCCTCGGCCCACTACTCGATCCTGACCCCTTTCTACCCTTACACCTTACGAGCCTTGCTCGACAATTCTTCCTTCGTACCCTCCTCACCCTCGTTCCTTCCCCTCGTCCTCGCTCTCTCCCACCAACTCGTCCAAGCGCTCAACCATCTCCACCACACCCTCAACCTAGCCCATCGCGATCTCAACCCATCCAACATCGTCATCGCCTCCAACGGCCGTCTCAAACTGATCGACTTTGGGTGCTGCATACCCACCCCTTGGACTTCCTCCGCGTCCGATTTCCCCGTCGTCGATGGTCCCAAAGGTCTAGAACACGATTTCGGTACTCTCCCCTATCGAGCACCCGAGTTGATCTTTGGCTCCAACGCTTACGATCCGAAAGGATTGGATCACTGGATGTTGGGCTGCACCTTGGCTGAATTCTGGACCCCATTCGAAAACCCAATTCGGGACCCCGACTCTGACGACTCGGATTCGGATTCGGACGCGCAAGATGGATATTGGTCCGAACCCCCTTCACCCCATTCCTCTCGTCCTGCCCAAAATCCCGCACCTCCTCGAACACCGAACCGTCAAAGACTCTTCACCCTCCCTTCGCGAAACCCCACCGATTTCTCCCTCCTTGCTTCCATCTTTTCCACCTTGGGAACCCCAACTTTACAAACTTGGCCGGAAGCGAGGGCTTTGCCGAATTTCGGTTATTTCGTCTTTCAGTCACATCCGGTCGATTTGGAGTGGGTGAGCAAGAGGTGTACTTTCTTTGAGGAGCTGGGGGAGGAGCGGCGAAATCGGTTCAAAGGATTGGAGAACATGATCGCTGGATTGGTCAGGATCTCAGAGGGCGAGCGATGGGGCGTTGAAAGGTGTCTGAAAGAAGGTGGATGGGATACGGTGGAGACGGAGGGTATGATTGTACGAGGCGAATTGGGGAAGTGCTTAGAGGAGTGTTGGCAGTAAAGCAGGCCGTAAACGGTCCGAGCGCGCGGTTCACAGATTTGGTATACAGTGGAACGATGTTTTCCCCCAAGGTGAAATTGCACAAGAAGGATATCGACATCGATCTGGAACAGCTCTTGGACCCGATGGGATCAAGCGAGCATCTCCTTGAGTTCGCCATTCTCGACCATCTCCTTGACGACGTCCAAGCCGCCGACGAACTCGCCCTTGATGATGAGTTGGGGGAACGTGGGCCAGTCGTTGAGGTTCTTCAGCTCTGTGAGGAGTGGGTGGAATACGAAAGAAGGACGGTAATCAGCAGCCTAATCTCGGAACGGGTCTCGGCAAAGGAGCACACCTACTTTGTCGCACCGCATCATCGGACAAGATATCAAACGTCGTAAACTCGACATCCTGCTCATTGAGAATGTTGACGATCTTGCTCGAGAAGCCACACCTCGGGGTCTTTCGGTCCCCTTTCATGAAGAGCACGACGTCGGATTGCTTCATCAACTCATGACACCTTGTCGTCAGATCCTCGTCCGACTCGTCCGAATTGCGTGTAGCTGTGATGTGCCCATCGGGATGTGGCGTTGTTCTGGGAGGGGAGGAAGAGGAAGAGCTGGGGTCGTAGCGTGTTTGGGATTGGGTCGGTCGTGCCGAGGTGGTCGATTGCCCTGCGAGCGCGGCCTTGTTGTTGACGTGTAGGTTGATGGCCGATGCGAGCACCGAAGGTTGAGCACCACTCAGTCTTGTCAACAAGATGTGACCCTGATGTGCGTTTGCAAAGTCGTGGAGGAGAGTAGGGAGGATGACGAGAGTCAGACACGATCGACAACGACTCTTGCTCGTGGGACATGCAATGCACAGGGACTCAACTCGTAGTAGGATAAAGTAAGGTACGGCATCGACTTCGAACGATTCTGAAATGTCGGGTAATGACTCGGCCTCGATCTGTGTAAAGCCAGCAAGCGATCACCGTCAGCGATCACCGTCAGCGCCATCGCATCCACCAATTAGCGATCGAGCAAATGGCGCGCGCATAGGCCAGCAGCACGAGCACGACCGCATCGACGAACCGACTCGCGAGTTGCAACTTACAGACAGGAACAAGACCTTGTCCCATCGCTGCACGAGCTGCTGCACGACCTGGTCCATCTGCTGGCACGGCTCGGCCCAGTCGGCGCGGAAGTAGAGCACCGACACGAGCGTCAGGTCCGTCGACAGCACTTGCTGCAGGTGTTCCGGCGACGTCACGACGTGGTAGTTGGAAGGGGCCATCGTGCAAGGAGGAGCGGTCCGGAGGCTGTGAAGAAGGTTTCAATCGTCGAGATGGGTTGTTTGGGATGAGAGCGTCGACTGTTTGGTGTTCGCGAGTCGGGGCTTGCGTGCGCAGAGAGTGAGGAGAGCAAGCACGCCTCGGTCACGGCACGCCCTCATTACAAATCACGCTATGCCACCGCTTGCAGCCGCTTGCCACCGTCTGCCACCGCTGTGCCCGACGGCCGACTCGCTCAATCGATGAGCGGTGTCGGACTCACCCGAGTCCTCACCTCACTTGCCACACCCTGGCAAGATCAACTTCAGCACCAGACACTGTGTAAAATACAGACCTAGTAGATCACGGTAGTCTTTCTGCAGAGCCAAAATACAGCATTTGCTAGTGAGCAGCCCGAACAGCCAGCTTGATCGGTGAGTCGGGAACTTTGGAGATGACAAGATCAACCGGGCAAGCGTTGCACGGTTGATCCGGAGAGCGCAAGCGTCCCTTCCTCCTGGCTCGGCCATCGAACTCACAACTAACCTTGTCCACTCCGGAAAACTCCTGCAGAAACCCCCTCGGCATTTCTGGCATCGAACCGCCAGCCCCTGCAATAAGGTTCGCACTGGGGCTGCGCCGGCGCCTAGAAGTAGCCCGAATCCCAACTGACGCGCGACGCGCGACGCGCCACCAATCACGCCCCAGTGGGGAAGTTGACTCTCCTATACCATGCAGCCGACATCTGCGCGCAAACGAGAGAACCGGGCAATAGAATGTGAATAATCTTTTGCTTTAGTTGAAAAACTATTCTCCTAGCGCCTTTAGTCGCAATACATTCTCGCTACATCTTCAATCGTCACCGGAATCCGATCGCCGCCACGCTCCGGCTTCTCCTCGCTTGCAGCCCACAGGCATCATTGACGTGCTATCCCCTTTGGCTCTCCTATTCATTAGGCCTTGTGATATCGGAACCTCCCCCCCCCCTGCTGATCGTGGCCATCCCTAGAGTCTCAATTGTGAAGAAGCTCGAGATGTGTGAGTCGCGTACTAAACGAAAGCGAAATGAAAGTTTGGTGCGGTCGCTGGCAGAGATAATCGAGAAGGAAGTGACCAAGTACCGGCGACCGACGCGGCAAGATAGAGAGGGAGGGAGAGGAGGCACGGAGTCGCAGCTGAGGCACAACAACGAGAGCTCTCGCTTAGAATCAGACGCTCGAGCCAATGTAGTAACAGGCTCTCCGATCGACTTCTCCGGGCCGCGGTCGGATGAGCAAGGAGAATTCGAGGTCGTGCCGCGCACCGAACCGGAGAAAGTATGGTTCCCTGGCCCTCGCTCGACGCAACGCACTCCACCACCCTTTGTCAGACTCACCTCGAGCCATCGACGTGTCCTGGGAGAAAAATCGGTATCACCGCCTGGTCACACCGAGTCGCTGCAAGGAGACCCAAATCGATAGTTGCCTGACGTTTTTCGAACTCGGAAGAGGCAGTAAAACCGTGTTTCGCAGGCTTGTGCACCGAGCGAAGTGGATGCGAGAAGTTAGGACGGGTTATCACGCCAGGATTGCAGGTGCGCGCACTGCCGGCCCATGACTACGTCACATCTGCGACGTCAACAGCAAAAGAAGCGGACGCAAGGTGAATGCATGATCAGAAATCATACCCAGTTGCAAATTCCACTGCGTGGTCGAGACCACCCGTCGGCACCCGAAAATACCCGCGAGACGGCTCGGGAGAATAGACCTGGACCTTGTTCTTGGAGGGACACACTAACGACATGCAGAAACTACCGTTCGCCTCGCCTTGGACGAACCAAGTGGTGTGGAGCTCCGCAATCAAGAGAACCTGACTTGAAACGGCCAAGACCGCAGCGCCGGCTCTCATGCGACGCTGATGCGAATTCGACCGGGTACGACAAGGTGGCGAGGTCAGGGGAGATACGGAGTGAACGGAGCGCGTAGTGCTGAGCCCGAAAGCTGATGAAATCTAGTCGAAATAGGCAAGGCTGTGCAAGGCTCTTCACTACTAAGGACGACTAAGGGCCTGACGGACTAGTATTTCACAAGCGACTGATGGCAAGAGAAGAATCTGCGTCTGACCGAAGAACTCGGGCGATCAAGTACCCTGGTCATCGAGCACCTGCTGCGCCCTAAACCCTGACAAGGGACAGCTGGAAAAATCTCGCTCATATTTACAACACATGTCCGACGTATGACTACAAGCGGGAGAGCGTAAGCGTGCGGTGTTGGTCATTCTTGGGGAGGTCGTCCTCGGCTTTGGACGTTTCTGCCAGCTTCGAGTCGGGCAGCAGCTCGGACGGCCCTAGAACCTCCGTGCTGGCGTCGGCTCTCGTGTTGACGACCTTTTCGAAGCCGACCACGGGGTCGAGACCAAAGTGCACTCCTTTTCCTGCACAACCTCACGATCGGTCACCGCAAGCATTTCGTAGACGCGGCAGCGAGGTCACCCAGGAGTTAGCGAATCGCAGGCCAAGGCGAGCAACGAGCGATGACGGTGAGCGCAGAGGCAAGAACTCACTTCGCAAATGCTTGATCTCATCATTGGAGAGGTGACCAGGGTGATATTTATTCGCGATTGAAGAGCCAATCCCTCGAAACCATGCTCTGCGGCGTTCCGCCCAGGAACGCAGGCTTCCATAGGGAACAAGCTCAACCGAGAGGTTGTCCGACAAGGAGTTGGGTAAAATCTACAGCACATTACACGCTCCTCTCGAAGAGAACAACGGCGGATATTGACGTTTTGTAAGAAAAGGTCCTTTTGTTCACATTGGGATTTAGCCGATTCGAGTATCCTCCTCCCATATCATCATCCTGTTAATTTAACGGGTTTTCACTGGTATCAGGAAAGGAAAGAGCAACCCTGTAGACACCCCAACCATGAGAAATGTTTGGTCACCAAAGACAATCTTACTTTGCAATCATCGAGTGAAGCCGGCTCAAGCCACTGGGTTGGCTGGCTTAAGTTCGACTTACACTCCCTCAGTCTTAAGTTTCAAGTCATAAAGGCACTACTGGGCGATCCCCAGTAGGAGCCCCTGAATTCTTGACTGCCGAGGTAAGCGACAGTTTCGATGCCATTCTTAAACCTGATCTGAGTTTTCCTCGCATATTTGATTGAATATTCATGGGATCGTGCCCAGTGCCATTCATGAGCCAGCCTCTTAATAAGACTTGACGGTCGTTGTCACCCATGCTAGCGCCGGTCCAAGAAGGCGCGTGGCAACGTCCCAAGCAATGCCACCTTTGTGTTCTACCCCGCGCGCCGCCACTTTGCGATTGACACTGGGCTCTCCGCAATTGATTTGGCAGCGCCAGTCACCAAGAAATGTCAAGGCTTGTCACTGTTCTGCTTCGGCCATTTTCCTGATATGTTGACTGGACCAGATGCATCGCTCTTCACTATCTCCGGCGCCGATGGCGGGGTGTCACCTCTTTCCTCAGCAAAGATCGGCCAATATGGACCGTGATATTCAATATTACGCGAGTTAGAAACAGTAATAACCTTCCGCCTACTGCCTTTCCGACAGGACAACGGTTCGAGCAAATCAAAAATTCCAAGAGCTATGTTTCATCCTCTGAGCTCATGTGTTACACAAGGTCAAATTACTCTTGCCTTAAATCCGCACTACGTGCGTCTCCACTTTGTATTAGTCGCGCGCGCTATTCGCGTCTTTGCTTCCTCTTCTTCACTTGATTACGAACTCATTGGTTCGTCCCTGCCGCCAACTCGTTCAGCACATCGCTGTTCAGTTTCAATAAGGTCGGTACTGCGTCTTACTTCTAGATAGTCTACATGGTTTAGATCGTAAGCACTGAAAACTGCAAAATCACTAAAAGCACACTGAAAGTCACATCATACTGCATCCAAAGCAAGTCCATGAACCGCAGGCTACGCCCTAAAAGTTGCCCACATCCGATGTTGCGAGTTGTACTTGTCAAAGACTGACGAAAGGCCGACCTCTACGCATCCGTGTACGCGAGGGTCATTTCGATCGGCCAGAGAGGTAGGCCGACTCTGGCGGCTCACTCCTAGTCACTCCGCCATGCAAAGACGGCGGCATTTCGGCTCGAAGCTGGTTGGATTGCGGTTCCAAACTTCGTAAAAACGAGTCCAACGATTCCTCAGCGCCGCTGAAACGAGCCTGCGCCCTGATTGCGCGGGCTGGTCTCCAGGGCAGCATACCCCTGGTCCCAGCGTCTGTCGCCAGATTCGATTCTGACTCGTCGAGTGCAGCGGTCGCAATGGTGTGCGAAAGCTTGCACCAAGCGTGATACGCGTTTATCGCGGCGAAGGGAAGTGTTACGATCGCCCAGACCCAGAGATAGAGGAAATTGACCATCTCCGTAATCGCAGCAAAGCGGTCATTCGTGGGAATCGCCGCGAAGGGCACGACGATCAACGTTGAACTCCAAGTCAGCACAGCCGCCAGTAGAGCCGAGGTGATCATAACCACGCCTCCCATCATCAGAACCCAATCCTTCGCTTGCCGTAGCTCCCGGGCGCCCTTCCATGGTTGGGCTGCTGATGCTTGGAACGCGCTCCGAGGTGAGCTTTGCTGATCGGACACTGCCTGCTTCTTTCCCAGGTAGTCCTGCCCGTCCTCGGATATCGGGCTGGAGGTGTGAGCGAAACTGATGCGAGATATCGTATGCATATTGATGGCTGTCTCTTTTTGTGCGTCATCGAGCTGGTTCGTGTCCACCTGGATGCTCGAGATGAAAATCTCGCCGTCACTCGTGACGCGGCCCATGTTCTCGGAGTGTCTCGAAAGCTGTCGCCGCATCATCGCCCACAGAGCCATGCACAACGATGCGAGCTGTAATCCCATCCAGTGATAAAGGCAGGGATTCAGATCATTTAGGACGTCGAGGGAAGATATCCAGCCTCTTCTTGCGAAAGAAGACAAGCTTACCACGAGGTTTAGGAAAGCCACGGCAGTGTAGAGCCATTTGGCCACAAATTGTTGACGGAACGACGAGGCGGCGGTGGCGCGGAGCTGTCTGAACTCGCTGTAAAGCGCGGGTGTTATCGGTGGAGTTGTGCCCGGCAACCAAGTGGGGACCAATTTCATGATATCCTCCCGAAGTCCTTGGTAAAGCAACCAAATATTGGTCCACCTGCGAGTCGTGCACAGCAGAGTCAGCGGCCCGTCAGCGGCCAACACACGCGGGGCGGCACCAGATTGTAGGGAGGGGGCCAAGAGGGTGTACTAATGCAAGACAAAGAGAGAAGAAGCAGAAAAACTCACGATTTGCTTACAATCACAGCGATGACGACAACCCCGGTTGTGAAGAGGATGATGCAGAGAAAGTAGGCGACGACGCAGCTGCGCAGCGTCCACTTTGACCACGTCCGGCCCTTGCGGCTCAGCACGACGACGAACGCCTGCAGTAGCGAGAAGCTACACAGCAGACCACCGAGCACCATTGGGAAATATATCGTTGACCTGCGCGCGATGCGCGTCTTTTGCGAGTCGTGGTCGAGGACCATGCGCCACTCAAAGACGACATAGAAGATGTTGATGACCGCGGCGACGAGGGCGCTGTAGGCCGTGATGAGGATCTGGTGCGTGACGAGGAAGGGCTCTCTCTCTATTCGTATCCATCGCCAGAGCCAGTAGGGTTGTTTGTTGCGCCGCCGCTCCACCTTGATCAGCACCAGTTGGGTCGCCGTGAGCGCGACGATGAGAGAGAAGCACCCGAGGACAATGAGCCGCGTTTTGAAACCGTGGGCTGGTTCGCTGAAGAAGAGTTGGTCCAGCCGGTTCAGATCTGAGCGTTATTAGGGATCAGTAATTGCGTCGATGCTTGACTGAGAGAGAGCGTGTGCCAGGTTCGGACTGCGGCGAAGTCGACTCCGAGAAGAGAGGAGACGCCGTGGAACACGGGTGGGGCGCCGAAGCCTTCCGGCCGATTGGCCGAAACGGCCCCGCTCCGGCGGCCGGCCAACCAGCGTCGCAGGCGGCCCGAGTCAGCCTGATGAGCGGTCGGCAGGCGGGCTGGGGCTGCTCTCTCACTGCGGTGCATTGCAATTGCTTCAAGTCGCTGCACCGCTACTCACAGCATGTCCATGTATTGCTAGAGGTCGCGGTGGTGCATGGCAAGAAATAGGTCTTGATTTCGTGAGGTGTCGCTGCAAAAGGGCTGCGTGATCGTAGAGCGCTCATCATCTCTAACTTAAGTTGGGACTCGAGGCTGCTGCCTTCGTTGATTTGTGGCAGGCTGCTTATATGCGCGCTCCAGGTGCCTGCCGACGGTGCCGGCTGGCGTTGCGGCTGCTGGAAAGTCGTTCAAGACGGGCACGGTAGGGACCACTGCGCGGGGAGAAGTTGATTGATGAAGGTGGTGGGGTGCTAGACGGGCGGCTGGTAGGGGGTGGCAGCCCTTGCTGATGGTAGCCTTGACGACTTGACCTTAGCAGTGACGGGAGTGAGGATATCCACCACTGCTCACTTGGGCTGGTTGTTCAACGATGACCAACGAGCGGCGATCCCTGGCAAAGATTTTTCGAGATGCTTCCGACTCAGGTTCACGTGCGAGGGGCGGCGGCCGGCTTGCCAGGGACCAGCTCGCGCTGGGTCTGGGACAGAGCCGACGAGGACTCGGTCTGCCGCCGGGACATGAAGCCAGGCAAGCTTAAGACGACTTGACGAAACATGGCAAGCTCTCACCTAAATGGGCAGTTGCATAATGCGACTCTCAGTGTATTTGGCCAAGCGCATCCATAATGCATTTGTTCAATGCCGCTTTGCGTCGATTGCAAGCATCTTTCGTCTGCGAGGACTTCGTCCCAAATAGAAAGTCGGGCGGCCCGCAGATCCGCGCCCAAACCTGCCTTACGAGGCAGGTGCGCATACGCGATCGAGGCATCAGCCAATATCCCGCGGTAGATGGTTTCTCGACTCTCGGGTTGGAAATCTCTACATCTAAAGGATAGATCTGTTAGAAAATACTTTTGAGCTACGTAAAGTGGTATGCCGTGATCTTAGGCGACTCTGCCTTGTACTACAAACCTGCTTACCTCGTCAGAAAAGTCCGTTCCAGTACCGCCAGGGGCGGCCTGCCTGCCAAACTGGCCACCGGCTGACCGTTGAGCGTTAACGTTGAACGTCGAGCGCTCAGCCTAACTGATCCTGCACTGCCAAGCGCTAGACGTGCGCCTTGACAAGGGAAACGACTACCTAGGTAGGGCAGGCCGCCTGCACCCTTGCAGATCAATGTCAGCGATCGGCAAAGATGTCCGGCACTAGCCCCTACCAGCCCCTTCAAGGGAACACCTCGACGGTGGCGAGATGCTAGTACTGGTATACCTACTCGTGAACGCCTACCTAGTACCTGCCTAGGAAAGTACCCGTCATCATCTTATCCACTCATCACTCCTACCAGGCTATCCCACTGGCATAGCTAGGCAAACCCGAAGCAGGTACCGGCGGCATCAGCAACTTTGCCACTCGCGCTTTAGTGCAATTTAGTGCAATTTAGCGCACCTTAGTGCCAAAAGCGCACTTTTTGTGAAATTTAGCTCGTTTTCTATAATCTCCGGTGCGCTAAATTGCACTAAGCGCGAGTGGCAAAGTTGCTGATGGGGTACAGTAGGTAGGAGGCGTCGCGCCGGAGATGAACTCAGCCGACTATTTGATATCCATCCTCGTCCTCGCTGAATACCCCCCGGGAAACAGCCACTACAAAGAATCACCTGCTTCGTATCGCGAGTGTAGAGAAGCTAAACCTATGACTAGTGTCGTGCGCCCACACGAACAACGCCTGTTGCCATCTTTCAAAAATATGTGGTAAGGTCGGTTCGTCCAGCTCGTTCATCTCGAATCCCTCTCTTTCCACTTCACTTTCTATCTGAGGCTGGAATTGCACCTGGTATTTGATATTGCTCGATTCGGACAGAGCTTATACGAAGCCCGAATTTTGTAGCGGTCAGCTTGGACGACGACCGTACGGCTCGAACAGGGGCTACTACCGGAGGCGCAGAATACAGGTGAGCGCGCCGGACTCGGACTCGGACTTGGAGCAGTCGGTTGGAGCGAGTCTAAGTTTTCGTCGGGCCATAGACAACGCGTGGGTAATTTGGTTAAGCGATTTAGTCCTTGTTCTCTATATAGTGTCTGAACGGGCCGACTGCGAGGGCATTTACTCGCCGTTGACGGCGGAGAAAGTCACGTGATGCTCGCACCGAATTTGGGTCCGTATCGCTTCATGGGCCGGGCCGGCCCCTCGGACTCGGAGTACGGCCAGGCTCTGTGCACACCTACTACTATGACCCCTTTAGTGCGCCCTTCGCAGTCGCGATCTGCTGACATAACAGGTCACAGAAAGCTCCATAAGAATTTTAAGGCGCAGGTATATCCCCGACGGTCTTCTACCTGTGGTTCAGCAGCCTGTTCCGCTGCCAGTGCCCAGTGAGTCAGAGGCTCGCCAAGTTCAACCGATCGTTTCGGCGTCATTTCGGCATCGCGGTCGAACGTCAAGCGACTCCGCGGCGACTGTGGCACGGTCACGTCTTTGCCCGCTACAACACTCGCCTCTGAACTCAGATTCAGGTTCATTCAAACGATGTGGAGCGAGCAGAAGGGCCATACGAAACATCTGCTGTCTATTCTCTTGTGCCTCACGCTCATACACGGAGGGAGAGCCGCCTACAAGAGCACGGATCTGCTACGTGCACCACGCGTCCCCGTGCAGCTCTATCGACACCTTCGAAGAGAGGAGCCGGCCCAGATTGAAACGGCCCAGCTCTATTCTACCGCTGATGACCACTCGACTTTGCGCTTCTCCACCCCGGTTGCTCCAGAGTACCCGGCTTATACGTTCGACCAACGCGTGTCGCACCTCGACGATGTCCCCGCGCCGGTCGAGAATGAGACATTCAAGCAGCGCTATTGGTTCAATGCCGAGCACTGTAGGTCATCGCAAAGACTTGCGTTAGCTTTTCAACTTTTCAATTCCACTGCAGGCGCCTTCCCGGCCCATTAACAACCCTTTATCCTCCGAAACGGATATTAGATAAACCTGGAGGTCCGGTCTTTTTGCTCGACGGTGGGGAAACTAATGGCGAAGACCGCTTTCCCTTCTTGCGCCAGGGAGTCCTCGAGATCCTGAGCAAGGCTCACAACGGTATTGGGTGAGCTACGACTCCGTGAGAGCGGCAGGATGGTGTGATCTCGGTCATTCTACTCACAGCATTTTTAACTTTTCAGGATCATTCTCGAACATCGCTACTATGGAGAATCCTTCCCCGTTGAAAACCTGACCACGGACTCGATGCGTTTCTTATCGACCGAGATGTCATTGCTCGACTCAAAATATTTTGCACAAAACGTCAAGCTCCCTGGAGTGGATCACTTCAACAACAGCCTCGCTCCCTGGATCTACTGCGGTGGATCGTACGCCGGAGCCAAGGCGGCGTTCGCAAGGAAACTCTACCCGGATGTGTTTTGGGGCGCGATCGCCTCGTCCGCGGTAAGTCTCAGTGTCATCCTCCTGTGCGAGAAGTTGGCCTACGGCGATAGTAGGAGAGGGAGGCTGACCCCTGTGCTGTACTTGGGGCTCTGGAAACAGGTGACCAAGGCCATCGCCGAGTTTTCGGAGTACTACGAGCCGATTCGCAAGTCCGCACCTCGGCAGTGCGTAAACCTCCTGATCAACCACACGAACCTGATCGACCAGCTTCTCGACCTGAAGAACTATGCCGTGACATCTTCGCTCAAGTCCTTGTTCGGCCTGCCCAACGTGACGATGGCGGACGATTTTGTCAACACTTTGGCCACCGCCTTGGGAAGCTGGCAAGGACAGAATTGGGATCCGGCTGTGGGGAGCCGAAAGTTCGACGAGTTTTGTGATGCTCTCACAAATGACAAAATCGAGGTTTCCTCGGAGGTTCGAGGTGCGCATACCGGTCTGGAGGATGGCATCAATCATTTTGGCTGGAGCTGGCCGAGCCCGAAAGCTTTTACCGAGTTGGCCAAGTACGCTCAGTACATCCGCACCAATGTCGCGAGCCTCTGTCCCGCCGAGATGAGACAAGACGAGTGTTTTGGTAACGAGGGTGTGGACCTGACCGGATTGGATCAATCCTCCTGGCGGTCGTGGACGTGGCAATATTGCACCGAGTTCGGATACTTCATCACCGTGAGTTCGCGCCCGCGGAGGCCACTGTTGGTTTGCACTCCTTGCAGTGTCTTCCAAGCTCATTCACTCCTCCGTCCTCCTTCACAGTCGTCACCCAATGCGAGTGAACGCTTGGTATCGCGCCGCATCGATGTCAAGTACACGAGAGCAATCTGCCAAAAAGCCTTCCCTGACGGGAAGGTGGTGCGGATGCCGACCCGGCCGAATGTCGAGAAGATTAACAAATGGGGCGGGTACAAGATCCGTGCTCCGAGGTTGGCATTCGTGGATGGGTCGAGGGACCGTGAGTCCCGCTTCGTCTGATCGATTTGGTAAACCGAACTGTCTAACCTCCGTCTTGGCTTGTGCGAACCTTTTCCAGCGTGGCTGTATGCCACACCTCATTCCCCCTACGCAAAAGATCGCAAAGACACACTAGAGGAGCCTTTCAAGATGATTGAAGGCGGGGTCAGTCCTCAAGTCTCTCGCTCCAAGGATAGCGTAATTTGCGCAGGTAGAACTTAAGCGATCAGCACTGACTCTTAGGCGTGTCGGTTTCCACCGGCAGGTTCATCATTGGGATCAGAATGGAAGACCGAGAAGCGAGCCCGGCCCCATCCGCGCTATCCACTCCCAGGAGATTGAGTTTGTGGGGCATTGGCTTCGCGAGTGGGAGGAGAGAGGGAGGTGGAGGCCCGAGTAGTCGGGCCACGCAAGAGTTCTGATACTATGCTAAAGCAAAGCGGTCAATCGAGATGATATGATAAGATAAGGGATAAGTATGACCGTCTGCTCGTAGGAGACCCGAGGTGAGAGGGACGAGAAGGGGGTAGAGCCGAGGGACAGGGTTACGAGAGCCGAAAAACGAGACTGAGACGCTGAGATCGGAGACTGGAGAATGATGCCGAACGAGACTTGAGACACGCGGAAAGTGAGAGCCAGGTAAGATGCTGTATTGGATCCTAGAAGTGGTGAACGTGAGAGATAAAGTGGTGAACAGGAAGCAAACTCCTCCCGAAACGTCCTAGTCGTTCAAACCGCTGCAGACCGCTGCGCTCCCTTCATTCCTCTTCGCCGCCTCATCCGCTTCTCTCCCGGCCTTCCCGCTGCTCCGTCGTCCGTTCCGGTCTTCCGTCTGAATCTGTTCCCACCCTTGCTCGTCGGTTTCGTCTTCGCGGCGCAAAAGTGAAGGCCCGTTCATAATCGCCTCCTTTTCCTCCCGTGAGGAGCCCTCTTTAGCCTCCTTGCTCCCGTGGGCAGTCCTTAGCGAGTCCTCCCTCCCGAGAGCCCAAATAGCCTTCTTCCTCCCATCCGGCCCGGTCCTCCCTGGGTGTTTCTGCCACGTGCATTGTCGTTGACTTTGTCGATCGCCCGAGGTGAGTCATCGTCGAGGCGCTAATCCAATTTATGCTGCTGCTGCCGCTAACCTCGTCGACCAGCGGAAGTGACTCGTCGTCAAGGTGCCAACTTCGAAACTTGCTGCCACTACAATTGCTGTTGGCCTTGACAATTTGGAACGACGAATACGACGGGGCCCGCGTATCACAATACCTCACTTTGTGCAAACGACTTAAGTTCTTGCAACGACTTTCGTGCAAACGACTTTCTTCGTTATGTATTTGTTTCCTGCAAAGTGCAAAATGTTTTTGCTACCAGTTACTACTGAAGCTGCACTAGAGCGAGTCGCAGCACGTGCCAAGCTCGGCCTGAATCTGCCTGAATCATGCAAGTCATGCTAAACAAGCTCAGATCGCCCAGATCGCGTCGTCTCCGTTGAGTCACCCACACTCATCTGTTCCCACCACACACCCCACCACACACCACGAAACCATTGACTACCAAGTCGATCCCGACCACCACCGAGCGATTAAGTCTCTAGCGGGTCTCAACTGACCCCAATAGGTCCGGCGGGAACGGTGCCGCGACCGAAACGCAGAAATGGCCCCGTGTGGGATACGAGTCGTCGGGCTTCCCGGCAAAAAGACCTAAAAAGGTGACCACTCATCGAACAACGCGACTAGCTGGGTTTCAGATGAACTTTCTCTTCTTGACCATCTCTTCTTATGTTCCTACCATATTTCTTGGTCCCAACCATGGCATCCCGATCTCAAGGTCCTCGGATGCATCAGACGCTCTTTTCGCTCCTCGTCTTGGTCGCGTTGTACGCGTCGAGCGCGTTTGCCGGTTTGACGAGCCGCACGCTGCTCCGCGCGCCGAGCGTGCCCGTGCAATTCTTCCATCACGTTCGACGGGCTGAACAAGCCCAGATCACGACACACCAATCCCCTTTCATCGTCTCGCGTGATGTGGCCGTACGATTGGCCCCGAGGGACAAGCCCGAATACCAAGCGTACACGTTCGATCAACTTGTCTCGCACCTCGACAGCGTGCCCGCGCCGGTCCAAGGCCAGACGTTCAAGCAGCGCTACTGGATGAACGCCGAGCACTGTAAGTTTGCCGGCGACTCTTGACTAGATTCTGAATGAAATACTTTGCTGATCGCATCAATGAACGTAACTTGGGTGTAGACAAGCGTGGGGGACCCGTTTTTTTGCTCGATGCCGGTGAAACCAACGGCGAGGAACGTTTCCCCTTCTTGCGACAGGGGATTCTCGAGATCCTGAGCAAGGCGCACAACGGTATCGGGTGAGCCGTTGCACTTCTTATACAAGAAGTCCAAATCATTACTACATCTAATCATCTGATCTTCTCGTACAGAATCATCCTCGAACATCGCTACTATGGCGAATCCTTCCCCGTTCAAAATCTGACCACGGACTCGATGCGTTTCCTTTCGACCGAGCAGTCGCTGCTCGACGCGAAAAACTTCAAGCTTAAAGTCAAGCTTCCCGGCGTCGCGGAATTCTCAAACAACCTCTCGCCCTGGATCTACTACGGCGGATCTTATGCCGGTGCTAAAGCGGCGTTCACGCGGAGGAAGTACCCCAGCACGTTTTGGGGCGGAATCGCCTCATCCGGCGTGAGTCCTCACTAGTTATCCGATCCTCTGCTTCTACTCATTCTATCCTTGCCTTACAAGACAGGTCATTCAACCCATCATCAACTTCCACGAGTACTACGAGCCGATTCGCAAGTCGGCTCCGCAAAAGTGCATGAAGCTCTTGATCACCCACACAAACCTCATTGACCAACTGCTAGATCTCAACAATTACACCGTCACCTCGACACTCAAGGGTCTATTCGGTCTGCCTAATGTAACGCGTTCGGACGACTTTGTCAACACGCTCGCGCTCCCACTCGGGAGTTGGCAGGAACGTAACTGGGACGCTGCCGTGGGGAGCAACGATTTCGATATTTTCTGTGACGCCGTGACGAGTTCGAAACACGTGCCGATTTCGCCTAGACAAGCGGCGGTGCTACAAGCCCAGATCAAGAAGATCAAGTGGGCCAGTGCGACCGAGCTTGACGACTTGGCCAAGTATGCACGCTTCATTCGCACCCAGGTGGCAAGCAGTTGCCCTGTAGGCGCGAGTCAGAACGATTGCTTCTCGCAGAGCAGTGGTTGGAACGCGACCGGCTTGGACCAAGCTTCGTGGAGGTCATGGGCCTGGCAGTATTGCACCGAGTATGGATTCTTTATCACGGTGCGTGACGTTGCTTGCTCTTGCGTACAAAAGGACACAGTCGCAGCTCATTTGCTGAATCTTACGTATCTTCCACCCTAGTCCTCACCGAACGCGAACCGTCGCTTGGTCTCGAAGCGCATCAACCTCAAGTACTCGAGCGAGATCTGCCGCCAGGCGTTCCCTCCCGGCAAACTGGTGTCGGTGCCCAAGACGCCGCAGATCAAACGTATTGAAAAGTATGGAGGGTTCGCCATGAAAGGGTCAAGGCTGGCGTTTGTTGATGGGTCCGAGGATCGTGAGTGGATGCGTTGAGGGGTTTTTCTTTCTGGTGAACGGATGCGGCTCAAGCTGATGCTCGGGTTCTTTCCGTGTTCAGCTTGGCTCTACGCGACGCGACATTCACCTCATGCCAAGAAGCTCCCTGATACGCTTTCGGGTCCCTACAAGCTGATTGATGGTGGGGTCAGTGATACCGCTTGAGGCTTAGAAAGAAAAATTGGTGCGACCGGCGTGAATTACTGACTCGCGCTGATCTTTCTCTTGGCCAGGTCCACCACTGGGATGAGAATGGAAGACCCGAGGGGGAACCCAAGATCATTGGTGAGATCCATGCCGAGGAAATCAAGTTTGTGGGCCACTGGATTGACCAGTGGAACGCTAGGGAGTGAGGAGTGCGTAGTGCGTAGTACGGATTGAGGCCCGGCGGGGTGCGAGCCCCTGAGGAGGGTGTTTTGCGCCGGCAGAGAGGCGCAGAGGCTGTATATGTTTTATGTGTCCCCATCTCGATGGTGATTTTCGATCTCTCGTTTTTCTGAACGCGTACCCTTAGTCTGCGAGTCTTGGCTTGGGAAGTGCCACACGGCAATACTGGTCCATAAGCCATTAGGTTGGTCCGAATCACGCATTAGTAAACAAGTCCACGGCGCCCCTTTTCCCCTTCGCGCGCCGAGCTCTCCTCGCTCCTCGCTTTCTGCCATACCCGACCCGACCATCAAATATGACGTTGCTGCGCGCCACCCGACACACGGCCAACCTGAGCTGGAGGAGTTTCTCCTCGTGCTGCTCATGCCGCTCCCCAGCCCCGGATGGGGTATCGTACAAGGCGCCGATCGCGGCCGGTCGGTTGCCCGCGTACGACGAAGCGCTCAAACTGCTGCAGGCTGACCGCGACGACAAGCTGCAGCGACTGGCCAAGCTCAAAACGCAGGGCGATGTCGAGCAGAACGTGCTGGACAAGCTTGAGGTCGAGGCATGGGTCAACGATCCCGCGACGAGGTGGAGGGCCAAGCACGGCCACGGTCAGCATTCATCTGTTCTGTGGGTCTATGCTCACACACTGCGACCGCTCTACTGACCATAGCATTCCTATGGCCACAGGCGATCCCACCAGGGCCGTGTACAGACATCTCGCTGAGATGAAGTGGAGGAGAGAAGGCGCATTGGCGATACTCGTCAGTTGGATTGCTCGTCCGCACCACTTCGCAATCTCAAGCTCACACTCGCCTTCTCTTTCCCGCCGGACGCGGATACCCTAGATGCAACGCGTCACCCAAATGTCACTCGTACCCGACGTACTGCCCGGGTTTGATCCCGTGCTCGACGTGCAGATCAGCGTCGCAGAGCACAGCCAAGAGCCATTGCAACCGGGCGTATTCACCCTCCCGCGTCAGGTCAGTCGGCGGGGAGGACGCTCGAGGATCGGTCTGCAGACCACGTTCATTGACGCCAGCTTCCTACAGACACGAGAACCTTTTCAAGTCTCGGCACAGGTCTTCCACCCCGACGAGCGACTTTACACACTTTTGATGGTCGATCCTGGTTAGTTGTGCCGGCAACCTTGTGCGGCAATCGCTTCAGCGAGTGACGTAAAGTCTTTTACCGCCCCCAACAGATGTCCCCGATCAACTGAACCAAACATTTACCACCACTCTCCACTGGCTCGTGTAAGTCTAGGGCTTGCGCACAGGCTACGGACTTGCTTCGGACCTGATCTCTTCTCCCGACTCCCTTTTCAGCCCCAACATCCCCTTGTCCTCCAGCAAATCCGACCTCTCCTCCCCTGCTCTCATCCCTTACCTCCCGCCCCACCCTCAACAAGGCACACCCTACCACCGGTACACCCTCGTCCTCCTCGAACAAAAGCAAGAACTTGGTCTCGCCCCCGAAGCCGTCGAACGGACCGATTTCTCTGTGCGCGAATTCATGCGACAGAATGACTTGACTGCGAGTGGGATGAGCTTCTTCAGGCAAAAATGGGACGAGGACGTTTCGGCGATCTACAGGGAGATTTTGGGTCGGTTGACGGTGAGATATGGTCGGGTGAGCGTGATGAGTGGGACTGACTTGGGCTCCTTTTTCTTTTTTCCTTCCCCTCCCTTGGTCAGGTGCCGAGCCACCACGATTTGCCCGACCTCCCAAGATCGATACGTATGCTGGCCGCCCCGCCAAATACGACCTTCTGTAGAGCAAGGAAGCATCGTGGCCCTTTATGCAATACCCCAAAAATTTCGCATCACCAAAGCTGTTCCCGGATGTCGGAGCGTGCTCCCATGCTTCTGAAATCGTTGGCGTGCAAGTGGCCATCTGAAATCTTCGACTTGCAGGTAGTAGTACAACACGGGAGTGAGAGAATGGACCGGTGATTCTGGACGAAAGAGTGGGGAGCGACGGGGGAACTGCTAGAACGACATCTACCACACACAAAAATACACGCTGCGGGAGGGTTTTGCGAAACGGGGTGATGGGTATCAGAGAATGGAAGGAGAAATTTCGGAAGGGATCAAAGAATGATCTTGGCGAGGAGGTGTACGATCGTACTCGAGTCGGCATTCTCGGCCACCCTGATCGGCGCCGAGATCTCTTCAAACTGCTGACCGTCTTCGAGCGTCGGTAGGACCGGTCGGGGTATGATGACGATCGCGAGCTCCCTCTGCGACGAAGGTTCGAGCGTGAAAGAAACGGATGAAGAAGACGAGTGGGATTCGGAAAGGACCTTCTTGTTCTTGCCGAAGGAAGAGGCGGGTACGTCGGTAATTTTGCCGTTCGTCGCGGGGGTGGCAGCGACAGCAACGATAGACGAGTTCAAAGCTGTTGCAGTGACTGAAGGCTGGGGTCGGGTCTCGTCGGGTGCGCCAACGACAGACGCCATAGGAACGAGAGCTCCCTCGGTCACTTCCTCACCAGGTGTGGTGGCGGTAGAGGGCCCAGTCGATGTCGTCGTTGGCGCCGCGGTCGCACCAGCTTCGTTCGGTGGGATCCCCACACCGAGCAGCTTCAATCGCTCAATGTACTTTTGCTCCTTCTCCGGTTGCCCCTTCCTTCGACTGATCTTCAGCTTCTGCAACACCCCTTCGACCTCTTCCTCCTCTTCGACCGTCAACGGTCCCCTTACTTTCGAAGTCGTCTGCGAGGGGTCGAGAACGACATCTAGCGCGGCTTTGCAAAAGTAAAAATCGTTCGAGTCCAACGAGACGGTGAAGGTCCTTTGGTTCTTGCTGACGTTGGTGATGGAGATCTTGAGAGGATCCGAGATCGAGTGCAAGGCGCATTCACCAAAGTCCAACGTCGTCGTCGAAACGGCGAACGTCGGAGGGCGGAGAATGAAGGCTTTGACGCGGATGGTTTGACTGTCCGTCTCGTCCTCGACGTTGTCGACGTGGATCGTTTCCTCGAAAGCGCCAGCGAAATGCGGCTCAAAAACGATCGAGACGTCCCGCTTGCCGTACCCGGCAATCACACCATGTCGTCCCTCACTGACTCGCAGATCCCCCGACGCAATCGATCCCGATTTGCGAACGGCGTACAGCAGAGGTTGTGCAGAGTTGTTGGCGATGATCACCTTCTTGGTCTTTGATGCCGAGCGTTCGAGTTGACCAAAGTTGATGTGCGACATGGCGAGATCCATCGTGGAACGGCATGTTGTCCATCGGAGAACGACCTCGCGCACGGGGACTTCGGTCAAGGGGAGACAGGAAGGGAGCAGGTTCACATCGACGTCGCTCGTCGCGACCTTGACGAGGTTGATGGTGATCTTTCCGTCTTGCTTGCGTGAAGACCCTTGGATGTTTGAGCGACCACCAGTCGGATGAAGAACGATCTGTTGTGACAGGCACAGTCCATCATCAGACTCTGCGTCACGAGATGACATGAGCGCACGCGAATCGACCCAGACTTACATAAACGGTCTTTTCGCTCCCTTTAGCCACTTCCAACGCCGAGACCTTAATCAACTCGCCCGAGGCGATCGCATTCTTTAACACCTTCTTGAGTGCGACATACCGTCTGACATAGGCGTCCTCCAACTCCCATGTGCTCAACTCGGCCGAGTCAGGATGACCCGAATGATGTTCCAATGCACTCAACGCTTCGTCGAGAGACAACTGGTTCGGGTCGGTCAAGAGGGGCATGATCTTGCGCGTCCTTCTTCTCCCCGTCAATGCGGGCGAATTCGTCGATCCCAATGCGGTCGAAGCATCCGATCTCGGACCGCTTTTCCTCCTACCCGGGGTGGTCGCTTCGAAAGCTTCAAAGGCAGCTAAATTTGGCGAGTTCATCAACGATAAGCCACCCGTCGTCGATCCTTCCTCGGCGACGGACTGAGGGGTCTTACTCGTCGCCGCGGCGCGGGGTGGGAAGACGAGTCTCGTCAATCGGCTTTTGGACTGCGAGCGATCCTTGGGCCCTTCATGCACTTTGCGCTTCGTCCTCGGTGACCCCTTCCGGATCGAAGGGGGTCCAGCCGCAAGATCGAGATACTCCGCATCGGCGAGGAGAGAACGATCCTTGAAGCCGACACTTTGCCCATACTGTTGTGTCGCTTTGCCCTTGTCGCCTTCTTTGAGCTGGACGATGTGCGAGTCGATCTCGGCTTTCTTGGACGCACCGCTAGATGAGTTTGACGAAGGTGCACGTGGGCCGACGGTCGTCGTCGACGGCCCTTTGGAAGTTGCTTCGCAGTTGGGGGACCCATTCAGGATCGTCGGATTCTGGGCAGAATTGGTAGGCGACGACGGAACGGAAGCAAGCGATGACTCTGAGGCGGGCTCCTTCGGCATCCCCTCGCCTCGCCGAACGTACAAAGAGTAATCGTCAGGATACGAAGCCGCAAGTCCGAGCGCCAAAGTTGAGTCCGAAGTGTTCTGAATCGTGAATGCTCGCAAAGAGGACGAATTGATAGGCGCGTTCCCAAACTCGATAAAGTTCCCGCCCGTGGAAGTGAGCAAATGGTAGAACAACGAGTGGAATGCGACACCCCGGGTATCGACGTTTGAAGCTTTGACAAGGCAGACCTGGGAATTTTCGGGGTTGAGCAGGTTGTGAACCGATACCTGCTTTTGGTACGACGCATTCGTGCGCCGTGGGACCATGTCGAGTTTGAGGTCAACCGATTTGCCGACACCGATCTCGATTTCGTCACGGTAGGCACTCAAAACCTGAACACAAGAGAGCAAGGAGGAGAAAGCCGTCAGCGCGTGCACAAGGGCCAGTAGAGATCTCGCTCACGTACCTTTGAGATGAATCGCAAATCAACCCTTGCCGGGATCTCGGACAGATTTGTGATCGTTAACGTCCCCTGAGCACTCGAGCCCAACTCGACATCGCCAAGGTCGATCGTCGCCGGTCGGATTGCAATGAACGACGAGCACACCCTGGCCTTGCAATTGATCGAAAGCCTCTCCTTCGGTACTGAAGCTGCGGCGCCACGAGCACCCCAGGGTCTCCACCCGACATGGACTCGGAACGTAGTTTTGTGCAAGCGACCTCCGTCATCGTCGAATGACGTCGCGCGTGTGGGCCGGAACGAGACGACGATGCGATGGACGACACCCGGTTTGGCGTGCATTTGGTCAACGCTGGCTTTGAGCCTTTGCTCGAGCACCTTGAGGCGGTCTTGCACGCGGAAGACGCCTCTTTCGGCTAAATCGGCTCGAACGGTCGTGGGTCTGGGTGGATCCTCGATGGCCGAGTCTAGATTGCTGTGAGGTGGCAGGGCACTGTCCAAGCTCCCCGACGCCATGTCCGAGAACAAGCTCGTGTTGAGCCCCAGCGGGGAGTGAAACTCTCGCAATGGTTGTGGCGAAAATGCACGAGCGACCGACCCTTCCGAGCTAGAAACTTGGGAATCGGCGAAGACGTCCGACGACGGTCCCGAAGAGGCAAAAGTGTGATCCGACCGATTCGATCGCGTTGACCGATTCCCGAACAAGGCGTTAAGGGATGAGTCCTTTGCCGTGGCGACCGGAGGCGGGGACTTGGACAACGAAGCGGAAGACGTCGTGCTTCGCGCCAACTCGTGGATGATTGTACGCGACAGAGCAGGACCCGCATGGTCGGAAGAGGCGAGCTCGGCAGAGTTGGCGGCCGAGACGGGCTCGACGGCATTGGCACCGATTGCCGAATCGTCGAGGAGCAAGGGCGTGCTCGTGTCTTCACACGCAGCGGCGCCTTCGAGTCGGAAGGTGACTTCATACCCTTTGTCCACGCTGAAGGTGACCTCGAGGGGTGCATCAGACGTGTTGGTAAACGCAAACGTCTGCTGCGACCACGTCCCGGCGCACGAATCCCCAAAGTCCAGCGACGTCCCTGAAACGAGTCGCAAAGAATTATCGAGCGGCGCAGAGGTGACGGCGCCATGGAAATGGCACACCACCGTGTTGTCAGGGTCGGCAACGTTCTCGAACGTCATTTCGGCGTCGATCTCGTGCGGTTCGTTGGGTCGGAAGTGGATGCGCAGACGCTTGTTAGAAAATGGTGGGACCTTGGCGATGACATCCTGTCCGATCCATTGGCCCATCTCGATGTCTTCGACTTGGAAGTTCTGCGTGCTGTTCTCAATGCGCCAAAATAGCTCGACGGCCGAGCGATTCGACAACTCGCATTCGCGCGTCTGCAGCTCACCGACCCGACAGGCGCCAAAGTCGACGTACACCTCATCGTCAGAAAGATGAGAGCCACCACCGACGTCTTTGGTGGCGACGCGAAAGCGCGAGCGGCAACAGGTCGCATGGAACTTGATCGAGACTTGCTGCACCGCGACAGCCGAGACGGCGGCCGCGTTCGACGAGTCGGCTCTGACGTCTTTTTGCTCCTTGGGCAGCAAGGACGCATCAAAGTTGACGTACCCGTCAATGACAGCGAGGTTGAAGGTCGACGCGGTGGGGTGGTCGACAAGTGCGCTTGTCGAAGATAGACTGGACTCGGCGATCGAGATGGACGAAAGCCCTTGCTCCGAGTACGAGTCGTTGGTCAGCTTGGATTGGGGTGGCGGCTCAAAGTTGACAACCGAAGGCTGGAAATGAGTCGAGTCGGGTCGGAAGACGGCGATGATGTTCTTGGTCTCGTTAGGCAGCATCGTGATTTCCGAGATGAGTCCTACGGCGTCGAACATGGCATTGAACTCGGGAATCTCGTTCGAGCACGACAAAGCCGCGACGGTGTTGGTCGGCAAACGTTGCTGCTCCACGGCTGCAAAAAGGGGACTTGTGTGTCAGCTCGGAGTTGCAGTCATATTTTTTCTGGATTGCTCTAGGTTACGCACGCAAAGATTCGAGATT
Organism: Microbotryum silenes-acaulis; assembly: GCA_003665825.1. Lineage (NCBI taxonomy): Eukaryota > Fungi > Basidiomycota > Microbotryomycetes > Microbotryales > Microbotryaceae > Microbotryum > Microbotryum silenes-acaulis. The sequence continues at coordinate 467,383 of QPFY01000014.1, forward strand.
GTCGTTGCGCAATTGCCACCGTAGCTGATCGCCGACGGTTGAGCCGAGACGAACAATGAGCGCGCCCCCACTAATGTTGCGCAAGGTCAATCGCTTGAGGGAGCACATGGCATTGAGAAAGACGCCCTCGAACGCGAGTTTGCCCTCGTGCAATCCTTCGACTTGGAGCAGCCGGGCCGGTATCGAAGCCAGGGAGGCGGCTGGGTTGCCCGGGTTCATTGATGCCCAGTCGTTCCGGGGTAATGAGCCGTCCTTGTTCACGAGCGTGCGGAAGGAGGCGAACGGCTGTGATCCCATCAATGGACTAGCTCTAGGTTGACTGTATGGACTCTCCCGGGTCAGTTGCGGTTGCGTTGGTGGGTGGGGAAGGAAGGCTGTAGTGATCTTCGGTGTGCTGCTGCTGGCCGGGCTCGACTGAGCTGCCGCTGCCGCTGCTGCTTTGCCGTCGAGCTCCGAATGGCGCTCCCGGTCGTTGTCCGCGTACGACGTCGACGAAGCAGCAGCAAGAGGATCCATTCCGAACGAGCTGTCAGGTTCGAGAGCGTGCCGATTAGTGTGCCACACCGACATTGACGTGGCGTCGGGGGCAACGAAACGGTCGTTCCAGGCTCGCTAACGTTGCATCGTGCGCTGGGGTCGAGTCGGCAGTCGTGTGCTGGGTCGCGTGAGTGCGAGAGCTGCAGCGCTGCAGGGCGAGGCTCGGAGCGACGAGTGCAGTCACGCCCTCACAACCGTGTCCAATCGCGTCGACCGACGACAGCAGTGACCCCCAGCGAGTCCTACGCGCGTGATCTCCTGGGATCGACCCGTCTTGGAGGTAGAGACTTGTTCCTGGCGCGGCCCTGTGGCTCGGTCCGAGAGTTGGGCGACCTGGGAGGTGGTGGGACAAGCAGCGCTGCAAAGACCGGCGGCAGCTGGGGCATTGCGCGAAAAAGACAAAGGCCGTGCCGGGCCGGGTCAAGAACCCACCGACTATTCATCCGATAAACTACTGCTCGAGTAACAACATCGAGTATTTCGTTCCTTATCCAAGAGTGAAGCATCTAAGATTGAAACGACCGTACGCCAGGCCAGTGCCTGGTATTTTCAGCTTCCTCACTCTACTTGCGCTTGAAAAGCTTGCCAGCCACCGCGACCCCACCGGCAGCAGTCGGTTTTTTACTCGGTATGACCACCTTCGATGCGGTTACCTGTTGTTGTGCTCCGTTCCGCACTTTTCGCTTCTTGCCTGTGTCCGTCGTTCGGTGGGATGATCTTCAGCTTCCCGGGAGAAAAGAAACGTAAGGCGCAAGCAAACTCACCACTAGGCGGTTGGCGCTCATCAAAGTGCTTCGCGACATGTGCCGACAGCGCCACCTCGGACCCGGCAAAACTCTTGAAGCACACCGGGCAGCTCAACTGCTTCTTTTCCCTCTTCCCCTCTCCCTCCAACCTGTCCTCACCACCCTCGCCCTCACCATCACTATCACTGAGAACCAAGACCTCCCTCTCGGCGAAACGCAGCTGATCCTTCTCCGGCGCCGGGCCTTCCCTCTTGGCTTCCTTCTTCGAGTTCAGACTCTCCCCCGCCGTGTAAAAGGGCTTGTATGTCGTATCGACCGGTCCGTACTCCGAAGCCAAGGCGTCAATCTCAGAGAGGAACGCTTCTTCTCCGTTTTCGTTTTCGTCCAAGTCGTGGTCAAAAGACGCCCACAGCGGGTCCGACGAGGCTGGTTCCGCCTCCTCCATCTTCAGGACATCCTCCTGAAGGCCATCGTCGTATTCCATCTTGCTCTCTTGGTCGATCCCGATGGTTTCTCTATAGTTCGATAACTTGCTCGTCTTTTGGCTCTTGCTACCCGCTTGCTTCCCTCCCTCCTCAGGCCTCTTCCTCTTCCCCTGCCCAACCCAATCCTCAATCTTCCCCTTCCCCTCCTTGAGCGCCCTCATATCCCTCAAATTTGACACCCTCAACCCAATCAACCTTAAAGCAAACCGGTTCCCACCTTTCGTCTTGTTCCCCTTGGCCCGCTCCTTCTTCCACCCTTCGAACTCCTTCTCCAACAACCTCTTGCCCTCGCGATACAACGTCCTCGCATCGTCGGTGTAGATCGAAGGTCCCAACGTCGTCGCTCTGGAAATCAGATCGTAATTATCATACTTGAGTTTGAGCGTGATCGTCCTCCCCGCAAACTCGGCCTCTTGACAATCTTCAGCCAACGCATCGGCGATATTCTTCAACCGGGCGTAGAAATCGGGGAGGTCGGCACTGGCCGAAAAGGTTCGTTCGACGCTGATCCCTTTACGGTCCTCGCGATTCGCGTGCGTGATTTTCGTACGACCCAAGCCGAGGTAGGCGTTCAGGAGGAAGTTTAGCCCAATCTTTTCCCGGATCAGGAACAGTTTGCCTCGTTCCCTGTAGACATCGGCCACGGTGTGGACCCCGACCGCATGCAGCACCCGTTCCGAAACCCTCCCAATGCCCGGAACTTGACGAATCATCAACGAAGATGCGAATTCACGGCAGACTTCGGCCGTAGGGGCGATGACGCATTGACCGTTCGGCTTGTTGCGGTCGGCGGCCACTTTGGACAGCATCGCGTTCGGTGAGACGCCGGCCGAGACTGAAAGACCCGTTTCTTGGAGAATCTCGGCGCGCATCCGTTCGGCCGCTTCGGCTGGCGAACACTTTTCGCGTTCGCAATAATCCGTCAAAGAGCAGTCTGCAAAAAAAAACGATGAATGAATCCCAAAATGAATATCGGATCGCACCTGTGTGGTGACGTACAAGCTTCGTCGAGCGAGGCTGGCGAGATTTGACCGTACTTGGCGAGGATGCAGAAAATCTCCTTCGAGCATTTGGTGTAGAGCGAAAAGTCGGGTTTGACAAAGAGAATGTGGGGGCACAGTTTCTTGGCTACGAATCCCGCCATCGCCGATGAACACCCATACCGTCTGGCCTCGTACGACGCCGTCGTCAGGACCCCACCTCCACTACCGCCGCCCACACCAAAGGCTTTGCCGGCCAACGAAGGGTCCTCCCTCTGATGACACGACGCATAGAACGCATCGGCATCGACGACGACGATCGTTTCGGATAAGACCCTCGTTTTCTCCATCTCGGCGATCATGGCATCCGCCAAGGCTTCCTCGGCGCTGAGGTTGCCTCGTCGCGACTTGATTTCTCGTTCGAGGCGGGAGACCATGGCGTCGACCTTGAGCGTCAGCTCGGCGTCACGCTTCTCTTGCTGCTTAAAGTACGCCGATCCTTTCGAAGCCTCGTAGATGATTTGTTTAACCTGGATAGCATAAAAGCACCGATCAAGCATTGGTCAGCGCGCAGTTGCGAATCAAGTCGAGTGGTTTTGACATTCGAAGCACGGACCTCGTCCTTGTCGCGTAACAAGCCCGCCTTTTGATCGCTCGGACCGGCAAGTCGACGCATGAGGGATACCGAGGGTTCGTTCTGATCCAATGCCTTGTTTTTGCCTTTGCCTTTGGGGTCAGGGTTTGGTGCTACGACGTCGATAGCGCGTATAGATGCCGGGGACGCGACCTCCCTTTCGGGTGCCATCGACTGAGCTCGCGCAGGTGGAAGTGGTGAAGGACTCTTGTGAGGCGAGACGGGTCGCGTCATCGATGGAAGCGTGTTGGTCTTGGATGTCGATGCGATAGGTACCGATGCGCAGCAAGGTTGACCCGCCAGCGGCGACGAGGACGAAGCGCTCGACGCGTTGGCGCTGGGTAGGGTCGTGGAAGCCAGCGTTATTCGCACATGCGATGATGAGTGATGGTGACCATCGTGGGTCCGCAGTTGCGGAAGCAGGTCGGCAGCAGTGGTGCTCCTGGACGAGGTGGGACTCCCAGCGTCGGGCATGCTGTCTGCTCAGGACGACGGCCGCAGGAGAGGAACCCTCACGGCAGAGGCAGCGTCGCGAGTCCCTGTGTGACCGAGCTCATCACGTGACCGGTCGGTCGACGACGCACTGCAAGCTACTCCGCGAAGCGGTGTGGCACACACTACTACCCAGTAAAGCTGACTTTGTCTATCACTTGGTAAACCCTGCTGTACCTGTACCGCATTACAGGGCTTCACCTGACGGCACGCTCAGAACTATGATGCCGAGTGGGAGGGACTCAGGGGCTGTCGAAATCTTGGGGTCCGGGCGCCGCTGGCCTGCCAGTGTGTGCGCCGTTTGCCTGCCCAGCGTCGACTTGGGGAGGATGACTATTACCCTGAACCCGGGTCTTGGTCCACCGAGTCGTAGGCACCGAGATCCGATGGCGGCGTACCGACTAGCTTACAGCAGTCCTAGTGTAGATCGAATCCGGAACGGAGTCGGATCTGCGGTGGGCGCGGCACAAGGTTGTCCCGAGCGGCCGCGACCGATGCCGCGGACCAGCGCGGACCCGGGCGGTCAGCAGCTCTACACCGTTGCTTTTCCTTCTCCTTCTTCCTCTTCCTCCTCTACCATCTGAGTCATCACCGAGCTCAAAGCTGCCCAGGTACCTTCCCCATACTATACCTACTACCCTCCGCATCTACGCTCGCTTCGACCCGAGCTTAGCTTGATTAGCCTTCTCCGAGCTTGACTTCCCATCCAAGATGACGGCCGCTTCAGTCCCTGTACCCCAAGAGCAATACGAGTCAGTACACCGCATTCACTCTTTAGACCCTTGTGCGGATCTCTAAACTGATGCTCCGTCCTCACCACTCCACCCTTCCGGCTTCCCCTCCTTTCCGCGCCTTCGGCTTGCCGAAAATCTGCCCCGATTCGCTCTCGCCTCTCGCCTCTCGGCTGTCTCGGGAACGCTTTCCCGCGATCGCTCGACTCGCTCCCGCTTGCCCCACATGCGCCGACTCGGCTTCGTTTCATCTCGCCCCGTGCCGTCCATCTTGCACCTTATCGTCACGCAACGCGCCCCACTACTCGGCTAGGACGACGTTCATCGCGCAGTGTCGTGATCGTAGGAGCCGGTCCCGCCGGTTTGATGGCCGCCTTGTGCCTCACCACCTACGGATTCCAAGTTTTGCACATCGACGATCGCCCCGAACCGACCACCGCCGGTCGCGCCGATGGCCTGCAGCCTCGCACGCTCGAGGTGCTGCGTAACATCGGGTCCGTCAAGGGTAAGATCGCGGGTAAGGCCGGCCTGGCCAAGCGCATGATCGCCGACGGTGTTCGAGTTTACGAGGTTGCTTTTTGGGTAAGTCGTCCAGGCTCGGGCTCACATACCGAGGCGATGACCAGCGGTGGCCACGTCGAGTTGGTCGGGAAACGAGACTTACTCCCCTCGTCGTACCCACCACCACAGGACCCTACCGAAACTGAGAAACTGGCCCGAACCTCGCGTGCCCCTTCGTGCCCCGAGTTCATCGACGTCGTCGACAACTACACCTTGCTCCTCCACCAAGGTCTGATCGAGAACGCCTTCCTCGATGAGATCGAGAATCGTCGCGCCCACCTCCCTTCGGACAAGTTCGTCCCCGCACCCCACGGAGGTTGCTTCCGCCCTTACCTCTTTGAAACGTGCTCGACCGACCTCGAGGCCAACCCCGAGTACCCCGTCTCGTGCACCATGTCGCACGCCGACACCAAGGAAAAGTACACCGTCAGAGCCAAGTACTTGTTCGGCAACGACGGCGCCAGGAGTTTGGTCCGACGCGCCATTTCGGGCGGTGAGGTTGGTGATGGCGAATGGCAGGGCAAGATTAGGATGCTCGGTGATGCGTCCGAGTTCATCTGGGGTGTCATGGATGTCGAGATGTGAGTGTCGGGCGTGTTTTGTGCGCCGTTGGGATTCGGGAACTGATGCGCTGCCTTCCTCTCATTTCTTCGCGAGAACAGTAAGACCGACTTCCCCGACATCATGAGCAAGTGGTACGTTGATCAAGTACCCCTGCTTGTTCCAAAATTGTCTTACTGATCAGTTCCTGTTTTTTCCGTCTTCAGCTTGATCCATTCCAAGGATGCTGGATCGATCATGGTCATCCCGCGAGAGAACGGTCTCGTCCGCCTCTACGTGCAATTGCAAGAAGAGGGCACGGGCAAGCACTACGACCGAACTGCAGCGACCGAGGACATTTGCAAGGCACGAGCTGCCAAGATCTTCCAGCCTTACAAGATTGAATGGGGCAGGTAAGTTGGGACTCACAGATCGGTCACCGGTGAGGCAAAATCGGGCTGACATGCGACTGGGAATTGGTATTGCAGGACCGACTGGTTCTCGGTCTACCAGATCGGCCAGCGTATCGCCTCCGCTTACACTCTGGACGAGCGAGTGAGTGAACTCCAAAGAGCTCTTCAATGTTTTCTAGGCGCCGTAGCTGATGAAGCTCCGATCTTTGTCTCTTTCAGATCTTCCTCGGCGGTGACGCGACCCACACCCACTCGCCCAAGGCCGGTCAGGGCATGAACATCAGTCTCCTCGACATGTACTCGCTATCATGGCGCGTCAATCTCGTCGAAAAGGGGATGGCCGACCGCAAGATCCTTCTCCCCACCTACGAGATCGAACGACGAGGCATTGCCGAAGAGCTTTTGGCTTTCGACCGAGCCTATGCGACTCTGTTCTCGGGCAAGTCCCCCAAGTCGGACCAACTCACGGCCGATGCCACGAAAGCCAAGGCCAAGGGTGCCGTTGATGCCGAGCTCTTCATCGAGTGAGTCACTTGTCTTGTTTTCGGAGCGGCATTGGGGTAGCTTGCTGACGGTGAGCTTCCAAAACCTTCGTGTCGCAGGACTTTCAAGAAAAACGCTTTCTTCACCTCCGGGTGCGGAGCCGTCTACGGGTGCAACAGTATCCTCAACGCTCTTCCCGACTCGCCGCTTGTGCAAAACTACGCCAAGAAGGGCGTTTTCAACCCCGAAGGCACAAAACTGATTGCTGGACGTCGCTTGCTTCCTGGCAAGCTCACCCGTGCTGTCGATGCGAACCAAGTTCGCATTCAACAGGAGGTCAAGATGAACGGTGCCTTCCGGTAAGTCGATTTCGCTCAATCAATTGCGCTCGGTCGTGTTTCTGACCCGACACTTCCATCGCGAACAGTGTCATTGTCATGGCAGGTCAATACGAAGCTTCAAAAGCCTCGCTCAAGGCCTTTGATGAATTCCTCTCCTCGTCGTCGTCCTTCTGGAACGCCCACCGACCCAAGCAAGGCATCCAAGCCGCGCAAGTCTACAACAGCTACAACTCGCGCCACATCGAGACCGAGACCCGTGATCCCAACTTCAATCCTTTCTTCACCTTTATCACCGTCTTTGCGGACCCGCACACCGAATGGGATATCGAGGCTTTGCCGTTCAACTTGAGGGCTTACCGCGATCAGATCTACTCGGATGATATCTTTGATAAGCGAGTACCCGAGGCGGGAAGTAACGCCCCACTGCACGCAAAGTACGGCGTGGACGTCAAGAAGGGCTCGATTGTTGCCGTTCGACCGGATGGCTACGTCGGAGCGATCACGTCGTTGGATGCGGATGGGTTCGAGGCCCTGAACGCTTACTTCAAGACTTTCTTGATTTGAGTCTCGGGATGACCAGTCGTTTCTTTCTGTTGGCATTTTTTTCTAGCTCGTGTACCGATAAACTATCAGCTCTATCCGTCCAAAGTTGCACCCGACGAAGCCTGTCAGCTAGGTAGCTCGACAGCTGCTTTCAAGTCTCGACAAAAGATCGACCGATGGACCTATCGGTCCGGCAGGGTTCGGCTCAGCCGAAGGCTGGCGTCCATCCAGTAAATCTCTATCCTCTATCGTCTTTGTCTCTTCTCGCTCAACACCCCTTGCCTCAATCTGTGCATCTATGACAGCCCATTTTGACCTCTGCTCGCATGCTCGCGGACCCAATGGATGTCCGGGTTAATCAAGCCATCGATGAATGGGATGGCCCCTATCGTCTTGATGAAGCCTGCACAGCTGATCTGGCTCCGATTGCGAGTCTGTCCTTTACTACTTGGTCCGTTTTCACCCTTGCCGGGGCACATTCTGCACACTTAATCTCCATCTCACACCAAGCCAAACCCATTTCTCTCAACAGGAACGAGACCACTATCATCGTTGCTCACATCTGTCTTGAGGCTGAATTCCCCGAGTCTTCGAGTGGCTCCAAGAGCTCAACAGCTTCCCTGCGTCGCAGAGGCTTACGCGGAGAAAGCAGGGCTGGCCGCGAAGTGGTAGGATGAAGACCGGTGACGAGCTTCTTTTGGATTGAAATACAACATTGTGTTGATGCATGGACCCCGGGCGTGTCAAGGGAAGTCTATCCGTTCACCATAGTTCCAATGTACGGCCTTTACTTGGAGGTACGCGTCGAGCCCGTACGATCCAAGTTCCCTCCCAATACCCGAAGCTTTGAAGCCACCAAAAGGGGCGTTGCTGTATGATCATCAAATTCACCCAGGTCAATAACCAGCAGCGACGGTCTCGTAACGCTCTTGAGACTTACTTGGACGTATACGAGTACTGATTGATCCACACTGTCCCCGCTTGTAACTGATTCGAAACCCTCGCGATCTGATCCGCATCTTTGGAATGCACGCCCGCTGCAAGTCCATAAGGGGTGTCATTCGCCAAATGGATCGCCTCCTCTTCGGTATCGAATGGGATCACGGCGATGACGGGACCGAAAATCTCGTCTCGGGCGATGACCGAGTTCGGAGAGACGTCGGTGAATATGGTGGGTTGGATGTAGTACCCTTCGGAACCGTGACGTTCCCCACCGTAGAGGAGTTTGGATCCGTCGTTCTTCCCGATTTGTATGTAGGACATGACGCTGTCGAATTGGGCTTGGGAGACTTGAGGGCCTTGCCATGTTTCGGGGTCGAGCGGGTGGCCAATCTGATCTCGGAAGAAAGTTGCTCGAATCACCTAAACGACGGACCGCCTCGAACAAGAGGTCCCACAGCTCACCTTGATCTGCTTAGCACATCTGACCAACCTCTCCTCGACCTCCTCCTTGATGTTCCTATGCACCAAAACCCTACTCCCCGCCGAACAAGCCTGTCCACTGTTCTCGAACCCGCCCAATGCAGCCCACTTGGACGCTTGTTCGAGATCGGCTGAAGGGAAGATGATATTCGGTGACTTTCCACCGAGTTCTAGAGTGACTTTGCGGTTGTATTGAGCGGCGGTGAGGGCGATCGACCGACCTGTTGCCGTCGAACCGGTGAAGGCGATTTTATCGATGTCCGGGTGAGACACCAAAGCGGCGCCCGTTTCTTTGCCGTGCCCTGCATTCCACAAATCGCAACTTCAGAAAAGGGCCGAAACTTTCGATGATGCTTTGCCGGACGAACCATTAATCACATTAAAGACACCCTCAGGATAGCCCGCTTGCCGGAATAGGTCCGCAAGCAAGAGCGTTGAAAGTGGTGTGTTTTCGGCCGGCTTGAACACGATCGTACATCCTGCGGCCAAGGCAGGCGCTACTTTCCATGCCCACCTGTCGAAGCATCACCTCATTCAGTTGATTCCCCCCTACTCGGACGGATGGGACCCTAATCTCGGACAGTGCTTGGCGGAGAACTGACATCAAAATCGGGTCTGTTGATAAGGGCATAAAGTGGGTCACTCAAGATGTCGTAATCCAAATCAGTATCGAACTTACAATTCCACGGCACGATTTGGGCCACAACTCCGACCGGTTCATGTTTGGTGAAGCAACTGTTGTTGTGGGACAAAAAAATGACGAGCAGGGTTTTCTTGCATCAGCTTTAGCTGAACACCGCGAAGGAGTCATACCTCCGAAACGGGCGCGACTGAACTGCTTGGTCCCATAGTTCAGTTCCAGCGACTGGCCTACGATCTTGTCCGCATGTCCAGCATAGTACCTCAGGCAAGCGACTGAATCCTGCACATCGCCACGAGCCCATCGGATCGGTTTCCCCGAATCACAGCTCTCCACGAGCGCGAGATCTTCTTGCTTTTGCTCGATAAGTTGAGCAAGTTTGCGGAGGAGGTTGGATCGTTGGGTTCCGTTGGATTTGAGTCCGCATGTTCTGGTGAAGGCTTGACGGGCTGCTTGGACGGCGGTGTCGACGTCGGAGGAGGAGGCGGTCGAGATGGTCGATGATGGCGGTAGCAAGGGCTGGCCGTTCGATGGATCGATGGTTGTTCTAGCATGCGCAAATTGAAGCGTTAGTTGAGAGCTTTCTTGGAGCCTGATCGCTCAATGGCAGTGCAAGTGGATTGAACTGACAGGGGTGCACCTGAGCCCTTCACAAACTGGTTGTTGACGTAGAGGCCTGAAGGGATCGTGAGGGACCGACCTACTATCCGGATAGTTGAAGACAGTCCATGGTTAATGGACATGAAGTACCCTGTGGTGTGCACTTGACGCAGAGGGTAGGTAGCCTCGAGAGCGCAGAGTGTTCGCGCTCGTGCGAGGGACGTTTTGCCAACCTCCGCGGTCATGTGTTATTCGCCTCGGCTTCCGCCGGAGGGAGTCGCCGCCAGACAATGGAGCCGCCTCGGTGGTGGGTTGAATGCACCAGTGCAGCTGAGGCTCCGTCTCAATCTCTTACTGTGCGGCTATGAAGCGCAATTTGTCAGTAGTTTCGATGTACCCAGCTATCTTACGAATTTCAATCAACTCAGTCAGTTCTGGCTGTTTTCGATTGCACAACAGGCCAGACACATCCAGCTCAGCTAGCGTGAGACTTCAATGGCTACATCATTGCATCATATGTGCAGGCTTTCAAACTCAAGTTCGAATCGACCCAGTCCAAAACAACATCGAGCTGTTCGGTTGTATTCACTTTGTCTCATAGGTCTCCTGTGATTTTCACTCTTTCGCATAAATCGGCGGTTCAAACAATAAGAGACTGACGAGCGTGTAATCCAACCGTCAGTTAATTGCAACGAAAGTGACTGTAAGCTAAACATGCGTACCTGACGAGCGTGTAATCCAACCGTGGAGAGAAGACAACGGTTGTGAAAGGCACGAGATCGCTCTCGAGCTTCACTGGTTCCGAGTCCAAACTGAAAGGATCAAACGGTGTAATTCGCAGGCGAAGAAAGACTACTAAAAGGACTAAGGTCAAGAGACGCTGTGGCGCCCCGCGCGAGGGCAAGCGTGAGGCCGCTGAGGTTGGCTTGAGGTCGTCGTGAGGCGTAGGCGGAGCGACGCCTTACAATAATGCTTCTGAGTCCCGAGCCCTTTAGTAAGAACGTCCGCAGCCATTGTGCCGGTGCTCGGCAATGTGATCTCGGATGAAGTGGAAATGGATCCCGATATGTTTGGTGCGAGCATGGAAAGCCGGGTGTTTGGCCAGAGTGATAGCCGATTGGTTGTCACCCCTCAGACGAATCGGCGATGTCTGCTCAAAACCAAGATCGGCCAGCAACCGACGCAACCAGATCCCCTCACGAGCAGCGTACGACATGGCCACGTTCGCGCGCATCGCAGACAAGCCAACGCACGAGCTGTGGGCGGCCCTCGATAAGGATCTCGGCGCCGCATCCCACGACTTCGCGCGGTCGGAGAAACTCGATGCCCTGTTTCTGTACCAAGCCTACGTCGACGGAGACCCTCTCGACCCTTGATTGTCGCACTTCAACCGGTTGTTCAACGATCTCAACGCCGCGCACGTCTCCTTGGCGTGGTAGGCCTTGTCGCGGCGCCTTGTCGCGGCGCCTTGTCGCGGCCGCCAAGGAGACGTGCGCGGCGTTGAGATCGTTGAACAACCGGTTGAAGTGCGACAATCAAGGGTCGAGAGGGTCTCCGTCGACGTAGGCTTGGTACAGAAACAGGGCATCGAGTTTCTCCGACCGCGCGAAGTCGTGGGATGCGGCGCCGAGATCCTTATCGAGGGCCGCCCACAGCTCGTGCGTTGGCTTGTCTGCGATGCGCGCGAACGTGGCCTCCCCCAGGCACACGAACAAGATGTTGCGGGCCTGCGCCAAGGCTTGATCGAGGTCGTCGACATCATGACAGTAGTTCCGATGTATAAAAATAAAAACATCAACTCAAACCCCATCTTGACCCAAGATCGAGAGCGACTTCAGACTTCAGGAGTTGGAGACGAAGCGACGAAGCTGACGACTGAGTCGGAGCCGGCGGACCCGGCGTTAGTTGGCGAACCAATACACAAAGCTTCTGGTCGGAGGAACCTTGCGATGCTTACCAAAGTGTTCGTTTCGAGTTAATGTTGAGAGAATGGAGGTGCAGGAGGTACAGGAGGTGCAGGAGGTTCCGCAGCGGGAGTAGCCTCATCAGCAAAATGGGCACTCGGCGCGCACCGCTTAAAGGCGCTTAAGCCCCGCTTAAGGACGCTTAACAAGACGTCCTTAAGCCCCGCGTCTTCTTAAGCGTCCTTAAGCGGGGCTTAAGCGCCTTTAAGCGGTGCGCGCCGAGTGCCCATTTTGCTGATGCTTGATAGCTTCTATGGTCGCTTCGACGATCCTGCACGCTTTCGTCTTCTGGCCGACCCAGGAACACCTGCTGTATTGCACAGGCCTTGGCCTCAGTATGACCGCTTCCGGGTTCACGTTACTTGTGAGATTCGACATTGGGACTGGAAAGTTCGACAAATATTTCGAGCCGGCAATCCCTTGGATGTGAGTGACTTTGCCACAATATACCTAATCATCGGATCATTGGTGTCTTCCTCGCATATTCTCACAGCAAAAAACTAGTTGACTCTCCTTGTGGCGACCGCAATCGTGCTCTACCAATCCTACAACACCCACTGATTGCTTGTCTGTTTGAAATCACCGTCGAATTCCGCCCCAATGTCGAACCTCTCAACCAAGGTAGATCTGACAGCCGTCACGAAGCATACAATCATCTCGTAAATTCAATACGAGAGGCAATCTCGAAGTCCACCTTTACGTTGGTGGCACACAGTATTGGTCGTACCCCTCGCTACGAAGCATGTCAACGGACGTTACCGTCAACCCCCTTGAAGTCCGCCTTGCGGTGGCATACAGCACTCGGCCCTTACTCATCGATCGCAGTCATCGGATGTCGCAGAAGGAAGTCGGGCCCGCACAAAAGAGTAACGCCACGAAGCTCACCGCCTTAACACCCGAATCCTCACCGACCAGCCGTATCCTCATATCCTCGCAGAGACTGTCAAGCCGAGGACGCAATGCCTCCCACATCAGCAACTTTGCCACTCGCGCTTTAGTGCAATTTAGTGCAATTTAGCGCACTTTAGTGCCAAAAGCGCACTTTTTGTGAAATTTAGCTCGTTTTCTATAATCTCCGGTGCGCTAAATTGCACTAAGCGCGAGTGGCAAAGTTGCTGATGCCAAACCTTCAGCACAACAAGCGTCTGCGCACACTGTCGTCAGTGCGTTGCTCGTGGCTCGTCCTCCCCTCGATTGGCACGGACAACAGTGTGCGCGACGCTTGTGATGCTGCAGCTCTGGTCGGAGGCATTGGTTCCTCGGCTTGGAATAGTCCCTGCGAGGATAGGAGGATACGGCTGCTCGGTGAGCGTCACGTTGGGGTGTCAAGGCGGTGGACTTCGTGGCGTTGCTCTTTTGCGCGGGTTTCTTGTCACCTGCTCCGCCTTTTGTTCTCTGGGCGACGGGCGTACCATGACGACCTGCTCTACCTCACCGGCCTCGGTATCCTTCTGACGGGCACCGGATTCACCATGGTCGAGAGGTTTGACATTGGGGCAAAATTCGACGGTGATTTCAAGCAGACCAGCAACCAGTGGGTGTGAGTGACTTTGCCGGCCCCAATAAAGCTAATCCTCAGATCTGCATTAAGGTGTTCCAATTGGGGCCGGCAAAGTCACTCACATCAAATTGCTTTGGCTGTTTAAACTGTCGAATTCTGCCTAAATGTTGAACCTCTCAACCAAAGTGAGTCCGATAGCCGTCATGAGGACACCGTGCTGTGTGCGGTACAGGAGATCGTCGTAGTCTACAGCGCCAGTCCAGCTGCAAAACGGCCGAGAAAGCTTTAGCGGGTCACCCAGCGATGAAGCATTGCGAGCTCAACGCAGAAACCGTCATTACGCACCGGTATGTTAGACAACTTGAAATTCATTACCCTTCCTCCCTGTGGACCCAGCCGCTTCATCATTGCTGGCAGTATCCGTCGCGACTCGGGTAGCGTCTGCTGATTGAGCTGTGGCGAATGCGCGGGCGGGGGCGGAGGCGGAGGCGGCTTGCGAGCGTGGCGTCTGGCTGCTCCAGTGTGCAAGTCGGCCTGAGGAAAGGAGGTGAGGTCGGTAGCGGCAGCCGCTTGGATTCACGAACAGCCTCGAACAGTGGAAGGAGCTGAATATGGATGCATGATGAGAAGATACTCACCTCGACAATGCTTTCAAGTAGGCGAGGGCGTGTGTCAGCCCGGAGCGGGTGGGTGATGGCGGTGGGAAAGAGAGTCATGGATCAACTCGGTTAAATACAAGAGGGGCATGTGATGTGATCAATCCGACGGCAAGTCGGCATTGGCGGATCGGCGGCTACCCCTCGGTTGGCCACAGAGAGGTGCTGAACGTTACCGCGCTCACTAACAGGGGGAACAGGGGGCTAGACGGTCAGCGGATGTGTCGGATTTGCCTGGCCGCTTGTTCCCCCAAGATGTCCCGCGGTCAACAATCTTTTCGTCCTCAGATATAAAGACGCTAACCATCACTCGCCCAGTTCTCACTGCATGCAGCTGCTATTACGCTTCTCACGAAGTACCCAGCGACTGGAGAGACTCTGACCTACTTCGAAGACTTCTCCAGTCACCCGCCGCCTCTGGTGCTACAGCAGATGTCATCCTCTGGCTTCTTTTCGTTGTGTTCTCTGCTCTTTAGAGCGCACGTATTTTTGAACCGCATGTTCCCTGCACCATGTATTTCTCTTTTGCTTGAAGATACCCGCAAAGCCTAGGAGAGCTCGGCCGATTCGGGAATGATGACGCGATGACGCCCAATGGCCAGTGGGGGGGCTTCGGCCTAGGCTCTCGCTTTCCCAGTGCTCTCCCCCGCTCTCTTCGAGGGGTCACTGATGTTGTTTCCATCATCGCGGCTCTGGTCTGACTTGTTGCGACCCTCCTGACCGGTCGCTGCCCACCTCACCTTCGAGTCCTTTCGTAAAGTCGACATCTCAGATCCACTGCCACTCTCACGCACCCTCACATCCACTCCCACACCCACACGGCACACACTCTCTCTCGCTTCCTCTCTCCACAACCAGGAAATCAAAATGTAGGACCCACCGACAGTGCGAGGCTCCCATCTCCTTCGGTGATTTGCTCGTCTCCTCTCCTGACTGCAGTGCCCGCTGAACCCTCGCTCGATCGTCGGCTAATCCTTTTCGCCTGCCTCAGCTCGCAGCGGGCATCCTCCCCATTCTGTTCAATCTCAGCTAGATCAGCCTCAAACTATACTCTTTCACCACACTATACTTTGACCCAACCTCTTACATCTCCGTCGAGCTCAGCTTGGTCCAGTGGGGTGGTTTGGCCATGCAACCCTCGCAAGTTTCAGAGCGGAGTTTAAGGGCCTGCATCTAACGCACGCGGCCAATAAGTCATGAGTGGGGGTCGCTAATCCCTCCCTTCCTGGCACTACTCCAGATCATCTGAGCTTACCAGGGTATATGAACCCAGACGCCGTCTGGTCATGGCCACCATGCCTATGGCTTCTTCCGCCTCGACCTCCCAAATCGTTGCGCTCTCGCTCAAATTGAAGTCGCACATCTGTTGAGAATATACAGTTTTGTACCGTCCTTCTGGTCATAATATGGTACTTGGGATTGAGCCCAATGTCGTGTTATTCGTTCCTCTGATAATTCAATCTCCTTACTTTATTAGTCTCTAAACCAGTGGGATCCCGTCAAATTAACGGGCGGATGAAATTCAAAGCGCATGAGAATCGAAGAACAGTCTACATGATTTCAGCAGAGGTAAACAAAAACAACAAAAAACGCAAAGATTTTCCATTCATCTCCGAAACAGCCTGCCCATTCAAACATTCGTGCAATGAGATCTGGACGGTGGCATGCTTTGTCGTTCGGCCACAGTGCAACCTTGATTTCCGGCCATTCGCGAATGGAGTCGCGCGTCACCGTGATGAACAGCACGGAGGCTTTCCATGTTTGACAACGCACGCCATCGTAGCGTCCGTGCAAGTAGTACGCAAAGAATTGTGAACCTGACACCGCTGGCGCGCCGCATCACGTGACAGACGCCAGCCCGCGCGTCAGGCGTCAGGCGTCAGGCGTCAGGCGGAGCTCTGCTGTAGAAGCAATGTCATGCAAAGCCACGCGCTTGCCGTCCATTAAATACAATCTAAGTGTAAACACTGTTTGACATCAACGAAAACGTGAAGGAAAATACTGGGAACGCTGTAGCTTCGTTCGACCGGCACGAAAAATACAAAAGCTGCCACAGAGGTTGTACATGACTTCTGATCGGAGCATGGACACCACAGGCAGGTGCGGCAGACACAACAGTATGCTGGTACATCCACCACATGCGGCCCTCCGGGCCGCAACCTACTCAAAAATAGCGATTTTAGGTACATTCCTTAACTCACCTTTTTATATATAGAGAGGTAGTAATCTGTTTCTTAGGCGCTTTACGCTTCTCTATCTAGCCTTCCGAAAGTTTGCCTCTTTCAAGTCTCCGGCTACTCTGTTCTAGTCCCTGTTCATTGGACTGAGTCGTGGTCATCGTCAGATTCCACTTGAGACATCCATACATCATACAAATGGAGCTGAAGCTGGTTTCATGCAACTCGTCCCCGTCATCTTCCGGAGCACGTCCTCTCCGGCAACTTCGGAAAGTCGTACATTGTAGACTTCACCATATTGGTGATACCCTCAACAGCATCGGTAAACTGAGCGAGTGGACGCCGCAATCGCACATCTAGCAGCAGAGCAAGCTCAACTGTAGACCTTGTTCAAACTCTTGCTGACTTGTGCGACACATACCCACCTCATCTACTTGCGCCTTGAAGTGCTCGGTCGATTTTCCTCGGCCAATCGTGAGTTTCCCTCGGGCTGAGGGTCCCCACTTGTGTGTGCCCCACTTTGGCGCTATTGAGGTCGGCGCTGGTGGTCGTCTCGGCATCGGCTCTTTGGCTCTCCCGCGCGGATCATCGTCTTTTCGGTCCCCACCTCCGCCTACACCCTTCTTCTCTCCCACTTCTACGGAGCTAAGTGCGCTATTCATCCTCTAGCACATGCGCTCCTCTTCAGCCGTAGACGCGCAACAACGACCACAAGACGAGATGAAAGCGCTGATCCTCGAACAGACCGCCGGCGACTTCAAACCCGGACCAAAGTGCTACCACCCGGCCAAGGTCGCCCATCTCCCGGTGCCCATCGCCGAACAAGGGCAAGTCTTGGTCAAGATCATCGCCGCTGCTTTCAACCATAGGTGAGCCGGGAACTTTACTCGGCGGGACTTGGGGTGAGACTGAGGCTGACTTGAATCCTACGACACCGCAGGGATTTGTTCATTCGTCAGAGTGGGTCCTCGTTCCTCACCACCGCTTGCACGTGGCCCGGAGTCCGACATATTCAGATTTTGCGTTTCGAGGTGTTGGGAATGCTACAAAGGCCCTAGACAAGTTCGGTCTGGCCTAGGAGCCACGATCGAGATATTGCACACTGACACTCGCCCTCCGGATACTCCACACTCCGACCAGGCCTCTACCCCGGTGTGATCTTTTCGACGCCCGAGCAGCCCTCTATTTTTGGGGCCGACGCTGTCGGTATCGTCAAATCCCCGAACCACCCTCTGCACAGCAAAGCGGTTTTAGTCGCCCCAGCCGTGAACTGGTTGTCGTCGCTCCTCGGACCCGATCAGAAGCAACCTTTCGGTATCTTGGGCAACGTTCGTCAGACGGGTGGAAGGGGCACTTTCGCCGAGTATGTCGTCGTCGAGAAGGACGATTTGATCGAATGCCCCGCTCATCTGACCAAGGGCGGTAAGCAAGGGTGGTGTGAAGCGGCGGCAGCACCGTTGGGTGGATTGACCGCGTACCGGTCAGTCAGGACTTTCGAAAGTTTTGTTGGGAATTACCCAAGCAGCGTCTAACGAAATGTTCTTCCTTCTCCACCAGCGCGGTCTTCACCAAGGCCAAGGTCGAAAAGGGTCACAACGTCTTGATCACCGGTATCGGTGGAGGTGTCGCCATCACGGCATTGCAATTCTGTGTCGCCGCCGGTACGTAATTCACCTCTGTTCAGCACCGCTTCGACGCGACGAGACGAGGTTTGGAAGCTGATGCGCTTGTCCCATCTTTCTGGTGTTTAGGTGCCAATGTCTGGGTGAGTGTGTGGTGTCTTTCGGTGCGTTGCAGTCCTCGCATCTGAGATTGCCTTCATCTCTGCCTCTCGACGACAGGTCTCCTCGAGCTCTGAACAAAAGATTCAACGTGCCGTCGAACTCGGAGCCAAAGGTGGCATCAACTACAAGGACGCTACCTGGCCTAAACAACTCCAAGCTCTGCTCCCCAAGGACCGCCCTTATCTCGACAGTGTCGTCGATTCAGGCGGAGGCCCGATCGCGACTCAGGTCAGTCGCCTCCTCAAAGACGGCGGCATCGTCTCCTGCTATGGGCAAACGACGGGCCAAGAAGTCGGCATCAACATGGGCTTCGTACTGAAGAACCAAGAATACAAAGGTTCGACGATGGGTTCGAGGGAGGAATTCTTTGAGAGCGTCAAGTTTACGGATCGTCATGGGATCCGACCGGTCGTGGCGGATGTTTTGGACGGGTTGGAGGAGGCGGAGAAGGGCTTTGAGATCTTGAAGAAGGGCTCGCAGTTTGGAAAGGTGAGATGGGCCGTTGTTATGCGGGGGGGTTGACGTATCGATGGAGCTGACTCTTGCCTTTCTCGCCCGGCACAGATTGTGATCTACTTGGGGGAGGAGCAGAAGCACAAGTCGTAAAGTGCAGGATGCGCTGCCGAAGCATTTTACGCTTTCAAGTGTGTTTTTTGCTCTGTTGTATGACTCTGACAGTTTGTGGATGCAATGTGAATATGAAAAGAATTTCGCTTATCACCGAGCATTGACTCCGAGCGACGTTTCCGTCTCTTTTCCTTTCGTGAAGACGAGGGTGTAGTGTAGCAGGTAGAATGATTCTTAGTCTGGTATCGCGGTCGAGTTCTGTGGAGATTCGATCTTGCGGAATGGGTAATCGGGTGTGAAGACCACCCGACGCCATAAATGTCGTGAGTCAGCCTCGGAGAATTCGGCGATTCGGGATTGGCCGAGTCGGTTTTGGCGACGGGACTGGATCATCAGTCGCTCTGGCTTCGGCCTCTCGCCTTCCGCGCTCGTACACACTACATCGCACGTCTTTGCCACCGTTCGCTGGCTCCGTGTGTCGGATTCGAGCGTTCCCTGTACCTGTACCGATCGGGATCATACACCTCGGCACCGCGTGCAGCTCAGCTTTACGCTTCATCGCTCACGTGCAGTGGTCGTCGCCACCAGCAGCAGCCAGCTGTCCACGCGCTCGGATCACGGCCTTCTTATCCCCTAAACCTCACTCGTCATGTCACTCTCGGCTGGACTGGTGAGTTGCATACTCTCACATCACTCCCCTGTTCTGAACCCCCCCCCACTGACAGACGTTGTCCTCACCTACCCCATCTCTTCTCAGACGCTGACCGATCTGAACGACTACCTCGCGCCTTCGCAACTGTGCATCAAACCCGTCGAGATGGTCGAGGACACCGATCCCGACGAGGAAGAAGCCAACAAGCTTGCGAACGATCCTGCTTCTAAAGCCAATGTGAGCCAGAGCGTTTCGGCGGACTGATCGGGATGAGCTGCTGACCGATCCCGACGATCGTGCAAAGATGGAAATTATGATCGATGCTTCGACGCTTGCCTACTATGAGAAAGCGAGCAACGGAACCAAAGTCAAGAAACTCAAGAAAGCGGAAATCACACTCAATGATTGTCTTGCCTGCTCGTGAGTCGAGCGAAGACGAGAGCAAACTTTGCTTTTCACCGAGCTGACGTCATGACTCGATGCTCATACAGTGGCTGCATCACCTCCGCCGAATCGGTACTCGTCCAGATGCAATCCCACCAAGAGGTTGAGCGAATGATCAAAGAGAGACCAGTGAGTCACCACACGCTCCCATTCTTCTTTGGGCCGAAACTGACAAAGGCGAATTCTCCCCGTGCAGGATCTTACCCCGATCATGTCCATCTCGCCACAAAGCATCGCCAGTCTGGCGGCCTTGCATGACTTGTCGCTAGAAGATACTATCAAAGGTTTACGTCTGTACTTCAAGCGACAGCTCGGCTTCCAGTGAGTCTATGACCAGAACGCGTACTTACACTCGATCGCCGCCCTGACCAATACCGTCTGACTGCGTGGGCAAGCCTCGTCTTCGACACCACATTCGCCCGTTCCATCTCGCTCCTCGAGAACCGTCTCGAATTTCTCGAACGTCGAACCCACGCCGAACAAAACCCCGCCAAGCCCTCCCCGTCCGTACTCTCCACTTCTACAAATTCGCCAACCTCGTCCTCGACCGGTCCATTACCGATCCTCAGTTCGGCATGTCCTGGATGGATTTGCTATGCCGAAAAGACGCACGGAGAGTTGTTGCCTTTTGTTAGCAACGTCAAGAGTCCACAGGCGATGATGGGGACTTTGGTTAAGGGTGGGAGAGTGGCGAAGAGATTGGGACTTGGGTGAGCGATTATTCTGCTGCTGGGTAGGAGCGTCGAAATCCATGCTGATCGTTTATTATTTACCACAGACCGGACGAGATCTACCATGTTAGCGTCATGCCCTGCTACGACAAAAAACTCGAAGCCTCCCGACCCGACTTTGCGACACCTTTCGTCCTCGACCCTTCGTCGTCGTCGGCCAAAGCCCCAACTTCTCCCGTTCGTTCTCCCGTTCGTGACGTCGATTGTGTACTTACGACGGGAGAGGTCAACACGATGATCACCGCCTCTGGGACGACCTTGAGTCGATTGGCGAAGGAATCGGATGACTTGGGAGCATCAGAATCCGAGTACTTCCCTTCGACCCTTTTGTCGCCTCGCTCGAGCGATCCATCGACCTCCACCTCCTCGGGTGGTTATTTTCAAAACGCCATCCTCGCCATCCTGTCGAACCTTCCTCCAGAAACCTATCCCGAACTCCACGTTGACCTTAAACGATTACGCAACGACAACTCGGTCCAATCGACGCTCTATCGCAAAGATCAAGTGCTCGTTAAAGTGGCCAAATCGTACGGTTTGCATAACCTTCATACGATCGTCAAGAAATTGGGACGAGAGTTCGGTATCTCGGTTAGTGCAGGGGCGGCGGGGAGAGCTCCTCCTTCGATGAGAGGTGCAAGTGGGTATGGGAGTAAGACCAAGGTGGGGTTAGGCAAGGAGAAGGAAAGGGACGTCGAGTTCATTGAGGTCATGGCTTGTCCGAGTGGCTGCCTCAATGGCGGTGGACAGATCCCGACGCCGTCCAACTCGGCTGCTGCGAGGAGGTGGGAAGTTGATCAGGAAGGGATGCCGGATGTTGCGTTGACGGAGATGAAGGAGGAGGAAACAGGTGGCATGGATTTGGATGGGGGAGGGGAAGATCGTAAGGTGTTGAGCTCGGTCGAATGGGTCAACAAGGTCGAGCAGAAATACTGGAGCGTGTCCAGCACGACACCCGCACCACCGAGTGACAAGGAAGCGAATTTGGATCCGAGTATAGTGCCGTACATCCGACATCTTCGAGGCCTTCAGGAGGAAGAAAAGGAAGTCAGAGCTTGCTTGGAGGAACTGGTTGAAGGCGGAGGGAGTGAGCGGAGGAAGGAGCTGCTGAGGACGAGTTATCGCGCTTTGGAGAAGGAGGAGACGAATGGGTTGGCGGTGGTGTGGTAGGACGGTCTCTCGCGTTGTTGGAATGCATAATATGAGACAGAACGTTTCATGCGCCGCACAATTGCTTCTCATGGTCAACATCAATACAATGAATTGGTTAATGAGACAGAATATACCCCACGAGAGCTCTTTGTCCCAACACGGGAACCTTAATCAGAACCTCTCTAGCCAGCAATCCAACACCGCCGACCTCTTCTCCTCCTTCACGACCCTAATTGCCTCCTTCATCTTCTCCTCCAACTCGTGCGCATACCTCACCTTGGCGCACCAAGCCCCACCCGAAGCTTGCGCGATCGCTCCGTAATCGGGGTTGAGGTCGTCCGTGGGACCGAAGGAGACGTTGAGATCACCGGCTGTGGAGCGGGATCCGAGGCCGTTGGGATGGACACCTATCATGGACAGGGTGGGGGATTTCCAGCCGCCGTTGTTGAGGACGATGGTGAGGAAGGGCTATGACCGAAGCAGTAGGGAGGACGATTCAGGCACCGAGGTAAGCTTCTTCTGGTCTCAAAAGCGCACTCACAGCATCATAGCGCCTACTAATCCAGTAACTCGCGCTGGGCACACCAAAGACGAAGCTACCATCACCGACAACGACGGCAATCAAATCCTTTTCGAATGAAGAGTCGGCATCACCCGCAAACTTGGCACCGATCGCGGCTCCGAGGGACCATCCGAGGGAAGAGGCACCAGAACTGAGAAGCGATCCGGGGACCTGTCGGGGCGGCAGATTGTCAAGGTAGACGGGATGGAAGTCAGAGTCTGCGGCGCAGGTTAAGGACGGCATTGGCTAGATCAGAACGTACCCGAGGCTTGAAGTGGTTCCAAACATGAGGGTAGTTGGAGATGGCCTCGTTACAGACCAACGTTTTTTCAGGGTTCGAGTTCTTCCTCAAACTTGCGACGATCAAAGGCGCAGTCAAGAGGTCTCCCTTGCCGGGGGCTTCCAAACCAAGCAGTTCGGCATCGCGCTGTTGTTTCTTTTGCTTCCATTCGGAGCGACGGTCTTCAATCAAGGTCGAGTCGAGCGCCGAGTTCGGGGATGAAAGGTAGTCGATGAGTTGTTGGCATGCTAGACCGACGTCGGCTTTGGCTCGAAGAAGAGCGGGGTACGAATAGGCGAGCATCTTCTCCTTGAGTGGGTCGCAGTCGATATGGAAGATCTCGGCAGACCTCGAGGGCTTGGTATGCAATGCCAACCTAGCAGAGTAGGGAACCTAAGTGGTAGGAAATGACACCTCGCGGGATTAAAGAAATCAACTTGGAGCTCACCAGGGCACGTCACAATCCAAAATCAAGATGAAATCCGCCGCCTCGACCAAAGGGTTATGTTGACCAAAGCTGACGCCCGCATGGAGGTAATGGTCGAAATCAAGGTTGACTGTCGAGGGGCAGCTCGAGAAGACGGGTGAGGCTGTCAACTCGGCCAAGCGAGTCAGGGGTTCGACAGAAGAAGGGTTGCGGCCGGCGTAGGTCGAGATGAACAGAGGCTTCTTGGCTTTGGCCAACGACTCTGCGATGCGCTTGACGGCTGTTCGTGAAAAGCTCGTTTTCAGCACTTGTCCTGGAGGCAAAGTTGGCCTGAGCCTCATAAAACCTATTTACCATTGGGCCCCAAAGGAGACGGCTCGATGGGGGTCCACACTTCGCTCGCTCGGACATCCTTGATACCTGTACAGGATCGGTCAGCTGGTCAGTCCAGGGATCGCAAGATTGGACACACGAGCACCTCGGTCAACTCAACTCTTTGGATCCAGTCGTTCTTCGGTGACTTCCCTCATCGCCCACAGGTAAACCGGTCCCTTGGGTTCACTCATCGCGAACTGAAGACCTCGCAAAATGGTCTGTAACAGACGAATCACCGCCCGAAATGATACCTTGAAGTTAGGGCTGACCCCCTTCTTGATCTTTCTGGCTGGGTGTCGGACTTACGTGCTGCGCCGTCGCGCCGGAACGAATCTCCCCGACGTGGCGCATGTACTGGCGGACGATTTGGGGCTGGTCGACGGCATTTTGAAGGTAGTGAATGAACTAAAGATGAGAAGGAAAGTCGAACATCAGTTTAGAACGAGCTGAACCTGCATCGGAGATTCAAGATTCGCGCTTCGCTCTTACCTCGTTCCTCGAGCCGGCGTGCTCGCCCTCTTGCGAGAAAGGTGAAGCCTAAAGGTACGTTCCGGCAATAGTCAGCGCAAAGTCAATATTTCGGAGTAGTCTCGCGAAGTCTCGCGAATACTCACTCCAGCATAGATCAACACAGGGGTGCGGCATGCACAGACGTTATGCACTGCACCCGCCAAAGCCTAGAGGGAAGCGAGGAAAGAATTTAGCATCGGCTTGAAGGCGAGGCCCCACGCCAGCTTGGCGCTGGACTGACTTGGGTGCCGCAGTCCTACAATAAACGGAACAAAAAATGAGAGCTTAGCACCAGCATACGGAGACACTCGAATGTGTCCTTGCAAGAAGCGACGTGGACTTACGACGTGGACGATTACGGCGGCGGGTTTGCCGCAGACTTGGGCATAGCCTTGGGCGCAGGACAGTGCAACCATCTAGGTAACGAAGGGATTCGAAATGAAGAGGCTCTCAGTGAATCTTGTCCCCAGCGACCAATCGATCCGATATCAAGGTAGCGCACCTCGTTCGGGCACGTGACGATCTTGACGGCCTTGGCGCCATCCTTGGTACGCTGGATGAACGCTTCGAGCAGGCTGGGATGGTCACTACGGTAATGCGAGAAAGAAACGAGTCAGCTAACGGTGCAACACAACTGGACATGACTCGTCGGCCCCCGCGCAAAATTTTCCTGGCGCGTGTGGGCTCGGACTCAGCCGGGGGTTCCCGTCGTGCGCTCGCTCCGATTGGCCGACGGACGCCGCGCAGACGGGCAGACTCACGAGCCAAGATTGACGAAGCAATGCGTGATCCCGGCGTCGACCAAGGTCTGCAGCAGCACGTTCGACGCCGTGAACAGAGCTGGCGCAGGTTCCTTGGTCATGTTTGAGGGGATGATGGGCGTCGTCATGATAATGGGTGGGTGGGTGTGACTGGGGTTGGATCAGGTCCAAGTGGGGATCGGATGCCAATCGCCGTATTCCGTGTGGGGGAACACTCCGCAGTGCTAGCAAGGAGCGACGCGAGTCGTTCGAGGGTATAAGGGAGGGGTGTACCGTCTCTGAGTTGGAACGGATGCGTAAGATATTTCGTGTTTTCGTCTTGTGGGAGGTCCAGGGCCAAGAATCAAGGCTGTAAACGCGTCAGGAACCGATGGAAAGAAGCGTTGATCACGGAGCTCCACTCGCCCTGCCTTTGTGCCGGTTCTCCGCCTGCCGGGCCGCGGCAAATGGCAAAACGAAACGACCGGCGCTGACCGCTTTCCTCGGTCCTCTCGAGCATCCCACATTTGTTTCAAATTCGACGACTTTTCGATCAAATCTTACTCGGGGGTGTTTTTGGCTGATCTCGAGAGAGTCAGGGCACTGGCCCCCGACTGTCGGACGCTCAATTAAGAGATTTCCGCTTCAGGTTCGGAACTTGGGGAGAAGATCGTTCCGGAGCGTCACAAGTCCCCTTGATTGTTCATGCTGGTAGGCTAGCCCTTTGGCTCTCTCCCTCCCCTCTCATCACTCCTTGAGCTCATTGCTTTGCTGATGATACAAGACTGAGATATATTGGTCACAAAGAAAGGAAAAAAACCGCAAGAATCAAGAACGTCAGAAAGGTACCCATCAAGACGGTCTCTCTACACGAGAAACAGCAGCTCAGAACATTCTTCGTCCTCGTCTAGAACATCATCACATCATCTCCAATCATGGGCCCTTGAGCATCTTCCTCCGGCCTCAAGCATTCGCTCCTCGGAAGCACAACGAGCTTAGACGAACTCGGCAGCTTTCCCGCTCTGAACAAAATCAAGTGTGTGGATGGGCCATGCATCAGTTCGAATTCGTTCAATGAAGGGGAAGATCGAGGAGAATGCACGTACGACGAGCAGCCCGACGATCAGACCGAACAGACCCAGAATCGACGAAAAGACCTCGATGACGAGGATCTTGACGAACAGAGCTACATCGAGGCCAATCAAACATCTCATCAGCACCCTTAGCTCGCTTGCTCATCCTGACTCTACCAGGTGCACGAGGCGAACGCACAAGGATCGGCGGCATCACCCAACGCGGCGTTACTTCCCGAGATCCCGACGGCGATACCACACAGCAGGTTGCACATGCCCATCGTCACACCACCCCAGAACAAGGCAAATCCCGTGTAGTAATTTCCAGCCGTGTAGAGTGTTATTTGCGTCGGGGAAGAAGCGAGCTTGGCGGAGAAGACGATCGCTGAAGAGTAGAGGATATGGCAGCGAGGTCAGCACGCGCTTGGCCTTGCAACATGAAGGCGGGCTCGTTTCGCGGGAAATGTATGACTCACATCCAATTACGCCTATATTATTTAAAAGAATGGGCTCAGTCAGTTCCAAAGTCTATCCTGCGTTCAACACTTGGGATCGCCGCCGGTTTGGACGACGAGCCTGAACGGAGAAGAGCGCAACTGGGACCTACCATAGACGCCTGCCACTTCACAGAAGATGACTCTGTTCGTAAACGTCGGGCGGGGAGTGTTCCTCGTGTCAGCTCTGGTATACTAATCAGCGCTGCCAGCCCGAGCGTCCGCATCGGCCGACTGTCCAGCCATGTAGGGCTCTTGCGCAGCAAGCCGACAGCATGCGATCGACAGCTACGAGTTGGAATGTGAAAGCACTTGCGAGATCAAGTTCTTGCTGGTGATCCGGGGTGCTCGTACTCCGGCACCGATGATGGTCGAGCCCGTGATCCAGATTCCCCTGTGGCGCGCAGTGCGGAGCCAGCGATGTCGATCGGAAAAGAGCGTCAGCCGGCGTTGCACTCCTCGATATGATACATCGGGGCAAACTGACCATCCTGCTCCAACGACGGACAGACCGAGGTTCAATCCGATGCCGAGCAGGGCCCAGGCGTAGGGCGACGTCTGTTCGAGAAACGCGCCCGGGTTGAACTGTTCACCTACAGTTGACAGCCAGCTTAGATCAGTCGGTGAACCTCGAGACGTGAGACACCCAGTACACCGCTCACCTGATCCTGTAAAGAGGATGTACAGGCCAGCGACGAGCCCGATCGACTGAGACGACCAAGACGACGACGACGATGGGCAAACACAGTGGCGTCAGAGCGGTTACAGCGCACAGATCGTCGCTCCTCCCTACTCACGACGACGGAATACGGCACGAGCCATGATGTTGTAGAGTAGGCCATCCTAGCGCAGCAGACGACGGCGGTGAGGACGATCAAACGATGGGGCGGAAGCGGAGCGCCCTCAACGCGTCACCGGTCACCGGTCACCGGTCACCAGAGCCCTTGGCCCGGCATTTCCTTTTGCCATTTGGATCAAAATTGGTCTTTACAACTCGCTCAGTGATCTTTCTGATGGGCGATCGCTAGCGTTCCACGGCCTTACCCAGGAGGGTGGACCGCACTCAAATATTTGCCTACAGGAAAACCAGGAGGCCTCCTCTGCCCGTGTACTGTATGGGTACATCACCGACTATTCTTACGCCGCGGCGCCGCGCACTGGTCGGATTCGGAGGCGTGAGACTTCAAGCAGTCACTAGCTTCAAATCTTTGGCGCAGCTCCTATCGAGACCTTTTTCTCAACCCAGAGACGCATCCTCTCGTAATAAAATGTCGTCGTTGCACTTTGTGATTGAGGTGTTCTCTCTCGGTCCTTTTTCCGGTCTGCAACTTTTGGCGAACGAGCCCAATTGTTACAATTCTATCAAGCTACAGGAATTGTGAACTCAAGCTCGAATTGCTTCGACTCCGAGTCCCCCTCCCCGAGTCGGCGCTCAAGAGGATCAAGGGTGTCCTACTGCACCATTGCTGCTCTTTGCGACCGTTCCATTCATCAACTCTTGACGCACTTGGTGCCCAAGGTGCGATAGCCTCGTCTGCACTTGGTCGACACCGAGGCAGACGAACAGGCGGTCGCGTACGGGTCGGTGCAGCATCCGCTATCTGTGGAGATTCGGATCGAGGGCGAAGACATAGCATGATCAGTGAACAGAACTTGATCTCGAAAACTCCGGACGCAATTCAGTACAGTTGACATTTGACATTTGACATACCGTCTTGGGATTGGACGTAAGGCGCCTCACACTTGGGAGGCACGCAAGCCCCTTTGCCCAAACGTCGGCCCTCCACGCAAGCGGTCGACTTAAAGTCGTTGAAGCAGGACGTGGCGTAAGGGTCCATGCAGCAGTTGGGGCCCGTATCTACGAATATGGAAGAAAATATTTAAGTGAAACTGAATTGTGCTGGAAAAGTGGGGTGGGAGCCTCGGGGACGGCACTTGTAAGCACTGACCGTGTTTGGGCTTGTAGGTCGGCACAGGGCAAACGGCATTCTTGGTGCACACGTTTCCGTCCACGTCAAAAAGATCGGTGCAAGCCGTTGCTACTGAGGGGGTCGAACATTTGGTTGCTTGCGGATCGAAGCAACATCCCGTGTCTTCGAGATCATCACGGCGAGAATTGAGCCTGTTGGGTCAGCCCTGACCTGCCGCTAGGGCATAGGAGAGTCACTCACTGTCATCGGAGACGACCGATTGAGGGGTTGTGCAAACAATGGCTTTGCATTCATTGACGTCCAGCTTGTATCCAGCGGCGCATGCTGTCGACGTGATGCGATCGGAGCACTTGGTGGCGTGGGGATCGAAGCAGCAGCCATTGTCTGTGACAACAGATATCAAGCCAGGGCGTACTGGTCAGTGGTAAGTCGAGACAGTGTCTCCTCGAAAAATCCGTGTGACCTACTATCGTCAGAGTAGACAGCAAGTGGAGGCTTGCAGGTACGCGACTCATCGACCTTGCACTCGTTGCGATCGAGCTTGTACCCGACTGCGCACGAGGTCGAGGTGATTCGGTCCGAGCACTTTGTCGCATGCGGGTCGAAGCAGCAGCCGGTATCTGATCGTAATGGCCCACATTACGTGGTGTAATCAGGGGATGTTGTACTTTTCGCAACCGATCATGAAAACTCACTATCGTCAGACACGACTGCGAGCGGGGCCTTGCACACGATGAGCCTGCAGGAGTTATTCTTGAGCTGGTAGCCGGACTTGCACGCTGTCGAAGCTTGGGTATCGGAGCAAGCCGAAGCGTTCGGATCCAAGCAGCATCCATTTTCTACCAGAATGTGAAGAAGAGGCGAGAAGAGTTCAGCTCACCTTCGGCTCAAAAGAAGGTGGTTCTCGGGTGACTAAATGGGCTTACGGTCTTGAGACAACACTTTGGGAGGAGTGCAGGTGACTTTGACGCAGACCCGCTTGTCCGAAACAACGTAACCCTTCTTGCAGTCCAACGACTCTGTCGCAGTGCATTCCGACGCACCCTTGTCCTTGCATCGCAAGCACCTTCGGCCTGGAGAAAGGGAAAGTGGCTCTTCAGTCTCTGGTTGAAGCCTGCAGGCTAGCGAAGGAACCGACCCAGATGCAGCCCAAAGCTTACCATCGTCCGAGAGGTAGGTCGCACTCTCAATCTTGCACTTTGCGAGTTCGCATTTGCGGCCCTCGAGGTTACCGAGCTTGCACCTCAAAGGTCCGTCCTTGTTGCAGGCCGAAGCATGCGGGAACGCCTTTGAGCAATCTTGACACCTGTTGGCTGGAAAGGGGGTGCGCACGCGAGGGTCAGCCTGGGAGCTGGCGCAGTTGGTGTGGAGAGCAGTCAAAAAGTTTGAACTTACTTTTGGGATTCAGGAACTGACTGTTCGAGCACTTGGAGGCAGCACGAGCCTGCCCTTCCGAGGGGTCTCGGACGTGCAAGGCTTTGACGCCTGCGGCAGGGGCTGCCGAGGTGAGCTGAAGAGCCGCAGCGAGGACGGAAAGAGGGATGAGGAATTTCATGAGGGGTGCGAGAGAAATGATGAATGGAAAGTGAAGTGAAGAAGAAGAAGAAGAGAAACAAGAGGCCACACAAAGTAGGCATGGGGACTTTGGGGTCAAAACCCAAGTGATCGACATCGCTATTCTATCCGGCCGGGATGAGAAGGGCAAGGCTCTCGTTGCACAGACGAGCTCGCAGATTGGCTGTGCCGAGCGACGTCTTCCGCTTTAAGACCATGGAATCAGTCTGGAAGAGGGATTCCCTCGGAAAAATACGAGGCCCGGATCCATTGTATCGGTCCCATTCGGAAAACGGTGAACGGTACAGCCACTAATATGCGATCTTCTAGCCTGAGCCCCCAAAAACCATGACATCAGCTCTTCACAAGCATTGAAGCTACACAGCGTCCACACCGCTCCTGGCTCCAGCCGGCGCCGGCGGTGTGGGGGGGTGGGGGAGGTGAGTGTGTGCCTGCCCACGCGCGCGGGCCGTAATTGCGGAGTACACAAGGGTCATCGAGCCTAATAATGGTTGGTGGTGTTTGGTAACTAGTTCGCTCGCCCCTCGGTTTCGTTGCGGTCGGGCTTGCATCAGCGCGTCGTACCTGAGCGCCTGAGCACTGGGCACTGTATCACCATTGCTGCCGGGCTCTGGGTCGGCGTGTAGTTTGCTGTTGAGGCCGTTGAGGTGAGCCTATACGTGCTTTGTTTGGTGGACTTTTCCCACTCGACGCAGCACCGCCCGACCCATGCGCTCCAACACCGAACAACTACACACCACCTCATCCAACAGGACACTACGCTCGGTCCTGCTGTGCGTACAACGTCTGGTCTCATCGAGTTGACTAACGCTACCCTACCCTGCTATCCGGAGGAGATTCGCCGTCGTAGAGGCTCTCCAACTCTCGCGAGGCCGAGGCGGTCCGTCCTCCAACCGGCCCCCACACGCAGAGTCGACCCGAGTGACCCAACGCTCCGCCGCCTTCCGACAGAGTTACATAGCCTTTGCATCCGCCACCTGGACACGAACAAGACTCACTGAACTGAACCCGTGCTTGTGGTGTCGGTCAACTAGATCCGTCTACTCGTAGGAGCTCACTCGTCAATCTTCTTGGGGCTCAAGACCGAACGAGATAAGCCCCCCACCTCGACGCCCAGCGACTTGACTCTGTCCTCGTTCGCGTATTCGACCCTTGAAGGATGGAAGGTTCCGCTCCTTCGTTCCCGTCCCACGAGAGGAGATCTTCGACACCAAACGCATCCTTCGCCAAGCCGGGGCCACGCAAGGTCCGCTCCCCGTTCCTCTCGGCCTCCTCGCCTCGTACCCCACCTTGCCCCGTTCAGCTCGCGCGCATCACTTCGGACGATGTCGTCACGGCTTCCCCCAAAGAACGCAAGCAGCCGCTATCCGACCAGATGTCCCATCCTGAGCTGGGTCCCCGGCCTTCGTTGGATCATCTGCCCTCGGCTTCGACCGCGGCGACGAGCGACAAGGCCGGCGCACCTGCAATCGTCAAGCCGCTCAATCTGCTCAAATTGGCCTCGTCGGTCGTTCAATCCCGCAACGGATCGGTACTCAGTCGAGGATACATCGTCAAGCGTGATTACAGACCCGTCCACGATGCCGCTTCCCCTTTGAGTGCGACGACTATGTCCACCCGACCCGATCAGATCCATCTCACGGGCGCCGACAACTTTCGGGGAGTCGACGACTGGGGCGTGTATGGGTTGGCTCAGCCGACCGAGACAGGCCTGAGGACGGTCCTATCCATGCTGAGGGCCCAAGACACACTCGTCGCGCCCACATCATCTGGCAGCGCCGCCGGCATCTCGAGTCTCCCCCACTTGCCCGTCAAGAGAAAAGGTCGTCACGTCGTCTGGTTTTGCACGAGGGAGGAGCCCATCATCTACTTGGGTTCACAACCTTTCGTTCTCAGGGACGCCGCGCACCCGACCCGGACGTACTCAATTTCGGATCGAGCCGAAAATTTGGAAGAGATCGAGAAGCGCCTCAAGGTCGACATCCTCAAAGAGGCCCAGCGGTACGGGGGCGTCATCCTCGTGCAAGAGGAAGTTCGACCGCTCGAGATTGTCAACTCGTGGATCGCAGCCGATTCGGTCCGGACCGTGAGGGAGGTGTGGGAAGAGGTCATTGCGGCGGGGTACAACCTCACCTACCATCGGACACCCGTAACGGCTGACCAGTCGCCGGAGGACGGGTATCTCGATACGTATACGGAATTGATTAGGGACGTGCCGACGAGTAGCCTGCTCGTGTTCAACTGTGGTATTGGCGTCGTGAGGACGACGTTCGCCATGACGACAGCCATCCTGGTCAGGAGGATGCAGAGACTCAAAGAAGGGCAATACGACTTGATCGACTCGCCGACTCGACCTCAAGATGTCATTGCAGAGTCGGGTGGCGGACTTTCGGTCACATCGGAAGGTCAGGTGCAGGACCCAAAAATGCTGGGCCTAGGCAAGGCGAGAAGCTTGTTGAAAGAGCGGAAAGACCAAGCCGAAAGGGACAAGAGTCTGTTGAGACTGATGACGGTCCTGCAGACGGGCTTGGCTACTAGACCAGCTGCCGGTGGTCAAGCCGCGATACTCGGTTTGCTGCTCGCTCAACCCCAGCTCTTGGAGAATCTGCGGTCAGTCCTAGCTCGAACCTTTGCGTCCACAGCCGAGAGGCTCGGGAGCTGAGCCCTCGTTAACCCTTGCAGAACGGCTCTGGTCGGCCAGTATGACCTCATCCTTTCGCTCCTCTCCGTCATCGACGACGCGCAGCACCTCAAGCAGGTCGTCGACACGGTTGTCGATCGCCTCGACTTCAAAGTCAACCTGCGCGAATCCATCCTCGAGCATCGCATCCGATACGCTTCTCTGGCTCTAGTCGACAACCAACG
Organism: Microbotryum silenes-acaulis; assembly: GCA_003665825.1. NCBI lineage: Eukaryota > Fungi > Basidiomycota > Microbotryomycetes > Microbotryales > Microbotryaceae > Microbotryum > Microbotryum silenes-acaulis. The sequence goes on from QPFY01000014.1 coordinate 499,988, forward strand.
TCCCTCCGCTTCTCACGAGCGAATGGGCAAAGCGCTGGCAGCGTTGGAGCGTTATTTCTTCTTGATCGCCTTTGCGGCCTTTATCAATGACGCTTTCAGCACTTCGTCGAGCCCGGTAGCTCAAAATGTCGGCGGGAAGCCGTCTACAGAACGTAGAATAGGCGCACCTCTCAAGTTCTCGATGTGGCTCAAGGAACGAACCGAAATTGGCAAAATGCTCGCCCGGCTGAAGAAGACGGGGCAAGGGCACTTTTGGGTCTTTTCACCCATCCAAGATTTGTCGGCGATCGCTCGGGGCGAAGCAGGGCAGCTCACTTTGACCGATCACAACCTCCAGGTGGGAGGCGGTGGGCAACGCGGAGAAGGAGATTTAAGCGAGAAGTTGGCCCACGTGCAGCGCAAGGGGAACCAGGTCGTCGGCGACGAATGGGCGCAGCAGATTGTCAGGAACCGTGCCGGCATCATCTTGAGACCGGGGATGATCTTGAAGAACGACCAGTGGAGGATTGCAGCAGCCGATGCGCCGGCCGGTGACGATGCGAGTTCCTCCAATGCCGACTCCGGATCCACGATCCGGGGAGCGATCAACTTTCGCCGAGTCCCGAACTCCTCCCTCTACGGACTCTCACAGCCTTCGCAGGACGGCATCGTAAAGGTTTTGGAAGAGGTCCGTCAGGGTATGGTCGACCGCCAGGCGGCGATCGTGTGGATCAATCTTCGCGAAGAGCCACTCGTCTACATCAACGGTACACCGTACGTCTTACGGCAGGAATCGATCAGTCTGCGCAACGTCAAGTCGTATGCGGGCATCTCGAGCACCCGCTTGGAGCTGCTCGAAGACCGACTCAAATCGGACATTCTGAGCGAGTTGAAGCTCTTCGATGGGCGGTTACTGCTACACACCGAAGAAGGGGACGGGTCGGTCCACCCCGTTTGGGAGGTCGTGCAGGAACCCTTCAAGCCCTCCGTCAAGACGCTGCGCGAGATCTTTACCGAGTTGCAGCACGACGACGAGAGGCGGGCCCTGGTCGGCCCAGCGTTCGAATTCATGCGCATCCCGATCACGGCCGAACGACCACCTCATTTCCAAGATGTGCAAGAAATCGTCGAGATCGTGGCCCGCCTACCTGTCGACGAGACGGCCGTGATCGTCAATTGCCAGCTCGGGCGAGGGCGGTCGACGCGGGCTCAGATCATCATCACGCTGGTGCAAAAGTGGATGCGATCGAAAGGGCAAGGGTGGCCCAGCCATGGCGCCAGATCGACGCGGTACTCGTATACCGTCATAAACAACTTGCTGCGCACCATTCGCTCGGGTCAAGAAGTCAAGACCGCGGTCGACGAAGCGATCGATGCGTGTCGAGAGACGTACGATTTGCTGGATTCGATCGAAGACGCGAGACAACAGGCCGAGGATGCCAAGGATCAGCCCGAGTTGCGCAACAAGTTCATCGCCAAAGGTCTACAAAGTCTAAGGTGGGGACGAACAGAGGAGGCCTCGCACTTTTCGAGACCTTGAACTGACTCTTCCTTGTCGACACTCCAGGTCATACTATTTCTTGATCATCTTTTCATCGTTCCTCAACGAATGCAAAGCCGAGACATGGAACGAGCTCCGTTCCTCGGCGAACTCGTACGAGGCCTGGGTTCAAGAGCGACCGGTGTTCAAGACGATCGAAAGGGAACTCGATTCGGCGGGCATTGAGGCTCTGATGCCTTTGGAGAAACCTGTCGGAGGTACCGAGGGCCACGCTCTGAGCGACGAGGTCGAGGCTTTCGTGGCCAAACGGTCGGGGAGAATCTTGTCGGCGTTCACGCTGCTCAAGTCGGATTTCTTCGTGGGTGTACCTTCAAGTTCGTATCTAAAGACCACCGTCCTGACACCGCGTTCTCTAACCCGCAGTCTGGTCTGCAAAAAATGTCTCTGCCCGAGCGCGTCGAAGGCGCTCCCAATTTCCGCCGCGTCCGCCTTTCGCTCGACACCTCCTCGGACCAGTCAAGAGATTTGACGGGCTCGGTTTGCGTCGACCCTTCGACTCCGTTGGTGTATGGGTCGGGTATGCCTACAGTCGAAGGTTTACGACGGGCACTGGACAGGATGGGGGCCAAAGAGAAGCCGATCGTTTGGACGTCGATGAGGGAGGAGCCCGTGATCTGTGAGTTTGAACTGAGCTAGTATATAGTGAGGCCTGCGACCGTGCTCACTGGTATGTGTCGCGATGTTCCCCCGTAACAGATGTCAGCGGGGGACGACCCCACGTCCTGCGCCTCATCGACGAACCCCTAGAGAACGTCATCACGACAGGCGTGACAGCGGCAACGGTCGAGGCGATGGAAGTCGCCCTGCAACTCGATTTGCGTAAAGAAGCCGAGGAGAACGACGGCAAGATCCTATTACACGACGAGGTGGCGGAAAACGGAAACTTTATCGTCACGGCCGTCTGGGAGTCGGTGTACCACAACGAGTTGAGTGGAGCGACCACATCCAATCCGTGACTCTCATGCCATGTTTGCTTATACTCAGCCTGGTTCACAGTATCCTGACGCCTAAGGAAGTCTTCGCACTCATGCGTCAAGAAGGGTTCCAGGTCGACTACGAACGGCTGCCCGTCACGGACGAGCAAGCGCCGTTGGCGGGCGTGTACACTCGATTGGAGCAGCGCGTCATCTCTGGAGTGAACACAGATGCCAACTTTGTGTTCAATTGTCAGATGGTAAGTGATCCATGCCGTGATTGTCTGAAACGGGGCTCGAAATCCCCACTAATCTGATCCTGTGTCTCCTTCCGCAGGGCCGTGGAAGAACGACAACCGGGATGTCAGTCCTTATGAAGGACAGTCTCCATGTTGTCGCGCCGCTGACAGCGAAAGTTACCGACGATGTACAGGGTCGCGGCAACGCTGGTGTACAACATCCTCTTCGACGACTCGCTCGCATCCTCACACCTCACGGGATCAATCTTACTCGAGGCCCCAAACGGCGCGAACGATCCCGAGATCTCTGTCACGTGGGACGGTCACGAATCGGATCCTTACATCTCCGGCGAGTACAAGATTGTGCTTCAGCTCGTGTCGCTCTTGCAGTACGGCAAGCTAGCCAAGAAGCTTGTCGATCGCGCCATCGAGTCAGTACCACATCATCAACGAACGGGCATGTTCTCATGTGACTGACATACTCCCCTCCCACGGTCTTACAGTGCATGTGAGGGAGTCCAGAACCTGCGCAAAGCCGTGTATGACTTCAAGCTTCGCGCCGAGGCGTCGGACGAGGGTTCAAAGAAGCACCGCAAAATCTTTGGCGTTGCGGTCAACTACTTATACCGGTGCGTCCATCGGCCACTGATCTGCCGCGCCTCTGCCAGTGCTGACTGAACGCGTTTTATTAAATGCCCATGATGTCCAAAAGCTACGCGAGCTTAATTGTGTTTGCCAGCTATCTACTGGAAAAGGTTGTCGAGGACGAAGATACCCATGGCGAGTCCTCGATGCAGGCGGGTCAATCGTTCAATGCCTGGTTGGCCGAGCGGAGGGAAATTTCATCTGTACTTTCCAGAAGATCGTTGGAGTAGTAAAGCATATTTGCAGTATGTACATTATGTACCGCTTTGGCGATGTATTCCCGCCCTTGCTTGAGCTCCCTGTAGTGATGCAGCAATGTCGACTTGGTCATCGAAGCCCGGGCCGTTTCGAAATTGCTGCTCTTGCCAGTAGCGAGGGTTGTACCCCAGTGCACCTCGATCGGCGAGGCCTTGTCCGTCTATTTGGTAAGATGGAACGCTGTCTTGTCTTCCTTGCTGGTGGCCTATGGACGAGCCACAGGCAACGCAGATGCCACCTGTCGCTTGGCGAACGGAACGAAGCAAATCCGTGCTCTTGACGATTTCTCGAGCTGGCTCGGCCGGGACGACCAAGGTGGTGCCATCTCTTTCGACAGTGAGGTTGTAGTAGATACCGGTGTTGTTGAGGCAATCGAGAAATTGGTTCGCCGTGGTGATGTTCAAAGGTAGTCGATCAGGAGGCGGGGGGCCCAAGTCGGCATTGTCCTCACCGGAGTCGGAAGGGGTTTCCGGGTCCCCGTAGGGCGTGTAGGAACCATAAGGCCAGGTCGAGCCGAAGGGGAGAGTGCTGCCACTGACGCAGATGATTTGAATGCTCAGTAGGAGTAGCCGGAGCACCGATGTGTTGACATGCATCTCAGGGCATGGATCGAAGGGGATCTGAAGGCGCGGTTGGACAGGTCGATGATTTGAGTCAACACTCAACGGGTCGGATATGAAGAGTCAAGACGGCTTCCTCGCAGTGACGAGCGGCGAGTCAGCCTGGAGTCGACCTGGGCTTGAGGCCACTAGTATACCTATTACTGCAGCGATTGAAAGCTTAGGCACAGAAAGCTAACTGAAATAATACGCCTGGTTCGAGGACCCTGGGTAGCAGTCTCATTTACTGGTGCCTCACTCTTCTTGAACCGGTCGGCACTGCCACTGTGTGCTTTCCGCTCCGGCGGGCCGCGGGCAATTTATCATCGGGTCCAATTTGTGATCGGCGGCCTTCGCTCGCGAGCTCCGCTTCCCCGCTCTCTTATGACTTTTAACTTCGCGCCGTCACCTCGTCAATAACGCTCTAATCACCACTCGCACGCACTAACAGTATGCTCACGCGTGCTAGAACTCAGCCCTTGGTGGCTCCCCTAACGCCACCCAAAGCAATTCGTAGTGGGAGCAAGCGTGTCTCGCTGTCCACGAATGTCATCACACCGCTTGCCACCCCACGGACCCCACCGCCTTCGGCTCGTAAGCGTCGCAAGACCGAAGACCCTCCCACTGCAGCACCAAACAATAATATGGGATCCGTGCCCGCTGCTCGAGAAGAAGTTTCGACGGTGTTGCTACACCCGCCTTTGGCATTCTCGTTCGAGGAGGCCACAGCACACCTGCACTCGATCGATCAGCGCTGGGGTCCGGTCATTCAGTCCTTGCGGTGCAAGCCATTCCAGCCTTCGGAAGCAGAGAATCTCTTTGATCCATTCAGATCCCTGGTGAGTTTGAACCATTGCCTACTTTATCGCTCCCATTTTCCCCATGCATGAATTTCTGACAAAATGTTACTTGCCGGATGCGCTTGGGCACGCAGGTCAGCTCCATCATTGGCCAGCAAGTGTCATGGCTCGCCGCTCGATCGATCGTCCACAAATTTCAGCGCGTCTTCTACCCTACTTTGCCAGAGAAGCTCGAGCGGCCCCAGGCAGGTCTTGAGACCGAAGAAGAGCTGAGGCAACGTACTTCGCCCTTCCCGACCCCGCAGCAAGTCATCGATCTGCCGAACCGCACGGAAACCTTGCGCGCGGCCGGCTTGAGCGGGCGAAAGGTCGAATACGTCGTCGAACTGTCGGAAAGGTTCGTCGATGGTCGACTGAATGCCAAGGAGCTATGGTCGATGGACGATGAAAAAGAAGTAGAGCGAACGCTTGTCGCTTGTCGAGGGATCGGCGTGTGGACGGCCCACATGTTTCAAATATTCTCGATGAAGAGGCCGAACGTCATCCCCGTGGGTGACTTGGGTGAGCGGAATTTGATGACTATCGATGTCCTTCCAAATCATGTTTAGGCTAACTAGGTGACGTATCGTTTCACTCGATTAGGCATCCAGAAAGCGCTGTGCAAGTGGTATTCGTCGGACCCGTTCACGCCGCCACTCTTACACCCGAAGAAGCTTTCCGGCGCAGATCCTTCAACTCCCAAGCCCGAGCTCGAGGCCGAGTCCACGGCTGCCCTTCTTTCACTGCCAGTGACTCCAGCTTCTCCTAGCATCAGCTCCGGTAGAGTGCCTGCAGATGCGTCAACCCCTTTCGAAACGCCCAAGAAACAGCCGGTCAAACTCGAAGAGGCTTATCCGAGTCCCGGAGCGACCCCCCTCAGAGTGTTGGCAGCTCCCATCACCACACCGTTCGTCTTTCCTCCAACGACCTCGGGCTTGACTCCATCAATCCTGAAGACGCGTCTGGCCGGCAAAAAGATAAAGTGCGTCGGTTCCCCTTCACTTTCCTCACTCGGGAGTCCATTGTGCGTGATATGCTGATGCCGCGCCTTGGACCTCGCAGGGGAGCATACTTGACTCCACAGGAAGTGCGAGAGCTGTGTCAGCCTTGGGAACCGTATTGTAGTGTCGCCATGTGGTATCTTTGGGCTGTCCTGTCCGATGTCTGAGTAATATACCGATTGAGCTTGATCGAAGCTATCCGTTTGTTTCCGATTCCGAAGAATAAGTAGTTTGTACAGCAATAGTATCTACACGAAAAGTTGAATCATCATCGCAGTCTGGCAATGACTGCCTCGGTAGAAGTAATGACCTGGTGGATATCAGGCCTCTGCTTCGGGTCGACCTTCAACATCATCCTAATCAAGTCTCTGAACCCTTCCGAATGCCGACCTTCGCTTGATCGAGGAAAGTCGTACTTGCCGTTCATGACGGCCATCGCGATCGAGCCACCATGTTCGGACTGCTGTGTCGTTTCGAACGGGCTGGTTCCGTACGCCATCGCGAACAACGTCGCACCGAGGGACCAGATGTCGACTTTTTCGTCCAGTGTGATCCCCGTCTTGACGTCGAAGAGCTCGGGGGCTCGAAACGGCATCGAGCAGTGCTCAGCGGCGAGGTCCTGTTGGAGTAAAGCGATTTGTCGATTCGGGATGGGGATGCGAGCGGGCAAGGCGGAACCAAAGTCCATGAGGATCGGTCGCGAGTCGTCGGTTAGCATAATATTGGCCTGCGTGATCCACAAGCAACGGAACCGTTAGCAAGGCGTCAAGACGGGGGCGTTGAGTATGCTCGCTGCATGGCAGACTCACGGGTTTGATATCTCGATGTGCCCAAGGCTCGACGCCGTTGGTCGCGCCGCCACTCTTCTTCCCCGAAGCCGTGCCCAGCTTTCCCAGCGCCTCCGTCGAATCACCGAGACCAGGAAGGCCCGAATCCTCCCGTTCCTGTACGACGGCGCCCTTGATCGCTTCGACACCGCCGATCAGGGCCTGCCCCTCCGTTTCTTCGCCAGCTCGAACAAGACCTTCGTCCTCTTCGTCCCCGTCCTCTTCGTCTTCCGTATTCGTTGTCTGACGCGACATGGAGCTCGTGGGTGGGTACGACGAAGGGTCATTCACCGACGCCGAAGACGAGGATGAAGGATCTGCGGCGGCCGAGGACGAGCGGGACGGCGTGTATGTATGCATCGCTCGTACGGCCAAGCACGTGCCGAGAAACAGCTGCAGTGTGTCCAATTCGGTCGAATGCGATCCGTTAACTGCGTTAGAGGTGATGATGTCCTGACATCTGCGAGACCACAATCCGAAAAGGTGAGCTCCGATTTTTCGCTCGAGGCAGGCTCGAGCCAGTCGACTCACGTTCCCTTTTGGTAGAAGGGCAGGAACAGGTAGATAATCTTGGATCCGTCGGGGTCTTCGGGGTCTTGAACGACACATGAATCGAGGCAGCGAATGATGTTGGGGTGCCGGAAGCGCTTGTACGCCTCGACCTCTTTCAGCGCCTGCTGTACCGAATCCGACCCCACCGGGCAGCGTATCTTTTTTAGCGCGAATAGGCGCGACGAGGTGAGATCCTGAGCTAGGTAGACCTGTGAGCCGGATAGGCGTAGCAGAGTAGGGCCCAGAGGAGCGCGACGTTCAGTGAGGTTGACACGTGAGCTGTCGCGCCGAAGACGACGTGGTCTTCGCGACGGAGGAAAGGAGGGTTGCGCACATATGAGAAGCCTCCTTCGCCGAGTAATTTGATGATCTTAAACGAGCGTCCATTCAGCTTCAGTGTCGCGTCTGTTGCCGCCCACCAACAGGCTTGTGAGTAACGCTGGTGCGACGTTGCGCAACGCGTCGAGGCGCAGGTTGTGAGCTCGGACTGACCTTGCTGGCAGAAGCACGATGTGAGGGCGTAGAACGTGTCCTTGAGCTGGTCCATGTGTGCGCAAGTAGGACGAGCGGTGTTACTTGGGCGACAGGGGCGGAGGGGGGTGGGAAGGTTCAAAGAGGAGTCTCTGTCGCAGTGCTCGCTGCCGACTCTTGGTCGTACCGGGCGAGGCGCGGCGCCGTTCAACGGTCACTACCTGCCGCAGTCGGCCGCAATGCCGTCTTCGGCACCGAGAAACTCGCCCGAGATCACGCCCGGAGCGCTTGCTTCTTTGCCTGCACACTTCCGAGCAGCAATCGGTAATCGAGACTTGTCGGTGGGCAAGAGCTAGCTGGGAGCTCCTGTACCGTAACCGACTGCGCTCCTATACCTGGACGCTGATCCCCACGTCACGCCAGCTCCCCAGGCCCCAGTAGCTCCCCCACTCCCCCAACCCCTCCGATCCACCCCCACCTTTCCCATCCTCCCCCTCCCCCTCTCCCATTCTCCCTCCCTCCGTGAACGGCCTCCCGCTCGCCACCTGTTGCACCTCACCCAACTCTACCCAAAGCGGAGAGAACGGATGCTCTACAACCATCTTCGGACGCACCTGATTGTCGCACCTTCGACCTCGGTTGGCAAGTCCATCTTCTCGACCGGGTTGTGTCGAGCTTCGCTGGCCCAAGGCGAGAGGGTCGGCTACTTGAAGCCGATCGGCACCGGCACCGGCGATGGTGATGACGAGCTGTGAGTCGCTGGAGATGCACCCCTACCGCTTCCTTCCCAATGTTGCAACAGGTAACTGATCCATTTCGACGACGATCCAGACATTTGAAACGATTTGCCCCTCGGCTGAGCTCGACAAAGTGCCTCTTCCACTTTGACGAGCCCGTGTCACCTCACCTCGCCGTAGCACGGTCCGGTTCGTCGAGCTCGGCAGCATCAAAGTACCCCACCGATGATGCATTCGTCAGGGCCATCTCGCACCACGTTCATCAATTCGCCCAGGACCCGGCCAGCGCGGTGCGACAAGCTGCAGGCCGAGGAGCGTCGCTTTACATCGAATCAGCCGGAGGTGAGCTAGCGTCGGGACACCTTGAAATGGAAACCAAAATACATTGCACCTGACGCGTATTCTGTATAAACAGGTGTCCACTCCCCCGTACTTTCCGGATCTTCACAGATCGATGCCTTCCGACCCCTCGCCCCACCTTCGACCCTATTGATCGCTTCCCATGCCCTCGGCGGCATATCGACCACACTGTCGGCCTACGAATCGCTCCTCATCCGCGGTTACCGGATAGACTCGGTGCTCGTCTTCAAAGAGGATTATTACGAAAACTACTCGTACTTTCAAAAATGGTTCGAACAAGAACGAGGCATCAAGGTCGGGATCGTGCCATTACCGCCATCGGTAGCGGAGCCGAAAGAGCGCGACGAACAAAACATGGATGCCTACTACGCGACCCTGGAAGAAAATCTCAGCCCCGTCATCGACCATCTGCGGGACACGCACCAGCGCCGCCTCGACGAACTCGCCTCGATGGGCAAAAGGTCGAGGGACGTCTTTTGGTGGCCTTTCGTGCAACACAACCAGGTCGCGCGCGATCAAGACGTCATGGTCGTCGACTCGGCCCACGGTGATCATTTCGTCACGCTTGACCACAAGGTCGATGCAGCCTCGTCGAAGGCCCTTCTGAGCCCCACGTTCGATGGGTCGGCGTCGTGGTGGACCCAGGCTTTGGGCCATTCGAATCCGACCCTGGCCCTCGCCGCTGCCCAGGCCGCGGGACGCTACGGCCACGTACTGTTCCCTTCAGCCACGAACGAGCCTTCGCTTCGATTGGCCGAGAATTTGGTTCGAGGTGTGGGCCAGGGGTGGGCCGAGCGCGTTTTTTATTCCGACGACGGATCCACGGGGATGGAAGTCGGCCTCAAGATGGCGCTCAGATCGTACGCCGTCCGAAGGGGCTTGAACGCCGAAGATGCGGGCCGATTAAAAGTATTGGGCTTCAAGGGCTCCTACCACGGTGACACGATCGGCGTCGTCGATGCGTGCGAGAAGAGCATCTTTACCGAGCGTATCGACTGGTACAACGGCCGAGGAGCGTGGCTCGACGGGAGCCAGGTCATGCTCGAGCAAGGCAAAGTCGTCATTCGGGATCGGAAAACGGGGGAATCGATCGGAACATATGACACGCTCAAAGAAATGTACGATGTCGATCAACGCTTGAAAGACGATGATCCTCTCGTTGAGCGCTATCGCCACGAGATCGCCGCGTTCGTCCGAGAACACCACGAGGCAGGTACCCAGTTCGGCGCCTTGGTCCTCGAGCCCATCGTTATGGGTGCGGGGGGTATGATCTTCATGGACCCCTTGTTCCAGCGCGTCCTCATCGATCTCGTTCGCGGTGACTCGACCCTCTTCCCCTCATGTGCGAGCCGCAACGCTTCGACGGCAAGCTCGAAAACTTGGCAGGGACTGCCCGTTATCTTTGACGAGGTGTTTGTCGGTCTGCACAGGATCGGGCCCTTGACGTCGGCGCGACTTCTCGGCTCTACGATCTACCCCGATATCGCCGTCTACGCCAAGATCCTTTCGGGAGGATTGGTGCCCCTGTCCGTCACGCTCGCCTCGGGGTCCATTTTTGAGACCTTCCTCGGACCGGGTAAAGTCGACGCCCTGTTGCATGGGCACAGCTACACGGCCCATCCTGTCGGATGCAACGTTGCTCTGACCACCTTGAACACCTTGGAGAAGATGCAAAAGAGGGGTGATTGGGATGCGGCAAAGCAGAACTGGGGGATCCAAGCCAGCGCCGCGCCTCCACATTCGTCAACCACCTCTGCCCAACCTTGGTCACTTTGGTCCGCCGAATTTGTCGACCGAGTCTCGCGCTTGGAAGAGCGAGTTTCGGGAGTGATGGCCCTAGGGACCCTGCTCGTCGTCTACCTTCGAACCTCCTCCGCCGGCTACGACTCTGCGGCCTCGGTCGACCTCCTCGCTCGTCTCAAGGTCGCCAAGGTCCCCGATGGACCGAGTGCGAAGGGCTACAACGTCCACGCCAGACCTCTCGGCAACGTCGTGTATTTCATGACGTCGCTCAATTCTAAGCTAGAAGATCTGAGGGCACTTGAAGGAGCTCTCTGGGAAGCGCTACAAGAGTAGACAGAGGAGAAGCCACACGCATGTACCATCAGCAGTAGCAAATTTGCAGTAGAATTATTAGGAGGCCGTCGTCCTCTTTTACGCAATATAGAACCGACTCGGGTATGATACCCCCCGCACGTCACAAGTGTTGCTCCATCTTTTTCTGCCGTTCATCGTAAGCCCATTTTTGGATCGTGGCGGCTAGGTCCCTCACCTCTTGCTTCGTGTTGCCGGCATGCAAGCACACGCGCACTCGCTCCATCCCTTTGGGCACAGTCGGATGAACGAGGGGCCGGACGAGGAAGCCACGCTCAATCAAATGTAGAGACAAACGACGTGGGGAAGCCGTGAGCAAAGGGATGATGGGCGAAGTCGTGAAGAGCGGGACGAGCGTCGTCGCCATGGGAGAGGTCGTCGGGTCCATCGGTGGCGGGGGTGCTGGGGAGAGGTTGAGCGTTGAGGGTAGAGAAATGGGGAACGAGGTCGGACTGAGAAACGTCGAGAGCTGGTTCAGGAGCATAGTCGACAACGAATGAACTCGGTTCGCGGCCTGTGGTCATTCGAAAAAGTCAATATCTGGGTGCGTCGGAAGGAGGGCAGCGCTCCATTCCGCCAACCCACCAAATCGCCCTTGCCCGAGTCGAGCATGTCGATCGCCTCTCGCATCGCGATAACGTTCATGTAGGGCATTGCGGTCGAGTAGATGAGAGGTCGAGCATAGTTGATCAGATAAGACCGGATCAATGAGGATGCGAGGACGACCGCTGCGAGGATCGATAAAAAGTCAGCTCGGCTCGGATTGCGCTACCGCATAACGACGGCAATGAACTAACCCCCACTGCATGCCATAGCCTTGCCGAAGGTGTGCAACCGAACGGCGATTCGGTTCGCTAATCCCAGTGCACATACGATGCCGCGACCTTGGGGGCCATACAGACCCGTGGAGTGCGCCTACGTCCTCGGACATCCACAAGGGGAAGGGAAGGGTCAGCATGCCAGAGAGGCTGGGCCGATCCCAACGAGGATGCTGCTGCACTGACCTCGTCGACGATTATCTGGCCGTTCATTTTCGGTAGCTCCTCTTCCACGGCCATGACGATCTCCTTCAGTGGCGCCAGATCCCCGTCCATGGAATACAGCGTTTCGACTCCGATCCACACGTTTCGCGTGCCTTGCTGGACCTTGGGGTCCTCCCCAACGATAGCCCTGAGGACATTCCTCAGATCGCCGACCGAGTTGTGACGGAACGCTCGTCTCCGCTGCTTGGGACATCTCGAAGCCTTCATCCCGTCGTGCACACTCGCGTGAATCAATTCGTCGTATACGATGTAGTCGTCCGCGGCCGGGAGGCACATCCAAAGCCCGACATTCGCGTCAAAGCCAGAATTGAACAAGAGCGCCGACTCGCCGCGGAAAAAGGTTGAAAGGCGCGCTTCAAAGTCGAGGTGCAAGGGCGAGTTACCATCGAGTAATCGCGATGCAGGCGGTCCATAAGGGGATGGGTGGAAAGCTTGGATCGCGCGGAGAAAGTTTTGGCGAAGGAGCGACGATCGGCCGAACGAAAGGTAGTCGTTCGACGAAAAATCAATCGGTGGCGGCCGCGAAGGCCCAGGGTCGGATGCGGGGTCCATCAGCGATCTTGGACTGGTTCCAGAGCTGGCTTGCGTCGAGGACGTGCCCGATGACAGGGGTTCGAGGGTCCGCAGCATTGACCGATCGCGACGAGACTTGAGCGCCGCTGTCAGGCGTCGATCCAAGAATGACATGGCCGCTACAGTAAGGTGGAATCTTAACGTCAGTTGATTCGACTCGCCGGAAGCCACTTGTGATCTGGTGCGACTCACCGAGGTCTGTAGCGGGGCGACCGTCCCCCAACGCTGCTTGCGAAGACCCCCGCATCTGACGACCCGATTGCCTGATAAGAGCTCTGGTATTGTCTGATAAGAGCTTCTGGCCTAAAAGCGGCACGTGCCGATGTGAGCTTCAACTATTCGTGGGCGTACGAGGGCCTTCTCCCGATGCTCGACGCGGAAAGCCGGGACGAGGGGAGACCGGGAGTGAGCGAGCGTGAAGCGATGGGGCGATGACGAAGAGCCGAGTCCCCAAAGAGCCCATCGATCGGTGGGTACCAATGGCGCTCCATGGCGCCCCCAGGCGGCCCCACATCCCCGAGCTGCCCCATCATCGTAACCAAGGCTAGCCCGTCGATCAATCCACATGCTTCACTGGGTATTACTTGGAGATTCATGGGCACAGATTACTTCGTTAGGATATATATATAGTCGTACTACGCAAGCTGACACCGGTAAAAAGGTCGCCTGAACGGCACGGGGCAGGCACCCGCACACCTCGGAGTCCATAAACAATCATCCTGCAGACGGAACATTCTACGCGCATCCTTGATCAGATGGCTTCTTCCACAATACCTCCTTGCCAACTAGAATTGGACGAACAAAGAGAGAGTCGCATGTCGCTGGTCAGCATCTCGAGTCTGCAAGGGGGTGCTACAGGCCAGCAACTTCTGAAAAACGTACTACTTGACCCGCGCCGAGGAGATGTGCGAGTACGTCGATCTCGGGGTGCCCACAAAGCTCTGTCCCCGAGCTAACAGCGCAAAGTCGAGCATCTGGTTGTGCCATCGCCCGAGCTTCTCGGTGCCCAACTCCTCGTGGTCGACCACGAGCCAACCCAAAGCCTTGACCTCCTTGACGAAATCGCTGTCGGAAGCTTCATCGGTGGACACGATCACGCGGTAGTCCGCCGCGGAGTATCCAGGGTAGACTTTAAAGTGCTTGCGACCAGGACCCACGAACCCTTCCGGATCGTCGATCCTCTCCTGGAGCCGTGCCCGGAGTTTGCGCAGAGCCTCGGTGTACGCCTCGAGGGGGATGAAAGCGCCGAGGAACTCTTTGAAATCCCCTCGCCGCATGTGCATTGTAATGAACGGCGGAACGTCCGAAATCGTCTTGACGTTGAACAGCCGGACAAGAGCGGCGTCGGCATGGCCCTCGAGCGCTTCGTTGAAGTGCATGTGCTGCCCGGCCTCGATCCATGACAACTCCTCCCCGGGAACGAGCGCCTCGAGCGGCAAGTCGTGAAAATCGGGCCGCCGAAAGCCCAATGGCCCCACGAACATCGTGTTGTCCAAGCAAAACATTTGGTGAGTGGGCACCACGGGGGAACGAGGATCGAAAAGGGTCTTGCGATTCTTGTAGCGCTCTTCCACGTGGTCGATGGAGATCGCCTTGCCGTCGGCCAACGGCTCTTGCGGGAGCATCTGGGCGCGGACAGTGTCGAGCCAGCGGCTTTTCGCGCCTTCGTCGTAGTCAAAGATGCGCAACGCATCAAACGCGAGGTCGAAGCCGCCATCACCGCGCTGCAGCGGCGGAAGTGCCCAGGGCGTGACCTTCATGCCGTGCATATTCATCGAGGGCACGAAGGAGAGGCCGTGGCCGACGGTCGCCTCGTGCACAGACCAACACGCGATGTCTTCGGTCACATTGTCCGTCAGTGGCTTTACCGACGACCACGTCACCCCCGGGATCCCCGAGTCCGCCACGAACCGGTCCAGATCGTAATAGTCCGTCAGGTCCTTGGAACCGCCTTGCCACCAAGTCGGCAATAGCGTCGGGCTGCAGGGATCGAACGAGTTCGGTAGCAAATGCGCGCACGTTCAGCACGCGTGGGACTAGACGGGAGACAAAGCGATAGCTGTGAAACCGGTGGCTCACATGATAGCGACCCGATTCGTCATCTTGGCAAGCAAGAGTTGGCGCGCGATGCTGATCATTTGATTTGCTGCGAGAGGGAATGGAAGCCAGGAAAAAGGCGTCAGCCGCGAAAACGTTCAAATTGGATGGGTCGAACTGACCATGGCCTCCGTACGCGATGCTGGTGATGTATCGAACACCCTTCTTCAGCTGCGTGTCCAGAGTAGGCTGGGGCGTGTCGTGGTTGAAGATCTGAACGTAATTTGACCCTAGTCAGTGCCCCGGGACGTGCGAACTCAGTAACTCAGAATACCCTCTTCAATTTGCACCTTTTTCATATTGATCTTCTGGATGTCGGCAGCGGCCTCTGGCCGAGTTGCGGGTGTGGCCGCCGTAGGCGCGTGCAAATGACCGAACGAACTCAAAAGCTTCTTGTTGGCTTTGCTGAACTTTTCCTGTGCTGACAGCCAGGTTTTGGACCCCCAACCGGTCACCTCGTGCTTCCACCGACCCGGCGCATCGGACCATCGGTCGGTCCCTGTGGCCGAGGCGTCGCCGAGAGTCGACGCTGCCCCCGAGGTGGAGCCGCGTGAGGACTGCGATTCGGCCGTCGCCAACTCGCGGGATGTGTCCTTGAGAATGACCATGACGACGAAAAATACGAAAAAGATGGCCATGAGAATGGCCGAAAGGATGCGGCGATTGACATACGACGTGGGCGAAGTGGCCCCCCTCCGTAGTTTCGGCGCCCGGTCCCCTTTGCTCCACGCCAGCGGCCACGACGACGGCGCGGCGCTCCGGCGTCGCTTGATGCCATGGATGTCACGTTCGAGCCCTTGCAGTGGCATGGAGGCCTCCCATTCGGCCTTGTCAACGTAGCTTGTCTCGATGGGGATATGGGTCGAGTGGCTTTCGCGCCTCGCGGAAGCAGTGATGACCTCGTCCTCGTAGAAGTGATCCGGGTTGGGCGAGCCCTGATACGGGGTTGCGGACTGGATGCCAATGGAGGTGGCGCCCTTGTTGAATAGTGCCTGCATCATGTTATGCGTTCCGAGGACGGTGTCTTCTGAGCTGTAGTCGACGCGACCCGAGCGGCGAAGGGGCTTGTGAACACTCGGTCCTTGTGTGGGATCTGAGTGATCTACACTTGCTCTCCGCGGACAGGGCGGCGGGAGCGGAGCCCGAGAGGACCTGAGACAGCTGACGTCGAGTCGGGAAGATGAACCAACTTTGGGCTGTGCGTAGTGGTCGCACAGCGGCAGGTGAGAAAGGGTGGGTGGCACGGGAGTGCGAGAGTGGGAAGACACAGAGGGACGTGATGGCCGAAGCAGAGGTGATCCGTTTGGCTTTGTCAAAAGTACAAGGGAGGACGGTCTCGAGGCCGGGTCGGACCCGAGGTGCCACTACGCCAAGGAGGGCAAGTTTCAGCGCTTTCAGCCGTCAGCTTGGGCTCGTGCGCGCGCTCGGGCGCGCGCCTCACTTACTCGGGCGCGCCAAAATCCAAAATGACACTCATCATGATGAATTGAGCTTGATGTATGTGGGCACTTTCCGTGGGAATCCAATGCATCCGTGTTGAAAACTAGATGGCCAGCATTCCGAGTCCCAAACTACCTGTCGAATGAACCCGACGAACCAATCTAGGCAGAGACTTGCCTGCACATGTGACGGCGAATTTCAACTGCTGAGACAAATCACTGAGTCGCCGTCGATAATTCCAGCAGTGCTCCCCAGCCCGGAGGCCCGGGACTCGCTTGATCATAAAGATCGTCCGAGTTGGGAATTTTGAGTTGTTAATTTTCATTGCCCCAAGCCAGGATACCTGTAGAAGGGTGGAGGCACGTGCCGTGAAAATTCAGACGCCGGGCTTGACGTCGACCCGGTCGAGGCCGAGCCGTTCAACCGACCAGACGAGCTCCGCGGAGATATAAGCTGGCATTCGAGAACATACAGTAACTCAACTTTCCACCGCAATGTTATGACTCCGAGGCTTTCAGCAGATGGGCAAAAATTTGAAGGTGGATTGGCAACATTTGTCTGGTCCCCGTGCGCACCTGGCAAGGAAAGCAGGCGCAGGCGCCGTCGGTACAGGTTGCACATCGGGACGACGGTGCGGTGCTGGGCTTGGCCTGGACGTCCTGAACCGCGACGTCAGCTCCCTGCCGCCCGGACTGCAGAAAACCGTGTCGCACATATGTGCTCGATTGCTCGCTGCAATTGAGCCGTTGCGAGTCCTTTCATTACCCAAGCAAGCGCAGCTATACCCTACCGATTTGTTTCCTGGTTTCCTCGTTTCCCAGACAAGCAAGTCTGACATGCAATTGTGACCCCCCTAATTGGCACACCAACCATCGACCGGCGGACGGCGGTATATAGCCTCCCATCGCCCGCGCCCCTCGCCCCTCCGCGAAAGAGCGTGGACAGATGAGTCTCGCTTTCCTCATCGGCTTCTCGCGATTCTTCGCGCGGTCTTAGATGGCTGTATGCATGCTCGCCCGCTGTTCGGTAGCCCGTTGATATTTGTTTCCTGACTTTGCCTTCCTCTTCTAGACTTGTGCATCCGTTCGTCGTTCAGGGCTCCTGCTTTTCGAGAGGGCACCTCCCCTTCGGCGGCAGTCACTGTCGTCCCGAAACCCTAGGGTTTCAGTGCACGCCGCCGCGAGTCCCCTGTCCAGTCTCAAACGCAGATAATTTTCTCAGCGGCTCCCGGGCCTTTGTGTTTGTTCCGTTCTCGATTGGCCTGCGCCTGATATCTTTTCCCTTCTGTGCGTACGACTTTGAGCCGATACCATTCCTGCCAAAGTTGCCGGGTCGGCTGCCAGCTGCATGCTGCACGCGAGCATCACACTTTCCCCCCCTGGATAGGTGGATCGACCGCCAACTGAAACTCTGGCACTTACAATCCCAGAAACACTTTTGCTTAGTTGCTGTGTAGCGTCCTTTGCTTTGGCACATGTTGCACTTTGGGGTGAGAAGCTCCCGCCAAGTCGGGAGGCGAAATGAACGATGTCTTAAACGAGCGCTCGAGCTGAGACCTGCTCGACATCTGAAACCTGCCAATTGTTAGCAACCCCGCGACTCGGCGACCGGCGAGCGGCCTCGACGCCGTCGATTGCCTCTCGGCCGCGACAAGTGCGCAGTTGACTTCGTTTGAGAACGGGTGTTCACTCCGTTCAAGACATTCTTGACCAAAAGTTGACTCTGCTTGGGCTCGGGCCACCAGCCGGTGTCGCCGGCGGCAACGCAAAGTCAAATCAACACATGAGCACGAGCACGTGACTTGTCCGCAATTGGTGGGAAGCATGCTCGGACTCGCTGCTTGTCGTCACGGCTCAGGTACTCCTATTTAAACCCGTCACTCCGTTCCTGAAGAGACCTGTCATTTCATACGCCTTGCTGTGATAAGTCTCGAATCACCATCTCTTCATCCTCGTCGCCCTCCTCCACGGCCTCGACTAATTCCTCTTGCCCCGATCCAGCGCCGAGCCCTTCCTCGCCGGGAACTGCAAAGCATAGTTCCATCTCGTCGGCTTCCTGTGGTGACACGTCCTCCATGATCTCCTGAGCAAGGACTGTAAGGGGGTTTACACATCTCTAAGTCACTGCTAGAGCAAAGCTCCGGGGTTTGTTTAAACGTGCTTACAGCTCAGCCGGATCAGCTCGTCCCCCTCTGGTGTTTCCTCGGCCCACTCGGGCAAGTTCCCAAATGCCAACGTCCCGAAAGCGACGTTGAAGCGATCATGCAATCCCGAGTAGGCCGATTCACTGAACCACTCGCCAATCTTGATCGCCGACCCGAGGGCGCACGTCAAATAGTGGAAGATGTGCACCGTCGCCGAAAGACGAGCGGCGACCCTGCAAAGACGGAACCCCCTCGAAACGATCGTTAGCGAGCGAGGCCTTCTCCCCTCTTTACTCTGTTGGGCGGTCATGGTCTCACCTCTTGATTCGAACGCGGGTCGTATCGCTCAGATCACTCCCGTCGTGGTCCCACAAGGTACGCGTGTCCTTGAACAGCTTGTCGAGCACCTCGGGGATCAACGACGCCGAAGTCGAAATGATGACGAGCACGTCGTCGTGCCGGGTTAACAGCGTCGAGAGGAGAGACAAAACGGCCATGTGAAGCTTGTAGGCCGGTTGTAAGGGGTCGCGTGTGCCGTTGAGTTGCAGCAGCGCGCCGAATCGGTCTAGAATCGGCACCTGGGTCGAACGAGGATCCGGCGTCGTCTCCTCGAACTTGACGTCGAGGATCTTCCGGAACATGGATGGTCGGCACGCGAGGAGAGCGAGCGCCCGGGTCGTGCTCAGGAGCAAGGCCGGGGGGTGATGAGGGTCGAGCAGGATGTTGATCGCGTTCGGGGACTTGAGCAAGTCGATGAATCTGGTGAAAAAAGATAGTCCGAACGACGGAAGTGTCAATCTTTGGCGTCACGCGCGCCGCGACTACTCAAAAGGGGCTACAAAGTCATTTCCCGTTACTCACCTTTCTTCTCCCGCTTCCGACGCCCTCCAAGCGAGGGCCTCGACAAAGTCGGCGATGGCAAAGAGCAGCGCGTTGCGTCGGGTGGGGTCGAGTTCGACGCGGTCGTCATCCTGCAGGGTCGCGAGGGCGTTCGAGATTCCGTTCGCCCTCATCGCGATTCCTCGTACGCGCTTTGATCTCTCTTTGGCCCTCGAGCGAGATGGGTGCGAGTCGGTGGTGCCGCGAGACGGTGGCAGAGGTCGTCCGTACC
This sequence comes from Microbotryum silenes-acaulis, assembly GCA_003665825.1. NCBI lineage: Eukaryota > Fungi > Basidiomycota > Microbotryomycetes > Microbotryales > Microbotryaceae > Microbotryum > Microbotryum silenes-acaulis. Next base: position 519,471 of record QPFY01000014.1, read on the forward strand.
GACGCAGAAAAGACCCAACTTTAGACAGCAGGTCCGAAGCGGCGTCGTTCCCGGCGTGGCGCGAGCGAGCTCCCGGGGTGTGGGCCTCCCGGAGGTAGCTGTTGGCAAATTGTTGGAACAGGAGCACGAGATGACCGATGAGGGACAGGAGGTTGATCAACGGGCCAACGAGTCCCGCCCGATCGAGCAGATCGAGGAGGCCGTCAAACACGGCGACGATGCCGTCGGCGAGTTGCTGGGTCGTCGCATCCTCGGACGGGTCGACCGCCCGCCGCCCCAAGAGGCCAAACAGTTCCCGGCATCGGTCGTCGTAGGCCAGCGATAGGCTCGGGTCGAGGGAGGAAGGGAAACGGATGTTGGTTATCTCGTGCAGCGTCGGTACCGGGTTCGTCGGGGCGACGACGCGGTCGGGGGTCGCACCGATGGACGCGGCCGCCGTGCTGCGGCGCAGTGTCGAGCCGTGGGATGTGGCCATAGGCCCTCTGGCGGAGAGTGTCGAGGTGGAGAAGCGCTGCGTCGCCGTCGAGCCTGGAGGAGCCATCACCGATTCCTGATCAAAGCGGTCGTACGTGACGTGGTTGAATAGCGCCGAGATGATCTGTGGGGCGGAGTGCACGTGTTGGCGACGGGGCACTGGGTATGAGCAGGAGCAGGAGCACGGAAACGACGGGGGCCAAGAGGCTACGTACCTCTGATCTCCAATCTCGTTCATCGTTCGTAACCAAGGGGTCTTCGTCCAACTGCGGTTCGGCCGCCTCCAATTCTTCGGCTTCGTCCTCGAAGCGGCTCTCGAAGCGGCTGTCCTCCCCCTCCAGCGCCATGCTGTCGTCCTCGTCCTCGACCAACATGCGACTCTTGCCCTTGTCACTTCTTCCTCGCGCGGGACTCGACATGAGCGGGAAGCGACCAAAATCGAACCGGGCCGAGCGGTCCGTCGAAGGCGGTACGAGTGGCGCGGGGGAGCCCTCGAACGAGTTGTGGAAGCCGCTGAATTGCTTTCGCGGAGTCGGCGCTGGCTTGGGTGCGTGTGGACCTGGTATCATATATTCGGGACCCGAAGTAATCAACGAGGGTGAATCTTGTTCGAGTCCAGAAAGATGGCACAGACTAACCTCCTCGACTTCGATTGAGCGAAGGGCTAGAGGCGAAGGGCAACGGTGGCGGCGGCATCGACCCTCGTCTTTGCGACGCCCCAGGTCTCTGCGAGGAACCCATCCGTCTCGACGTCTCTTGTTCTTGCCTCTGCAATAGAACGGATGTCAGCGTTGTGCGTTTTCTAAAGATGAAGATGAAAACAGGGCAGAGCAAAGCTCTTACCGAAAAGGCTTGCTCGACGCGTAGCCGCTCGATCATGGCCCGGTGCTCCTTTTCCTTGACCTCCATCTTTTCATTCATCGAGGTCCGGAGCTGCTTTTCCTGCAAGGCCACCGCCGCATGAGCACTTTCGGCCTAGGGAAGACGATGAATAGTCAGCGTCAGTACTTGCTCCGATCGCCTCCCAGGAACGTGGTGGGTTTCAGGTCGGCCGGCTTGCTTACTCGTTGCAGTCGCGCCCGGACCACCGAGATCTCGCCTAGTCTCGACTGTACGGCGAACTTGGCCTTGTCGATTTCCGCCTGCTTCTCGCGCAGGGTGTTTTGGAGCTGTGACGAATCGAACGCACCCGTACAGCAACACGTACATCGTTCCAAGTTAATCAGTGTTGGCCCATCGAAACCTAGCTATATCCCGTCCTTCTCCAAACTCACTTCGAGCTTGTCCTTCCTCAGCTGGGCCAATTCGGCCATTTCTGCCGGCGAGAGCGTCGTCGTCTGCACCTCTTGCATCGGCGATGTTCGAGAGTGATTTAGTGAGACCTTGTTGGATGACCTTGCCGTACCTGCTGCTGGTGCTGATGGGGCTACCCTGTTGGCCGTGGACTCTGACGAGATATAATTCGGGGGGATCGAGGTCGTCTGGCCCCATTTTTGCAGAGCACTGAGGTCGAGGTTTGCACTCGGACCAGAGCCCTGACTGGGACCAGGATCAAGGTTCAGTGGTGCTGGAGGGGGTTGGGGTACGACAGAATAGCCTCCGTCCCCTCTGACTTGTATGGTCGGCATGTCATCGTCGTCGGCGACAGCGGCCTCGGCCTTGGCTTCGGGTCGACCTCTTGGCTTGGACGGCGACGAGATCGAGGCCGAGGTCGAAGGGTTGACAAAAGGGTTAGGATGAGCCCACTGTTTCTGCTTGTCGTTCAGCACCGTCGTTTGATGGTTGCCATTCGTGGTCACCGACGTTGTGGCCTGGCCATCATTCGCCGTTGACAAGCGACGGTTGGACGTCGCCGAATTGAGGACGCCAGCCTTGAAGCGTTTCCTTTCGGGCTCGCCATCGGGTGCCCTCTTCTTGACGAGCAGCGAGTCTGGTCTGCGCAGTATTGTCGATGGTCCTGGACCCATCTGCATCGACTGGGCCTGGGTAGCGAGCGAGGCCTTGGGTCGGGCGGTGATGCGAGCCGACGACGACGGCATCGTGAGCGCGGCGTCGGTCGGGAAGAGGAACAACGAGTCGTCGCCATCGTCGAGCAACGAATCATAGTCGAACGAGGTCTCGGCCATGACCAGATCCGACGTGCTCGTACAATGATGATGGGCGTGTGCCCGAGTGGGGGTGGTGCGACCCGTCCAAGTCCAGTTCAGTCGCGTCGAATACCAGCTGAGCCTGAGCGCGTTGCCAAGTCGAGTTGAACGAATCCCCAAATCAGTCCCGACCTGATAGTGGGACACGTGCGGGTGACGTTCACGTTTCACCGTGGCCTTGAGGGGATATCCCCGCTTCCACCACCACTGCCGAAGGCTGTGTACAGGTATGTTTTCAGCACCAGCTGGGTAGGTAAGAGGCCGAGAGCCGACGACAAGGCATTGTGGAGGTGGGGGTTAGCCGACTTTTGTCAATTCGTGGCACCACGCGGATGATACCGGACATCTCCCAATCATTGATTTCATATGACTAGACTTCCTGATACTGAAAATTGTAAAGCACTATTGGATCCAACACGTTCGCGTTGGTCGAATTGGCTATCTTGCCCACTCCGGGCAGGTGGGTCGGCGGGCGAAGGCGACTTATCACATTATCCATAACCTAGTCCAAGAGCTCTGCAGAAATGTGTCTCAAGATGGTCCCACTGCTCCCTCTTGATTAGATTGTGAGCCATAGGTAGTACCCTGAGCGGCGAGTCGGATCTTGACCGCCCCCACTTTGACTCGTTCGCCTGCCGCCAAGATTCTCAGCACCTGGAGTAATCCGGGGTAGGATGGACCCTTGGGTGATGTGAGCACTTCAGGCAGCTGCTTACATACTCCGAGCAACTTCTCCGACTAACCTGATCAACCTCGACGAACCAGCTGAGCCCCTTCACTTTGATCAGATGGGTGCCCAACTGTGCCGCGTGAGCGGTTTTGGCTTTGGGGATTGCAGGGCGGTATTTGAATGACCCGGGGAAAGGAAGAGGTGTCGATAGCAAGTGTAGATGCAGATGATTGACCTGTAATTCCCCAACAGAGCGGGGGCTTCTATCAGTACGCCGTGGCCCGTCGAGGGACAAAAGTTCGGCGAGACCTCACCGAGAAGAATCTATCCTTCGTCGGGAGTGCGAAGCCAAGATCAGCGCCTATCTACAATCTCAAATGAATTCACTCAAATGAACTTGACGTACGGTGGTATATGGAAGCCGAGCCTGTAACGGGCATCGACACTCTCGTTGATCAGTCTCTGTGTCTGGGCCACCGGCTGAGCTGCACATGCGAACTCGAACGAACCTCCGCTGATGGGGTCCCACGCCGGCTTGTTGCAGCGCTACGTGCCCGACCGCCTTTATCCGTTCCACTATTGTAGAGTTCTTCAAGGCCGTCAGGGTGCGCTGATACAGTCGCACTGGGTGTCGCGACAGCCTACTAGGCAGACGAACCAAAGTCCAGGTCCTCCCTCAAAAGCATCTTGACATTGTCTGAGAGAAAAGTCGACATTAGGATCTCAAAGATCTGGGCTCCGTATGCAACGCCAAACTCACCGACATGTGACTTGGGTATCGCGAGCAGATGTACCTTGCTGCCCGGTGATCGATCTCTGAACACGACAAACTCGTTGTCCTGCGATCGCGTCGCATCCGCGTGTCAGCGCTGCAGATGGGCGCACCACTTCATAATACAGCTAAGACTGACCTCGTACACCACTTTGAAGGCAGAATTGCTCTTCGTCACGCCACAAAAGATGCAATCCTTTACGGTGTTTGGTGCCGATGACGTTGCTGAATCGCCGCAAGCGAGCGTCGGTGTACCAGCTCGCGTCGGCGGCGTAGTCGGATGGTCCTCGATCCTCAGAACCGATGGAGACGTGAACAAGGACCCAAGGCAGGCGATGACGGAGGCCAGGGCGGCGGTGCTAGGTGAGGGGAGATCGGGGTGGGGGAGCAACACGTCACGTGAGCCGGACGCGAAGCGAGTTGAAGAGAGGCTTGCAGCTGCTCTGGGGAAGAGGTGAAGGATGCTCGATATATGGTAGAGGATTTGGTGGTCCAGCTGATCTAGCGTTTGTCAGATTCTGTCTTTGAACAAGACTAGCTGGAACTATGAGTTAAACTTAAACTTGCACACACGTGTGGGAGCCTGCTCGGGGGGCAAACGTGTCCCGGGTCCGGCCTGGTCCGGCCGACAACAGTCTACGACAAAACTATGGACAAAAAAAAGGACGAGCGCGCCAGTTGCTTCTGCCAGCTCTGGACAAAAAGAACCAAAGAATCCCTCGGATTGGTCAGCGCCAGCCGAGGTGAGACCTTCGAGTGCAGTGGTCGGGCTCACACCGCCCACACGATGATTCACCCAGTCTTCAAAGGAGGTCGAGAGATCACCTGATGTACAATAGAAAAGTATGCCATATTCAAGACGTTGACGATGATGATGAATGACGATGACGGCGAATGATGATGGAGTCGGCTCGGCTCCGATCCGCGATCCGGGCCGGCTTAGCACCGAGTGGGGGTGGGGGCTGAAAGGATCGAGAGTGAAGCGTCGGCGGGCTTGCTTGAAGCAATTGGGGCCGGCTACTGGCAGGCTGGGTAACCCATCGAATGGGTTCAGACGTTCGAAGATGTAGTTGATATGATGTTGGGATTTGATTGATGATCTTTTGGTTCGATGACTCGGGTGCCATGCCATGTCCAGCCACCAGCGGTATGACTGTCATGGACTAGTGACTGGGAGACCTCCCCAAAATGGCGATTACTCATCCTGAAAGCGACTTGACGCGGGCTACAACTGCCATAAAGCCCAATGACCTTCCTTAATGCATCTCCTGCAACGTTTTCAGTGATTTCCCGCCCTCAATACAGCTAGACTATGAAATCCATCAGATAACGGAAGAACCCGCGCGCATGTATAGGCGCGCTGTGGAAGGCCGGCGGAGCGCGTGAGTTGAAGCGAGTCACCGCCGATTGCCCCCAGGTGAGTGCCATCGACAGCAATACGATCCGGAGTTCATGTTCAACTTTCACTATGTTTGTTACTTAGCCAAAATGAAGTAGTGCCGCTTGGGTCGCCCGCGGCGCGGGAGTCAATCGTGGCCAAAGACATCAGTAGCGGACGGCGATCGCTGCGAGATCTCTGATCATCCTGATCCGTGGCAGTAGCCTCATGGGAGTCATGGGTGATCCGGAATTCCCGCTACCGCCGGGCAGAAGCATGACACGCTCGTGGTGATGTCTTGAGAGCGAACCCTTGTACATCAGTTCCCTACTTTAGAAACTTCTCTGCAGTGCGGGAACTGCGAAGAGCCGTCGCGAGGTCCAAAGCTTGCAGCTCCCTGGCTCCCCAATACCTTTCGCGCGCACGATTTGCCTGGTGCGGAAGGCCGAGCCGGATCCGATCGCCCATGGCGCTGGCTCCTCGCACTCGCATGTAGATCCAAGCCAGCGTCCAGCGGGCTCACGGCTTACTCGCCAGCGCTCTTTGCGGATCAAGTAATCCAAGCATTTGGTTTGGATCCAAAATCGGGGTGCTGCACTCGCACCGACTTTGGGGTGGGAAGAGCCCTCCCGAGAGCCGCCGACGCTAGTGGTCGCGAAAAGCTCTTGCTTGCCTTTGCCGCACCCGCAAGCTGGCAGCTCTCAGGATCTCAGGGCCGAGCGAGCGAAGTTTCATCACTAAAGGCCCTTCCTCCCTTACTCCCCTTCTTCGTTGACCATCCCGTCAAAGGTGTATGAGTGATACCAATCCTCTGCAACGAATCTACTAACATGGCCTCGCCACGATATCTCGCGCCTGCTCTACGTTATGGCGCAGTCGACCACTCGCCTCGCGTTCACGCGGCGCCCCTTTCACACGTCGCGGTGACAGCGGCAGCGGGCTCGGCGGCGGCCTGCGCGCGAGCATCCCCCGAGGGGTACGACTCGGGTCGCTCTTCGCGTTCAGCCTCATCCTGCGCGCCTTCGCCCGAGGGCTCCGCCGCGTCTGGTGAGAGCACGCCTACGAGTGACGTCGATCGACGCTCTTCGGCTTCTTCGACCTCCTCCTCGTCGACCGCATCGATATCGTCGTGGAACTCGGGTCGCTCGTCCGGTTCGCGTGGCTCATTCGCCAGCAACCCGCTCGCGGCGCAGTTCTCGCGCGAGTGCCTGTCGGGCTATTCAGGCCTCGACCTGACGCTTGACATGGACGAAGAGGACGGGATCAAGACGGAAAAGTCGCCGATGATTCCGCGGTCTTGCTACCTCCCACCGCACTCGCTGGCCCACTCGGCGAAACCGACCTGGCTCGAGAGGTTTCTCCGTCGCCTCGACTTGCACGCGGCGACCGCTGGGGGCTTGGCTAAAATAATCACCCCGCTTGTTATCGTGTTCATCGTGCTCATCGTCCTATGTACCAACTCGCTCGGCGCGAGCGAGCAACAGTACCACGCCCCTAAGCCCGTGCCACCTTCGTCTGTAGAGTCCCTTTCGCAGGGTCACTACCGACGCGCGCAGCTTGTAGGCCCCCACCCAACGAGCTCGTTTGACGACTCCGAACACAACCTCCACCCCGAGGATAAGGTAAGTGCGGCTGCTCTTTCCTCCGGGTCCAAGGTTGTCTCGGCCAAGGGGCAACCGCAGTATGGCGGCGACGTGCTCTACCTCAGCACCAAGCCCAACCCGCCGCCCCACGAAGTCGAGACCAACTACCTGGCCAGCGACGAAGTTCCGCTCCGATTCGCAAGCGACGCGGCCGACCACGAGGCGCAGGAACACCTCCTGAATGTCAAGCTCGGACGACGCGGCGGTCAGATCCCTCTCGGTGGCGGCCGAAAGGCGCAGCAGGATTTCCGGGGGTTCGACGACGTGCAGGTGCGTCGCGCTCCGACTTTACCGCACTCCCTTTTAGCTGTAACTCACCTTATTTCAATGCACTCGTTCGTCGTCCTTAGATCATAAAGTATGATTCGCCACAGCCCACGCTCCGGTCCCAGCTCAAATCGGGCTGAAGGTACGTCACCAGCCTTAACTCGGGTGGCCACTGTGAGTTTTCCAGATGACTCCAGATGATTAGGGAACGCGACCCCGGAACACTCAGTGGTGGTTTTTCTTCCCCGATTCAGCTCAACAAATCATGTCGGACATCAAGCTGCTCTACTTTGCACTGCTGTCGCGCCGAGCGGCGATCCTGTGAGCTCCGCGCGATCTGCTGCGACCACACAGTGCGCGCATGCTGACCCTCCGCCCCTCTTATCGACCAGGCCGACGCTGATGCCCGTCATGATCGAGGACGGGGCTCCCGAGTCGATCACGCACTTTTATGACCTGCACCGTCTGATGAATGACTCGGACCTCCTCGCCGTGTCGATGGTGGACGTCAAGTTGCAATCCGCCCGCGGTCTCGAGATGGTCGAGGAACGATTGGTGAGTCGCCCATGGGAGAATGCATTCTGAACTTGGTCGTGAGCCCTTTTTTCTCAATATTGTATCCTATCCCGTCTTGCGACCCGCTCCGCTCTATAGGGCTGCTGGTCAAGTCAAGAGGCCGCGATCGGCTCGGCGCTTTCCAACCACGAGCCCCTGGACTGTCAAGAATCCAATCATACCTTATTATCTCTTAATACTATTCACTTCCATGCCCCTACTTCATTCGTACTAGCTAGCTACATCTCTCCTCAATTCGTCGTTCTGTGCCTGCCAGATCCCAGCGCCTGATTAAGTTCCGGTTGACACGTCGGATTCGGTTGAAGTCGCGCGCCCTGCGGGCGCTCGTCTCTCTTCCTTCTCCATCTATCTTCCATCCTCTATCTTGCGCTCGTACTCAACTGCTTGAGTCGGGATCCAGACTTCTAATATGGACATCCACGCAGTCCGGGTCACCCACTGGGCCCTTTCTTTGATGCGAGCCTCGAAGGGAAGAACGAGTGGATCAACAAATTGCGACGTCTGAGCTTGCCGCAAAAAACGTTGCTGCGCGGGAACGGAGCCATCATCCCGCCGCGCGACAAGGAGGCGCGCTTCGCGAATCGCAAGGAAGGGTTCGATCCGCGCGCCGAAGGCGACGCCGTGCCCAGCGAGCAGTTGATGTGCATCGATACCCCTGCATTTCTGGCTCCCGTCACGCGGCGTGATGAGGATCGTGGGAATGCAAACGGCGACATCAAGCCCTTGCCGCAGGAAGACCAGGCGTGGATGCTCGTCGGTCGCCACCTTCGCTTCAACGCGCTCGTCGAGGACGCCGTGGACGAGTACCTCATGCCGTAGAACACCCGCGGGACATCCCCTCATTCATCGCGGTACACGTTCGGCGTAGGCCAGATTTCTCCGCCGTCGTCGGTGGGCACCTTTCGGTCGACAAGTACTCATCGGCCCTGCGCACGCTACATAGGCGGATGCAGGTCCGCGCCAAGACGATGAAGCATGGCGCGCAGAGGGGTGGTGAAGCGGGTCATCATCGCGCTCTGAGGGCGATGGCGCACGGAGCACAAGCTGACAAGCTCGAAATCGTGGCGACGACCGATGACCCAGGATTCGCTCATGCTTTACGCGAGCTCGGATGGCGCGTCGTCGACCACGACGGGATGCGGACGACGCAGCACTATGGCGCATGGTGGCTGTTGTTGTAGGAGCGTCTCTAGTTACGTGGCGTCGATGGATGACCTAATGTGAGATAGTGGATCGCTAAAGGTCAATCGACTGTAACAGAGCGAATGGGCGAGATGTGATATCGAGTGCGTGGTGGAGAAGAGAGAAAAACAGCTAGGCAAAAGACGCAATCTCATGTAAACAACCAGCCGCCTCTGCCGCCTCTACCGGACCCCGCACAACACCCGCGCGCCCCGCGCCACTGCTAAGACCATAAGTCCCTCTGGACCGCCGACCCCACTAATTTCCCACAACAGTGGCCGACCATCATTGATTCGGCGACGCTAGCGCGAGGCGTGGGCTTCGTCGGGACCGACCGTTCATCCTTTTCGCAGTTAGCCGCTTTGCGCGTCAAGTAGTGAATAATTTCTAGCACCTTTGCATTCTCTCGTTTAAGATCAAGCAGTTCCGGTCACTGACTTCTTTTCTCACCGCACTTCGCAGCTGGCACCACGGCCTCGTCGAATTCGCCGTGAACGCCTGATTCCCCAGGCATTGCACTGGAGACAATGTCGACTCTTGCGTTTTCAGTCTAAGCGGTGAAAACATACCTTTTCTTTACCTTCTCATACGGTGTAATGTATTCGTGCATGCGATGATTGAGATACTTTGAACCTATTTCACTCCTCTCGATTCGGCGATCCAGAAGGCCCGCGGGTAGCAAATAGTGGGACAGGGGTCTTATGGGCCTCGATCATCGAGATTACCAACCCCAGGAGACGTCCAAAGATAAAGATGCGTTTCAGGCTACGCTTTGGGGAGTGTCTCGCGGTAAAGAATAATCAAGCACCGGCTGGGCAAGTTTAGCCGCAGCCGGCCGTCGAGGCAGGCGGTCCGTGCGCCCTCTGTGGCCAACTTTCCGGGACGGGTAGGGGGGGGGGGGGGGGGGGTTCGAAGAGGAAAGGAAGGAGGAGAAATGAAAAAAGGCGGTACATGATATACAATTGCAATAGGAATAAGAGTGTCCTCACAATGTCACAGCGGTTTATAATTATGACATTGCTTCTTATACCGAGCTCGACCACCCATCTCAGCCGTGGTCAGCCCCTTGCAAAACCTCGGCGATTCTGGGTTATTCGGATCCCTCTCTTCACTCAAGCCATACATCTTCCCGCAATCCACACACAGGTTTTCACCAATATCCGATTCCTGTCGGCTGACGCTGATCCCTTGAACTTGCAAGAGGCTTGACCACAGAACCGACAGTGCCGCATTACTTTCCCGGTGACTGCGCTCACTGAACTGCCACTGGTAGCAATCCCTGCACGCGGACCATTGTTGCTTGTGTCCATCGCCCCGGATGGGCGGATAAATGATGTTTGAGGATTGGACGCTTCGACCTCTGCATCCGTGAGCATCCCCGAGACCGGAGGTTTGTGGCCGAGCAACGGCTTGGCGGACGGCGGGCTGACATTGCGACCGCGGGAGGGGTCGGTGATCATCGCTTGGGTCGCTTTGACGTCGTTCTTGGCCAGATTCACTGTGGCTTGAGCATTGACCAGAGACGACCATCTGGATTCTCAACTACTGATTTGTTCTGGCATCTACGTATGAATTTTCAAGCACTCAGCTCGGTCTTAAGTTCAGAGGCACGACGAAATAGCGACTCACTTCGTAAAATCTATCAATGCCGTTGGCATAAGCATTCCAGCGCTCGGCGATTCGGATGGCTCGCTGGTCTCGAGAAGTTGATAGTTCCAGATGGGACAAGATATGCTTGTACAGCGCTCGTTCGGTTGGTGTGTGAACGTGCAAAACCGCAAACCGAGTACCTTGGCGTTTGCAAGCCAGGTGTGACGGAGTTTGCGATCGTCTGGCAGCTGGGTTTGCATCTGCTGAAGCGTTCGTCCATGTTCTTGTGCAGCAAATTCCGCGGCGACCATTTAAGGGGCTCGAAACGGAAAGCGCCACTCTCGACGCAATAGGGTTCGATGTTGTTGGACTTTTGAGCCGCCTCCCGGGGGACTGCCGAGCTCGCCGATGCCGGCATCGAGGGCAGACTGGGGTCGGTCGAGTGCGAGGCACCGGATCCGGAAGGCACGGCAAACGAAGGGTTTGAAGCTGAAGACGAACTTGAACTGGATGCTTGCGCAAAGCTGAAAGCTGTCTGTTTCTGGAGTTGATAGCCATTGATATGCGTAAGACATTGTGCGGCCCACGGACAAGACGACACAGGTCTACGCAACTCACGGTGTACGTTTTTGCAGGGGGAAACTGCAAGGGTGGAATATTAAAATAAACCCCAGGTCAGCCCGAAATGAACAGGATTGAAGGTTCGTCATCACACGAGGCTGCCACACATCGAGCTTTAACAACCAGTGACCAGCATCCTCTGAGTCTGCTCGTCCAAGACGATTTGGCGCTGTGGGGCTCGCTCCACTTCCAGCCTGCTTCGTTTCGCCTCCTCTCGTTGCCTTGCTTGTCCTTCATCTTGTCGTTTCTTCGCCGCTTTCTCTTCTGCTATCTCTTCTGCTTGTTTTGCCTGGGCTTTGGCCGTCTTCTCCTGCTCCTCGTCTGTCTTTCTCGGACGACCCTGAGCTCGTGCAGGTGCAGGTGCGGATGCAGGTGGAGGATTGGGTGGTCGACCGAGTGGCTTTTTGCCTAGCTGGTTGACCGCACTTGGTGCCGAATCCTGCCCATCAATTGAAAGCTTGTTAATGCGACGCTTGTCGGCCCGAGATGGGGTTGCACTGTCGGGAATGTCGCGACTGGAACCGATCCCGCTGCCCTGGCTTGATGTTGAGGCTGGCGGAGAAGAGGTAGCGGCAGCGACAGAGCCGGTTCGGTTCCAGGTTCCAGAATGAGAGTGACAGCTGCATGCTGTTGCATGCAATGCATTGCACAAAAGGCAAGAAACACAAGAACGGACGACACGCTCCAGCTCGCCCCGCGTGTCAGCCAGCCCAGGACAGCCAGGGACAGCCCGCACCTGCCGCCGGCAGTGGGCAGCCGGCAGCCTGCGCCAACTCAGGCCCATTACGCTAACCTCCGATTGCGCTAACCTCGAGGTAGGGATTTGGCGCAGGGAGGTTAGCGCAATCGGTGCGCTTACCCTCCGCGCGCGCTGGGAGGTTACCGCAAGCGCACCCCGAGCTCGCAACCAGGTCCCTCCGAGGGCCGACATGCAGCGACTGGAAAGTCAACCAGCCATCACTTTTCAGGTTCCAGATGTCGCAACCACCTCCTCTCCACCTCTGAAGGACCGCTGAGGAATTGATCGGCGGCGGACGAAATTTAAGGATGGTCCAGCCGGCGGCCGCCCGCGCCGCCCGGACTAGGAGGCGTCGCCTTCCTGTTCGAGCGACGCGCAGGAGCAGAGAGCCCGGGTCCGGATCTGCGAACAGCTTGGAGAGCCTCTCGGCTGCCTTGCACTATCGCGGTCCAGTCAGAGGTATGAGTGTTTGGTAGCACACCGAGTCCCGAAGTAGCGGCTGTACTTGTTCATCCAGCTACTTCGACACTGACATCGTCCGTTACTGCCTTACCCTCGTCTGCATCGTCGAACCTCATCGTGCCACTTGCCGAGCCGACTCGACACGATCCCGAAGCTCCGCCTCCGAGGTCCTTCCCCCACATCGCAGCACGACTCCCAGCGGCCACGCCCAGCGTTACCCCGCTCCCCCGTCCCCGCTCAGTGCACATCGCATTGCCTCGAAGCTCCTCCTGTCAGTCCGACAACGCGACTTAAGTCACCTGGATGGAACGCCACTTCGCCCACGCAGCGGTCGAGATCGTCACCGACCCCTCGGCGGACCCGAGTCACGCCACCGCGAGCAAATCGCCCTACATGCCCCGCGCCGGCGACGCAACACCGCGGCTAGGGTTCCAGGCTCGCATGGGAAACTCAGTCGACTCTTCAGCAACCCTGCTCAACCTGTCCCAGGTCACGGATCTCCCATACATCCCTGGGTCCTCGGATGAATCGCCGTATCGACAGCCGAGATCGAGCGGCCGGCGGATAACTTTGAGGAGAATCCTTCGCCTCGGCACGTCGGGAGCCGGAGTGCTTCTTCTGCTCGTCACGATCATAGTGCTCGCCTGCTGCTTCGCTCTCCTCGGGGAGCGTAACGCAGGCGATCTTGTGCAAGGCTATCACGCCGCGAGAAATAGTCTTTGGGCCGCAATGCCAGATCCACTCGCCGCGATGCTGGGCCGAGGAGTGGGAGCAGGAGCGGCTAGTACTACGGCCGGCAACCCGACCGAAGGGTCGGTGTTGAGGGGCTCTGGCAGCAGAAACGGCGCAACCGCTGACCAGGAACACCGGGGACCGAGCAAGCTCCACGTCAGTGCCATCAAGAGACGGCGGCCCCATGAAAGCGTCTCCTCTTCGCTAACCCCTCCTCCTCTCGGCACCACAGTATTTCACCCACGCGACACCGCAAGCAAATTTTTGGGATCAGTTGCGACCGGGGCGGCGGTACCTCACCGCTTTCACCTATGGTGGTCATTGTGAGTGGCGAAAGTGGCGCAGTCCTTGCACATATCCCAATCTGACCAGGCTACGATCTGCTTCCTTCTGGGCCCAGCCAACCAAATGCTCGGTATCCAAAAGTTGCTCTACCTTGCTAAAATCACCAGTCGGGTGCCAATTGTGTGAGTGGGAGCAAAACTGAATCGCTGATTCGCGCCATATGTTAAACATGCGTGTCTCCATTGCAGTCCTACCATGATTCCCGACCACTTTGTTGGCTACCCCGCGGATTTCACCGAGTTTTACGACCTCAACCGGTTCTACCGGGAAACGGGGATTCCCGCTTTCGTCATGTCGGGGATCAAGCCCGGGCACAGCAACTGGCAAGATCCACCGAATGAAGAGATTGTAAGATTTTTAGTTGGTTTGGGAAGACCTCTCCTTGAACACCGTTAGATCCGGCGTCCTGATCCCGAGGTTACTTTGTCCGAAATAGGGGTGCTGGTCGGTCCAGGAGGCGGTCGTCGGCTACGCCAACGGCTTCGGGCATAGTCTCGTCCACCACGGCTTCGTTACCAACCTGTGGGCATTACCACCCCTGACCAAGGCCAGCGGGGGCCAAGACATTGCCTTTGATGCCATGCGGCTGTTCGACTTTGACCAGCTCGCGCGCTCGACTTGGCTCGACAAGGTCCAGCGCGAGATGCTCCCTCAGAACGAGACGCAGGCAACCCTGCCCGTCACGGACCTTCGAGGTCGCGGAAACAACACCAAGTACATGTTTAACCCAGCATCGGGGGCCAAGCCCAACGACAAGGTCCTGTGCTTCGACAACACCATGTTCCTCGGCGCGATCGAGTTTCCTGAGGACGCGACGGCGGAGGTCGAGCGAGGCCTGTCAGGTTCGGCAAGCGGCGTGGTGCCGGAGCCCCGCCTCACCGGAGAGGACCTCACCTGGCAAGAGGTCGGTCAGCACATCCATTTCAACGATGAGGTACGCGATACGGTCGACCAGTACCTTGCGCGGCTGTTTGACGTCGCCTCGCCGAAGGAGATCCCACCATACCTCTCGGTACACCTTCGTCGAGGCGACTTTGCCGCCTTTGCCGGTGGGTACACCAAGCTCGAAGGTTACCTCGCGGCTATCAAGCGCGTGCAAGCCAAACTCCAGTTGCGCATTGACGACCCCTCGTCGTGGACGTCACCGGGCAAGAGCCACTTTAGGCCGCGATCACGCTCCAACGTGGTGGTCGACTTCCCCATTTTCGCGACGACCGACGAAGACATGGACAGCGACCTCGTGCGCCAGATTCGTGAGTTGGGTTGGAAAGTCGTCGACCACGATGCGATGCGCACCATAGAGACCAAAGGGCCCTGGTGGCCGACGGTGCTCGACATGGCCATCTTAGCGGGAGGATCGGGTTTCGTCGGGACAGAACGATCCACCTATTCGTACATGACGGGAGTGCGGGTCAAGTACTGGCAGGGGGGTGTCGTTGACTTTGCCGATGATAATCTCCAAGTAGTGGACCTCGAGGCGCTCCTCCAAGAGAAGGCGGCCCGGGCAGAGGCCACAGTGAATGCCCAGCGTCGCTATGGGCAGATTTTGTTCGTAACGAGATCATTCTCGGGTGTACGCCCACTTCTTGCAATTTTATGCATGTACATCTGCGCAGTATTGTGATATCGGCGCTAGGCGAGCAAAAATTATGGTGGGGCGGATATCTTGCCTCCGTCCGCGCGAACGGGTGGTAGATCCAGGCGGCCTCGCGAGATGTCCATCGAGCCACGCCCGCCCACGTCCGCCGCACATGACCTCCCTCGGGCCTCTCTCTTTTCAGTGGAATTCTCAGTACCTCTTCATCTTCTGACACCCTTTCGCCAAGCATCTGACCTGCTCCATCACCATGCGCGTGTGCTGCCGGGATCTCGTCGTCTTGGGAATCGCGGCCCACGCTGTCGTAGGTGAGTGCTTTCGGGTCGCAATTGAACAAGCGAGGGTCTGGCTAAACACGAGTCCTCTCTAGCTGCCGACAATTACTCTCTCAAGAACCTGCCAAAGATGAGCCAGAAAGGGCAGACAGGGTAAGGCAATGATGACCCTGTGCAGTGGTCGCCACCTCCTTTGAGTCTCCATTACTCACCGTACGGGCGCGGGAAACCTGTGCTCGAACCGACAGAACCAATCGATGCGGTACAATGAACTCGCAGACGTCGATGTGCCAAAATGTATTCCTCAACTCTTTGGATGATTTCTGCTTTTTTGCACCTCCGAAAGCGGGCTCGACGATTGGTGACACGGAAGCAAAAGTTGTGAGCAGGTTTCAGTTGCTCAGGCTGAGCGACTAAACGGAAGCTGAATAGGGGTTCTATTCTCTTCCTATGTCAGGTCTCTTTCTGCCTAAAGACTGGCTACGGAACTCGAACGGTTTCTGCGGACATTTTTAAAGGGGCTCGTGGGTCGAGCTCCACACGCAGCACTGCAACCGCTACTACCGGAACGGCACTCACTCGTCACTTCACTTCGTTGCACAGACTACTTGGTCACTCCTCATTACACCCAGATTACGGCGATTGGCGACTTTACCCGAGTGAACGTCAAGCGCGCAGACGAGGTGAGCGCGACCTGCGCAGCCGATCAAGAATTCCCAAAGGCTGATCAAATTTGTGCTCACCTCTCAGGGGGGCGAGCTCGACCCGCACGGAGCTACAGGTAAGGACTCAAGCTTGGATTAATTAATCAAAGAAACTGTCTACTGACAGGTATTGCCCACCTCTGCAGGTGTAGGAAATCCTATCGGCGGTCTCGTATACGCCAACGGGCAACAAGGTGGGGCATCGTCTGCCGCTCCAACGTTCGGTTCGGAGGCTACAGTGACTGACCTTGATAGATTTTCACACTATCGAAGTATTTGAATGGCACCAATTCATTTCCGACACCGAGCTCAGCATCCGAGTATGCACCTCCGACGATGCCAAAGCGAACCAGGAATGGTGCCCCCACATATGTGAGCCGGTCATGCCTTAGCCCTCGGCCCATAAGAACTCAGCAAGAGTCCCACCCCTGAAGCCGTTTTTCCTATCTTTATCTGGGGTGCAGATGACGAGATGGGTAGTCGGTGGAATGATCCCGGATCCTTTGCGCCCGGTTTCACCTCGTGCGAAGGGGACGGATCCCCTCTGCCCTCGGGCATCTACTATCAGGGCTCGACCAAAAAGAAGTTTCATCAAGGCGACCATTACGCACCCCGTGCTCCATATTCGGGAGCCTTCAGGAACTGCAAGACGTTCTCGAGCCTCCGAGCAATGGTCGCCGAGAAGGCCGGCAGGCGCTCGTCGGCGGGGTCGTGAGTCGGTCTACTGAAAGGATCGTCTGGGCGCCCACGAGAGTTGTACGAGCTACATGTAGTTGGTGTGTTGTGAATAAGGGTTAGCAAGAAGGCGGCCATTTGCTATTTGACCAGAACCGCGCGCCGTTTGTTTAGCAGTGAAGCCTGGCAATGCGCACCGATCACACGCACGTGCCAGTACGAACAGTTAGCACTACGGCTACTAACATCTGCAATTAAATTACGGCTGTATTACACACTCGTCAGTCTCTTATTCATCTTCATAGCGAGAAACCGGCGCGAAATCGTTGGACCCCCCAAGATTTTAGAACCCTGAAGCCCAGGCACGAGATACGTAATTATGAGAGCCGAAGATGAAAGTAAAGATAGTTCCTTTGCATAGAAACTAACCTGAAGCCCAGGCACGAGATACGTAAGTATGAGAGCCGAAGATGATAGTAAAGATAGTTGGAGAAAGGAGAGAAGGGCTACGGAAGCGCGCGCGAGGCGACCAATACCAACAACTAGTAACTAATCATATTCGGGAATCCAAGTGGGATGAAACAGTAATATACTCTCTGACACAAGACGCGCTCAGTCTGCTACCGAAGAGCTCAGACTGATGCGGTCTGACCCCGCGTGATCCAGCATCTCGTAGGTGATACAGCAGGATAGCAGACGCTCCCGTGAAAGTGAAACTCAACAAGCTGTAATATGCCGCTGAGCTCCACCAGAATGGTCTGAATACTCCTGACTCAACCGCCGCTCTGACTCGGAATTGGTCTGAGATCGGTTTAATTTGGTCTGAGCTGGGCCTGCGGATTTGGCTCCCGTTTCTGGCTATATTGCTTACAATGGACGACCATCGACTGACCACAGCACTTGAGGGGAATGCGCGTCAATTTAATGAAGATATAAGACTCTCTAACACCACCAATTTCGCCTGTCTGACGCTCAAAGATTAAAGCATGCCCACCAGTGAACCAGGCCGGGGACGACAGTGCCAGGAGCTCCGCTCTCAAGTGCAAGGTTCGGCAGCCATCCAGTATGTTTAAGCTCAACTTTGGGACCGAATTGCCTGACCTCCCTTTCAGTTACCTGCCTTTGACTGCCGAAACTTACAGGTTCCTTACATCAAGCTCTCAAGAGTGCACCGGCGAAGCTTTCATAGCCAGAAACGGGTGCCAAATCCGCAGACCCCTCAGACCCCCTCAGACCAATCTGAGAACGATCTCAGACCGAATCAGAGCGGTTCAGAGGGAATTCAGACCATTCTGGTGGATCTCAGCGGCGCTCAGCCTGTTGGAGAAGATTTTCGACAGAATTCTGTATGAGAACTTAATGAAACCGTATGCTATCATGCTCTACTACCTCTGAGATGCTGGTTCAGGTGGTGTCAGACCCCATCAGTCTGAGCTCTTCTCCAACAGACTGAGGGCATCTGAGGGCGTCTGACGATTTCGCACCCGTTTCTGGCTATGTTGCCGCCATCGGCACCGGCAATAATGCCACAAGCACTTGCTCAGTCTGCTGGCAGGCTGGTGAGAGCGGCAGAAACCAAAGCCACACCGGCTCTGTGGTCAATTGGACCTCGAACGGCCACAACGCGACGAAACAAACCGTGGGTGATGGGCATATTCTGGACTACCAGTATTTAGCTGTGACCTTCGAAGACTGTACAATTAGTAAAGTCACGCCCAATATATTAGCTCATGCACTCCACCACAATAGAACCATTGTGTGTTCTATTTGTTTCTGATTATATGTCCTAGGCTTTCGAATTCCAGCCGCCGTCGCCTGGCCCGCCGGTAGGCAGGATGTTCGCCAGGTTGCTTCCTTTCCCTTCGGACAAGGTTTCCACCAGCAGTGAATTTCTCTTTCTTCCCCCGGGAGGAAAAAACCGCTTTACGTGAATCGTCCCTGCCAGAAGAATGCGATCCAACTCTGTCCGCGACTCCGCGCCGGCTCGCGACTCGACTGCCGAGGCGAGTACCACGTTTCCACGAATGAGGTCGATCGGGGGATCGGCTCAGCCAGGCGGCCGCAACCCCGGCACTGCCCGGCAGCACTAAGCCCGTCTCCCGCAAAGCGTCGTTTTTAGTGTTCCCCGAGTCTCATTGCTTTTTATCACTCCAACTCCAACTCCACCTTCTGGCGACGCCCAACTCGAGTGTCATTTTCGGCGGGCAGAAGTAGGTAGCTCGCCATGGAAGCGTCCAAACGGTCTGATGTTCAGCCCAAACTCGTTGCATCGGTCAGTCACTAGCTTCCCTAGGCCTGGGAGGGAGATCGGCGCGAGCTCGGATCACAGGCGTGTGCCAAAGTGGACGATGCCGAGCTGCTGCTGACACAGACGGCGGCGCGCTGGTTCAACGTGCGTTTCAGGCCCCGGCCGTCCTCGTAGCCCGTTCACAGACCTTCCTGTCCTGTTGTACGTACCCATGGGCCCTATGCATCATCTTTGCTTTCGGCTGACCTCTCGTGGCTGGTCTTGCTTGCCTGCGCTGCAGTCGCTTTTGCTCTCGCGCTCGGCATAGGCTCGGCGTTGCATTTCCAGAGGATTGTGAAGAACCAGGCAGGTCACTCCTACACCGTTGACCGCTTCACAAGAGTTCGGTGCTGACCTTCAGGACCTTCCCCTGCTCTACACCTCTGTAGTGGTATACCTGGCCCCAAGAATGGTGGCCCTCCGTCTCGGCGTAAGCCCCCCCCTCCGTACAAAGCCATTCCGAGCCTGGGCGGATCTGCTTTGCAAAGAGCGGATCCCAGCTCGGGTTCATTCCTAAACTGCCCGTTGTCGCCGTTCCGGAGCGGGACGGCACGTGATCACGTGATATGCTGACCCCTCCAGAACCTTGGCATTGACAGCACGATCGGCGATTGGTACCCAGAGAGGAACCTTTTTCAACTCGTGATTGCCATCGTATCAGGTGAGCTCAGCCTGACCTGGGTCAAATTTACGACTCCAGGAAACCTCCAGCTGACCTGGATGAGGGAACACCTCTTCGATTACTACCACCAGGTCCGCGATTCGCGATGATCGGGATAGCGTACCTCTTGGCTCGCGCCCCGGGGACCTCTCTCCCGGGCTTCGTCGCCTGGTGCGGCTTTTTGCGGACCCTGCTGTGCGGCGGCTGGGTTTTCATCACAAGCTCGGACCAAGGCGACATGCACGATGTGCTCATGATCAGGTACGAGGACGAGGATGTGGCCGCGACGCTGTTCGTACTGACGCTCAAAAACGCAATGCTGTCCAGCTACATTGTGATGAATATACCGTGGATGCTGGGCACGCTGCACTTTACGTCCCCCACGAACCCGACGGCTCGGCGGTGGAGGATGATAACCGGAACACTATTTTTCGCCTCGCTCGTGCCCCTTGTCTACTACTACATCCAACACAAAGTCCATCGCCTCCCTGGAGGTAAGATAGTAACACGCGCACGGTCTGGTAGTGGCGGCGTCCTGCCGCCTGAAGCGCGGAAACTGATCGAAGCGCTCGTCACCTACCCTCTGGCCCGCAGCCTACTCCAAGTACGCACTTTTTGAATGGAGTTTGATCCTCTTGGATGTCGCTTTTGATGCGGTCTCGATCGTGGACGTTGCGAGACTCGAGATCAAGATTGTCGACAACGGAGTCGACGCACCCGCGGCACGGTACGTGCAATGCATCGTCCGGCTCCCCCTGGCGGCCGGCAGCACCAAGCTCACTCGCTCTCTTTGTCGTGCACAGCCCTTACCTGGCCCCGCCTATCCCGAGTGTTCATACACGAAAAATGCCCGCGATCGAACAATGGTACATTTGGTCCGACGAGCGAACGTCGGACACGCGTCTATTTTTGGCCCACTCGTACCTCGGTGAGTCTCGAGACGTTTCGCTTCGGTATCGGGACCCAGGGGTTAGTGCATTGCTCGGTACCAACGGAACATTATGCTGCCCCTCACCCGCAGCCTTTGTTTTCTGGTCGAATTTGACCGTCTTGCCCATCATGATCTTTTACTCGTCCGTGTGGTCGATGGGGTCAGTCCTTGCTCCCGGAATACTCTCGAAACAAAAGCGGCGGGGCCGAGATCGCTGGCTGATGCGCTACACTCTATGAATCGCAGCCTGTCGGGCGAAGAGGTGCTCCTATTTGTGTCCCTGTCACCCGCCCTCCTCTCGATCCGGCGGCTCCGTGAGCTCGTGGTCGGCCACCAAACACTCTTTCACTTGGTCACGTTGATCGGACTGGCCGCCTACCAGATCGACGACGAGGGCGAGGTGCGCCTACGAGTTCTGGCCTTTGCGGTCGGCGTGGGGTGCCTGCTGTACACCGCCAACTGGTGGGAGGCCCGAGCCCACAAGGCGGAGCTGCAATACCGCACCGTGTCAGTGATTTTCACTGGTCTCGTGCACACACCTACCTACTCCACAGGCCGAGGAAACGTGCTGACGCTCTCTTCCCCTGGGTCCGGCCATGCGGGTAGTACCTTTGGCGTAGGGCTCATCTTGACCTTGCTTCTGCGCTTCGCCAACTTTTCCCTCAACCCCGTATGGCCGATCATGAGCGACAAGACCGGTCCAACGGCGAACGGAGGCCACAACTTACTCGGTCTCGTTCTTGGTCTCGCTTCAGTGGTCGAACTGGCCAAGCACAACCTGCCGCGGCTCGCACCTCCGACACTGATCGTACGGCGCTCGTATGGTTCCTTCGTATTTGCGGCGTTCGCGACAGGAGGCCTGTTCTTCCTCCTGCACCTGCTCTATACTGATTCCGGTACGATCATTGCCTGGTCGTGGGAGGGGTACCCCGTGCGGGGCCCCATGGCGATGCCGCACGGGCTGTGGACCATCCTGGCCTGCTCCGTTGGGCTCGCCGCCGCTCATCTGTCGTTCGTCACCCGCGCCCCGTGGTTTCTCGTCGCTTGCTTCGGCTGCAGCGTGCTCTACCTACGAAAAGGGTGGACTGCTTTCCTTGGCGGGTCCGTCCTGGGAATCTGGGCCTTTTCCGTCTTGCCCGCGTTTATCGGGCTGGCCGTCGAGAATGCCGCGACCCCGGGCCCGGTCTTCTTCTTCGCCTTCTTGATCTACGGCGTTCTCGAGCTCGCGGCGACGTGGACGGTTGCCTACGCCTTCGTTCCGGGCGGTCCCTTGTTGCGCGAAAGGACGGACCTCGTGCTGGTCGCGATGATGGCGTGCCTCGCTCTCGGGATCGTCGAGCTCAGCATCCGCCCGCGCGCCGGCCCGGACAGTGCTGCGCGAGTCTCGGCGGATCAGCCGCCGATGGCGAGGTCGCGACAAGAGTTCCACGCCAGATTGAGGAGTGTGTTGGTCATCGGGCTTGCCGTTGGCACGGTCGTGATTCAATACCGGTCACAACTCGTGGCCCCCAGCCCTCACCGTCCCGACTCAAGGTTGATCACGGCGGGTATCTGGACGGTGCACTTTGCGAGTACGTCGTAGTGGGGGCGTCGGCGTGGTACATCCTCGAGATGTGGCCAAACTCTTAGCTAACCACAAACAACCTTCTTCGGGGCTGCTCTTTCTTCATCGTCAGTGGACGGAAAGTGAGTGACGGGTTGGCCCGCGATTCGGCACAGCCAGCCCGCTGGATTCTCACTCACGCGCTCGTGCTTCCTCCCACCCTGCAGGATGTGGGAGTCCCAACGACGCATGGCCGCCATCGTTCGCGACGCCCAGCTCGATGTCGTGGGGTTGCTCGAATCCGATGTCCAGCGACTCGTCGGAGGCAACCGCGAAATGACGCAATACATTGCGTCGGAGCTCAACATGTATGCCGACATCGGCCCTTCGCCTTCCGGGCACACGTGGGGCTGTGCCCTGTTGTCCAAGTTCCCTATCCTCAACTCGACCCACCATCTTTTGCCCTCGCCGGCGGGAGAGCTCGCCCCCGCGATCCATGCGACACTCCTTGTCTACGACACCCTCGTCGACGTTGTCGTCGCGCACAACGGCCAGGAGGAGGATTCGTTGGATCGCGAACTGCAGAGCAAGGAGCTGGGCAGGATTATGAGCGAGGCCTGGCCTCGGCCGGTAATTTTCCTCGGTAAGTCTTCCCTGCCCTCCCCCTCTACCTTTTTGTTTTGGTTCGGCGCCCCCAAAAATCCCGGGATACTGATCATGCTCGCTTCTGAAAAACCCATCCCAGGGTACGTCGTTACCCTCCCCCACGCGGCGAAGCCGGCACCTTATCGCTACCTCGTCGAGGACGGTCGCATGCTCGATGTCGACCCCACGGACATGGACCGCTGGTGCCAGTATATCCTCTTCCGCAATCTCGAACGAGTTGCCTACGCGCGCTTGAATCGAGGCTCGAATCCGGCCATCACTGATACCGAACTCCAGCTGGCCAAGTTCGTCGTGCCGGACAACACGTCGCATCTGCTGGACCTCACGGATTTGGAGAAGCCCATCGACAACACTCGAGCGAGGAGAGTGACCCAGCTCAAAATCCCCGACCAGCATCGATTCCCCGACATGTTCTACGGCGAAGGGGTGCGTGGCCATTTCTACCACTCGCTCGAGGACACGGAGGGCAAGAACGCACCGATCTATTACTTGAGCGAGGAGGAGGAACTGAAGAGGCAGAAGGACTGGGAAACGATCTTGTCGAATCGTCCAGAGTGTCAGCAGATGTGAAAAATATCGGATTGTAGCATGCTAACTCGAAAGCGATGGGTCTCGGTCAAGTTTTTTGGGGGGGACAACAACCAAATACGTGCTTGCCTACTCATTGCAACGTGACATCCGGTGTGAGAGAAATTTGCGGATACGGGAAGAATATAGAAAAGTACATGGGCTGTATTCGCGACCGCTCACACCGACGCACCACCATCGACGGGGATGACGGCTCCCTGTGGAAGAACCAGAGAGCACACTTCGTTTTAGCTCGAAGAAAACGCGGGACGTGCAGCCAAAAACGCCCGATTCTTCTCAGACGTACGGTGACGTAACTACTCTCCACGCTCAGTAGGAACGCAATGACGTGGGCGACCTCCCGTGCTTCTGCGATTCTCTTCATCGGGACCGAGGCGGTGGCTTCGGCTTCGGTCTGGTCGACGATGTCGCTGGAAAAATGGTCGTGG
Source organism: Microbotryum silenes-acaulis (assembly GCA_003665825.1). Taxonomy (NCBI): domain Eukaryota; kingdom Fungi; phylum Basidiomycota; class Microbotryomycetes; order Microbotryales; family Microbotryaceae; genus Microbotryum; species Microbotryum silenes-acaulis. Next base: position 543,424 of record QPFY01000014.1, read on the forward strand.
AACGAAGGCGTCGAGACGAACCCGGGTGCGACGACGTTTGTGCGGATGTTGTAGGCCGCGTATTCGAGAGCGAGAGAACGGGAGAAGCCCAGCAGAGCGTGCTTGCTGGCGCACTGTAGAAGTGCCCGGGCGGGGTGTGGGTCCCAGGAAAGTCAGCACAAGGGAGAAGCGTTAGCCTCGCGTCTGGGAGCTCACATAGGCCGTGGACTGGACAGTCCCCCGCAGACTTGCCGTCGATCCGACATTTCTGAATCAATAACAGACGTCCAACACTTCAGTATGGCCGAGGCACGACCCCACAGCCGAGCAACGAACGCCTCCATTGCTCACACAATAGCATAACCCCCGACGGGGGCCTGCCAGTCTTCTCCCTGTTGCATGATGGGCGCGATGAATGCTTGACAAAACGAGTAGGCCCCCTTGACGTTGACGTCTAGCATCTTGGTCATCAGGTCGGCCGGAGCTTCGTGGGCCAGCGGAGACGGCAATTGGACGCCTGAAAATTGAGACGACACAAATTGAGATTCAGTGTCCGAATCCGGATCAGAGCACTTTCGCGCTTCGAGGGCCAGTTGATGCCACACCAGCGCAGTTGACGAGCCCGTCCAGTCTCTTGAAGGTGCCGTAGAACTTTCTCACCAGCTTGACGACGGCCTCGTGATCTGTCTCGGATCCATTACGAGCGATCGGCGGCGAGTGAGTTTTCGGCAAGTTTTGATCGCGCCAAGCTCGGCAAGAGCAGTCAGCGGCGAGATCAAGATATACCGGGTGACGCACCCGTGACGTCCATGGTCGCGAAAACGACGTCGATCTTGCTGCCTGTGGCCTGGATCAGCTGACACGTCTCGGAGCCCAGCTCGGCGTCGATGTCGGTCAGCGCGAGATGGGCCCCGAGGGAGGCGAGATGGATGGCTGTTGCTCTCCCAATCCCGGACGCCGCCCCTGCAGTAGTGGCTCACACGTGAGTGAACTGGTCATCGCGGCTCCACCTCACCTCGTACGCACCCGTGACGATGTAGGTCCGTCCACGCAGCGAAGACGGCGGCCCCATCGACGTCGTTGAAGACCAGCCCGACTGTCCCGTCGCCCCGGACGATCCACTCGGGGTAGGTGCAGGTGGCGGCAGTGGCGGTTCAGGTCCTTCGTTCGTCATGGCCGGTCCAGCAAAGAAGTTGTAGATGCTCGACATGGTTGCGGGATTTCGCGGTGGTTCGCTTTCAGCGAGACGACGACCGGCGCCAAGCCTCGCGCACGAGGAACGGGAATAGCCGGCGCGTCTCGGGGAAGAATAAGTGTGAGATCTATTGCAGCTTTTGCCCGCGTCAAATCAAATAGTAAGGGCCACATTTGGGAGGTCTCCCAGTCTCCCCAAAGTTATACCGCTATGTGGCTGAACATGGCGTGGCCATCGATCAAAGCTCAACATCTGATCTACTACATTTTCGAACGTCTGAACTCGATAACCCTCCCCTTGCTTCAAGCAAGTTCGCGGACGCTTCACTCTTGAGTCTTGCGGCCCCCACCCCCACTCAGTACGAAGCCGGCCCGGATCGCGGATCCGAGTCGCCGTCGCGCCTGGCAGCCGAGTAGTACGGCCTCTGTCGCCCCTGCATACGAGTAATATTGCACAGCTAGACCTGGCGGACACAATTAGTACTGGAGCCCTTTCCCTTTTTCTTGGTCCGTAATTCTCATTTTGCCGCGAATTTCTGGCGTGCCTCGGTTGGCCACCGAGCAACCTCGCGTACGGGTTTGTCATTCACCCCGATAACCGGCTCAATTCGACTTGATCGGTGGGTACTCCAGGCATCGGGCAGGCGGCGAATGTCCGCCAAGAGCAAGGTAGCCGATTGTATTCGAATGCATCCCACGGCAGGTGCAAACACGTTGGTCACGTGTACGGGGACGGTAGCCCCTATCAACCGCAGAATATCCGGGAGCTCCTGGCACAGAAGCATCACCGTTCAATTTCGAATTAACACAAAATGAAGGTCGAAAATTTCATGACCTGTTTTCAATGTCCATGACCACGTCTCTCCTCCCACCTCCATGCTCGCAAGAGAAAGGACTGCGTGCGAAATCTAAGCCAGCGCGGGTCCGGAACGAAGCGTGCCGAGGTCATCGCCGTAGTACGACCCGTTGCCCTTGGATTGGGGCTGGACGCCGTTCTTGAACGTACTCCAGTCCTTGAGGATCCTGTGGGGTCGAAAAGGGAAGCGTTAGCATCATCATCGTCAGATGTACGGCTCGTCTCGAAAGTAACGAGGGAAGCGAGTCCAGCTCCGAGCAAAAAGGGGACTGACATATCAACAACGGGCTTGCCGGCGATGTACAGATTCTGCAAAGCCGGCTCAAAGCCACCTTGATTTGCGACAAAAGCATCGTATGCGGTCACGTTGCCTGATTGGTCCACCATTCTCGGGTCAGCGACACTCAAACGGCCGGGGCCGGGGCGTGTGTAGACTGAAGCAACTGACCTGGGGGAGCTCGGTCAAAGTCGGAGCACGTGCGGAGGATGATGACCCGAGCATAGTCCAGAAGACCCGCCTTAGTGGCTGCAGAAGCACAAAATAAAGGGAGAGCGGACTCAAGGGGTCAGCACGGAGTGCACAGTCTCTGCACTCCACGACGACCGGAAAACCCACCTCGGACCATACTCTCGAGCGTAGCGTTGTCCTCCTGGGCCGTGGTGGTGTACTTGCCGGTACCGTTGGTGAGCAAAGCCGTGTAGTTGCCAAAACTCTCGCTCAACAACGTTCCGGCATAGTAGACGTCGGACGTCGCGACGTCGCCGAGAATGACCTGAGGGGGCTGGTTCGCTGGAGCGTAGTCGAATTTTTGTCGGTACGCCTGCGCCGTGGTCGAGTCGTTGAGCGTGACGCCCTTGGCCGCGTTGTAGGCTTTTGCGAGGAGGCTGGGGCAGGATGCACAAAACCGATCGAGTCAGCGATGGGGGCAAGGGAGGTGAGGCTCGACCTTTTCCTCCGGGAGGGACTCACTTCGTGTTGACCTCAAAGAGTTCGGTGCCGTACAGGTCCTTGGTCGCGGACAATTGACCGGGGCCAGCGGTGTTTTGCATCCAGTAACCCGTTGTCCAGTTGCTGGGCATCTGACGGGCGTCCAGCTCGTACTCCAGAGCGACCTGGACGGCAAAACGAGCGAAAGCGGCCGATCCGAGCGTGCCCGCATAGGGGTTGACCCCACCGATGCCGGCGATGAGGAAGTACGTCTGCTGCAAGCAGAAAAGGGGCGAGAGCGCCAGGGCCATCATACTGGCTGCGGCGTTGATTTCGGCCTCACCCGTCGTCATGATGCAGACGTCGTACTCGTCGTTGCAGGCGACGTAAGGGTACAGCGGGGACAAGCCGACGACCGAAACGTCTGTAAGGGCGAGGGGCCGAAGCCATGATTAGAAAACGGAAGAAATGGGCGAGGGGTGGGTCTCATGATGAAACGCACTGTGGACGAGCTTCATCGGTTTGATCCACACCGCGCGCTCAGGTGCAAACTGTTTTGGGAAGTGCGAAGATTCGGTGAAGCCAATGCGGCAAGGGTGATGACCGGTCAGCACCGGACTGAGATCGAAATCGATATCTCCAAGGATCATGTCGAGACTCACCATCGAAATGATCATGACTTTGGGCGTGAGGAGATTTTGCTTGCCGTGACGAGCCTCGAGCGAGCTTTTTGAAACCGGTGCCGGGGCAGCGATCGCGAGGCCTGCGAACAGGAGCGCGGCGGCGACCGAGACGTTGCGGAGCTTGGACAACATGGCGCGGACGATGGAATTGGTGGGTCTTGAGCAAGACTCCGAGGACAGGTATGGGACGGAGGTAAAGAAGGATCAGCGTGCCCCCACGCTCTGTCCATCGAGTAGGTCCTCGCGCTCTCACTTATCGGTGCCCGATGGAGCCAGATGACCTATTCCGGGCATGATCGTCTTTTGCGACCACACCGGCCTATCTGACCGGCGGCGGCGGCGCGCGGGTGCTCGCCGCGTGGGATCGCCGCCAGCAATTCGACTCGGTGAGACATTTTCTTTTTCGCCACCAACGCACTGCGCTTTTCGCATGAACAAGACTATCGAAATTTTTCTCCCTAGGTGTTCGAGTGCACCTAGGTGATAGCAGTCTTGACAAATTCAAGTAGACGCTTGGATGCTCGGGCTTCGTCGGAGTCGCGAATAAATTTGTGTGACGGGCGCGGGACGACAGCGCGACAGCGACCCGTCTGCATTGGGACACTGCCGCCAGCTGCCGGAAATGCCCCTTATCAAGACGGACTCGTCCCCGAGATTTCGATTTGTGATCACGAGCGATACCTGCCCAACTTGGTAGGCTAGGTAGGGAGGTCAGCTTGAACCCGCGTTACTGTCAAGCTCAGAGTCATGCTATCCGTCAGATCGTGAACCAATCCGCGGTGGGCATCGGAGCTGGCCAATCGGCCGACTTTCGTCGGAGGCCGAGGTCATGCAGGCGCTCCTGCGCACCAATCAGACTTCTACTTGCAAAGTTCTCGGTAGAAAACGAGGCGCCTACCTACCTACCCAGGTAGCCCTCATAACCACGAAGACACTTTCACATGATAAGACACCTTTAACTCTACTCCATCCGAGCGACCAAAGAGGATTGGTTGCTCGAGCTCGATAGTCTCCACCGACTCGCCCTTAGCGCCTCGAAGAATTGGGAGACTCGAGTCGGCCGAGGTACATTGCAGTCATTTTCTTTCCGTTCACTTCATTTGTCGTTTTTTGATGCAAATTCTGCGGAGAATCTATGATGCTATAACGGTTACATATTGTGTGCTGTCCATCATTCAGGCTTGATCCTTGGCGAAGCCGGCGAGGGCGCGCTGCAAAAGCCGAGAAAAAAAGTGATTAAAGAGGCGGTGGTCAGTACAATCGAGTTGAATGTAGTGCCGTCTAGGCACACCGACTCGCCTCGAGAGCGGCATAGTTGTCGCCCTTGAACTCGGCCTTGACTTGGCCGTCCTTCAGGAAACGGAAGGTGTGGTTCTTGACGCCCGATGCCATGCCGATATCCTGCAGAGACGGGAGAATAACTCAGTCGCGTGTCATCGAATCTGATACGATGTCGCAGGCGTGTCGTACCTCGTGGTCATTGATATCGACCTTATAGAACTTGACGTTGGCAAAGCTCTTGGACGACGAATAGCCGTCGAACTTGGGCGCCAGCGTTTTACTGCCGAGCCGCACGTCGAGGTGAAGAAGACTTAGCTCGCTTCCTACTCCAAGTTCTGCGTGAACTGGCACTAGTCGTGATGGACTTACGACGCCTCGTCCCAGGGGGCGATGAACTGGATCGCCGTCAAGCCCGAGGCACCGACCTGATTTGCAGCCGAAGTCGTTCAAGGTTTGTCAGCACCGTGTTCCTCTTGGAAATTCAAGTGACTTGGGGCGATGGGAGAGCCCAGAGCTTACAATCTCCTTGTACTGGGCTTCGCTCTTGATCGATTGCACAGGCATCTTTGGCGGCGTTGATTTGTGTTGTGACGTTCTGGGATGGAGACACCGATCGCCATCGAGGCGGAGAGGATACAACGGCGTCATGATATGGAGAGTCAGTTGGTGTCACTCGAGGTCGTAGGCACTGCTGTGGGACAAGATCGCTGGCGAGTCGAAGTGGGACCCGGGCGGCGTCTGGCGCGGAAGGGAGCGCACACCCCCACATTTGGGGTCCCCACGTCAGCCTCCCTCCGCCTGCGCCAATATCGATGTGGCGCAGGCTCAAGGCAGTGGCCAGAGTAGACCCTGGGGTGCACGCTCGTCGAAAAATGTTTTTTGGATGTTTGGGCCCATTCGAAGAGGTCTGCGCGGCCTAGTCACTCAATTCGAGTGTGGCGCATGACGTGGTCGCGTGACCCACTTCCGCCAACCGTGGCGCATTCGCCCGGGTTCCACGGCCTACGGCACGTGCCAAGGCTGTGTTGAGGAAGGGCCAAGTACCGCGAGGGCTCAGTCTTTGGGCGTGTGCACTCACTGGGTGGGGTGCGTGGGTGTGCGAGGGGAGCTTGGCAATGAGGGCAGGGGTGGATCTAGGATACGTGTGGTGGGAGGAGGAAAAGCCACGGCGGCGCTAGCGGGGTGGGATGCGTGCTCGTGTGAGGTCATGTGGGGCGAAGGGGGCGGCTTACTCGGCACGACGGACTGACAGTGCATACACGCAGGTGCTGAACGTGCCTGAGCAACCATTGGCGGTGTCGTCCAGCTTAGGTAAACGCACGCAACACGCAGCACGTAGGCACAGTTACTTGAGTTCAAGTATTTCTTTGATTGCAGCCATCACGGATACCGGCGCACTCAGAGGCTAGGACGAATACTGGACCGGTCCGTGCTCGGCCGACGGCGCCCCAGAGTTCAGCGAACTACACGATCGCCACAAGTACTAGTTCATGGTCGAGTAAGTGGGAGTTGTTCCTCGCCCTCATTCTCCTCGAGCCTCGTAGACCCGATACCTGATGAGCGTGGTTGACTGTCTGAGAGGTAAGCCCTCTTGCCCTTCCGCCCGTTCAGGCGTGACGCTTTTGCTGCAGGCCGATCAGCCGACGGAGACGGTTTTAGTGCGGACGCGTGAGCAAGAGCCTCTTCTTGTGGCACGACGATCGGAGACAGCAGGAGTGGTATACCATCCCCCTGCTCCGATCTAGACATCCAGATCGAGGAGTGCTGGATTGTGAGGCCTGTGCGAAATACAAGGGCCATCAACGACGCTGGGCCTCAGATGTCCAACTCACTGGCTCAGGGGCTAGCAAAAGGACCGAGCGCCGCGGCTCCTTTCGCACGATGACGACGGGTCATTCAACTCGAGCCCGCCGACGCCCTTAGCTCTCAGCTCAGTCGCACACTTTCGTACACCTTACATCTACCACAAAGATAGCTGATCCTACAATTCCCATGGCTACCTCACCAGATAAGCTCAAGGAGCTCGCCCCAGTGCGAGACGAGCGGGGCGGCATCGAGGGCGGACCGCAACGAACGATCCACGCCGCACGATGGGACGACCTGGTCGGTTGTGAACAAAGTCGCGCTGTTTCCAGCCAGCTTCTGGCACATGAACACTGATACTCCCCTTCATTCGCGTCTTTAGGGTGGCACGTCGACCCTAACGCAAGGACTTCGCGCCCTGCAGACCCTCCTCGCCTTCATCCTGCTATGCATTTACCTCTCCCTCGCCGGCTTCCAACGCGACCATTCCGTCGGCCCAAGCTTCCTCGTCATATTTGCCTTGATGATCATCGTCTCCGCCACGCTGCACTCGATGGTACTGCGTAAGTCTCAGCACGTGCCCGGACTCGAGCGTGCGGACCTGGGTCACCTGTACAAGGCTGACTTGCGAAGTGGATGCCGGGCAACGATCGCTCCCGGATCGCAGTCGGGGTGGCCCTCTACTCGGACAACGTACGCCTCTTTCGGTCCATGGCCCGTGGGATGCGAAAAATTCGAGTCGCCATGATCGTCAACACGAATCAAGTCATTTGGATCTTTATGGCGATGTGAGAATCACCCTTCTCACTTTGGTCCACCGCCTGGCGGCTGACCCCTCCGCATTCCCTCCCACCCGACGGCCACAGGGTTTCTGCTACGGCGTCGACGCGGGCAGGCGGATGCAAGAACCCTGCTCTGGACGAACATGCCCGTGACGAGGCCTACACGGCCTTGTTGCCACCTTTTTGCCGCAACAAGCGCGCAGGCGCGGTTTTCTTTTGGCTCCTCTTCAGTTGAGTCTGACGCGGCGGAGTCGCGGAGAGGGGCTTGAACCCCCAGAGGCTGACGATTTGGATCTTCCTTATTTCCCTCATACGGTCATGATACAATTCTAACCTTCTTTCAGTTACTTGGTGTGCTTCCTTGGGCATTACGATCGCCTCTTGGTATCGAGCTCGTCGGCGCCCGCAGAGCCAAGCTTTCCCCAGCGTCCCAGGCGTTCACGAGCCTCCGATCGACCTCGAACGAGAACCTCCCTTCGAGTCACCGTACGACGTCGCTATGATGGAGCGGCAAACCGTGATCCAAAGTGATGGAACTCCGAGCACTGCCCGCGTCTACGAACCCAATCACGACTACCAAGTCCTTAACGGCGTGTACGAAAGCTCCCAGGTCGTCGTTCCGAGTGATGCGGGCCATTCCTCGATGACGGCTATTACCAACACTGGCATGTCCAGGTTCGAGAACAGCATGACGAATGTGATGAGTCCGGGGACGACGCTGGTTTCGGGGCGTTTGAGCTCCCAAGTGTACGGCGGTGGAAAGGATCCGTTCGTGGATCAAGCGAGGGAGGAACGAAGTCATCTGACTTACCAGGATCCGTACGAGATGGCCAGAGCCTCGATCGACATGACCGAGGGTCTTCATCAGCATAGGACTCCGTATTGAAGAGGGAGAAAGAGAAGGGAGGGAGCGAAGGGCCAATGAAGCTTGAATGTGACGAAGAAGAACCGATTATAGATACGTCGTAGTGCGACTGAGCAGTGTCAAGAAATGTGCACGGCAGTGGCGCGAAGTGTCCCTTCATGATCGTCCTCTGCCATAGAATGAGGGTTTCGCCCCCGAAATTACTGTAACCATACTTCACATAGCTCCATCTAGCGGCGAACGACGTACAATTTCGAGAAGATAAAAGCAGCAGCGCCACGTCGAACCGAAGCCGAGACCAGTCACGTAGTAGTCACGTGCTCTTCTCGGGCGGCGCATTTCGCAGTCGCGCCTCCGCTGCTGACGTCCTTCTGCCCATCAACATCGCCGAGACACGGCGCATACTAGCTCCCACCTGCTTTTACTGAGGCACTCTAGCAAAGTCGAACAAAGCGCCGTTTGTCGGTACCTATTAGGTTCTCGACCTTTTCATTTGGCTCAATACGATGGCCCCCTGCGCCTTGTGCCCTCCTGGCGATGCCCTTCCGCGACGAGCGATCCTGCGACGTCCCAAGACGCTGCAACCCGTCTGCAAGGAATGTTTCTTCGTCGTCTTTGAAACCGAGATCCACCATACGATCCTCGGATACGGACAGGCCGAACGTAACGACAAGGGCAAAGGGAAGGCCCTTTTCAAGCGAGGCGAGAGGGTCGCCATCGGCGCGAGTGGTGGCAAAGGTCCGTTCCTCTACCTGAATGCCGATGCATTAGTTGATACCGCCTTATGTTGTAGCTTACCGCTTTTACTCCCCTTTCCCGGCTCAGATTCAACGGTGTTGGCGCACATCATGAAGGTGCTCAACGATCGCTACGACTACGGGCTCGACCTGTGCTTACTCTCGATCGACGAAGGAATCAGTGGATACCGGGATGCTTCCTTGGATGTGCGTTCTCAGCTCATCTGATCATAAAGATATCAATGTGCAGCTCTGACGACCGATGTTCTGGCTTGATTTCCGCGAGCGAGCAGACCGTTAAAAGAAATGCCGTACAGTACGACTTGCCCCTCAAGATTCTCTCTTACAAGGAGCTTTACAATGGTTGGACGATGGACAAGGTGGTCGCTGAGATCGGGAAGAAGGGCAATTGTATGTTTTCTCACAACCTTTAACTTTAGTCCCAGAAGTTTAGGACCTAATCAGAGAGATCTTCTCTATCCTCCGCCGTGCAGGCACCTACTGTGGAGTGTTCCGACGCCAGGCTCTGGATCGAGGCGCCCATCTCTTGACCGTCGACCATGTTGTAACGGGTCACAACGCTGATGATGTCGCCGAGACCGTCCTGATGAATGGTGAGCTAGACTAGACGCGACGTCAACGCCTGACTCCCAGCTGATTGCCGATACTTCCGGATACTCATAGTTCTGCGCGGCGACATTGCTCGAGTTGGGCGGTGTACGGCGATCACAACGGGTGGTGATCCATCTTCATCAGCTGAAGCCACGGACGATGATCCGAACGACGACGACGCCGAGGGCGGCAAATCGCTGAGCTCGCTGCTGCCTTCGACAATCAAGCGCTCCAAGCCGTTTAAATACACGTACGAGAAGGAGATCGTTCTATACGCCTACTTCAAGAAGCTGGACTACCACTCGACGGAATGCATCTATTCCCCGACGGCGTATCGTGGGTATGCGAGGGCGCTGGTCAAGGATCTTGAGGCGGTGCGCCCGAGCAGCATCATCGATTTGATCTATTCGGGCGAGATGATGGCGCAGAGCATGTCCCTCAAGGGGCGGCGTGTTGGAGGCGATTGGAGTGGGAAGGAGGGGGAGCTGATGGGGTATAAAAAGCTCAAGGGATGTGCGGGCCGACAAGTGCAACGTGAGTCGACCGTTCGGGATTTCCGGTCTCGCTACACGAAATTGATCAAGGTGTCGTGCTGCTGCGATCCTCCACAGAGAATTGCTCCAAGTGCAACTCACTCTCCTCTCAGCCGTTATGCCAGGCCTGTCTGCTATTGGAGAGTCTCAATCAAGGTGTCGCCAAGGTCGAGCTCTCGGACCGGTAGCGCCGAAATCTTCCAACTTCAAGCTTAGTCGGTGCCCGATATGATCACTGCCACATGTCGCACCACGCCAATCTAGGGTCTTAGATATCGTCTCGTCTTTGGCTGTAATATCGAAATCTTGTTGTTCAGATCAGCGTTAGAGAAATGACTGCTTGTGAAATGCATTGCAAATTCTTGGTGATCGACCTGGGTTAAAAGGTGAATTTGAGCACAATTTGACATTTCGGACGCGACTGGTGCGATGGCAGTCGCACTGCGCGAGGTGTGACGCGTCGCGACCCGTGCGACCCAACTTTCACCCCAACTTCACCCCAACTTCACTTCAACTTCACCCCTCTTCCACCACCTCTCACACCCGACCCCCGACATCTCACGCCCTGCACTCGTACCAAGATACATCTCAACCGAGAACATGTCATTGCTCGTCGACAAGCACCGGCCCAAGAGCCTCGATGAGCTGCAGTACCACGCGCAGCTTTCCGATCGATTGAGATCACTTGTACGCGCTCTTTGCGAGGTTCTGCTCTGTGCTGGGAGCATCTTCTGCCACCATCGAGTGATTAAACTGATTCATGGTCTCTGATCTCCGTGACACTCCCACTGCGCAGGCCCAGACAGATTTCCCTCACACGCTCTTCTACGGGCCCTCGGGCGCGGGCAAGAAGACCCGCATCATGTGCTGCCTGAGGGAGCTGTACGGACCAGGTGTAGAAAAGGTGACTGAAAAACTCTCCCATGTCTTGACTTACGACTGCTTGCGGACACTCCTCTTCTGTGCGGGCCCTCTCAATCTCCTGTGCTAAACGTCCGGTCGACCCCTTTGCTACGCCAGCTTCGAATCGAGCAAAGGACCTTCCTGACACCGAGCAAGCGCAAGATCGAGATCAACATTGTTCAATCCAACTACCACATTGAATTGACACCGAGGTCGGTCCCAAGATCTGGCACCCAATCTCGAGCACCTGAACTGACCGAAGACTTTTCGCTCCACAAGTGACGCTGGCAACTACGACCGGTCCATCATCCAAGAAATTCTCAAGGATATTGCTCAGACGCAACAGGTCGATTTGAACGCCAAGAAGAGGTTCAAGGGTGCGTACCAGACAGGGATGCACCAACCTCCCAAGGGGATTATGGCTGACTTCCCGAGTCGAACCTGTTCTTAGTCGTCATCATTAACGAAGCCGACTCGCTCTCTCGAGATGCCCAATCGGCGTTGCGTCGCACGATGGAGAAGTTCACCGCCAACCTGCGCATCATCCTCTGTGCCAACTCGACCAGTCGCATCATTGGTCCGATCCGTTCGAGGTGTCTGCTCCTGCGCGTCGGGGCACCGTCAGAAGATGAGGTGAGGGAAAGGGTGTAATATCTCATGGGGCGGAGACTATGACGGAGCTGACTCAGTTTGGACGTTGTGCTCGACTAGATCACCAAATGCCTTGCCTACGCCGCCAAGAAGGAAAAGTTCACCCTGCCTGCCCACGTTTCGACTCTGCTCGCCCGGATCTCGGAGGGCAACCTGCGCCGAGCGCTGCTCTCCCTCGAGGCGCTCTACGTCCAGGATCCTTCATTCAAGACCATCTCCTCTTCCCACCCTTTGCTCAAGGGCCAGACCCCACGGCTCGAGGATCTTGACTCAGTTCCGCGGCCGGATTGGGAAAAGTACACAGCTAAGGCCGCAGAAAGGATCCTCGGCGAGCAGACGCCGGAGCGATTGTTGGAGGTCAGGGGGATGCTGTACGAGTTGCTCGTGCACTGTATCCCCGCGCCACTCATCATCTCGGTGAGTTCGGGCCGGTCCACGGGTCAGAGCTGCGCTTACTTAACGAGATTCTTTTCGAATGCGCAGACATTGACGAGGAGGATACTGGAGCGCGTCGATGAGCCGCTAAAGGCCGACGTGGTCTACTGGGCTTCTTTCTATGAACACCGAATGCGATTAGGCTCCAAGGCCATCTTCCACCTTGAAGGTGAGCCCCCGCCCTTGTCTGGCAATGGCCCAGCTCGGAAGCTGAACCCAGACTAATCTCGATTTTCACCCGTGTCGCAGCCTTTTGCGCCAAGATCATGAGTGTGTACAAGCGTGAGTTTCGCGGATAGACTGTTGAGAATTTTAGGCCCGCTGAACTAGGAAAGTTGACATCGTCTTCGCCCTTGACACAGAACATCTTCTTGGATTTACTGGGCCCTGAGCATGGCAACCAGGGGTCCTGCCTACGTTGCACATCTTGTATTCGTACCGTACATCGCTTTACCCCCTTGTATGTAACACGAATGCGATTTCCGTTGCGATTGACATTTGACTTGTCAAATCGGTTGTATGTGTGGGCTCGCGGTCAGAATGGGCACGAGGTCGATCGACGATCAGCACTTTCCGGGAGGTTACTTTCTGGCCCTGTGGGTCTTTGGCCCCCATGCACCTGCGGGCTTTTGATGCTTCCCCGCAAGAATGATTTGATCTGCCAGAACGATAGTAGAGCGTGATTAAGGAGCCGGGGCTCCGCTTTCACATGAGCCACGTCGGGCGAGATGAGTCAAGCGGCCATGACAGGAACCCATTTTCTAGCGTCAAGTTATGATGACGGCAGCAAGTCGTGACTGAATCCGCACAGGTAGACATGTATTGAGCAAGCCGTTCGATGGTTACCAAACCGGCGCGTAGTATATTGCGGCGAAAGCGAACTGAGGGGCCACCAGCGTCCGATCCGGCTAAGTTCGTGTCGGCATTCAGAACTTGGGCTGGCCCGGTGCCTCGGACAACTTGGAGCTTGTCGCCTCGATCACAGTCTGAATCGCAGTCTTCCCTCTGCTTCTGCTTGTCTTTCTCAGCTATTTCTATCCGGGTACTCCGGTGCGCATCCTCCTCTGCCTCTGGTGAGTTACTGTCCTCGTTACTTAGCCAGGGACTCGAAAGTTGCAGCCGTCGGTCGGCGACTGGCAAGAATCAGTCCGAGCTCGTCCCGGAGGTAAAGGGCGGGATGGTCCACCGTCCAGGGAGTGTTCGTTCCGATCTCAAGCTATCCGCGTGCAACTGACGATTTCCTGCTCTACCTTATTCCCTCGTTGTAATCGTCCTCAACTCGCTTCCTAAAATAATCGGTCGACCTGGCAACCCCCCCCCCCCCCCCCCCCCCCCAACTCGTTTCTCGACCTCATCGTCGCGGAACTGGTGGGTTCGATTTCACCCGCCCCCTTCCGGTCTCTTCCGCCCGACGCCCATTGACCTTCGATCGTCGGTTCGGACTCTGTTCTTGGATGACAAATGCGTGTACCGTCTTCGGCTAAACCCCAAACACGAAAAACTATCTCAAAAAACCGGCGAACCCTGCCTAAATATCTCACGGCAACGTCATACACCAGCGTCTCTCAAGCAGCAGCAGAAAACCTCGATTTGGAAAACTTCGGACTTTGTCGCGCTCCACCGACACGCGGACCGAGCGCATATCCACCCATCCGATCGCTCCGACATCTCGTCGGACTAAAACCTCGGCTGAGCTCCTCCACGATCGCGCTGCCCCATTCCGATTCCGAAGCCGCCAGTCCTCGACCCCGACCCACCGACCCTGTTCGCCCTTTCTTCTTGCCCTTCCGTCCACCATTCTCGCTTCTAGCCCCCTGTCGTCGATCGTCGCTCGCACTCGCGGCTGCGTACCTTCAGCCCTTCGTCTTCCGTCCACCTCGTTCTCGTCGCTCTCGTCGCTCTCGTCGCCGAAGCTTTTACTCGCCGTGGCCCAACCTCGCAGCTACCACTCGACCTCGGCGATCTTCGCCCACCCCAGCTCTTCTACTCCCTCTTCGTTGACCATGTCGACCGCCAACGGCAAAATCGCGCCCAACGTCGGCCTCCAGGGCGGTGTCGAACCTTCCAACGTCGGCACCAAAGAAGTGCTCGTCGGCCGTGCTCTCGCCAGGCTGAGGTCAGTACTCTCTCTTTTCTCTTCTTTTCTCTCATCCCATTTGGGTGCCCTGGCTCTTTGAACGTTCGACCGGTCGACGCTACAAAACATGGGGTACGCCGTAACACATCCCTGTGCCGGGAAGCGATCGCGGTTGCCAGTCATAGGCTATCTCAACTGCGCGATCGACGTCGCGTGACTTCCCGCCCGTGCTCTGCTCTGGCTGCGACCGGCGGGTGCGCGGCGGGTGAGCGGCTGCGATCCGCTCTGCCCGCCCGCTTCGTCCGCTCTCTTCAAAAGACTGCGAAGTACACGCCGGACGAAAGCTCGAGTGCGCATTCATCGCTCGGGAGTGTTCGGCAAGTGACCTCTACAAAGGACCAGGTCATCGCCCACCCCACCTGTTCTGGTTCCGCAAATGATCTGACTGTACTTTTGCTCACTTGTCCGTCATCTCCTACGTTGCTGCTGCTGCTTTCAACGACGTGCGCCAACGCGCTCCATCCATGTGGATGACCTACGCCTACTCTGGTCCTACGATGTTGCTCCCGCTACGACCTCAGGACGATCCCCGGAGACTTGGAAAAGTACACCTTCCTGGCCAGTCTCAAGTCGCGGAATGAGAACGTCTTTTACGCGCTTGTCGGATCCCACATGAAGGAGCTCTGCGTAGGTTCTTTGCACCCTTTTCGATGTTGCACAAGGAAGCAGCGTACTGATCCAACGGGCAATTCCTGCGACCTACAGCCCTTGATCTACACCCCCGTCATTGGTGAGCCTCTGGACTCCCCGGGTTCACCGAAAGCAAATAAAAGGGTTTACTGACCATGATACCCGGTGGCAGGCCTCGCATGCCAGAACTTTTCCCTGATCCACCCTCCCCCCGACACCAACACTAAGCCCGCTCGCGCGCTGTACCTCTCAGCGCCGGACTTACCGCACCTCCCCGAGATCCTCACCAACCTCAAAACGCGGCTGCCGCACGACCAGATGGAGATTGCGGTCGTGACCGACGGTTCGCGGGTGCTGGGTCTCGGTGATTTGGGCGTCGGTGGTATGGGCATTTCAATGGGCAAGCTGTCGCTCTACGTCGCTGCCGGTGGTGTGAACCCCAAGGCGACGCTGCCGGTCGTCGTCGACTTCGGTACCGACAACGAGAAGCTGCTCGGTGACCCGCTGTACGTCGGCATGAGGCAGAGGAGGATGAGTGATGCCGACTGCGAGGCCTGGTTCGAGGTCTTCATGAAGGAAATGCACCAGACGTTCCCTAACATGGTCAGTTTTGTCTCAGATCCGCGTGGCCTGTATCTATTCGCCTCGGCTGACCCTGTGGAGTCCACTCGCGTTCGCTCCTAGATCATTCAATTTGAAGACTTCCACACGACCCTCGCGTTCCCACTCCTGGAAAAGCACCGTGAGCGCTATCCGTGCTTCAACGACGACATCCAGGGCACAGGATCTGTCATCCTCGCCGGTGCGATTCGCGCTTTCGCGCAAAACGGAATCCCGCTCAAGGAACAACGCATCCTCTTCTTTGGCGCGGGTTCGTCCGGCGTCGGCGTTGCCGAGACGATCAGCAAGCACTTTGAGCTCGCTGGTGGCATGACCGAGGACGAGGCCCGCAACCGTTTCTGGCTCGTCGACTCGAAAGGTTTGGTTGCCAACAACCGAGGGGACAAGCTGCCGACACACAAGCAGTACCTCGCCCGACGGGAGGAGGACGCGCCCAAGCTCAAGACGCTGCTCGAGGTCGTCAAGCACGTGCGCCCGACAGCGCTGATGGGTCTGTCGACGCTCGGTGGGGCCTTCACGCGCGAGATCCTCGAGTTCATGGCCCACATCAACGCCAAGCCGATCGTGTTTGCGCTCTCGAACCCCGTCGCGCTCGCCGAGTGCACATACGAGGAAGCGGTCGAGGCGACGAACGGGACGGTGCTGTACGCGTCCGGCTCGCCGTTTGACCCCGTGCAGTTCGAGGGCAAGACGTACGAGCCCGGGCAGGGCAACAACATGTACATCTTCCCCGCCGTCGGTCTCGGTGCGATCCTGGCGCAGGTCAAGACGATCCCCGAGGCCATCATCCACGCCGCCGCGAGGGCGCTCGCCGACTCGCTCAACGCCGACGAGAAGGAGCGTCGCCTGCTGTACCCCGACGTCGAGCGGATTCGGGAGGTGACCATCTTTATCGCCCTGAGGGTCATCCGTGCGGCGCAGGAGGCCGGCGTCGACCGGAACGAGAAGCTGAGGGGCATGACCGACATTGAACTCAACAACTAGTGAGTGCAGGTTATGCGCGCTGTGTGTTGTGGTGCTGGGCACTGATCGTCCGGTTTCCCTCGTGCTACCTCGCAGCATCCGAGGCTCCATGTACCAAGCCATGTTGGAACTCTAATTCACGTGACGTGTCCCCATAAAAAAGGCCGGGTTCGGCCGGTCCCGTTGCTCGTCTTTCACCATTTTGTCGGCTCGGGCTCTCTTTTATGTTTGAAGCAGTTCACCCTCTCCGTTTTTACCCTCTCTCTCGGTGTTCTTGATTGCAACGCGAACCTTTCGACCCAACTTCTCTGCGAGCAGCTGAGGAATTGCTGAGGACTGCTGAGGAGGCCCCGACTTGCAGCAAGTCAATGCGCCCGTTCGGGCTCGGCTCTTATCCTCCCGATCGCCCGAGTCCGAACACCCCCAGCCTTCACTACCCGATTCACCTCATTGCACGATCCGAGCATGACGGTAGCCGTAGCTTCCACGAGTGCTACTATGGGACTCTCATCCGAACCGCGCAACCTCGTGCTAACGCCGACGACCGACGCCGAGATCGAGCAACGACTTGCGGCGCTCGAGGGCGTACTGCGCTCATTTGGAGCGGACCATGTCACCCAAGCCAGTGCCGAGCAGCTGAGGAGACTAGTGACGTTTCGGGCATCATTGGAAGAGATGGAGTGAGTCTGCTGGGTGGCAGGAGGTAGGAGATGGCAGATGACGTTTTGTGGTGGGCGCTGCCCCACCTGCTGGAGCTGATGCGTGCGTGAACCGCATTCACGGACAGATTACCCAAGCAGATCCTTGCTGGCGTATTGATCTTACTACATGTTCTGCCGAATGGGACACTAGGTGTGACGGTGGGTCCTCGCTCGGCGTGGACCGTGTGGGGCTCAACTCTCCCGAAACGTCCGGGGTCTCTGATACTTCGTCTTGCAATTCCCCCTGTACAGCTCACTACAAGAAGTGCCAAGCTTCGGGCTCACCCGGGGGACACGGCATTGCCCGGAGGCAAATACGACCCGGGTGATGCGACGATTGAAGACATTGCCGTGAGCGCTCAGTTTTCCCAACCTTGGCTCGAACGTCGTGACTCCGGACTTGAACCACTTCAGTAACTGACTCGACACCTTACGATGGGCTATCTTTGCAGCTCAGAGAAGCAAACGAAGAGATTGGCTTGTCCCTCGCGACCCCTGCAGATCTTTTGCAACTCACGCGGCTCCCAAGTTTTGCTTCGGCCAGTTTGCTCGTCGTCGTCCCCGTCGTGTATCTGTACACACGCAAGGGACCGCTACCCGAGTGGGTCAAGAACGAGGACGAGGTCGAGCATATTTTCACACTGCCATTGCAGAGTCTCGATCCGACAAGGAGGACTTTGTTGTGCCCAGTTGAACGCGCGTCGACAAAGGCACCGCTTGATACAAATGCGCCGACCCAGCCCCACGACACGTCACATACGGATGTGAATATTACTCTCGAATACACTTATGTCGACATCCCGTGGTTGGACAACTGCCCGTACCGCCTCCGATCGTTCGACTCGGACGCACTCCCCTCAAAAATTTCGGGCTTGACGGCCGACATCCTCTTGCTGCTGCTCAGGATCGCAGACGATCGAGTGGGGTCCCATCTCGTCGCACCTGGGGAGGAAGGTGGAGAAAGGGTTGGGGAGCAGGATTGGCATGCCTTTGCCCAGGGGCAAATGGAATGGGAGGACCTCGTCAAGAGAGCCATCGCCGAGCCGAGGGTCCCGAAAGCGGCGAGGATCAAGTACAGTCGGATCGTGGCGGGGAGCACTAGTCAGTAGTATTTAGCAGGTTTAGTGGCGAGGTACATGTGCAAATCATAGACCAATCTGCAACACTCGTCTTTTGAGCCGTGGACCTACTAAAGGCATGTATCACCCTGAAAATCTGACCGTTGTACCGTACCCACGGGGCTTTGGGAGCGGCTGAGGGCATCGACTTGGGCGAGGAGGGCTTCCAGGTCGGCTCGGTAACTTTAACTTTTAGGGCAGCAAGAGGGCTGTCTGCGGCGATGGGTGGGGCGGCAATCGACTTTGATCGGGTCATGATTGTGTTTGGCGTGGCCGGAGGAGGGCTCGGGCAGGGAGGAGTGGTCTCTGAGCTGGGGGCCTCGGAGGATTTTTCAACGAGGGAGGAGACAGTTTCCTGGTTGGCAGCAGGCTGGGAGGCAGCTTGAGGGGGAAGATCAGAAGTGAAGGCAGGGGACTCGTTCGACGGTTCAGTCTGGGTCTCGTTTGACAATGGTGCAGGCTGGGCAGCCGGAGCATGCTCCATTCGACGTTTTTTGGTCGAAGCGGTCCGACGTGGAGGTCGCGGAAGCGGGCTTGAGTCCGGCGCCCTGGCAACCTAGGCCTCGACACATGGCAATCGGGGCAGTGTTGTCTGGCATGGGAGGGCTTCAAGAACATCACGGCTAGACGGGCCACATCTGTTGAAGCTCACTGGTGTCAGGATTAAGCCGGTTTTCCAATTTGCACCGTGGCTGCCAACACGACTACAAGCGAGACCTATCAAGGGAAACCGACAATGGGTCCGCAAAGTGAAATAGCGCTTCAGTCGCCGGAGATCCCTCAAAGCTCCCAGTGATCGGAGCGCGTGGGCGAGACCTGACCAAACTTGACGAAAGCGAGTCGCAAAAGGCAAGACTGTGCAAAGCTATACACTACTCGGGCCGACTTGGCAGAAGGTGGACTCACCGGACTGATGAATCACTTGCGACTGATGGCAAGAGAAGAATTCGCGTTAGACCGAAGAACTTCTTCGCCGACCACTGGGTCACCGAGAAGTCGCTGCGCATTAAAGCCTGACAAGTAACACTGAGGAAAGTTCACTCATATCTACAACACATGTCTCACAGGTTCGTATGACTACAAGCGGGAGAGCGTTCGCGGACGGCGTTGGCCACTCTTAGAGACGACGTTCTCAACTTTGTCCGTCTCTGAGTTCGAGTCAGGTAGTAGCTCAGGTAGCCCCATGACCTCCGTGCTGGCCTCGGCTCTCGTGCCGACGACGCTTTTGAAGCCGATCACGGGGTCGAGACCAAAGTGCACTCCTTTTCCTGCACAACGCCACGACCGACCGACGCAAGCATTTTGTAGACGCGGCAGCCGAGGTCACCGAGGCGTCAGCGAAGCGAAGGCCAAGGCGAGCAGCGAGCGATGACTGTGAGCGCAAAGGCAAGGACTCACTTCGGAAATGATCGATTTCGTCGTTGGAGAGATGACCAGGGTGAGAACGGGTCGCGATCGTACACCCTAAATTTTGGAACCACTCTCTACGGACAGGCGCCCAGGACGGCAGCCCGCCGTAAGGAGCGAGCTGCACGGCAAGGTTGTCGGACTCGCGCAGGGGTGGATCGATACTGGGGAAGTTCTTGTTGCATTGGAGGATATAGACCTTTCGAATGCAATGCATGTCTGTTACGGCGTGAAAGATAGATGGTCAGGTCCGCGTGCGCATCGGCGGTATCCTGCACGTACAGATACCGGTCCATTCCTCGATCTGACACATCAGGGGACCATTGGTCGGTGCGAATCGCTACAAGTCCTTCCAATCGTTACGCACTGCGGCGGAGAAGATGTTGTAGCTCAAGTTGCCTCGGACCTCTTCCCACCGCTGCTCGGAATGCTCCTCAAACGCCTTGACATGGGTGTCCAGTTCCTCCCACCTCGCTTCCGAGACGGCGTGCCAGATGACCTCACTCTCGTGGTAGTGAAAAGCCTCTTTTTGGCGACCGAGGAAGCAGTAGAACTCCGAGATCGTCTCGGGCAAGAAGCGGTTGTGCTTGTCGAGAATTACCCGCAAGGGAATGCCCATCGGTGCGGCCCAGCACTTTGGCAGATGTTGGGGAGAGGTCGAAGCCTAAGGTCGGAACCTTGGCTCGGTCGCTCGGTCGCTCGGTGCTACTGATCGGCGATGACGCGCTGAGGTGTTTCCTCGCGTCGATGACTCAAGAGTCGAGCGCTTGGGATGCAGGGGCCAAGGTGTCGGGCGGAGTGGCCCGTTCCACGACGACGACGACGACGACGACGACCACCACGCCGTCTCGACCGCCATCTCCAGTCCAACGATTCCTTCCTCACCCTCCTCCCCGAGTCCCCATCAGGGCGCGTTCTTAGGGGCCAGAGGGCCACATCATCGCACACCCTCGTCCACCTCGGCTCAGCGCAACGGAGGCGGAGGCGGAGGCGGAAGCGTGCACCGCTCGCCCGCTCGTCGAATTTCATCGCACGCACCACAAACTAGTGCACCGTTCCCTTTTACGACCCAACAGCATCTGGACTACAATCACCCGGCTCGGCTCGCGATCGCGGGATGATGTCGGGCTATGCTCCGACCTGTAAAGCCTCTGGCTCGTCGTCATCGTCGTCGTCGTCTTCATCATCAAGCTCGCACGTGAACGCGATCGCCGGCTCGAGCTCAGCCGGCTACGACAACGACGACGGCACCTCGCACCTGATCCCGATCAACGGCTACGTGCCCCACTCGACCTACTCGTCGACGCCGCTGTCGCCCATCATCGAGAGCTCACCGCGGATCAGCCACGGCAGCAACGGCGCAGGCGGGTTCGGGCACGGCATCGGCGCGCCCGGGCGCGGCTTGGGCAGGCTCGGGCAGGCAGTGGGCAGGCTTGGGCCAGCTTGGCCGGTTGCCAAAGGCGACCAATGGGCGTGCCGAGCGAGTCGAAAGGCGAGTGCGGTGTGAATCACTCCCTCTTACTAGAACCAACCATTTTCGGCAACATCGCCTGTTGCTCCCTCGAAACCTAATTATATAACAAATGTCGTGCATTCTGTTATGTAGATGTAGATTTCTGCTTTCCCGCCCGCCTCCCCGGTTTGCCTCCCCTTGCCACTTGCGCTGCCCGCCGCCGGCCCGTTTCTTCGCGGGGCCGTGTCGTGGGGAAATTCGCCCCCAAGCCCAAACCAAGCCATTCATTATATATTCACTATTTATATCCACAAAGATCGGCACAAACGTCGTTCAGTCGGAGACTGCTCGTCGTATTCCTTGGCCGACACGAGACGCTCGACGGGCGACAATAGCGCCTGGGCCTGCTTGGGCCTCCATCTGCCTCCCTTGCTTCCATGGGCCTGCTCGAGCGCCTGCTGCTGGGCGCCCCGTTACTCGACCCTCCTCTTCGTCCCGCTCCGATCAACAGAATCAGCTCCCCGCGCGTAATGACAACAACTCAACCGATCTGGGTATTGCGACCCGTATAAGCGGCCGCCGTACGGCTTTGTAGAACGGACAGCGTGGTCAACGCGACTTGAATAGCGGTCAGTTGCTCCGTTCAACAACATTCGTCTGCAGTAGACCCACATGCTGAACTGTGCGACCCACCTACACAGAAGCTGAAGCCTCCCGCGAAAATGCCCGGTCGTACAACAATGCGCTGTCGTCCACTTCGCTCGCTGCCCACTTTGACCAGACTTGACCATGCACTCAAGGACCCCACGTGTTTCGCGTATTTGGTCGTCTTTACCATCGACTCGGCGCCCTGATCCCTGTCGTCGATCAACGCCCAGCCTTTGCTCAAACATGGCTCATCGACCCGGCCGAGGCGGTCGACACTCGACTTGGACTCGACGGCGCAGACAGTCGCATACAGAGATCTACTTTGACCAAGCTCGAGTCCATGTTGTGTACCGGAAATCGCTTTGTGAGGGAGTTTGCATCGGCCAAAGCTCGCGCAGGTTGGGATACGGCCAAAGAGACGGTCCTGCGCCTCTGCCTACCACCAGGCCGAGACCGACGCACCCATAACCTTCCTACGTCGAGCACGGAAATGGCGATGCTTATCCGCGATTCGGATACCAACACGGGAGACCGTAGACCGCAAGATCTTTATCTCCAAAGGCACAATGATCGATGTCCTGACTTAGTCGGCCCAAGTACCAAATCGTTAGCTCGCTCCATCCGTCTGCGATGCCTCTCCGTTACCCACTACTCCTCCCCGCAGAGGAAGATAGCTTCCACCTCAACACTCCTCTTTGCGGGTTCCACCAACCTGGGCCGCCGATCTGCAAAAACTGAGAGCAGATCGACAATGGTGTCCGATTGCCGTGGTACTTGCCGGTCTCGGTCTTGATTTCGAAGGCGAAGAGGAGGACGAAGACCGCGATGATGAGGATGAAGACGGCGAGGAATGAACGTAAGTGCTTTCGGCTCTTTCTTACGTGTTCCTTTCTGCTGAGACGCAAGCACAGACTGACATAGAATGTTTGAACATCTAGCACGAAGGTCAAGGAGAAGGGGTCGAGTGGATCAACCCAAGTCTCGCATTTCCCGCATTGCACTCAGCGTCTCTCCCCCGAGTCCGTGATCGATGGAGACTTCCAAGCCGACACCGATCGACTCAACTACATCCGGTGGCATCAAGAAACCCTGCGCCTCATCACGGCCCAAGGCATCAACGGCTTGACCCTGGACCAAATTGGATGTTCGATGATTTTGGGCTCGACATTCAAGAATAGACCGCGCGACATCACGCAGCGATACCAGGATGCGATGGCGTGCGTTGTCGAACACGGACAGCCTCCGCTGTTCACCACGGTGACGTGCGACCCCGAACGGCCGGAAATCAAGGCTGCACTGGGGCCGAACGACGAAGCACGCAACCGTCCGGATATCATTGCACGAGTGTTTGAAGCCAAGTTGGACCGACTCTGCGACGACGTTTTGGGCAGTAAGCAACGGGCGGCTGTTTCGGCGATAAATGGATAATCGTTTCTTTACTATACTGTACTTCGTACTGTTTTCTTTTACCACTGCTCAATCCAATTCTCCTGCTATTTGAATTTCATCATCCGATTAATTTAGAAGGTTCCCACTGGTAAAAGACACAATACTGGTGCAAGAAGCCTGCGCACTTAGAAAATCGTGCGTTCCAGAGACAGAGAACAGAGAACACAAAGAACATAATGAAGAGGATGTCAAGCGCTGTAGCACCAGAGAGGCGGCGGGTGGCTGGAGGAAGTCTTCCTAGGCCGTAGGTCGGAGTCTCTCCTGTCCTGTCGGTGGGTGGTTCGTGTGACGGGTAAGAGCAACGGTGTGCAGAGAGGGCTGTGCAAGCGGCGAGTAAAGAGTTATCTTGGACCTGAGGCCTGAGGAAGATATTGTCGACCGCAGAACATCTTGGGACAACAAGCGGCCTGGCAAACCCGTCGTATCCGCTAGCCGTCTCGCCCCCTGTCTGAGAGCGCGCCAATGTTCAGCACCTCCGGCCCGCCAGTTGCGCACTGCCCATCGCCTGCGGATTGATCACATTACATGCCCCTCTCGTAGTGAACCGAGTCAGATGATCATTGAGTCATCCCTCAGAGCTCGCGGGCTCTCGTCGAATTCAAAAGTGGTGCGACTGTATGCATGCGCTCGGGTCCACCCTGGACCTGAACCTGAATGCAATAGCGTCATGTTCTCATTGACCGTGACCCTCACCGGACGTATCTACGAAAATATGTCAGAGGTCCTCAGGTCTTCTTGTTCTACTTGGTTAGCCCTTTCAGGTGGATGGTGATGACCTCGGTTGAGGGGCCTGCTGCGAGCTTCATGAGTCTTTTTCTCTCCCGCCATCATCCACCCGCTCCGGGCTGACACACGCACTCGCTTACTTGAAGGACAGTCGAGGTGAGTATCGTCTCATCATGCACCCATATTTACGCGTCCCAGCTCCTCCCACTCAAAGAGGCTCGTGCTGATCGATCCAAGCGGCTGCCGCTGCCAACCTCACCTCCTCTCCTTAGTTTGACTGGAAAAATGGAGCAGCCAGGCTCGCAAACCACATCCGCCTCCGCCTCCGCCTCCAAACCAAATCACGGCGAATACAAAGCGGTGCGTTATCCGGCTTCTGCATCTCGCAATGCTTCATGGCTGGGTGATCCGCAAAAGCTCTCTCGATTATTTTACAGCTGGACTGGCGCTGGTCGCATTTATGGTCGCTGCAACTGTCCTACGCGTGTTCGTTTTCTGGTGGTGTTACCACGACTTGGTGTACCGAACGTGCCTCGGTATTCTGATGACGGGCACGGGATTTACCATGGTCGAGGTCTTCGACATTGGGGTGGCTTTTGACGGTGACATCAAGCAGGCCAGCGATTGGGTGTGAGTGACTTTGGTAGCATATGCGAAGAAAATATCAATGATCGATCTGAAAATTAGCTTTATTGGGGCCGACAACGTCACTCACACCCAATCGCTGCTCTGCTTGATGTCACCGTCAAAAGCCACCCCAATGTCGAAGACCTCGACCATGGTAAATCCCGTGCCCGTCATCAGAATACCGAGGCACGTTCGGTACACCAAGTCGTGGTAACACCACCAGAAAACGAACACGCGTAGGACAGTTGCAGCGACCATAAATGCGACCAGCGCCGGTCCAGCTGTATGTAAGGCGCCGCTCCGCTTACGCCTCACGACGACCTCGAGCCAACCTCTACGGCCTCACGCTTGCCCTCGCGCGCGGCGCCGCCGCGTCTCTTGACCTTAGTCCTTTTAGTAGTCTTTCTTCGCCTGCGAATACACCGTTTGATCCTTTCTGTTTGGACTCGGAACCAGTGAGGCTCGAGAGCGATCTCGTGCCTTTCACTGTAAAATAATCGAGAGAGCTTTAGCGGATCACCCAGCGCTGAAGCATTGCGAGATGCCGATGCCAGCTAACGCACCCGCTTTGTATTCATCTTCGAGACCAAAATTCTGCCTGGTTGAAGGAATGGGATTTTACGTTTGTGATTGATGTGATGCGGAGGCGGAGGCCGATGATTTGCCTCCTCTCGCGCTGGCACTGTCTGCGACGATCCGTCCTCATACAGTGATACCTCTTTGTCGCAAAGGTAGGCCGAGCCGATCTATGGACTTTTCCAACAGTAGTTGCAGCTAACTCACATCTAGAAGCTTTGTTCGCAGACTCCAAATTGTGATCCGACCCACCATCTCGATTCACCAGGAATTCTGAGATTCTTTCTTTTCATTTGTCGAGATTTAATCGTTTGATCGTGGCTCTACTAAGTTTGATCTTTTTTGCATGCGCCATTCGACGCGTCGAGCGAGAGACAACAGGGCATACGAAGTCGGGAAAAGCGGGGTGAGGGCTGGTGAGGGGCCGGAGAAAGAGTGTAAGGCGGCCATCTCGCTCCGTGTAAGGTGGCCGTCTCCTGACGTCTCGCTAGGTCTCGCTCCGACCTCGACGTCAACCTTCCGATTTCGATTCCGTGCGCAAGATGGCCTTACGCCCGGATAGCTCTCGTTTTATCTTTTAGGCTCTCGGATCATCCATCGTTAACTTGACTCAACCTTTCGCCGAGTTACCGATCCCTCTCGGTACACATCTTTTCTATCGACTATAGTTGTATCGTCCCCTGCAACTAAACTGAAGCGTTTCACCGTCTCTTCTCGTCGTTCGTCGAGTTCGCCCTGTGATCGACGGTCCGCAATTTCGAATTGCGTCTGGCCCTTAAAAAGAGCGATTCGAAGACGCCGAGCGAGCGGGCAGCCGACTGAAAGATGTGTCAGAGACTCGGGTGCGTTCGTGAGGCACATCACGCAAGGTGTAGACCGACTATTGACCTGGGCGTGGTTCGGGGACGCCGAACGCGAGCTGTTGACCTGGATGGAGGGATCCCAGGGAGAGGAGGTCGGCGCACCATTTCCCCGGACCCTGGATTCGCGTTAGCGCCCAGGCGAGTAGGCGTTCCCAGGCGTCCGGTACCAGTAGTACGCGCCGCGACGTGCCAAGGTCGAGATTCTAGTTGGGCTTTTGATTCCGAGCAGCAGTTGACTCCGACGCCGCAGTGGCAGCACGACCCTGGTGGCTGGTGCAGCCCCTTTCGGAAAATCATGGACGAACTACCGACAATGAACTGCGAAGATTCTACTACTCGGCTATGGGGTTCAGACATCTGCACGCTGCGCCATTGCGAGGAAAAATGAGCATTTGTCCGACCCAAGTCCGACTCCGTCCGGAGTCCAAAGTCTGGACTCCTTCAAACTCAAAGCCGTCCGAAAACATACTGTACGCGCTGAAAGCAAATGATATGCCAGGATGAGAGGGATCAACGAATTATTTGGTCCAGCAAAACTTCGAGTGGGGGTGTCTACTATATTTGCATTACCACGACAGCAACGCCTGGCGACGGTGCTTATTCGATTCTGCGAACTTACCGCTGGCGGGAGCGGTCGAGGTTGGTTGATGAACGAAAAGGAACGCGTCGCGCGCCTCGGAGCCCACTCGGGCGCGTCCCGATCAAGCTCGAATGCCGTATTGACACTAGAAAGGCTTCAGCCGTCACCGTATCTACTCCTGTGCTACCGTCAGGAATCAATTGTCCTCCCCCGTTTCTGGGGGTTTGCTCCCTTGCGGTATCCTTCAACCTCCACCCTCTCACTTGCCCAGCAACCCGACCACTCCGAGGTTTCGTGGAACGGACCGAGGACGACGACGACGACGACGACGACGACGACGATAGCTTCTGTTTAGTCGACGGCGATGATGACGGCAGAGCGGCCGCCGGCGCGCTCGCCATCCCATTGTGACCAAACGGCGACGGAGCATCAAAGCCTGCAAGCTCGGCCGGGGCGGCGGCGGCCTCCGCGACGCAGCAGCAGCCGTGTTGATGCACTTCCACACTTCCAGACATGGCTCCTACTCATCGTGCTCATCGCATCCGTCATGTCTCTGGCCCGGGCGTCGGAGGTGCACCATCGTTCGCCGGTTCAGCAGCAGCCCCGACACTTGCTGCACAAGCGTGAGGCCCAAGCTCGGACCACCCCGATCGCCGCGACGACCGACGCGGGACCGGTCCCGACGACGACCCCGAACATTGCACCTACCACAACACCGGCCACGACGCCCGCCGTCACTACTACACCTACGACGCAACCTGCCGCCACCACAAACGGTCAGTTGTGGTGTCTTTCCTAGAGAGGCCTAGCCAGGCCAAAAGTCTCGGACGCGTTCGCCGAATCCGAGATTAGCGGTCGGGGGCCAGAATGTTCAAGAGAGAGAGTCACTGATACGGTCAAATATCCAACCGCCCGACTGCTTCTGCTACTTATTCAGATGATGTGACGACGACAACAAAGAAAAAGAAGACCCACTCGTCCGACACGACGACTGCGGCCGCCGTCGCGACGACGACGACGACGACGACGACGTCCTTCTCGGTGGCGGTCGCCCCCTCGAATACGACAGCGGCGGCGCCCCTGGTCGTTATCACGGTGACGTCAATCGTGACGAACCCCGACGGATCGACGTCGATAGCGGCAGTCGTCAACCCCGCCGCGACGGCGGACTCGGCGACGAGTCGCACCACGTCCGGTGGGTCGTCGGCGTCGCGGACGTACGCGATCATAGGGGGTGTGCTCGGCAGCGTCGTCGGGTTGCTGCTCCTGTTGATCCTGCTGTATAAGCTCGCGCAGCACCGCGGCTGGGGCGGCGACGGGCGCCTCGGTCGCTTCATCAACGAACCGTTTGGGGCCGGACCGAACGGCAAGGAGATCAAGTGGCCCGAACTACAGCCCGATGGCCAGACCGTGTCGACGGGCCTCGCGACGCTGAACCCGATGGGAACGCGCAAGACCGGTGGGGCCGGGATCAGCATGGGCGAAAAGGACGACGAGGACGAGTTTTTGGACAACGAGGAAGAAGAGCTTAGCGGTAACGGCTCGTGGGACGAGATCAAGATGCCTGACGGGTCGGTCGTGCGGCGGCCGAGCACCAAGTGCGGCGGCGTCGGCGGTGCTGCAATCCAGCGGAGCGTGACGGGAAACATGAGCAGCCACTACACCGTTGGCGGCGCGAACGGACCAGGGAGTAGGACCAGTCACTGTCAGTCATCTTATGAATCGCTGCAACTGGTTACGTCGCGTACTGATGAAAGCCACAACCCCACCTTCACACACAGACGACTCGTACCGGTCGCCGTCGCCGGCCATGTCGTTCCACCGCCCGCAGTCACCGCAGATCCTCTACCCCGTCAATCTCCACCGCGCCCCTTCTAACCCTCACCTCCACGGACCATACGCGATGCACCCGCCCCCGCCCGCGGTGCTCCAATCTTACCCCTATCCGCACCCGCACCCGCACGCCGCGCAATCGGCCCTGCAGGGGTACCCGACCCTCGCCCTCGCTCCGGTGAACCACGGCCCACCGGCCCCTCCACAATCGCAGCCGCGTCCTCGTTCGCTCATGCATCGACCGTCGAGCATCAGTCTCTTTCCGCTCTCGACCTCGCCGGCACCCCCGAGCCCGCTCCCGAGCCCTTCGCCGACGAGCGGGGGTTCGCACTCGTCGCACCATTACCCTTCCTCGCCGCGCATGGAACAAGGGTCCGTCCATCCCGACCGGAGCAATTCCAACTCGTCGAATTCATCGCATGGGTCCTCTTCGTCTTCGTCAACGGCGCTGCGCAAGCAACAGCAGCAACAGCAGCAACAGCAGCAACAGCAGCAACAGCAGCGGTATCAGCAGCAGATGGAGCCAGCGTTTTTGGGCCAGGGGCAGGGTTTCTCGGCGGATTTGTACGCGCCGCGGGAAGGGGTCCAGAGGCAGTTGAGCGTTAGGAATGCCTGAGCGATCGAGGTCTGATGTGTACGGATTCGCCGTTTAACGTCATTCCTATCGCACGATTGATTCCTTTCCTCACCGCCCCCGGCCCCTGCTCGGTTTTTGTTCGGTTGTTTAACAAATGAGATACCCTGTATTACTTTACTTTGCACGGTGTACTGCTTTGATCTATATATTTCTCTATGGAATCCCCGCATGGAATATCAACGAAACTTCACGATTACCCCTTCTCACAAGCTCCTCGCAAGAAGGCGATCGTTAAAAACTCAACCGACCGTCACGTTTGGGTCGTCGTCGTCGCCATTTCGATCCACTTTTTCTCCTCCCCGGCCGCATCGACGGCCGCATCCCAAAAAGCAATTTCCAACATCGTCGCTGTCTTGAAAGTTTCCGCCAATTCGACCAACCTCGTACTTGAAACCGGTGACCCGGCCAATGAGCTTTCCAACAACTTCGTTCCCGTCCTCACGGCTTCTTGGTACCAATCCCCCGAATACGTTTCAATCCAACTCCAGTACCGATTCTTCTCCCCATCGCTGACTTTCCCTTCCCATGCTTTGAGGTTTTGACCTACTTGACCGTAACCTAGTAGACAAGGGAAGGTGACGATGCGCGCGTCGAGGAGGTCGCCACGGGAGCAGGTGTCGAGGACGTAACGATTGTAGGCGAGGTTCGCGAGCGATTCGGGGATGGAGAGAAGGGTCGAGCGCGAGATGTTGTACTTTTCGCAGTATTGCACGTGCACTGAAGGGACAAAAAAACGGGGGAGGGGAGAAGAGGGGAGGGGGGCAAAAGTCAGCGATTAGGCATAGAGACGGCGTTCGTTCGCACAAAGATCAGAATTTACTCTCGGTCTCCCTCAGTACGGTCTCGACGATCTTGCTACTACCTCTCATATCCTCGACGTCCAAACCTTTGTACCCCACCAACGCGTTCGTTCTCGCATAATGGATCAAGAAGTGATAATCCTGCGTGATGAACTCTAAAAAGCTCGGCAGGGGGCAGGTCCCGTCGGCGAGGGAGCGAGGAAAGGGGTGGTTGACATAGCGGGACCAGGTCGAAGGGGAGTACGAGGTGAGGAAGTCGGCGAGTGGGGTCGGGGAGAGTGGGGTCGGTCTGTGGGAAGGGAGTGTACAGGAGGTGAGTTCAGGTCGCTTTGCTCGGTAGACGACGAGATGCCTTTGGCTCACAGCGGTAGTGATCTCGGGCCGAGGGCATGGAAGTGATGAACGGGACCAGAGCCACTCCCCAGCGGGTACGATGTCGCAATAGCCGTAGCGACATAATCCGCGGCGAGTTTGACCGCTTCGGGGACTGCGGAAGAAGATACCCGAGCAGAAAGGGTCAGGTCACGTGATTTCGGCATTTCCCGAGCCGCTTAAACCTTGCCAGAGAATCCCTTGGCGAGGTACGATGCAATCGCGCTCGAGAGCGTACATCCCGTCCCGTGGGTGTTTTTAGAGTCGTACCACCTCCGCTGCGCCAACACCTCCTTGCGCTCGACCGAGTCCCACAAGAGATCGACGACGAATTTCTCGGTGCCCGAGTTCCCGTTCGTCAAGGGCATATGCCCACCCTTGAGATAGACCCATCGTACGCCCAATTGACCCAGACGGATCGCACAGTTTCTCATATCGTCGACGGAGCGGATCGAGCCTGGTTCCGACGAGAAGAGCAGCTCGGCTTCGGGTATGTTCGGCGTGATGATCGTCGCAAGCGGCACGAGGTGCTTTTTCAGCGATTCCAGGGCGTCGAATGGGAGCAGTTGGTGGCCCGAGGTTGCGACGCATACGGGGTCCAACACGAGCGGCACGGTAGGATGCTTCATTGTGGGGGTTGAAGTCGAGGCCGAGCTCGACGAAAATGTGGCACCGAGATATTCAGCAATGGCCTGGATCGTCTCGGAAGAGTACAGCATTCCTGAGGAAGACGCGAAGAAAATTCGTCAGTGTATTCGTTCACCACTTTTCTGGGAATGAAGCACGGTCCCCTCACCGGTTTTGATCGCATCGACGCCAATGTCCTCGACGACGCTCTTCAACTGTTGCACGACGATCGCCGTCCTCACACCTTCGACGGCCTGCACGCCCAAGGTGTTTTGCGCGGTCAAGGCGGTGATGCTGCAGGTGCCATAACAACCTAGAGCGGCGATTGTCTTGAGGTCGGCTTGGATCCCTGCGCCTGCACCCGAGTCGGAGCCGGCGATGGTCAGCACTCGAGGTGGGCACGAAGCGTGACGTCGGGCCGGTGCCGGAGGAGGAGGAGGGGGTGGTGTTGCGGAGGGTGGGGGCATGTCGGTGGTGGTGGGGAAGGGTGAGGAGGGAGGCGAGGGCGGAGGGAAAGAAAGGGGGACGGGAGAGAGAAGCAAGGGGTGACATGAAAAATGAGCTGGGTGCACGACCGAGCGAGTCCGAGACTAGTCGAGACTTGTATAGGCACCGAATGAGCGACGCTCAACCGATCACACACACCGAGTTCTCCGCGGCAAATGACGATCCAACCCCGGCCGGGCCCGGCCGGCGGTTGGGCTGCAGAGTGCAACGGGTAATCATTGGGACGTAGATATTTTGAGTTTGTTCTTTGTTTTCCACAAAGCGGATGCTTTTCATTTTAGAGCTCATGGCAACTTGCCGAAAAATCGCACGTTTCAGGGCCGGCCCGGGTCGTTCTGGGTCGTTTCCGCACCGGCACCGACCCGCACGCTCGCGCCTTCACTGCCCACGTCATCCATCGACCACCTTGAATCCACCGCTCACGGGCACAACAACCGCCAACGCTCCCTGCGTACTGTTCACCATTCTTGTAGGCCCAGGAATTTATCCTTACTTGTACCCAGTCGCGACCCAGCGCCACCTCCACTCCAGCCTCGCCTAGCCATTTTCGTTCGACGTGGCTCGACGCGTCGCGTGAACCCGCACGGAACCCCCTCCCATTCCTCTGCACCAGAACAAAGTGAGTCGTATTTTGTCCACAACCCAATGGCACAATTATTACCCCCGCCAACAGTTCATCCCGCTCTTCAGGAACTCCACTCCTTGAACAAGCGCACGGATGCTAGGCGATCACGCGAACCTGCTCGTTCTCGATTCGCACCGATCGATCCAAACGCGTACCTTGCAACGCTACGCCGAACCGACCCTACGTGCGCTGATCCGAGAATGTCACCACCTCGCCGATCCGGTCGAACGTGCCGTTAGGATGTACGACCCTTCCCAAGCGTCACCGAACGCGATCCCCGAGATGCCGCAAGAAGTGTTCGCGGAGATGAGGTTACTTTCGCTCGCGTTGCAGAGGAATCGTAGAGCTTTGGAGGTGTATGCGTCGCAGAGGATCGAGATTCTCAAGACGAGGTATTGGGAGATGGGGGGTAATTTGGGTAAAGCGTTTGGAACGGGGACGGAGGTGAGAGGACATATGGTCGTGGTCGATGAGGCGTTCGCCAAGGGGTATGCGGATTTGTGCCTCAAGTTCAAGACGGGCCTTTATAATGATCCGGATGATGAGGACGACGATGAGCAGGAGGACGGGGATGAGCAAGACGAGGAAGGCAATTTGGAACTAGACGCAGAAGAAGACGGTTATGAAGGGAGAGAAGAGAGACGGGCACGCCGACAGCCACGACGACCACGTCAACGACCACGACGAGGGGGAGCGATCGCGGGCGACCCAACCAGTCTGATGGACGCGATCGACCTCTTGGGAGGGGGGATCGACCAAGAACCGCCCAAGGATCTATTCCTCAGCGTCCGCGTGCTCAAGGACGTTGGCGATGTCGAGACCCTGTCCGGAGCGAGGTTGAGTCTGACCAAGGGTAGTCAGTACTTTTTACCGCGCGAGGACGTCGAACAGATGGTCGTATTGGGCGAGGTCGAGGTGATTGATTGAAGGTCTTTATGCTTTGCAATGATGCTACGAGTACACGTGTTGTTTCAAATCACCGATGCGAAGCGGATGGGAAAGGGTACAGCTGCGAGTGTTATCTCTCATTCTCAGTCAGAAGGATGAATCGCCCCCTCCTTGGCGTTGGGCTTCCTGGTCGGCTTCTTGTTGATCGTCCAACATGCCGACGATGACGTTTATGACCCTCTCCATCTTGACCAAGGCTTTGGCGTCGTCGGTGCCGACACTGAAGCACGGGATGCCGAGCTGGGGGAGATTGCAGGATGGTCAGGTCAGGAGTGGGTTGGCATGAAGGAAGGAGGACGTGTTGGCCTTCCAAGAGGGTGACTGACCTCGACGAGTTTGGCCTGTTGTGAGAGTTGATACTTGCGCCAACGTTGAAGCAAGGCGCGATCAAAGAGCTTCATCCTCGCGACCATGCCCGGTGCGCTGTCGGGTTCGAATTCGAATCTGCGGTCAGCTCTGTTCGTTCTGAATCGTACGATGAAGGAATTCAAACACGGACTTTATGCCCTTCCTCTTGCCCTGTGCCTCCCATTCATTTCGTTCTAGAAACCACTTGCGTTCGACGGCGTGTTGCTCCTTTTGTAGGGTCTGGAGCTGAGCCAAGGTCGAAGGTTCGTGGACGGCGATCTGGCGAAGGAGAGGCAGGGATTCGGGGAAGGTGAGGCGTGAGAGGTCCTTTTCCTTTTTCGGCGGTGGTGGAATTCCTGCACTTGGAGCGGTTCGTGCGGAGGAGGTAGAGCTGTACGACGAGGAAGGAAGCGCAACGGACGGCGGGACAGCTTCGGTGAGAACGTGATCCTGCGTCGAGCGTAGTTGGGCCAAGAGGTCATCAAGATCGGCTTGGTTCTAGTAGGCGGAGAATGATGTCAGTTGAGCGCCATGGTTGTATGGCACAGAGTGAACCGGTCTTACCATGTTCGGCAACGGCGGTCACTGCAACACTCGATGCTCAGTGCCAGACGGGTTGCTGGGCAGATTCGAGTTATGCGATCATCAAAGACGGTTTTGGTCTGGCAGAAGAAGATGGCGAGTGTACCACTTGAAAGTGAGCTGCGACAGCGAGACGCGCGGTTGTCAATGAACGTTGTCATGTGACAGCGACACACTGGATGTCTGCTCGAGCGACTTTGAAATTTGAAACTTCAGCGCGTGGTTCTAATATCTAGTTTGTTCTAATGGCTTGCTTAGTCCTGCTTATTAGTCCTGCTTAGTGTTGCTCGGCGCCATCTCGTTGCTCTTTCTCCCCTCCCATCGTCAACACACACCATGTCGCATCTAATCAAGCT
The DNA here is from genome assembly GCA_003665825.1 of Microbotryum silenes-acaulis. Taxonomy (NCBI): domain Eukaryota; kingdom Fungi; phylum Basidiomycota; class Microbotryomycetes; order Microbotryales; family Microbotryaceae; genus Microbotryum; species Microbotryum silenes-acaulis. The sequence goes on from QPFY01000014.1 coordinate 577,800, forward strand.
CGACGAGCCTTCGCTCTGGATCGCCACCGCTTCCATCATATTCGTCAGTCACTCACACCCCGTTCCCGTTTCCGTTCCCGTTCCCGTTTCCGTTCCCGTTCCCGTTTCCGTTCCCGTTCCCGTTCCCGTTCCCGCTCTGTCTCACACTCGGCTCCCATTTGCTTGTGGGGGCGAGCCGACCACGCGCACGTCATCACACCACCGGGAACGACGACCATCATCCACCATCCACCCTGCGGAGGCCAACATGGAGACTGACACCCCCATCACCCACCACAGAACCCACTGTTTTGGAACATTGTCGCTCGTCAAGGTAATCTGCATCACATTTTGTTGTCCCACCCGCAAGGGCTTCACTGACCCCCACCGCACTGACCCAGAGCACAAGAACAAGATCCTCACCAAACTCGCTTTCGGCAAACCTTACCTCGGATGTTATGCGTTGGCCCTGACCATCTTTTCCCTCGGCATTCTCCGTGATCAACTGTAAAGCGACCATGCATGGCGGAATACGTTTCCCGTCAAGGCTGACCCGTCCGCGGTTCACTTCCCAAACGCAGGTACACGACCGCGCTGTCGCAACAACCAAAATGGTACCTCCTCCACTACACCGAAGTCAAGATCGTCGCCGCCCTCGCCTTTCTCAGCGGTGGCGTCCTCGTAGCGAGTTCGATGTGGGCCCTCGGCATTACGGGCACCTACTTGGGCGACTACTTTGTGCGCACTTCGAAGCCGACCAGAGTGTAGCTATGGGAAGCTGATTCTAAAAGGGCCTTTTTTTTGAGCGCAGGGCATCTTGATGGATGTACGTCATCGCGGCGTCGGAGCCGTAGAGCCTTGGCTCGGGGTGAAGGAATTTTCTTTCAACCTCCCAACTAACCACATTCATGCGCGCCGCGAATAGGAAAAAGTCGAATCGTTCCCCTTCAACGTCACCGACAACCCCATGTACTACGGCTCGACCCTCTCCTTCCTCGGCACCGCCCTCTGGTACGTCACATCCTCTGGCTTACAACGTCGACCCAGACCAAAAGAACCCTGATTTTCCTCCGCTGGGTAATGTACAGGTACGAATCGTTCGCCGGACTACTCTTGACCGCGCTCGTCTTTATCGAATACAAGATCGCGTTGACCTATGAAGAGTACGTGCAGCATCTCCCTCGCCGCGAGTCCAAGCCTCGGACGCAGCGATCTTGTCGGCAGGAGCTGACGGCACGTGTTTCCTAACCCCGCCTTGTGTCAGCAGACCTTTCACCGGAGCCATCTATGCCGCGCGTGAAGCGGCGAGGTCCAGGAAAGGATCCAAGACGGGCAGCGCACACAAGAGCATCACCGCTTCGGGGTCCAAGGACAAGGAGCTTTGAGGATCGCCAGCAAGGCGCGCGGAAACGAGGCTTGGGAGAGGCAGGCAAGAGGCTTAGGAGTGGGAGGTAGTTGACTCGTGTAAAGAGGCGGGATTCGAGGAGGGTGTAGGGAGGAAGGAACGGGGTGATTCCCCTCAATAGTGGTCAGCCGTGGACGGACGATGACGATCATCCGACAGAGCGAAGTATTTAATTCTCAAAAAAAGTTGCATGTTGTACCAAACCCCCTACCATGATGGTGATCCTTTTTCAACAAGATGCCCATCACGTATTCCCTGTATTTAGTCATTCCTCCTTTACAGTACACATGCAATCCTAGCAAGATCAACTCTGGCAATTATCACGCTGAATCGGGTCGGGCGTGGGATCGTGGGACGCGATCGGCGCGAGCGAACCGAAAAAACGGTACGGGCCCATTAAAGGAGCGCGTCGCAACGTGTCGAGAGAAAAGGGCAGGGACCTCTCCTGTGGACCTTGCACCTCTCCATAACCCACTTGTCTTCTCAGACCGATCCACCCACACCCTCTAATCGTTCGTTACCACCTCGTCCGCTCGTCCCACTCCAGCACCGCCACCTGAAACTGGGTCTGCAAGTCGCGTTACGCGCTCGACCTCGTTCTTTGGTCGTCGTCGCCCCAGCCGGCCGTCTGTTCCCAGGCCCCTCACCGTTTTCCTCCTTCGTTCCCCCTCTTCCCCCTCGCCGTCGGGACGTGCGTCGAGGACGATGGCGCAGTTCCAGGGTCGACGGATATTGACGCTCATCGCCTTGGCCGTGCTGGGGCTGTTGCTCTATTCGACGCTGTCGAGTCACCCGAGGACATCCGCCTACGTCGCCCAGAAATGGGGTCAATCCACAGAATTCTCCACCTCACCTTACTCGAACGACCCCAGCCTCAAGGATCAATTCACGACCCCGCACATCGTGTCGACGTTTATGCACGACCCCACCAACTCGCTCGCGTTCCGCAACCACCTCGAATTGACCACCTCCCCCGAGACGCAGATCAAGCATAACCCGACCATGACCTTTGACAACATCTACGTTTTGAGTTTACCGAATCGTTCAGATCGCAGGGAACAGATGCTCGAATTGGCGAAAGCGCATGGGTTGAAGATCGTCTTCGTCGATGCCGTGTCCAAGGATTTGGTCTTTATCAAATGGATCGCCGAGAGGGCTTCCGAAATTCGCAAGGAGCGGCTCAAGTTGATCGTGAGTCGGACGTACAGACCCACCAGTCAAAGCTGACAGAATTGACCTCTGGGAAATCACCCTTGTTCTCTCCCCAGGCCGCGGCCAAAGACGTGGACATTCATTCTATCGGTGGCTTACACGTCGGCAACGACTGGTTGACCCCGACGCCCTCGGGCACGTCCGAGGACGAATTCCCTTCCCTGGCGGGTACGGACCCGCGTTGGCTCCCCGACGACGACTGGGTCCAATACCTCGAACGCCACGACCGCGAAGGCAAACTGAACAAGCTCGTGCCTAAACAACGTAACCTCAACGTCACCGAGATCCTCTGGGATTACAACGAAAAGATCGACGGTCGCCAGGTCAACGAGGGGGTCATTTCGACGTTTTGGGGCCATACGAGGGCGATGCAGTTGATGATCAAGAATGGCGACGAGTCGGCCTTGTTCTTGGAGGACGACGTCGACTTCGAGTGGGATCTCGAGAGGATCTGGGCGCGCATCGAAAAGAGCTTGCCCAACACGTGGGATTCGACCTTTTTGGGCCACTGTTGGGGAAGGGAGTTGTTACGTGAGTTGCATATAGTGCCATCGTACCCTTCGGTTCTCGTCGGCCAGTGCTGACCCCCTGTTTCTTTCCTCTGTCTGCGCGCAGGCCCGGCGTACCGTCACCCCTTGCTGCACCCTTCGGTGCAACCCCTGTGCCTCCACGGCTACGCCCTCTCGCGCCAGGGCGTCAAGCGCGTGCTTTCGTTGCTCAACAACCCGTGGACGGCCTACCAAACCGCCGTCGACACGGCCGTCCCTTCCTTCATTTTTTTCCGCCTCTTGACCTCCTTCTCCGTCGAACCCCCGATCATTACGCAACGCAAGGACGGGCCGTCGGATATCCAGGAAGGCGTCGGCAGCGTGTGGAAGGGTTTGTTGATGGATTCGACGGTCGAGAGGATCGCCAGGAGTAAAGGTGAGGAATGGCCCGAGGAGGTCTATGACGAGGATAACCTTGACCCTGCCACGGTCTATCGGTATGGCAAGAAATGTATCGGCGTAGGCGGGTAGGAAGCAGAAGTGGAGGTTTTGATAGAGGGATTTTTCTCTTTCTCTTGTGTCTGTGCAACCTCGTTCATTTATTTACGTAGGTTTTCCATGTGTGAGCCGGGGCTTTTTTTGCGGTGGGCCGCTCCTTGCGCACGGACACAAAGGAGGCCCATCGTTGCCTGGATTTTTTGTATGGCCGTCCCGGCCCGTACCCCGTGTTGAAAGAGGATTCAGCGCATGCATCTCTCGAAGGTGCCTTCACTTTTGGTGTACTGGTTAAGGCGACCAGGATGGTTTTACAACACCCCGCGCAAATTTGGGGCCTGTGCCCATCACATAAAACCCCCGAGCGGACATATCCCATGTGCTGCCTATACGTGGGTCCCTCGTCTGATCACGGCCATGTTCCAAATCGTAGCATAGGGTGCCTTGTGTATACTACCAGGTGGCCGGCGGCGAAGTGAAGGACGGCGTGTGAAGACCTGCAGGGCGAATTTCAACCTGCAAGTCGCCCCGGGCTCAGCTAGGCTCTCGGGGTCACGCGTTTCTGAAGTTTCCCCGGGGATCCCGAGGCGAAGGCAAAGATGACTCGATCTACAGAGGACCCGTTTGCGAAATGTCACCAAATGCCATTACCTAGTAAGCGCTCTCCATGTCCGATCAAGCGGCATTAGTACGGCGCTTGACTTAAATGACGTCGACCACCGCACCGATCTCGGCGACGTATAAGCAAAAGGTCGCCGGTGGTGGGGAGGGGGGGCCCTTGCCAGTCCCTTGCCTCAATTTGCCCGAGACCTCAGTCTGCTTACTCTTCATACTGTCCTTTTGACACCCACCCACCGCAAACCCGACAAGCAGAGGAAGGAGACTTCCACCGAACGACAACTCATACACACCTTACACCGCGAACCGCAGACACACACCGCGCCCCCATCATGCTGACCCGAGCCACGGCCACGACGCAGGCGTTCCAGCCCGTCGACACGGCCGCGAACGTGGATGCGGCGCCACTAGACGCCCACGGAGGCGGCGCCGAATCTGATTCGGACTCGGCCTCGCTCGCGTCGAGCCACGACTCGGAACTCTTGATCAACTATGCCGTGTCGAGGATCCCGGAAGAGAACGAAGGTGTGAAGTCTTTCGCGACGACGCGCCAAGCCAAGGACCGACGTCCCCCGTCCACTTTTTACCTCAAAAAGCGCTCCGAGATGAACCTCGCCGAAAAGTTATGCCAACTCGCCGACACCCCCGTCGAGATTCATCGCCTCCAACCCGCCGATCTCGACCGCGGCCCACCACCGTACCTGAACCCGGTGTGGGATATTTGGCACATTTTCTGGAGCTCGCTGCCACCGCTCGTCGTGCAGGAGGTGTGCTACGCGATCTGGCCCAACTACCGGTGGCCGTGGATCGTGCAATACCCCGTCTTTTTAATGGGTCTGATCCATTTCGCCGTCCAGGCCGTGCATCGACTCAACCGTGAGTGCTCGATCCGAGGGGGTTACAAAGCGAGGGAACATTGGAAACTGATGCAAGCTTGGATGGGATGTTACGCCAGGCTACGCGCTCAAGTACGGCACCCTGGACGAAAAGGAGATTGGGCGGGATCGCACCCCGGACAAGTCGGTCCCGCATCTCGCCATGGGGATCGTCGCCTACGTCTTTGTGCGCATGGCCCTACCCTTCGTCCTGCACTATGACCGCTCGGTCGCGCACCCGCTCTTCAACTTTACGTGGACCTTCCCACTGCGCTTGATCCTGTGGGAAATTGTCTTGGTCCGTTTTTCTTTGCGCAGCTCGGTGCTAGTTTGAGGGTTCGCTGCGTGGCTGACGACGGTCATCTTGTAGGACTATTTCTTTTACGTCTACCACCGAAGCTCGCACGAGGTCGATGCGTTGTGGTTCATGTGAGTTGGAGAGCGTCGCGTCGGGGGAAATTCGCCCTTCCGAAGTTTATTCTATACTGATTCCTCTTTGGTCTCCTATATCCGCCCCTCTGCTCTCGTTACAGCCAGTAAGTGGCACTTATGAGCGGGGTGTAGGAAATCTGGAAGAGTGGTGCTAATCTCGAGCTCGCCTGCGCCCCCTTTGCAGCATGCACCACCACACGACCAAGCACCCAACGCACATCCTCTCAATCCTCGCCGAGGAGTACCAGGAGATGCTCGAGGTGCTCATCGTCCCTTCGCTCGCTTCGTGGCTCGTGCCCATGACGCAGAGCGAGCTGTACGTCGCCCTCGCCGCGACGATGTGGGTCGAGATGCAAGGTAAGCTCCGAGGACCCCTGTTTTCGCCTCGTGCCCCACCCTGCGCCTCCGTACAGGTGCTGACATGCTCGTATCGCCTACTTGCTCTGACCCTCGACTCGGGAAACTCCTTTGAATTTGCACTGGACCTCGATTAGGACATTGCGGCGTGCGAGGTGAGTTTCGGTTCTGGTCAGTATCGCTCGTTCGCGAAGGAAGTCAGGACTGACGCGTGCTCTTCACGTGCTTCTACGTATTTTTACATACTGAAGCGCACTGGCGGCAACCAATTGCGTCTTTCATTTTGAAATATTTTGACATGGATCTAGCCGTGGAGGATCACGACATGCGTAGGTTTATATCTCGAATCGAGTATCGAGCCGTCACCGGCCACAAGCGCTGACCGAGCCCTCCCCGCCCTTTTCCGTTCATCCCCGTATTTTCTGTTACACATTGTGCTTTCACATCTTCAGATCATCGTGGAGGAAAGAGCGGGTGCGTCCAAAGCATTAATGTTCGAATAACTGCAACAGAGTAATCACGATCGCTGACATAGTCTCTCTGACTTCCCCATAGGCGAAATTACGGCAAGCAAACTCGAGTTTGGGACAAACTTTACGGCACCTCGGCAGAACGGATCGAGACGTACGGAATGTTCTGAACGAGGCGTTGTCGTGGGGGTTGCGCGTCCACGGGTCAGCGGTCCAGAGGGACTTGTAGATTTGGGGAGTTGCGCGGTGCCAGATCGAGGAAGATGGCTAGCGCGAGTGGTGTCTGGATTGAACTCCAGATTGATGAATGGCGTGCACGCGGATACTGTCTAAGGCCCTGATCTCGTTCTTTCTCTCTCCCGCATCCTCAACACACATTCGCCCATTCGCTTCGCTACAAATTGATTGTTGGCCTTGGCGAGACAGGTCATTCATCAACGACACGTACTGCGCGTGAAACTTCATTCATTCGGTACATCAACCCCGAGATCATAACAGGCACATATCATCGAGTCTGCTACGGGAGTAATCTCGTCCTTGCGCGCTTCTTCGAGACCGCATCCAGTAACGATTGGCAAGCTTTGTATATATTGAATGGCCCGGAACCGTCTTATATTTGCAATCTACTTTGAATGCTCGAAGGGCCTGATTCCTTCGTACCAACTACCGGAGGAGGAGGCGCAGCGACTTGGAGGAGAACTGCGCACGCAGGAAAGTGTAAAACAGGGAGGGAGTACCAATATCAGCTTGCGAGAAGGATTGTAAGGTCGCACCGAACTGGATGACTCGGAACATTGAAGGGGCAGAACAAACGCCTTCAAACGTCGGCTTGTGAAGTCGCGGGTTTCGGCCTTGTAGGCTTTATCGGTCTCAGCAGTCAAAGGGAGGTCTGAAGCCAGTGGTTCGTTCGCTGATCGAAAGACCACATTTGTTGACAAGAATCGCGCCTGTCCGGTCCAAGAAACAAGTCGTGGGGTCAAGGCTGCACGTGGTTGAGGCTTTACTGTGTCGTATACCTGTGGTCATTTGAGAGGTATGAAGGTTCTGAAATTGGACGTCTAAGACATGCTCAGCGTTCCTCCTGAACACCCCGAACGAAAAAGGAGACCCGCAGTGGTTTCATCGTGTCGCTCGACAACGTCGACGCTCACTTCAAGGTGTGACGCAGATGTTGTAGCCGTCGTTGATGAGGCAATAAAGGGAGACGAGCTCCGCCTCAAGGCCCGGACCGTGAAGGATGTCGTGGACGACCATGTCCTTGCCATTCGTCGAGAAGCGCAGGGAGCCGGTGCCACTGGCGACGCCTCCAGAACCGAACGCCGCCTGCCGCTCCTTCCAACTAGGCCCAGACGACTTCCTGACGAATCTTTGAGTACTTTGCGCATGCTATTTCGAAAACGGTTAGAAAGACTTGGATTGCAGCAGCCAGTATACGGAGTTTTATTTTTTGTTCAGTCACGTGAAGACTCCTGAGAACCATCTTGGGGGTGAGACTCTTTTCAATATATCCATCGAGGGAAGCCGTAGCATAGATAGGTGTGGGGTGGTAGGGATGGGACAAAGGGGGGTCAAGACGTGCGGTCCGATTACAGTAAAAATAACTAGCGGTGAAAAGTGGACGGGCGACTACGATGTCGAAAGGTCAAAAGGTCGAACAAGGGGGCGAGGGTACCACAACGACCGTACACCATATTCCACCTGCTACTACATCCCCAAGGTCTCGACACGTTCGCCAACTGCAAACGGTGCATCACTTGTGAGTTTTAGCTGAACACATGGTATACAGAAGTTATCTCACTTACCAGTTCCGAAAATCTGATCCCAGACCCGGGTTTGCTTGCCGTAGTTGCGCCTATAGGGAAGTCAGAGAGACACCGTTAGCGATCGTGAATTTTCTGTGCAGGTAGTAGAACATAAGTGATTTCGACGCACCCGCTCTTTCCTCCCCGATGATCTGAAGATTAAAAGGCAAGATATACGTTACAGAAGAGTCCGGTGTGACAAAAAAGGCACGGAGAGTCATCAGTCAGCGATTTCGGCAAAACGGCTACCGACGGCTCGGAAGCTGCGAGCTTACGGAGGTCGTGATCCTCTACAACTAGTTCCATGTTGAACACTTTGAGGAACGAGAGGATAGGATGGGACCAGTAACAACTTTGTCCGATTTGAACAGAGGAAGTATGTCAGCCGATGAGGGCAGATTGTGAAGAGGAGGGATTTGCCAGTTGACGAGCGCGGCGGATCGCGCCATCACTGGTCTCAGTGCTTACCGAACGCCCGAGTGTCCCATCATCTCGACGTAGATGGTGTAGCAAAAGGTCAGGTACTGTTCGGCGAACGATTGCTTGACGACCAAGGTCGCGGCGAGGGGTACGAGCAGGACCTCGAGGTACTCTTGGTAGGTCTCGGCGAGAATGCTGAGAATCGCCGTCGGGTGCTTGGTCGTGTGGTGGTGTTGGTGAACGAACCACAGGCTGTCGACTTCATGGCTAGTGCGGTGGTACGCGTAGAAAAAGTAGTCCTGTGGCAATGCAGTAGGAACAGACGCGAGACGCGGTCGGCGAAGCAAGAATGGGGTAGATTGGGGAATAGGAGCTGCCATCAGCTAGGAACCACTTTATCCGCAAGCCCCCGGAGATTCTGGGACTCACAAAGATGATCTCCCACGCCATGAGACGGAACGGGTAAGACCAGGTGAATTGGTTCAAAGGGGCAACCTCCTTGTCGTAGTAGAGGAAGAACGCGATCCCAGTCCGGACAAACATGTAGGCTGCGTGGTCGCAGAACAAAAGAAAATCCTCGCGTGCTAGGTTAGCGAATTGTGGTCCACCAGAGTGGTCAGCCACGTGTAACTCACCAAGGATGCCGGTAGCAAGATGGTTGACGGCCTGGCAGGAACAAAAGCGCAAACAAACGTAGAAAAAAGTCAGATATCATCAACGAACGCCAAAATTAAGAGGCGCCTACCTTGTCGGGGGTGCGATCGCGTCCAATCTGCTTCTCGTCGAAGGTACCGTACTCGACGCAAGCTCGGTTCAGACGGCCCAAGACGGCAACGGCAAAGCCGATAAATGACAAGAGATAGAACGGGTAGGCGGCGTAAAAGGGCCATTTCGATTCGGGGTAGTAGTGGTACGCGGCCTGCTGAATGACCATGGGGGCGACTCCACGCGTGATGATAAAGAAGTTCTCGAGGAACAAGCTGCGTGTCGGAATAGGACCGCGGTCTAGCGACTCATCCTGCGGGTGATATTTGAATGACTCGGAACCGAGTCAGCACGTCGCCGAGGGATGGAGAAACCACAGGCTAGAGCCCCCGAAGCGTGTGGACCCTACCTACCTTGAGCTCGTGCATGACATCGGGGCAGGTGGCGATGTGGCACAGGTTCTCGGCTAGCGTCATTTCCGTACGCTTCTTCTTGTGCTATGACATTGACCAAGAATGAGGTGAGGCACAGAACCGTCGATCTTCAAAGAAAAATCGTGCGCGGGGAAGGAGGGCCGGGGTTCCAGAAGGACCACTGCCCCAGGGGACGGATAGCTGGCCTGTGCGGCCACGAGCGAGGCGTCCCCTATTGTGCTCCCAATCCCACAACATCCAACACCCGCAATCGAAGGGTTAAACCAAAACAACGTTATGGCGTTCGGCTGCGATGAAAGCTGGGGAAGCACAGGCCTCCGGGCGGGGAGAACGGCGGCCCAGAGCGTTCGGACCTGAACTTGCAAAAAAGTGACGTACGAAAGTGGACGGCGGCCGACGATCGACCTTTTGCCGCGTCGTTTTGACGGGCTGCTCGGACTGTACGACTTCTTGGTCATCGTATGAGATGAGGAACGATGATCCGGAAGAGGACCCCGAGCTGGAGCGTTGGCGGGTGTGCCTGTTCTGTTGCAACTCCTCAGAGACCTGCGACGAGTTGCCGGCGTCGACGACGGCGGTCGCCGCGGAGCTGATAGCGGTGACCATGGGTTCAATCGTGCGATTCGGGGTGTTAGTGCGTTGTAAAGTAATGGGTACTGTCGAGAGTTGGGGACGAGGTGCGAATTTTCGTCGAAGGTTGTCGTTCTTGGAGTTGAGGAAGGACGAGGACACAAAGAGCGTGAGGATGGTCCGGAACGCCAATGATTTCAGTTGGACAAGAAACTCGGAGATCGGCGGGCGGCGGGCGGGCGGCAAACGAGGTCGCCGCCGCCCCGGCGTCACCGATCCAGAAGGCAATAATGCGAGCCGCGCCTGGAGCCTTTCTCACGGTGCCCGCCTCGCACGTGATCCAAGCCTAGCACGGACGCAACTACCCAGTGCGCCTGCTTCACCAAATGAGTCGTCCCTCCCGAACGCCGAGACGTACTCAGAAGGCGACCATCACAAATGACAATAATCAGCGCCAGGCCAGTAGCTGCTACCTTGCATAGGTGCGTACCTAGGGAGTTCCGAAGTTCCGAGAGCTTCTGATCGCGCACACTTCCATGTGACACGTAGGGAGCTGTTGCGGCTCTCTGCGGCTGAATGTATGGAAAAACGCGCCGGGGCCGTTGCCGGCGGGGGCGCAAACGGGTCGAATCGCGGATGAATCTCATGTCTCAGGAGCTCTTTGATAATGGCGCACCGCACCCGGAGGAGCGGCGGGGACCTCACACCGTTCGAACCAATTTTTACGGGGCAAAAAAGGGGTTGTTCATCTGGGGGAAGTTCAACACACTGCTGGTTCCATGAGCCTGAATTTATAAGTACATACTCGACACGACTTGGTCCCAGCGTCCTTACATCGTTGGACGGCAGTAACGGCGCTGCAAGCGCCCCCCCACGGAAGTAGCGGCCCAAAGCGGGTCCCCCCGTTCGAAAGTGATCGACGTCGTCAACAATTGCTCCATTCCACGCGGCGATCTACACTCGAGGGAACACTCGTTGAGGCTTCCTCTCCCTGAGAACTGTGCCTTGGAGTGTCGGAACAATACTCAAACCTACGCAGTCAATATCTACCGACCTGCTGCAGTTTTAAGTTTTAAGTCATAAATTCCAGCTAGTCTGGTTGTGCGTACGGCCGGACGGTTGGCTGCTCCTGACGGCCGGACGTGCCAGGCCGAGCGGCGCAATGGCGCGCCGAAAGGCGCTTGCAAAAATCACCACCTGAAGCAGTGCGGAACAAATGAAAATTAATCAGCTGTTTATGAACTCCCCATGGAATCGGTAGTAGAGAAACAGCAACGCGAGTCGTCGGCAGTCGGCTCGAGTGGGGAGCCTCGCGCCGGCGGTTGATTTGAGCGAGGAGCTTTCGTTCAAGCGGGATCGGTCAGGGACCATTCAAAGATCGGGCGGGCGAAGCGGCACGAGGGTCCCCTTCCCAAAGTTCACGCGCAGGTCCGGTCCTTTTCTCCACGTCCCAAACTCGACACCCTCGGAATAGTTTAAGCTACCTTTAAGTGTTCGGGGATCATACACGGCTTGGGAACTGATTGCAACCGTTTCTTGAGTGGAGGAGCTTTTGGGTCGTCGTCTCACCAGCTTTTCAATCAGACTTGATCGCCGCCAGGCCGAGAATGGAGTGGGGGAATCGGAGGTGACCCCTCCCACACTGCTCTTTCTCCAGCCCCACCCTTGTGAAGACACCTTCTTCTCTCTGAGGCTTTGTTCAATCAAAAGTTGACATTCCCCCACAAGCTCGATGATACCGGACTCCGCCCTATCCCCAGCTTCGTCACTAGTGTGAAAAAAATGCGGCGAACTCGGAGAAAGCGTTGCGCCGCGGCTGTGATTTTTGACAATTGCGCATGCTCGTTGCTTACGTACGTAGGTGTTCGTCAGGTACTTGCAGACTGCTGCCTGTCGAAGCACGGTACCTGACTAGCTAACTATCAAATTAGGTTCGTACTCCCTGCTTTGCAAATCAGAAAAAACCGATTTTATCGTCGCCGCCGCGCGGTTTGCGGAGTTTGGCGACGGGGTCGGCCAGCTCCGCGCCGGAAATTTGACACCAGCCGAGCGACCCCCGCAACTCGTGATCAGATATCAGATACCAGGTAGGTAGCTACTTAGTGTCCAGGCGTTGGTAGAGTCTTCGGGACCAAGTTTTAATCTGAGATTAGGCGATTCCAATCGTCTCGATTTGTAGGGAATGCGAAAAAAAGTCGACATGCCAGGGGCGCGACTGGCAGTCCGAGGCAGCGTGGGCGAGCGGAAACTGGACACCGCGGTGAGGCGTCAGGCAGCTCGAGGCCTCTCGAGGCGGGCGGGGCCTATTTAGGCAGCGCGTCGGGCAGAGGGCACGTGACTTGTGGTCGTCTTCCTTCCTTCCCCGTCCTATCAGCCGCGGAACGCCTCCCCGTGCAACCAGAGGACCGTTTCTTCCTACACAGGGAACTATACATATGAATGGCCGAGACCAAGGTGGCATCGACCGCATTGACCTCGTCAGGCGGGACGACATCTCACGGTGTATGTACTAGCTCATCATCTCCTGACTCACCGCCGCGTCGGACGGGTGCCCAAATTGACCGCTGGCGTGGTGCATCTCGTACCGTACTACAGAGGCACAACACTCTGGCGACACCCTTTGTTTCATTCTGTCCGTACTCGACCTTGCGTTCGACCTGCCCCGACACGTCGGCATGCCCTTTGCTCCATTTTGAGCGCTCCGTTCGCCCCCACACCCAAGTCGAATTGGGCGACTGCTCCTACCTCAACATGTGCCACCGCATGGACAGGTGTCGTTATTTGCACTACACGATCGAGGATCCGTTACACCTGGCTCGGGCGCTACAGGGGAAAGATGTTTGCCTTCAGTCAGCGCTGAACTCGACTAGGACGAGACCGAACCGGCATGACGAACCGCCGTCGAGGCCAGTAGTGAGTTCGTATTTGCCCTGACATTTTTATATCAACACTGATCTGATAATGTGTGTCTCGCTTCAAGCCACCGGAGGAGCGTGTTTATCCGGGCCAATGGATCAACGCCGACTTGCGTGTGCTCGACTTTTCGGTCTTGGGCAAATTCGACGTGCTCGTCGCCGACCCACCCTGGGCCATCCACCAAGAGGTAAGGTACGGGAATCACAAAAACTGTGGATTGAAAGGTAGTTCACATCTACCTCCGCTTCTCGTTCACTGCAGCTCCCCTACGGCACCTTGACGGACGACGAGATGTTGCGCATGCCCGTCGGCTCGCTCCAAGACCAAGGTGGCCTCTTGTTCCTGTGGGTCACGGGGAGGGCGATGGAATTGGGAAGGGATTGCCTCGATGCGTGGGGGTATGAGAGGATTGACGAGCTGGTCTGGGTCAAGACTAATCAGTTGCAAGGGCTCATTCGAACGGGTTAGTTCGGGTGGTTGTCGTCAGTGAATCGTCATTGAATCGAGGTTTCTGACGATCCATTCTGGTTCGTATCCAACCGAGACAGGCAGGACTGGACATTGGTTGAACCACTCGAAAGAGGTGAGCTGCTCCTATCTCGACTCATGCTTTGCACCCCCTCACCTCGTCTGCTTCCATTGGACCCACAGCACTGCCTCGTCGCTATTCGTCGATCCCCCATCTCTAGCTCATCCTCCGGCTCGACCCCGATTCCTCCCTATTTCAGACAAGGACTTGACACCCAAGTGATACTCTCCGAAGTAAGGGAGACGTCGCGCAAGCCCGACGAGCTGTACGATATGATCGAGAGGATCGTGCCCCCTTTCCTTGAGGTTCCTCCGGACGAACACGGAGCTGGGACTGTCAGGCGGAGATCGAGAAAGGCTGAACTGTTCGGCCGGATCCATAACGTTCGGGAAGGATGGTCAGTTTCGTGCACCGGATGTACGGCGGACTTGGGCGACTAGAAGGTTCTGATCCACAACACTCGCGCCCACGCAGGCTAACGATTGGGAATCAGCTCGGGACGTCCGACCAATTATACGAAAAGGAGTTGTGGGAGAGGTTGAACTCGGGGTACGAGCATTCATGTCGTCTTGGGACCGACAAATTTCATACGAAGCTCACACGCCTTTGACCGTGACGTCTTCGTGATCAGCTTCCCCGAGCGTCGATTGCAGCTCCTATTCGCAGAGCAAACATCGTGACCGCAGCACCCATCTCACCAAGCACAAGACAGCACCGCAACCAGCATCACCAATTTCATTTATCTTCGCACGCTTTTTATCGGTTTCGCATGCTATTGCAATATATTACAACATCTGGTCAGACTTGTGCTATCGTGCATTCGGCGTTGAACTCAAATCAATTCGATGAGATCCTTGGCCAACAGGTCGCGGATCGTCGAGTAGCGGAGCATGTGCTGTGAACCTTCGTCGAAATTCATCAACATCCCACTATTATCATCATTTGTGGTTAAAGAGTCAGTGGGTGTTGCCTCGCGCGTTGGCACATTTGTGCCGGGGACTGACTCTGGCAAGACGACCGGTCCACACGCTCGCCGAACCCGACAAAACACGGCACTCGACAAATCCGGCTCGGCCACTGTGTGATCAAGGGCTTGCACCTCGTCAGTGGTACGTTCATTGAAGTTACACAAACCACTTGCTCCCAGCACCGACCTGGGGCTTCATGGACCCTGATCCGTTCCGGCAAGGCATCGACGGCAGAATTATTTAGATACTCCCTCTTCAACGCATAATACCTACGAACCAGATATGGTTAGCTGCTTGTCGTACCTACACCGGCGCAAGGTAGGTAACCAGTTCACGCACCCTTCGGCGTGGGCGAGCTCGTTCGAGTACAGCCGCTTTCTCCGATCCTCGAGAGGCAGCCCGAGATAGTACTCGACGTGGGCTTCGAGCTGCCGGTGTCGAGTAGGGAGAGGGGGATCCAACGATCAGAATAGGCTCAGACCAGTCCTCAAACCTCTCAACGAACCTTGTGTATCCTCTGACGGGTGTAAGCCTTGAGGACGTGCGCCGCTCGCATGTTTTCTGTAGCGACGAGCGACGCCTGGAGGTACAGAGCATCGTCGCCTGAGGCTGTCGCATTGACATGCCGCACCAGCGTTTTCTGTGTGCTCGTCGCTCCCGAATCAGCACCTCTGTCTACATTTTCCTACCTCCGTATCTCCAGGACTGACCCTACTGGCTAAATCCTTGACGAGTCGCTCGACCAATTTTCGCGGGAACGGCAACAGCTCGGGGCTACCGCTCTCGTTGATCCAGCACCTCATCAACTTGGCCACGTTACTCTCCCTCTTTCCCCGGTGCAACAGGTCCATGTCTTCGCCCTCGTGTGCGAGGATGTCGTGCAGTCCGGGAGAGTCGCCCCTTCCCCTGGACGAGGAGGCGTGGTACCTCGATGATCCAAGACCATTCGCGACGGACGAGTGTCGTGCGCCGCGGATCGAGGTGCCCGCCGCGGGGATGTAGGACGAGGTCGACAGCGAGTCCGCTTGGAGATCGAGATCGAGATCGTCGTTGAGCTGATGGTCGTCGTCGTGACTCCTCTCTTGCAGTAGAGGCAGCGCGGGCAGTCTGTCTGCTGCGGCTGCGGCAGCCGGTATGTCCTGCTGCGGTGCTCGATAGGCCTCGTAGTCCTGGTCGTCGTCATCGTCAAAGAAGGAGGTCGACATGACTTGTGCACCGTACTTTCGCGAGAGAATGAGCACGGCGTGTGTGAAGCTGCGGCAAAGAGTGTTTTTCCGGTCCCAAGTCGTCTCGCGCCGACCCGACCGCGAAGGCGCGTCAGGGCGCGTCCGCAATTTCCCGAACTCGACGCGCCGCGACGCGTCTCCCCGGCGGGTGGCTGCTGGTAGAGCAGATTCGCGCTGGCTCTTGAGCTCACACTCTACCCCGGAACCAGCCTGAAGGAATCGACGACATGCGGATACCTCTACGACCAACTCCTGCATTCGATCTCGCACTGCTGCAACGACCCTCGTCCGGCTCGGGGCCTCCACTCGTCTTTATCGACGAAGAGCCCTTCCTGATCGAACTACAAGGCGCACTCGAACTACCCCACACTGGGCAGGAGGGCACGATGGAACAGCTTGCAGGGGCCCATGTCGGCAAGATCGACATTGATGAACCCGTCAGTCTAACATGGGTAGCTCTGTGTGGAGTTTGGCCCGAATCTGACTCTGGCTCCTTTGTCCCATCAGCACAAGCCCATCTTGAGGATATCGCACCATCGACTCGAAGGCAAGCTTGTCACCTTGACCGAACCGTACGCAATCTTACGATCAACCCCCTCGTCTTCACACGATTCGGACTCCCGCCCCAAGAAACGATCAAGGATTTCCTCCACGATCCCCTCATCGCCTTCTCCTCCCCCATCTTCGTCCCCGATCAAGCCTCTACCCTCCAATACGGACGGGTTGGACGAAGAGGCTGAACCACCGAGGATCGAGATTGTGGGCTTGATTCGCAAAAAGATCGTGTTCAGCAAACGGCCCGAACCGATGATTCAGGCCGCTAGTTCGGATCCTGTAGGGCCGCCAACGAGTGATGCACCTATGGGACCGGAGGACGGGGAGCAGAGTGATGGAGATGATGGTGAAGAACTTTGAGTGACTTCATGTTGGTCTGAATATGTTGTAATGGTACACAGAAATCGAACCCACATAAATGTTCGAGCGAGCTGCAATTCAGAGGGAAGCTGAGGGACATATGTGCAAATCCGGCCTTGTACACAATAAAAGAGTATAGTAAGCCTCTGCAATAGTTTCCGGCTCTTCGTCTCGCACTCGAGATCATGAGTCATCCAAGCCTTCGTCTTGAACGGAGATCGAGCGAGTAATAATACGGCGCCGAACCCTCGAGACGAATGCAACCCGCAGCTGCCAACTTGGTTTCACCATGTGTTAGCTTCAATTGGTTTTCGCTTCGAGTCGCCTTGGCCATGACGAAAGGAAGTCTGAAGTCGATCGTTCAATCATTGGTGTCGATACTTGCCTTAATTCGTATTTCCTCATGGGCAGGTGAATGTTGTGTGGCCTCGAACCGTGAGTGTCGATCGGACTCTTGATGCTTCTCCCAGGCTCCTGAGTCGCGACGCTTAAGCTGATGCGAGCAATCGAATTGCAGCCGCAAACACCACGGGTGACAGCTAGTCCGGTATTTCACAGTTTTTTCAAAGTGAGGTTTGGAGGATGCTGTTTTCTCACCCTGTACTGCTTATTTCGGTTCTTAACTCTGCTGCAATCACGCCACCGACCAAGTTGGTTCATTATTGGATTTGTCGTCCCGTTGACGCAACGGGTCTACACTTGTCTTTCCAACATGTTGAATATATGAAGCACGGTATACACGAATGGAAGGTTTGACAAGTCGAATGCACGTTCCAGAGTACCTCAGGGCCTGCAGCTGGTGATATGTACTGGAGGGGCAAAAGTACCCAGTGCCAGGCGGACGCCTGTTCGACACGCATGTCCCCAGCAACGAAGAGTTACAACGCGAGATGTAGGGCCCTTGTGCGAGCAGGTCAAAACATCCCGTAAGTTTCGATGCGTTCTGTCGATGTACCAAAAAGTCTGTCCCAGACGCGAGATTGCTTGCCGTAGTTTCTGCAAACGTCGCCAAGCGCGGGCAATCGTCAGCCTCCCGTCACCAGAACGGAAAAGAACCAGGGAAGAGATGAAAGAACTGACCGTCCCGATCGACCCATACGATGATGAAGGTCGTGGTCCTCTAGGACCAACCCTGTAGAATCGATACATGCACGACATCAGCTCTCCTTCGCCTCGGGCTTTAGTGAGGGTTCTGGCAGTGAAAGCTTACCGCAGTTGAAATACTTCAACCAGAATAATGTGGGATGATGCCAGAGTATGCGCACACCACTATGTCCTTGCATCTCCACCATCTGCACGATTCAGATGTCAAGATGTCAATAATGCATCAAAGAAACGATGACTCGGAGCTGAGTCGAACCCGAGCGCTGGCCGAGCACTGAGGGGTTACTCACCAGGGTGTAGCAGAGCGTAATCCATTGTTCAGTGAAGGTTTGACGCCAGAGCAGACTGGTGAGGAATGGGAGGATGAATATCTCGAGGCCTTCTTGGTAGTCCTCCGCCTGGGCCGGGGAACTCTCTAGGGTCAGACCACGTTGCAAGGAGCGCAGGAGAAATCCAACGCGACTTACAAGGATCGACAAGATAGCCGTAGGGTGCCTGGTGCTGTGGTGATGCTTGTGTCTGTGCTCGTCCATGCCGCGGGAACAAGCGAAAGCGATCAGCAGCGAAGCGGATTCGATATGGAGAACTGAGGGAAGAGAAAAGGTGCTCTACTCACACCCACCACAGACCGTCGACCTCGTGGGTGAGACGATGGTAACAGTAGAAAAGATAATCGAGGATGAGTTGCCATGCCATCAAGCGCAAGGGGTACGACCAGCGGATATTGTCGAGCGGTTGCTGCGTCTTGTCGTAGGCGAGCAGAAAGGTGAACAGCGGTCGGATGAACATGTATGCTGCAGGAAGGAGGGGACGACATGAGCGACCAAAGTCAATATTCTTAGAACCACTCTGCTGGGACTCACCCACGACGCCCAGGGCGAGATTGTTGACCGACGCATTAGGGGTTCGGTCGCGCCCACAGTTCTTCTCGTCGAGCGAGCCAAACCGAATCGAAAATCCGTTGAGTCGATCGAGAACCATGCGAGAAAACTCGATAAAGATGAAGACGTAGAAAAAGTAAGCCGCCACAGGGTTCCACGTGATGTTGAAGTAGCTTTGGGTCGTGTGCTGGATCACGGGCGCGATCATGGCACGCGAGATGATGAAGATGTTGTCGTTCCACCAAGGGTTCGTCGGCATCGGTCCTCGGTCGACAGTCTCCGGCACGAGTTCGTGGACCTGCTCGGGGGCGGCAGCGAGCTTGCAGAGGCGTTCGGCCCAGGTCATCTCCCGGAACGGTTTTAGGTGCTGAAGCGCGGCCAGTGACACGCGCGAGTGAGGGTGATTGAGGGCCACGTAGAGTCGTCGATGGTGTGCAACGTCGTGTGGTAGATGCAATCGAACACGTCAGTAATCCAGATATTATTTTCGCGAGCCAGTGTGCCGGCTGAAAGTTGCCCAGGTAAGGTCCTCGAAACGGATGGAGGGGCCCCTGAGACGAAACGGATGGCTGCTGAGCGCGAGCGTCGAAAGAGAAGGCTTACCCAGTCACTTAAAGGCCTGCGGTCGACCTTTTGACGGGTCGTGCGTACACCATGGATGATGTTACCCGCAACGACGTGTTTCTCGGTGGCGGTCTTATCGCCGTACGAGATCAACTCTTCCGAAGAGGAAGACTCCGTCGATGACTCGCGGTCGACGCGGCGACGTAGGGTGCCGCTTTGAAACGCCGACGCCGAGGGGGCCTGAGCGCCGCCAGTGAAGCTGCTGGCAGATGAGGACGCCTCGTGTACGTTGAGCGAGGCGGCTTGGAGGACGTTCATGACTTTGTGAATCAAGGTTGTCGCACTTGATAGTCAATGTCTACTCTAGGTGCAAGAGTGATGTAGAGGGGAGGGAGGGAAGGAGAGGGTGAATCTAGTGGATCCAGGACTCTGTGAAAGTTTCCCGTCGGTCGCGGTCGACCGGCCCTCGCATGCTCCACACATGGCAACTGCGATTGCCGAAATTTGCGCGCGAGATCGCCGAGCGCCGTCTGCCGGTGATCAGCCCTCGACCGCATGACGGGGGTTCAAGTACACGTGACCTTGTATCTGCCTGTCAAGATTCGAAGATAATCTCTTCGCCTGTCCTTCTCTTCTTACAGAGGTCGCCGGTGAAGGCGATATCACCAATCCGCCGCCGGCGTGGCAATCCAGCTGAGTCCGAGCAGAGGAGCGGGTCCTCGCCGAGGGACCCCTGTCTCCGCCGGCTCGATCGTCGCGGCCCCGGCCGCGATGGCGTGGCTCTGCCGAACGCGGTGCTCCCAAAGTCATTTCGAGCCCTGTTGTTCGGCCAAGGTGCAAGTCATAGGTCCAACGCGTTCACTGGGCTCACTGCATCAGCCGCCACTGCGCGCAGCATGAGTTGCCCGTGTCAGGCTCCATCTTAGCACGGGCTTCTCACAGCTGTGTGCTGTGCAACAGTTCAAGCGGCACAAAAAAGGAGGCGACTCTCGAAGTCGCTCGGCGGAACGATTCAACAAGGGGTCGATGCAGAGCACTAACCGGCAGAGGCGAGCAGAATCCGTCATCGTGGCCGAGGAGAAGCAAGTGGTCATGGGCCGAGGTGCACCAAGAGCGTAAGGGTGTCGACTCGTACAGCGATTGCCCGCACTTTGTTGTACTGCTACAGATAAAATTGCATTCCACACACGCACAGCATCCCCCCTGGACCAACGAAATGGATTACGAGACACGTTATGGGTTAAAACAGAACTTCCAATCACTTCCAAATAAGACTCCACTGGCCGGCGACGTCTACATCGCCTGCCCAAACACCCCAACCCCGACGGCGCCGACCGTCCTGCGCGAGATGCGTTGCCCCGTCATGACGACGGCAATCTCGGCGTGGTGTTCGTCCGACGAGTTGGTCGAAGACGAGGACGTCGACGACTCGGTGCTGTCGGTCATAATTGTCGAGCATGACACGTCGGACCAATTGCGGGAATGACTTGCGGCCGCCGATCTCGTCATCCGCACGGGGATCACACTACCCCGCGTGAATTCCTCTGCCGAGTCGGTCTCGGCATCAGGGAATGTGCCAAACGCGTCTTCTGAAGCGCAGGTTGGGCTCGGCGTCAAGCTCGATCCCCCTAACTTGGGCGTGACCGAGCATCCCATCATCAACGAAGCGATCGACATCGACGACGAGCTTGCGACCGATTCCTCCATTTCCGCGAGCGTGTCCTCGATCTCGCGCGACATGACGTCGATAGGGTCGGCCTCCGAGTCAGTCGGAGAGAGCAGCGATTCGTCGCTGAACCCGCGGGACAGGGCCTCGTCGTCGATGTGGTCCTCCGCGACGAGGCCGTAGGAGAAGGACGACGACGACGATGACGAGCCCGAAAGCGAGCGCGCATGCTCCGAATCGGGCACGGTCGGACTGTCGATGATGATGGGCACGAGCGGGGGCGCGACGTTGCTGTGCAGCAGCGGCGCATCGCCGTACCGCGTGACCGAGTCGTCGGATTCGTACGTCGTCAGAATCGTGTCGACGTTCGTCGAAACCCCCGAAGACGAGCTCGAGGATTTGGAAGCGGCGCGCATCAAGTGGGGTACCGGTACCGCTACGGTCGCGATCTCGCTGTCCAAGCCGTAGTCGACGTGCTCGATCTCTTCGTCGTTCTCTTCGTCGTCGTCGTGAGGTGGCGCCGTTACCAAGATCTGCGGTCCTCCTTCGAACGACGACGACGACGAGCTCGTCGGCAAGCTCCCCAGCTCGCGCTCGAGCATCGACAGACCCGTCTGCGAGCTCGTGTGCCGCAGCAGCGCCATCATCGTCAGGCCATTGGGGTGGTCCGGGCCGCGAGGCGTCGTCGGCGTCGAGGTCGAATGCGTCGTGCGGGCAGCGCGAGGCGGGGTGTGGGGTGCATTGAGTCGTGACAGCATCGTCTGCAGCGGGTCGCAGTCCGAGCCGGACTCGTCGCTCGGCGAAAAAGACGCGGGGCGGATGCTGAGGTCGGATGAGCCCCTCGCGCTGGCGGAAGGAGGCGAAGGGAGCTGTTCGCGCGGCGGGAAGGACCATCCGACGGGCGACACGGCTCGACGCTGCGGGTGGATCGTCGACGTCGAGCTCAGGGCCGGCGAAGGGGGTAAAGGTGCCGGACTCGGGCCAGCGACAACGATTGGCGTCACGATCAGCGGCTGGCGGGCGACGTTGCGCTTTGGCAGCGACGACACGGGTCGCGTCGAGGCGCGGATCATGCGCTTGGGCTGCACCAACGTGACCTTGGTCGGACCGGCGTACACCGGCGGCTTCGGCGGCGCCTCCCAGTCACTGCTCTCGCCGCGTCGGTACGAA